>CM060896.1:174700544-175900544 GCA_030762935.1 Hymenopus coronatus
AATACTCATCATCATACTACCACCAATAATAATAATAATACTCATCATCATACTACCACCAATAATAATAATAATACTCATCATCATACTACCACCAATAATAATACTCATCATCATACTACCACCACCAATAATAATACTCATCATCATACTACCACCAATAATAATAATACTCATCATCATACTACCACCACCAATAATAATACTCATCATCATACTACCACCAATAATAATAATAATACTCATCATCATACTACCACCAATAATAATAATAATACTCATCATCATACTACCACCACCAATAATAATACTCATCATCATACCACCACGCAATAATAATAATAATACTCATCATCATACTACCACCAATAATAATAATAATACTCATCATCATACTACCACCAATAATAATAATATTACTCATTCATCATACTACCACCACCAATAATAATAATACTCATCATCATACTACCACCAATAATAATAATAATACTCATCATCATACTACCACCACCAATAATAATACTCATCATCATACTACCACCAATAATAATAATAAACTCATCATCATACTACCACCAATAATAATAATAATATCTCATCATCATACTACCACCAATAATAATAATAATACTCATCATCATACTACCACCACCAATAATAATACTCATCATCATACTACCACCAATAATAATAATAATACTCATCATCATACTACCACCACAATAATAATACTCATCATCATACTACCACCAATAATAATAATAATACTCATCATCATACTACCACCACCAATAATAATACTCATCATCATACTACCACCAATAATAATAATAATACTCATCATCATACTACCACCATACTAATAATAATACTCATCATCATACTACCAACCAATAATAATACTCATCATCATACTACCACCAATAATAATAATAATACTCATCATCATACTACCACCACCAATAATAATACTCATCATCATACTACCACCAATAATAATAATAATACATCATCATACTACCACCACCAATAATAATACTCATCATCATACTACCACCAATAATAATAATAATACTCATCATCATACTACCACCAATAATAATAATACTCATCATCATACTACCACCAATAATAATAATAATACTCATCATCATACTACCACCACCAATAATAATACTCATCATCATACTACCACCAATAATAATAATAATAATACTCATCATCATACTACCACCACCAATAATAATACTCATCATCATACTACCACCAATAATAATAATAATACTCATCATCATACTACCACCACCAATAATAATACTCATCATCATACTACCACCAATAATAATAATAATACTCATCATCATACTACCACCAATAATAATAATACTCATCATCATACTACCACCAATAATAATAAATAATACTCATCATCATACTACCACCAATAATAATAATAATACTCATCATCATACTACCACCACCAAAAATAATAATACTCATCATCATACTACCACCACCAATAATAATAATACTCATCATCATACTACCACCAATAATAATAATAATACTCATCATCATACTACCACCAATAATAAATAATACTCATCATCATACTACCACCAATAATAATAATAATACTCATCATCATACTACCACCACCAATAATAATAATACTCATCATCATACTACCACCAATAAAATAATAATACTCATCATCATACTACCACCAATAATAATAATACTCATCATCATACTACCACCAATATAATACTCATCATCATACACCACCAATAATAATAATACTCATCATCATACTACCACCACCAATAATAATAATACTCATCATCATACTACCACCACCAATAATAATAATACTCATCATCATACTACCACCAATAATAATAATAATACTCATCATCATACTACCACCAATAATAATAATACTCATCATCATACTACCACCAAAATAATAATAATACTCATCATCATACTACCACCAATAATAATAATACTCATCATCATACTACCACCAAAATAATAATAATACTCATCATCATACTACCACCAATAATAATAAAATACTCATCATCATACTACCCCAAAAATAAAATACTCATCATCAACTACACAATAATAATAATACTCATCATCATACTACCACCAATAATAATAATACTCATCATCATACTACCACCAATAATAATAATACTCATCATCATACTACCACCAATAATAATAATACTCATCATCATACTACCACCAATAATAATAATAATACTCATCATCATACTACCACCAATAATAATAATAATACTCATCATCATACTACCACCAATAATAATAATAATAATACTCATCATCATACTACCACAATAATAATAATAATACTCATCATCATACTACCACCAATAATAATAATAATACTCATCATCATACTACCCAAATAATAATAATACTCATCATCATACTACCACCAATAATAATAATAATACTCATCATCATACTACCACCAATAATAATAATAATACTCATCATCATACTACCAATAATAAAATAATACTCATCATCATACTACCACCAATAATAATAATAATACTCATCATCATACTACCACCAATAATAATAATACTCATCATCATACTACCACCAATAAATAATAATACTCATCATATACACAATAATAATACTCATCATCATACTACCACCAATAATAAATAATACTCAACATCATACTACCACCAAAAATAATAATAATACTCATCATCATACTACCACCAATAATAATAATAATAATACTCATCATCATACTACCACCAATAATAATAATAATACTCATCATCATACTACCACCAATAATAATAATAATACTCATCATCATACTACCACCAATAATAATAATAATACTCATCATCATACTACCACCAATAATAATAATAATACTCATCATCAACTACAACCACCAATAATAATAATACTCATCATCATACTACCACCAATAATAATAATACTCATCATCATACTACCACCAATAATAATAATAATAATACTCATCAACATACTACCACCACCACCACCACCAATAATAATAACTCATCATCATACACCCACCACCACCATAATAATAATACTCATCATCATACCACCACCACCCAATAATAATAATACTCATCATCATACTACCACCAAATAATAAATAATACTCATCATCATACTACTACCACCAATAATAATAATACTCATCATCATACTACACCACCAATAATAATAATACTCATCATCATACTACTACCACCAAATAATAATAATACTCATCATACTACCACCAATAATAATAATACTCATCATCATACTACCACCAATAATAATAATAATACTCATCATCATACTACACCACCAATAATAATAATACTCATCATCATACTACCACCAATAATAATAATAATACTCATCATCATACTACCACCAATAATAATAATAATACTCATCATCATACTACTACCACCAATAATAATAATAATACTCATCATCATACTACCACCAATAATAAAAATACTCATCATCATACTACCACCATTAATAATAATAATACTCATCATCATACTACCACCAATAATAATAATACTCATCATCATACTACTACCACCAATAATAATAATACTCATCATCATACTACCACCACCAATAATAATAATACTCATCATCATACTACTACCTCCAATAATAATACTCATCATCATACTACCCACCAATAATAATAATACTCATCATCATACTACCACCACCAATAATAATAATACTCATCATCATACTACCACCACCAATAATAATACTCATCATCATACTACCACCAATAATAATAATAATACTCATCATCATACTACCACCAATAATAATAATAATACTCATCATCATACTACCACCAATAATAATAATAATACTCATCATCATACTACCACCATAATAATAATAATACTCATCATCATACTACCACCACCATAATAATACTCATCATCATACTACCACCAATAATAATAATACTCATCATTATACTACCACCAATAATAATAATAATACTCATCATCATACTACCACCAATAATAATAATAATACTCATCATCATACTACCACCAATAATAATAATACTCATCATCATACTACCACCAATAATAATAATAATACTCATCATCATACTACCACCACCAATAATAATACTCATCATCATACTACCACCAATAATAATAATAATACTCATCATCATACTACTACCACCAATAATAATAATAATACTCATCATCATACTACCACCAATAATAATAATAATACTCATCATCATACTACCACCACCAATAATAATAATACTCATCATACTACTACCACCACCAATAATAATACTCATCATCATACTACCACCAATAATAATAATAATACTCATCATCATACTACCACCACCAATAATAATACTCATCATCATACTACCACCAATAATAATAATAATACTCATCATCATACTACCACCAATAATAATAATAATACTCATCATCATACTACCACCAATAATAATAATAATACTCATCATACTACTACCACCACCAATAATAATACTCATCATCATACTACCACCAATAATAATAATAATACTCATCATCATACTACCACCACCAATAATAATACTCATCATCATACTACCACCAATAATAATAATAATACTCATCATCATACTCCCACCACCAATAATAATACTCATCATCATACTACCACCAATAATAATAATAATACTCATCATCATACTACCACCAATAATAATAATACTCATCATCATACTACCACCAATAATAATAATAATACTCATCATCATACTACCACCAATAATAATAATAATACTCATCATCATTCCACCAATAATAATAATAATACTCATCATATACTACCACCAATAATAATAATAATACTCATCATCATACTACCACCAATAATAATAATACTCATCATCATACTACCACCAATAATAATAATAATACTCATCATCATACCATAACCACCAATAATAATACTCATCATCATACTACCACCAATAATAATAATAATACTCATCATCATACTACCACCAATAATAATAATACTCATCATCATACTACCACCAATAATAATAATAATACTCATCATCATACTACCACCACCAATAATAATACTCATCATCATACTACCACCAATAATAATAATAATACTCATCATCATACTACCACCACCAATAATAATACTCATCATCATACTACCACCAATAATAATAATAATACTCATCATCATACTACCACCACCAATAATAATACTCATCATCATACTACCACCAATAATAATAATAATACACATCATCATACTACCACCAATAATAATAATAATACTCATCATCATACTACCACCAATAATAATAATACTCATCATCATACTACCACCAATAATAATAATAATACTCATCATCATACTACCACCAATAATAATAATAATACTCATCATCATAGTACCACCACCAATAATAATACTCATCATCATACTACCACCAATAATAATAATAATACTCATCATCATACTACCACCAATAATAATAATACTCATCATCATACTACCACCAATAATAATAATAATACTCATCATCATACTACCACCAATAATAATAATTATACTCATCATCATACTACCACCAATAATAATAATAATACTCATCATCATACTACCACCACCAATAATAATACTCATCATCATACCACCACCAATAATAATAATAATACTCATCATCATACTACCACCAATAATAATAATACTCATCATCATACTACCACCAATAATAATAATAATACTCATCATCATACTACCACCACCAATAATAATACTCATCATCATACTACCACCAATAATAATAATAATACTCATCATCATACTACCACCAATAATAATAATAATACTCATCATACTACTACCACCACCAATAATAATACTCATCATCATACTACCACCAATAATAATAATAATACTCATCATCATACTACCACCACCAATAATAATACTCATCATCATACTACCACCAATAATAATAATAATACTCATCATCATACTACCACCACCAATAATAATACTCATCATCATACTACCACCAATAATAATAATAATACTCATCATCATACTACCACCACCAATAATAATACTCATCATCATACTACCACCAATAATAATAATAATAATAATACTCATCATCATACTACCACCAATAATAATAATAATACTCATCATCATACTACCACCACCAATAATAATACTCATCATCATACTACCACCAATAATAATAATAATACTCATCATCATACTACCACCACCAATAATAATACTCATCAACATACTACCACCAATAATAATAATAATACTCATCATCATACTACCACCACCAATAAAAATACTCATCATCATACTACCACCACTAATAATAATACTCATCATCATACTACCACCAATAATAATAATACTCATCATCATACTACCACCACCAATAATAATACTCATCATCATACTACCACCAATAATAATAATAATACTCATCATCATACTACCACCAATAATAATAATAATACTCATCATCATACTACCACCACCAATAATAATACTCATCATCATACCACCACCAATAATAATAATAATACTCATCATCATACTACCACCAAAATAATAATAATACTCATCATCATACTACCACCAATAATAATAATAATACTCATCATCATACTACCACCACCAATAATAATACTCATCATCATACTACCACCAATAATAATAATAATACTCATCATCATACTACCACCACCAATAATAATACTCATCATCATACTACCACCAATAATAATAATAATACTCATCATCATACTACCACCATAATAATAATAATACTCATCATCATACTACCACCAATAATAATAATAATACTCATCATCATACTACCACCACCAATAATAATACTCATCATCATACCACCACCAATAATAATAATAATACTCATCATCATACTACCACCAATAATAATAATACTCATCATCATACTACCACCAATAATAATAATAATACTCATCATCATACTACCACCACCAATAATAATACTCATCATCATACTACCACCAATAATAATAATAATACTCATCATCATACTACCACCACCAATAATAATACTCATCATCATACTACCACCAATAATAAAATAATACTCATCATCATACTACCACCACCAATAATAATACTCATCATCATACTACCACCAATAATAATAATAATACTCATCATCATACTACCACCAATAATAATAATAATACTCATCATCATACTACCACCACCAATAATAATACTCATCATCATACTACCACCAATAATAATAATAATACTCATCATCATACTACCACCAATAATAATAATACTCATCATCATACTACCACCAATAATAATAATAATACTCATCATCATACTACCACCAATAATAATAATAATACTCATCATCATTCCACCAATAATAATAATAATACTCATCATATACTACCACCAATAATAATAATAATACTCATCATCATACTACCACCAATAATAATAATACTCATCATCATACTACCACCAATAATAATAATAATACTCATCATCATACCATAACCACCAATAATAATACTCATCATCATACTACCACCAATAATAATAATAATACTCATCATCATACTACCACCAATAATAATAATACTCATCATCATACTACCACCAATAATAATAATAATACTCATCATCATACTACCACCACCAATAATAATACTCATCATCATACTACCACCACCAATAATAATACTCATCATCATACTACCACCAATAATAATAATAAACTCATCATCATACTACCACCACCAATAATAATACTCATCATCATACTACCACCAATAATAATAATAATACTCATCATCATACTACCACCACCAATAATAATACTCATCATCATACTACCACCAATAATAATAATAATGCTCATCATCATACTACCACCAATAATAATAATAATACTCATCATCATACTACCACCAATAATAATAATACTCATCATCATACTACCACCAATAATAATAATAATACTCATCATCATACTACCACCAATAATAATAATACTCATCATCATAGTACCACCACCAATAATAATACTCATCATCATACTACCACCAATAATAATAATAATACTCATCATCATACTACCACCAATAATAATAATACTCATCATCATACTACCACCAATAATAATAATAATACTCATCAAAAAATCATACTACCACCAATAATAATAATATACTCATCATCATACTACCACCAATAATAATAATAATACTCATCATCATACTACCACCACCAATAATAATACTCATCATCATACCACCACCAATAATAATAATAATACTCATCATCATACTACCACCAATAATAATAATAATACTCATCATCATACTACCACCAATAATAATAATAAAACTCATCATCATACTACCACCAACACAATTAATAATACTCATCATCATACTACCACCAATAATAATAATACTCATCATCATACTACCACCAATAATAATAATAATACTCATCATACTACTACCACCACCAATAATAATACTCATCATCATACTACCACCAATAATAATAATAATACTCATCATCATACTACCACCACCAATAATAATACTCATCATCATACTACCACCAATAATAATAATAATACTCATCATCATACTACCACCACCAATAATAATACTCATCATCATACTACCACCAATAATAATAATAATACTCATCATCATACTACCACCACCAATAATAATACTCATCATCATACTACCACCAAAATAATAATAATAAAATACTCATCATCATACTACCACCAATAATAATAATAATACTCATCATCATACTACCACCACCAATAATAATACTCATCATCATACTACCACCAATAATAATAATAATACTCATCATCATACTACCACCACCAATAATAATACTCATCATCATACTACCACCAATAAAATAATAATACTCATCATCATACTACCACCACCAATAAAAATACTCATCATCATACTACCACCACTAATAATAATACTCATCATCATACTACCACCAATAATAATAATACTCATCATCATACTACCACCACCAATAATAATACTCATCATCATACTACCACCAATAATAATAATAACTCATCATCATACTACCACCAATAATAATAAAATACTCATCATCATACTACCACCACCAATAATAATACTCATCATCATACCACCACCAATAATAATAATAATACTCATCATCATACTACCACCAATAATAATAATAATACTCATCATCATACTACCACCAATAATAATAATAATACTCATCATCATACTACCACCACCAATAATAATACTCATCATCATACTACCACCAATAATAATAATAATACTCATCATCATACTACCACCACCAATAATAATACTCATCATCATACTACCACCAATAATAATAATAATACTCATCATCATACTACCACCAATAATAATAATAATACTCATCATCATACTACCACCAATAATAAATAATACTCATCATCATACTACCACCACCAATAATAATACTCATCATCATACCACCACCAATAATAATAATAATACTCATCATCATACTACCACCAATAATAATAATAATACTCATCATCATACTACCACCAATAATAATAATAATACTCATCATCATACTACCACCACCAATAATAATACTCATCATCATACTACCACCAATAATAATAATAAACTCATCATCATACTACCACCACCAATAATAATACTCATCATCATACTACCACCAATAATAATAATAATACTCATCATCATACTACCACCACCAATAATAATACTCATCATCATACTACCACCAATAATAATAATAATACTCATCATCATACTACCACCAATAATAATAATAATAATACTCATCATCATACTACCACCACCAATAATAATACTCATCATCATACTACCACCAAAAATAATAATAATACTCATCATCATACTACCACCACCAAATAATAATACTCATCATCATACTACCACCAATAATAATAATAATACTCATCATCATACTACCACCACCAAAATAAACTCAACATCAAACTACCACCAAAATAATAATTAAACTCATCATCATACTACCACCAATAATAATAATACTCATCATCATACTACCACCAATAATAATAATAATACTCATCATCATACTACCACCACCAATAATAATACTCATCATCATACTACCACCAATAATAAAAATAAAACTCATCATCATACTACCACCACCAATAATAATACTCATCATCATACTACCACCAATAATAATAATAATACTCATCATCATACTACCACCACCAATAATAATACTCATCATCATACTACCACCAATAATAATAAAAATACTCAACATCATACTACCACCAATAAAAATAATAATACTCATCATCATACTACCACCAATAATAATAATAATACTCATCATCATACTACCACCAATAATAATAATAATACTCATCATCATACTACCACCAATTAAATAATAATACTCATCATCATACTACCACCAATAATAATAAAATACTCATCATCATACTACCACCAATAATAATAATAATACTCATCATCATACTACCACCAATAATAATAATAATAATACTCATCATCATACTACCACCAATAATAATAATAATACTCACATCATACTACCACCAATAATAATAATAATACTCATCATCATACTACCACCAATAATAATAATAATACTCATCATCATACAACCACCAATAATAATAATAATACTCATCATCATACTACCACCAATAATAATAATAATACTCATCATCATACTACCACCAATAATAAAATAATACTCATCATCATACTACACCAATAATAATAAAATACTCATCATCATACTACCACCACCAATAATAATAATACTCATCATCATACTACCACCACCAATAATAATAATACTCATCATCATACTACCACCAATAATAATAATAATACTCATCATCATACTACCACCAATAATAATAATACTCATCATCATACTACCACCAATAATAATAATAATACTCATCATCATACTACCACCACCAATAATAATAATACTCATCATCATACTACCACCAATAATAATAATAATACTCATCATCATACTACCACCAATAATAATAATACTCATCATCATACTACCACCAATAATAATAATACTCATCATCATACTACCACCAATAAAAATAATAATACTCATCATCATACTACCACCACCAATAATAAAAAACTCATCATCATACTACCACCACCAATAATAATAATACTCATCATCATACTACCACCAATAATAATAATAATACTCATCATCATACTACCACCAAAAATAATAATACTCATCATCATACTACCACCAATAATAATAATAATACTCATCATCAACTACCACCAATAATAATAATACTCATCATCATACTACCACCAATAATAATAATAATACTCATCATCATACTACCACCAATAATAATAATAATACTCATCATCATACTACCACCAATAATAATAATAATACTCATCATCATACTACTACCAATAATAATAATACTCATCATCATACAACTACCAATAATAATAATACTCATCATCATACTACTACCAATAATAATAATACTCATCATCATACTACTACCAATAATAATAATACTCATCATCATACTACACCAATAATAATAATAATAATACTCATCATCATACTACCACCAATAATAATAATAATACTCATCATCATACTACCACCAATAATAATAATAATACTCATCATCATACTACTACCAATAATAATAATACTCATCATCATACTACTACCAATAATAATAATACTCATCATCATACTACTACCAATAATAATAATACTCATCATCATACTACTACCAATAATAATAATACTCATCATCATACTACCACCAATAATAATAATACTCATCATCATACTACCACCAATAATAATAATAATACTCATCATCATACTACCACCAATAATAATAATAATACTCATCATCATACTACCACCAATAATAATAATAATACTCATCATCATACTACCACCAATAATAATAATAATACTCATCATCATACTACCACCAATAATAATAATACTCATCATCATACTACTACCAATAATAATAATACTCATCATCATACTACCACCAATAATAATAATACTCATCATCATACTACCACCAATAATAATAATAACTCATCATCATACTACCACCAATAATAATAATACTCATCATCATACTACCACCAATAATAATAATAATACTCATCATCATACTACCACCAATAATAATAATACTCATCATCATACTACCACCAATAATAATAATAATACTCATCATCATACTACCACCAATAATAATAATACTCATCATCATACTACTACCAATAATAATAATACTCATCATCATACTACCACCAATAATAATAATACTCATCATCATACTACTACCAATAATAATAATACTCATCATCATACTACCACCAATAATAATAATACTCATCATCATACTACCACCAATAATAATAATACTCATCATCATACTACCACCAATAATAATAATAATACTCATCATCATACTACTACCAATAATAATAATACTCATCATCATACTACTACCAATAATAATAATAATACTCATCATCATACTACTACCAATAATAATAATACTCATCATCATACTACTACCAATAATAATAATACTCATCATCATACTACCACCAATAATAATAATACTCATCATCATACTACCACCAATAATAATAATAATACTCATCATCATACTACCACCAATAATAATAATAATACTCATCATCATACTACCACCAATAATAATAATAATACTCATCATCATACTACCACCAATAATAATAATAATAATACTCATCATCATACTACCACCAATAATAATAATAATACTCATCATCATACTACCACCAATAATAATAATAATACTCATCATCATACTACCACCAATAATAATAATAATAATACTCATCATCATACTACCACCAATAATAATAATACTCATCATCATACTACTACCAATAATAATAATAATACTCATCATCATACTACCACCAATAATAATAATAATAATACTCATCATCATACTACTACCAATAATAATAATAATACTCATCATCATACTACTACCAATAATAATAATAATACTCATCATCATACTACCACCAATAATAATAATAATACTCATCATCATACTACTACCAATAATAATAATAATACTCATCATCATACTACCACCAATAATAATAATACTCATCATCATACTACTACCACCAATAATAATAATAATACTCATCATCATACTACTACCACCAATAATAATAATACTCATCATCATACTACCACCGATAATAATAATACTCATCATCATACTACTACCACCAATAATAATAATAATACTCATCATCATACTACCACCAATAATAATAATACTCATCATCATACTACCACCAATAATAATAATAATACTCATCATCATACTACCACCAATAATAATAATAATAATAATACTCATCATCATACTACTACCACCAATAATAATAATACTCATCATCATACTACCACCAATAATAATAATACTCATCATCATACTACCACCAATAATAATAATACTCATCATCATACTACTACCACCAATAATAATAATACTCATCATCATACTACCACCAATAATAATAATACTCATCATACTACTACCACCAATAATAATAATACTCATCATCATACTACTACCACCAATAATAATAATACTCATCATCATACTACCACCAATAATAATAATACTCATCATCATACTACCACCAATAATAATAATACTCATCATCATACTACTACCACCAATAATAATAATACTCATCATCATACTACCACCAATAATAATAATAATACTCATCACCATACTACTACCACCAATAATAATAATACTCATCATCATACTACCACCAATAATAATAATAATACTCATCATCATACTACCAATAATAATAATAATACTCATCATCATACTACTACCACCAATAATAATAATACTCATCATCATACTACCACCAATAATAATAATAATACTCATCATCATACTACCAATAATAATAATAATAATACTCATCATCATACTACCACCAATAATAATAATAATAATACTCATCATCATACTACCAATAATAATAATAATACTCATCATCATACTACCACCAATAATAATAATAATACTCATCATCATACTACCAATAATAATAATAATACTCATCATCATACTACCACCAATAATAATAATAATACTCATCATCATACTACCAATAATAATAATAATACTCATCATCATACTACCACCAATAATAATAATAATACTCATCATCATACTACCACCAATAATAATAATAATACTCATCATCATACTACAACCAATAATAATAATACTCATCATCATACTACCACCAATAATAATAATACTCATCATCATACTACCACCAATAATAATAATAATAATACTCATCATCATACTACCACCAATAATAATAATAATAATACTCATCATCATACTACCACCAATAATAATAATAATACTCATCATCATACTACCACCAATAATAATAATAATACTCATCATCATATTACCACCAATAATAATAATAATACTCATCATCATACTACCACCAATAATAATAATAATACTCATCATCATACTACAACCACCAATAATAATACTCATCATCATACTACCACCAATAATAATAATACTCATCATCATACTACCACCAATAATAATAATACTCATCATCATACTACCACCAATAATAATACTCATCATCATATTACCACCAATAATAATAATACTCATCATCATACTACCACCAATAATAATAATACTCATCATCATACTACCACCAATAATAATACTCATCATCATATTACCACCAATAATAATAATAATACTCATCATCATACTACCACCAATAATAATAATAATACTCATCATCATACTACAACCACCAATAATAATACTCATCATCATACTACCAATAATAATAATAATACTCATCATCATACTACCACCAATAATAATAATACTCATCATCATACTACCACCAATAATAATAATAATAATACTCATCATCATACTACTACCACCAATAATAATAATAATACTCATCATCATACTACCACCAATAATAATAATACTCATCATCATACTACCACCAATAATAATAATAATAATACTCATCATCATACTACCACCAATAATAATAATAATAATACTCATCATCATACTACCACCAATAATAATAATACTCATCATCATACTACCACCAATAATAATAATACTCATCATCATACTACCACCAATAATAATAATACTCATCATCATACTACCACCAATAATAATAATACTCATCATCATACTACCACCAATAATAATAATAATACTCATCATCATACTACAACCACCAATAATAATAATACTCATCATCATACTACCACCAATAATAATAATACTCATCATCATACTACCACCAATCTCCTTCGAGAAAGAGTTCTCGGCAACTCCCCTCCCATTCCAAAATGGCTCCCGTGAGCTCAAGTATACATAACTTAACTTAATAATTATGGACAGACTCTGAACCTTGCTTCCAACCACAAACGCACTTTGCAACAAATTTCCTGGAAATCTTAGTGTACCAACGCTGTTCAGTACCAACGCTGTTCGGTACCAACGCTGTTCAGTACCAACGCTCTTCGGTACCAACGCTCTTCGGTACCAACGCTATTCGGTACCAACGCTGTTCAGTACCAACGCTGTTCAGTACCTACACTGTTCAGTACCAACACTGTTCAGTACCTCCACTGTTCAGTACCAACGCTGTTCAGTACCAACGCTGTTCAGTACCAACGCTGTTCAGTACCAACGCTGTTCAGTACCAACGCTGTTCAGTACCAACGCTGTTCGGTACCTACGCTGTTCAGTACCAACGCTGTTCGGTACCAACGCTGTTCGGTACCAACGCTGTTCGGTACCAATGCTGTTCGGTACCTACGCTGTTCAGTACCAATGCTGTTCAGTACCAACGCTGTTCGGTACCAACGCTGTTCGGTACCTACGCTGTTCAGTACCAACGCTCTTCAGTACCAACGCTCTTCGGTACCAACGCTCTTCGGTACCTACGTTCTTTGGTACCAACCCTGTTCGGTACCAACCTTCAACATTTATTTCACAACATAACTTAATTTTAAACCTTACCATACACAATTACACAATTTCCAATGTAGTAATAATAATAATAATAGAAGAGAAATACCTTCAGCACTATTCTGCATAAGTGTTACTGTAACTATATGCATGAAATAAATAAAATAGCATAAATAATTAAATTACGAAAATGTGAATATCAAAATGACTCATACGAGAATTAATAAAAGCATGAATTAAATGCAATACCATGTGCAGTCTTGAGTTACAGCTTCAACTTTTTTGATTCCTCATTGCCATCTGCCCACAACAGCTGTGTATTGAAATCTACCCTTTCTAACAAAATGTATCATGAGATGTGGTAACATTATTTCTATTGGTTCCTACTTGACCTCAAATTATACCAAATACAAAATATATGCATTTATTAAAATAAGAATTTAGGTTTTCTTGCCAAATATTACTGAAAAAATGCAACAAAGAAACAGGCGGTTACTGTAAGCAGAAAACCCACAGTCCAGAATTGAACCCATACTACTTGCACGGCAGACAGATGCTTCACCAACTGAGCGTGTCACCCTCCGTGGTGTAATAATTACCATGCTAACTTCATACACCCAAGGTCGCGGGTTCAAACCTGGCGGAGGACAATGGATTTTTTTTTTGGGTGTAAAAATCCTTAGCATGGCTTCCTTTGGAAGGGAAGTAAAGCTGTTGGTCCCATGTAGATTCACGGCACGTAAAATAATCTCAAGCCTGATAAAGAGGCCTCTGAGCAAACTTGAGTGGTCTTTCACACCCAGTATAGAATGGGACGCTGAGAGCCACAGCAAGTCTGATAAAGAGGCCTCTGAGCAAAATTAAGTGGTCTTTCACACACAGTATAGAATGGGATGCTGAGAACGACAGCAGTTAAAGAACCTCAAGTCTGATAAAAATTAAGTGATCTTTCAAACCCAGTATAGAATGGGACGCTGAGAACCACAGCAGTTAAAGAACCTCAAGCCTGATAAAGATGCCTCTGAGCAAAATTTAGTGATCTTTCACACCCAGTATAGAATGGGACGCTGAGAACCACAGCAGTTAAAGAACCTCAAGCCTGATAAAGAGGCCTTTGAGCAAAATTAAGTGGTCTTTCTCACCCAGTATAGAATGGAACGCTGAGGACCACAGCAGTTAAAGAACCTCAAGTCTGATCAAAATTAAGTGGTCTTTCACACCCAGTATAGAATGGGACGCTGAGAACCACAGCAGTTAAAGAACCTCAAGCCTGATAGAGAGGCCTCTGAGGAAACTTAAGTGATCTTTCACACCCAGTATAGAATGGGAACACTGAGGATCACAGCAGTTAAAGAACCTCAAGTTTGATAGAGAGGCCTCTGAGCAAAATTAAGTGATCTTTCACGTCCAGTATAGAATGGGACGCTGAGAACCACAGCAGTTAAAGAACGTCCATAAATAACACGCCATTTACATTTTTTTTACCAACTGAGCAAGGGGGGGCACCCAGTTTATATCTTATTTCTAAAAGTAACGTTCAGATTTCTGTTCTTATGTTATTTAATATTTTAGAGTGGCAATGATGAATTGCATGTTTAATGTTTGCAGGTTGGTGTTGATGCAGCAAACAGATGGACGGACAATATATTTGCTATCAAGTCGTGGTGCAAGAAGAAATTTTTCATAGAAGAGAGCACGCTAAACAAGCAGTTTGGTATTGACCCAGAGTTGGACTATATAAACTGAGTTATCAGCACATATGTAAATATTCACAGTCACGCTACATCCTTTGATAAAAGAAATGTTCTCAAAAACGTTGCCTTTATCGTTGTTTATCAATTTATTTCAGTTCAGTACTGCTCTTTTCCCAAGCATACAATCCCACTGGTTACCTGCAATACGGAAGAAGTCCAAGAATTCATCACATTAACAAATCTTTGCATAAATCAAAATTTTTTCACATTTAATGGGAAATATTACAAACAAACATCTGGTTTAGCTATGGGCAGCCCGCTGTCACCAATATTAGCAGATCTCTTCATGAGCACTTTGGAAACTAGGATTAAAAAGGCATTCTCCTGGATGTTCAAAGTATGGTACCGCTATGTAGACGACATCTTTGCAAACACCTAGAAGATGCACTGAAACTCCTAAATCTGCAAGTTCACAATGAAGAAGGAATGTGATGGACAACTACCATTCCTCAACCTTAAAATCATCAAAAATGAAAATCACCTAACATTTAGCATTTACAGAAAACCTACCCACACCAACAGTTATATAAAACAAAAGAGTTACAATCCCATGCCATCTTACACACAGATTGGTAAATGTACCAATGGGCAAAAAAGAATACCACTGTGAACTTGCTAAAATATTGGACATAGCTACAGAGAATGGATTCCGGGCAGAAGTGGTGTACAAAAAAGTTAATAGGCCAAAAATAGGAAGAGAATTAAAGAAATCAGCACACTCACTCAAAACAGAAAGAAAACAAGATCTACAAGAAGTTAACATACCACCCTACAACTTTCTACGAATTCCAGAGGTTCTTCAAACAACATAACATCATTCTGGCCCTAAAAGAAAATTACTCCATAAAAATATTTTAAATTCTAAATTAAAAGATGATATCTCGGAAGAAAACAAACCAGGAATATATCAGTTCAGCTACATCGGCCAAACAAAAAGAAATACAAACACGAGCAAAAGAATACCACAGAAATATTAAACTTAAACAAGAGGACAAATCCGTGGTAGCTTGGCATTTTTGGAAAGAAAAACACACCATAAATAGAAGCCCAAAAATACACAAAAACATCACAAGGAAGACAGAATTAAAAGTTTGGAAAAACAAGAACCGCGTTTTCAATTTTGAAATCCTGCCAGGCAACCTACTGATACAGAGGTTCATCAAACCACCACCAGGGACAGAGACAACCACCAATGCCGGCAGTCGACCAAAGGAATTGACAATGGAAGCACGTGGCTTCTGAAACATGTTTTCCAAAATAAAAAGTAAGTGATGTAGTGTTAATAAATCGACTCAACTAATTTTTCAGTTGAAAAGTTTTGACAATGGACAACCAAAGCAGCTTTTCCCAACACTGTACATCATTGCTACGCCATATATTAGGATAGATCTCAAGCAAGAGCAGTTCCATGCTATCACTTTAAAGTCAGTTTGGGGAAGAATGAATGATCTTTGCAGTCCATCATTTGTTGTTGATTTTAGATTTCCTCAAAGATGAAGACTGGGCAGGACACTGGCTACAGCAACAATGGATAAAAATCTGACGCATTCCATTCACATGACTTTCTCTACATCTCTGCAACAAATTATTGTTAAAAAGGTTTATGCTTCTATTTACTTCATGCTAATCGAAAAAAAAAAAAAAAAAAAAAAAACTAGCAGAACTAGTCTCATTACTTGCTTCCTTGTAAGTAGAACAGAAATAGGGAGTACCATAAGTTAAAGTGATAGTCAAAAGCTGGTTGCTAGGTCATTGAAGTTCCTTTGTATGAACACGAGTTAACAAATTCCTGTATGAGAAAAGTATAAGTTTTTTAAAGCTGAAACCAATAACAAGGGATATCTCAAAAATGATCAACTCCACAAAAAAAATGTATATAACATAAAGTGTGTGTTTAAAAGTGCTCCACATTTTTTATATGGTAAGTTTTTGTCAATCTTACGGTTTAGCAACTATGCAAAATTCCGTAAAATTGATCCAGAATAACATAGTCTTAAGAGGCTAATCACAGAAAATTCAAAATATACATTATATTTTTCAGGTAAATATCTTTAATATACGATATTTTAATCAAAATCTTTAGAGCCATTTTTAAGAAAATAAAAAATTTCGAAAAAAGTTCTATGTAAAGGGTAGTTTGGGGTGGGGGGATTTTTCTCAAAATCTTCCTGTCGCATCCCTGGAAGATACTAAACTTAAATACCAAGTTTGGTATTTTACCGACTTTTCGCTTTTGAGCTATCGTGTTCACAGACACATGGACCTCTTTGTGCAAATGCTTTTTTTTTTTATATATAAGGGACCCTAAAACACATATTTCTGGTGAAATCTCGGTATCAAATTTTTGGGTGGAGTGCAATACCTTCTCTATACACTATGCATATAGTGCGTGTAGAGAAAGTAAAAATGTGGTGAAAGCAGAGTGCATGCTGCAAGAATATCATTGTCAGGTTCAAGAAGCTGTTGGATTGGTAGAAGTGAAAACAAAACTTGATATCAGGAAGTTGTACGGTCCCTGGGAGCAGAAATGTGCAGTGGTGTCAAAACATTAAACATCTGATGCTTTAAATATCTTCACGGAATATCACCAAGTTAAATTGGAATCAGTGAAATCTAATCTTGCATCTGTGGTCTTCGTCAGGGAACTGGCATAAATAACAAAGGAGGTGTAGCTGCAATTGTGTTGAGCCCCAACATGGATAACTGCACCAGAGGAAATGACGCTGGAAGCTGTATATAGACCTGATGCCAGATCAAGAAAGTGGGCATGGTCTGCACTTGGATGGCAGACTGCTACATGAGCATATGTTAACCTATTGCAGATCTTGTGCCAAGAAGTCAGTCTGATTGGTTGGGGCTGCAAACTGGTATCTAATGTTGGCAGTGAAGCCATTCACTCTCTTGCATTCCAGTATTTTGTTGACTAAAGGTTGGGCATGTACAGAAAGGACACAGAGGAGATCTCACTATACCAGTCATGGCCTGTTAGGAGTCTAAAAGTTGCTACACACCATTTTCTTGGTAATGTAGTGATTCTGGTCATTCTCCTGGCTTTCCTTTTCTTTTTTAATACATTATCTTCTTTACTTTTTACTTTCTCTACACGTACTATCTATATAGTGTGTAGAGAAGGTATTGTAATGCACCCAAAAATTTGATACTGAGGTTTCACCAAAAATACATGTTTTTGGTCCCCCTGAATCCAAAAAAAAGCATTTTTAGAAAAATGTTTGTGTGTCTGCGGACAGCAAATCTCAAAAACGAAAAGATCGTTTGGTATCTTCCAAGAATGCGACACAAAGATTTTCAAGAAAATACCCCCACCCCAAACTACTGTTTACATGGAACTTTTTTCGAAGATTTTGATTTTCTAAAAAATGGCTCTAATGATTTTGATTAAAATCTCTTATATTTAAGATATTTACTTGCCAAATATATCTTGAATTTTCTGGGAATAGCCTCAAAAGACTTCTTTATTCTGGATGAGTTTTACTGAATTTTGCATAACTGGTAAACCGTAAGAGATAGACAAAAACTTACCACATAAGAAATATAGATGACGATAAAACACACAATTTATGTCATATACATTTTTTTCATGGAGTTGGTTGTTTTTGAGATATTTCTTGTTATTGGTTTCAGCTTTAAAAAACGTATACTTTTCTCATACAGGAATTTGTCGACTCGTGTTCATATAAACAAAGGAACTTCAGTCACCTAGCAACCAGCTTTTGACTATGACTTTAACCTATGGTACTCCCTTATTTCACATCTACTTACAAGGAAGCAAGTAATAACACTATTTCTGCTAATTTTTTCTTGATTAGCATGAAGTAAATAGAAGCATAAGCTCTCTAGCAATAATTTGTTGCAAAAAAGCCACATAAATGGAACACATCAGATTTGTTATTATATGTTGATATAATGATTGTTTTGATTGAGTGCTAACTTATTGGATCAGATGAATTTTACTGCCATTGTTGGCCAGAAAGTCAGCTATTTCATTATCCTGTATTCTGCAATGTGCTGGTATTAATCTTTTATTTAAATTAATTAGTTATAGTGGCATTTTGCAATATGTAAGTTATTAGGTGTTACATCAGATGTTATAGCTGCTTTAGAGTCTGATAATAATACATTTTTTTCAAATTTATTTATATGATATAGTAGGTTTTGTAAGCTCTCAAGTATTGCCAAAATCTGTCCATCAAAATGTGTAGTATTTAAACTTAATCTTTTGTAGAAAGCGAAGAGAGGGCATATTGCACCTGTGCCAGTACCACCATTATTTGTTAAGCTGGAACCATCAGTATAGACATGTAGCCATTCATTGGTAGGATATCTTAAATTTATTATTTCCAGTGTCATTTGTTTCAGAACACACAGAGAGGTTTCAGATTTTGTAAATTCTTCAGCTAAGTGTAGATAGTGTTCAATATCAAATAGATCTAACGGGTTAATATTTGTTTGTATGTTTACACCTCCAAGCCAGTTTCCTGACAGAGTCAAGATGTCAAAAGCTTGGCTTTCTCTGATTCCAATTTAACTTGGTGATATCCTGTGAAGTTATCGGTAATGCCAAAACATATTTAAAAGATGACGAAAGCTGCATTTATTAGAATGATCCAGAAACCAAATGATAACCATCATTGTGGAGAAGCTCCCCCAACAAAAGTGATGCGAAATGAGAAGTATTACTGATATATGCTGGACTTTGTGACAGTGATGTGTTTTAACAATTGAAAATTAGTTGAGTCAATTTTGTAACACTACATCACTTATTCTTTTGGTCGACTACCGGCATTGCTTGCTGTGGTGGTTGTCTCTGTCCCTGGTGGTGGTTTGATGAACCTCTGTATCAGTAGGTTGCCTGGCAGGATTTCAAAATTGAAAATGTAGTTGTTGTTTTTCCAAATATATATTTTTTTCCAAACTTTTAATTCTATCTTCCTTGTGATATTCTTAAGTATTTTTGGGCTTCTATTTATGGTGTGTTTCTCTTTCCAAAAATGCCAAGCTACCATGGATTTGTCTTCTTGTTTGAGTTTAATATTTCTGTGGAGTTCTTTTGCTCTTGTTTTTATATTTCTTTTTGTTTGGCCAATGTAGATTTTTTCAGTCATTGCAGCTGAACTGATATATTCCTGGTTTGTTTTCTTGTGGGATACCATCATTTAATTTAGAATATAAAATGTTTTTTATGGAGTAATTGTTTTTTGGGGCTAGAATGATGTTGTGTCGCTTGAACATTCCTGTGGAATTTGTAGAAAGTCGTAAGTTTTTCTTTAATTCTCTTCCTATTTTTGGCCTTATTAACCTTTTTGTACACCAGTTCTGCCTGGAATCCATTCTCTCTAGCTATGTCCAATATTTTAGCAAGTTTAGAGTGTTGGCAAGAAGATGATATGTTCCTTTTTGTCAGCAAATGGCCAGACTGTTACTACCAGATGGTACACCCAAAATGTCTGCCACAATGAAGTGAGGAAAAAGTGTTCTAAGATTGGTCTGTGTGGAATAATTTTATTGCACAATGATAATCCTTCTGCTTGCACTTCTTCAGGAGTCAAATTATTTGTCCCATCCTCCCTACAGTCCAAATCTAGACCCATATGACTTTTCTAAACCTCAAAATAAAAGAAAAAATCTGAATTTCTCTACATCTCTGTAACAAATTATTGTCAGTAAGCTTATTCTTATATTTCATGCTAATCAAGATAAACATTAACTGAAACAGTCTTATTACTTAGTACCTTTGTATGTAGAAGGGAAATAAGGGAATACACTAGACTAAACCGACAGTCAAATGTTTTAAAATGTGGTTGCTATGAATTTAAATCTGTTTCTTTAACACATTGAAGCCCAGGTGTTTCTTTAGTTGAAGAGCCAAGAAGCCCAAGGTTTTTACGCCTATTTAAATAATTGTTTACATCAATGAAATCTTCGAAACTGCCTTGCTACAATTTAAAAGTATGGTATTTAAGGATTTCTCATCAAATAACCAAATAGTCGTAACCTCTGTATAAGTGGATAGTTAGAGTCAGACTGAAAAATTCAATGCCATAGCCGGGATTTGAACCACGGATCTCCCGATCTCTAGCCGGTTGCTCTGCCACTGAGCTACCATAGCAACATGCTGGCATAGCATTGAATTTTCCAAATGACTCGTATATTTTACCGGTAAACATCAAGGTGATCTCAAATTATGACAACCCCAATGGTGACTTATAATGCTGCAAGTACTTTAGACCCAGGATTATGGTCTCTCCCTCCCTCCCCCCTCTCTCTCTCTCGCTCTCTCTCTCTATCTCTCTCTCTATCTCTCTCTCTCTCCCACCCACACACACACTAACTTTTCTGAAAATGCTTTTTTTGGATTCAGGGGGACCCAAAGCATGTATTTCTGGTAAAATCTTGGTATCAAGTTTTTGGGTGAAATGCAGTACCTTCTCTATACACTATGTACGTATAGAGAGATCGCCCTCCGTGGTGTAATGGTTACCATGCTAACTTCATATACCCAAGGTCGTGGGTTCAAACCCGGCGGAGGACGATGGATTTTTTTGGGCGTAAAAATCCTTAGCATGGCTTCCTTTGGAAGGGAAATAAAGCTGTTGGTTCGATGTAGTAGATTTACGGCACGTAAAATAACCTCAAGCCTGATAAGAGAGGCCTCTGAGTAAAATTAGGCGATCTTTCATGCCCAATTTAGAATGGGACGCTGAGAACCACAGTAGTTACAGAACGTTCATAAATAACACATTTACATTTTCATGTATAGAGAAAGTAAAAATGCATACCAAACATGGTATATTTAAGTTCAGTATCTTCCAAGGCTGCAACACAAAAGTTTTGAAGAAAAAAACCCCACCTTTTACATGGAAAAAAAATCTGATGTGTTACATTCACATGAATTTTTCTACATCTACATCTCTGCAACAAATTTTAGTTAAAAAGCTTATGCTTCTATTTACTTCATGCTAATCGAGAAATATTAGCAGAAATAGTTTTATTATTTGCTTCCCTGTAAGTAGAAGCGAAATGAGGGAGACCATAGGTTAAAATGCTAACCAAAATCTGGTTGCAATGTAACTGAAATTTCTTTGTTTGTATGGACAGGAGTTAACAAATTCCTATATGAAAAAATTATGTTTTTCAAAGCAGAAACAAAAGACCAAGAATATCTTAAAAATGATCAGCTCCACAAAAAAAATGTATATGACATAAATTGTGTCTTTTATCGCGAGCTACATTTTCTGTAGAGCAAGTTTTTGTCCATATCTTACGGTTTAGGAGTTATGCACAATTCTGTAAAATTCATCCAGAATAAAGTAGTCTTCAGAGGCTATTCTCAGAAAATTCAAGTTATACATTTTATTTTTCAGGTAAATATCTTTAATATACGATATTTTAATCAAAATCGTTAGAGCCATTTTTAAGAAAATAAAAATTTTCGAAATTTTTTCCGGGTAGTTTGGGGTGGAGGGATTTTCTTGAAAACCTTCATGTCGCATCCTTGGAAGATACCAAACTTAAATACCAAGTTTGGGCTTTAACAGTCCTTTCGTTTTTGCACTATGTTGCCCACACACACACACACACACACACACACACACACACACACACACACACACATTTTTTTAAAAATGCTTTTTTTGGATTCAGTGAGTCTCAAAACATGTATTTCCGGTGAAATGTCGGTATTGAATTTTTTGATACAAGTCTATATGTTGTCTATACACTATGTACATAGTTCGTATAGAGAAAGTAAAAATTGGAAAATTTGATTTTCTGAAAAATGGCTCGAATGATTTTGATTAAAATCTCTTATATTTAAGATATTTACATGACAAATAAAATGTATATGTTCAACTTTTTGGGAATAGCCTCTGAACATGTTTATTCTGGATGAATTTTGCATAACTGGTAAACCTCAACAAAAGCAAAGAGATTGAATTTTCATTTGTTTGATATAGCAACCAGCTTTTAAAGGATGAGACTATTACTTTAGTCTGTGCATTTTCTTATTTCGGAGATACTTTGAAGGGAGCTAGTAATAAGACTATTTGTGCTTATGTTTATCTTGATTAGCATGATGTAGATAAAGATTAATGTTTTGAATAAAGGCTTGTTTACCGAACAGCTGGAGGACATCATGTGAATGCAACACATTACATTTTTTGGTGTGGAATGAAAGGCATAAGATGTGCACACAGTGATGTTTGCAGTAATCTATTCCATTCCACAAAGTTTGAAACTTACTTTTTCTCACGTGGTATAAGGAAAACATAGATGACAAATGCAAGACGACCCTCAGTTCTGAACATTTTTGGGAGGGGGGGGGACATTGTGTTGTCAAATTCCAGAGGATCTGTAAACGACACATGAACCTGGCTCCAAAAGCAATTACTCCATAAAAAACATTTTAAATTCTTAATTAAGAGATGATATTCCACAAGAAAACAGGTCAGGAATATATGAGTTCAGCTGCAATGACTGAAAACATTTACATCGGCCAAACAAAAAGAAATATAAAAACAAGAGCAACAGAACACCACAGAAACATTAAACTCAAACAAGAAGAGAAAGAGAAGAGAAAGCTTGGCATTTTTGAGAAGAGAAACATACCATAAACAGATGTCTGAAAACATTCAAAAATATCACAAGGAAAACAGAATTAAAAGTTTGGAAAAACAAGAAGCAGGTTTTAAATTTTGAAATCCCATCAGGTGACCTACTGATATAGAGGTTTAGGAGTCGACTAAAGGAATTGACAAAATAAGCTTCTGAAACACGTTTTCCAATAATAAAAGTAAGTGATGAAGTGTAATTAATTTGAATTGATGACTATCACAAACTCTGTGATATATTAGTAATAACATTGTGTGTGTGCCACTTTTCTTTGGCACATGGCTGTATAGTCTTTGTTTGTAGGCAGAACAACAGCAGCTTTGGTGGCTAGGTTAGACTTGGTCTTCTAAACCTAACGTTGCAAGTTCAAACCCAGCCCAGATTAATGGTTTTCAGTGAGCTTAAAAGCTACAGTCCAATGCCATGTAAAAGACAAAATGGTGGCACACCGGCTAATTGTCATTAACAAATAAAACATTTATTTATTATTTCTAATGGTTTCAATTGTCTGTAGATTCCAGAGCTTACACATACAGTGGAATAATTCAGTTAGTTTGTGGTAAATTAGATAATTTATTCACTATAATGACTGAGGTCCTCAAAAAAAAAAAAAAAAAAAAAAAAAAGCTTTCTTTGGTTGACAACACTAAGGAAAGTCATATCTCCTGTTTTCCCTTGAAAAATAGTACCCAAGAAAAGGTGCACTATCTATAATGGGTGAGAAATTAGCTTGTGATTGACATTCCTGCTGACATGTAGATGTCTTGGTACACTGTTGTTCATTCCGCTACTTCCTCCTTCAATGTATATACTATCACACTTCTTGTATGTTGAACTACTTTTACTCATTTCTCAGCAGTTACCACATCTATTCCCTTCAACATTGAGTCCTGTACTTCACTAAACATAAAAGTTTTTTAACGTAACCTCACAGCTGTAAGACATTTTCAAATGACAGTGTCACTCATGATGTTTTAGGATAAGAAATGTAAAAGGTAGTAACAATAAATCACTGTGTGTTGTTGATTTTAGATTTCCTCAAAGATGAAGCCTGGGCAGGACACTGGCTACAGCAACAATGGATAAAAATCTGACGCATTCCATTCACATGACTTTCTCTACATCTCTGCAACAAATTATTGTTAAAAAGCTTATGCTTCTATTTACTTCATGCTAACCGAGAAAAACTTAGCAGAAATTATTACTTGCTTCCTTGTAAGTAGAAGTGAAATAAGGGAGTAGCATAGGTTAAAGTGATAGTCAAAAGTTGGTTGCTATGTGACTGAAGTTCCTTTTTTTTGTATGGACAGCAGTTGACAAATTCCTGTATATAAAAAAGATAACTTTTTTAAAGGTGAAACCAAAAACAACAAATACCTCAAAAACAATCACCTCCATGACAAAAATGTATATAATATAAATTGTGTGTTTTAAGGTGCTCTACATTTTTCCTGTGATAAGTTTATGTCCATCTCTTATGGTTTAGCAGTTATGCAAAATTCCGTAAAATCCATCCAGAATAAAGTAGTCTTCACAGGCTATTCCCAGAAAATTCAAGATTTTATTTCTCTGGTAAATATCTTTAGTATACCATATTTTGATCAAAATTGTTAGAGCCATTTTTGAGAAAATCAAAAGTTTGGTATTTTATTGACTTTTTGTTTTTGTTCACAAACACACAAACCTTTTGCTGAAAATGTTTTTTTTTTTATTCAGGGGACCCTAAAACATATTTCTGGTGAAATCTCGGTATCAAATTTTTGGGGGTTACACAATAGCTTCTCTATACACTATGAACATAGTACGTGTAGAGAAAGTAAGTTACAATGAGCATAAAGCTTGGCCAAGGTGAATGTGTTCTCTCCCCATCTTGCCATATGTCAGGCACGAGGTATTCCATAGAGAATAACAGCAGCTTACTACCTTTTATGCCACTTAATTACAAATGAATAATTATAAGGTATATTTTCCAAATATCCATTTATGAGAGCTCAAACTTATCAAAAACAATGATGAATAATAAATTTGAAATGTGCTCAGCAAATGGGAATCCTTCTCTATGGAACAAAAACCTTTACAGGCAATCTCTTCTGTCCAACTTCACCTCCTGGAAGTGGCCTGCTACCACCAGAGCTTTCCTGGTGATGCTGGAGTTGCTTTATGCTTTCTTTTTCTAGATTGTAGTTTGGTTGTTCTTTTAGCTGTGGTTTGCCACATGTCTCTCCTTGTGTTGTGATGGAGTTGTTATTTTGTATGCAGGTGGCTATAAGCTCTGTGTTCAGCTAGTGCACTTTTATATGTGTATGTAATGCCATAGCTGGGATTTGAAGCACAGATCTCCCAGTCTCTAGCTGGTTGCTCTAACCACTGAACTACCATAGCATTGAAGTTTTCAACTTGCTCGCATGTTTTCTGGTAAACCACAAGGAAACAGAACTGTGTGTCACCAAATAAAGATGATTTTCATTGTAATCACTTGAAATAAATAAACACACTTTTGTTACAATACATTTTACTTTCTCTACAAGTACTCTATACATAGTGTATAGAGAAGGTATTATATTCCACCCAAAACTTTGATGTCGAGATTACACTGGAAATATATGTCTTAGGGTTCCTTGGATAAAAAAAAAAATTTTACTTTCTCTACACGTTCTATTACATAGTGTATAGAGAAGGTATTCTATTGAACCCAAAAATTCAATACTGAATTTCACCAGAAATATATGTTTTGGGTCCCCCTGAATCCAAAAAAAGCATTTTCAGAAAAAAGTCCATGTGTGTCTGTGGACAGCATAGCTGAAAAACAAAAAGACTGTTGAATACCAAATTTGGTATTTAAGTTTGTTATCTTCCAAGGATGCGACACAAAGATTTTCAAGAAAATCCCCCCAACTACCCTTTACGTGGAACTTTTTCGAAAATTTTGAGTTTCTTAAAAGTGGCTCTAATGATTTTGATTAAAATATTGTATATTAAAGATATTTACCTGACAAATAAAATATATATCTTGAATTTTCTGGGAATAGCCTCTGAAGACCACTTTATTCTGGATCAATTTTATGGAATTTTGCATAACTGCTAAACCGTAAGAGATGGACAAAAACTTACCACACAAAAAAATATAGAGCATGTTAAAACACACAATTTATGTAATATACATTTTTGTCATGGAGTTGATCGTTTTTTTGATATTCCTTGTTTTTGGTTTCAGCTTTGAAAAACTTATACTTTTCTCATACAGGAATTTGTCAACTCCTGTCCATACAAACAAGTCACATAGCAACCAGCTTTTGACTATCACTTTAACCTATGGTACTCCCTTATTTTGCTTCTTCTTGCAAGGAACCAAGTAATAAGACTATTTCTGCTTATTTTTTTCTCAATTAGCATGAAGTAAATTGAAGCATTAGCTTTTTAACAATTGTTCCAGAGATGGAGATAAAGTCATGTGAATGGAACACATCAGATTTTTAGAAAAAGATCAGTGCATGTGCACATAATATTTAATTTCAGTATATTCCAATTAAAATTTTCACAAGTTTTCTGTGTAAAGGATGTGGGGGAAGAATTTTTCTGAAATCTGCAACACATCCTTGGAAAATGTTTAACTTCAATACCAAGTTTTGTATTTTATCAACATTTTTCTTTTTTGAGTTAATGTGTTCACAGACCTTTTTACAAAATTGCTGTTTTTGGATACAGGGTGCCCTAAAATGTATATTTCTAGTGAAATCTTAGTTTCAAATTTTTAGCTGGATTGGAATACCTTCCCTACCCATATACCTATATATGCTATGTAGAGAAAGTAAAAATGTTTAATACAGTGGATATGTAAACATTGTAGAAAGTGTTTAAAAGCTTTCTTTCCTAATACTTTCAAAAAGCATTCAAAAAGAAATAATTCTCATTACTAAACAGTTTTATGATATTTCATTGCAAACAATAAGTTGGCATGAAAATGTGGTAGGAATGTTTGGGGTTGATCAAGTCCCAAGTGAGCAGTGTTTTATTGAACATCCCAATATGGGTGTGCACTAGCAACAATAAGCTTTTATTGAACATCCCAACATGGGTGTGCACTAGCAACAATAAGCTTTTATTGAACATCCCAACATGGGTGTGCACTGCCAACAAAAAGCTTTGGGTGTGCACCACAAACAATAAGCTTTTATTGAACATCCCAGCATGGGTGTGCACTAGCAACAATAAGCTTTTATTGAACATCCCAACATGGGTGTGCACCGCAAACAATAAGCTTTTATTGAACATCCCAACATGGGTGTGCACTAGCAACAATAAGCTTTTATTGAACATCCCAACATGGGTGTGCACTGCCAACAATAAGCTTTTATTGAACATCCCAACACAGGTGTGCACCACAAACAATAAGCTTTTATTGAACATCCCAGCATGGGTGTGCACCCACCACCAACAATAAGCTTTTATTGAACATCCCAACATGGGTGTGCACTAGCAACACTAAGCTTTTATTGAACATCCCAACATGGGTGTGCACTGCCAACAATAAGCTTTTATTGAACATCCCAACACGGGTGTGCACCACAAACAATAAGCTTTTATTGAACATCCCAACATGGGTGTGCACCCACCACCAACAATAAGCTTTTATTGAACATCCCAACATGGGTGTGCACCCACCACCAACAATAAGCTTTTATTGAACATCCCAACGGGTGTGCACCCACCACAAACAATAAGCTTTTATTGAACATCCCAGTATGGGTGTGCACCCACCACCAACAATAAGCTTTTATTGAACATCCCAGCATGGGTGTGCACCCACCACCAACAATAAGCTTTTATTGAACATCCCAACATGGATGTGCACCGCAAACAATAAGCTTTTATTGAACATCCCAACACGGGTGTGCACCACAAACAATAAGCTTTTATTGAACATCCCAACATGGGTGTGCACTAGCAACACTAAGCTTTTATTGAACATCCCAACATGGGTGTGCACTGCCAACAATAAGCTTTTATTGAACATCCCAACACGGGTGTGCACCACAAACAATAAGCTTTTATTGAACATCCCAACATGGGTGTGCACCCACCACCAACAATAAGCTTTTATTGAACATCCCAACACAGATGTGCACCACAAACAATAAGCTTTTATTGAACATCCCAACATGGGTGTGCACCCACCACAAACAATAAGCTTTTATTGAACATCCCAGCATGGGTGTGCACCCACCACCAACAATAAGCTTTTATTGAACATCCCAACACGGGTGTGCACCACAAACAATAAGCTTTTATTGAACATCCCAACATGGGTGTGCACCCACCACAAACAATAAGCTTTTATTGAACATCCCAGCATGGGTGTGCACCCACCACCAACAATAAGCTTTTATTGAACATCCCAACACGGGTGTGCACCACAAAAAATAAGCTTTTATTGAACATCCCAACATGGGTGTGCACCACAAGCAATACGCTTTTATTGAACATCCCAACATGGGTGTGCACTGCCAACAATAAGCTTTTATTGAACATCCCAACATGGGTGTGCACCACAAACAATAAGCTTTTATTGAACATCCCAACATGGGTGTGCACCCACCACCAACAATAAGCTTTTATTGAACATCCCAACATGGGTGTGCACCACAAACAATAAGCTTTTCAGCACCTCTCTGCAATAGACAGTTTCTTCCATGCTGAAATTTCACCAGGAGGACGCCTGAATCTAAATCAAAAGTCTATTAAATCCTAACTCTGTATTTTTCACTATTGTCAAGAAAATGTTCCCACCCTTAAATATTCTGTATTGGAACATTTTGTCAAAAATGGACAAAGATCCTGATTTTCTGGTAAAAAGCCTTTGAAGTTCATTCCAGATGATATTTGTATAATGGAATCACATAGCAGCCAGCTGTTTGGAGATGTGACTGCTGTATTCTACACACAAATATGTAATAGCATCACTTTTGCTGATGCTTACCTCGATTAGGATGAAGCAGAAGAAAAGCTTCTGCAAGAAAGTTAATTGTAGACTAGGTAGAGAAAGTCATGTGAATAGATAGATTTATTATCAGCCTGAAGAAATACAGATTCTATGGCATCGTCAAAATATAATGAAATTTTGTTACATTTGAGTTTAAATATACACAGAAATTGTAAAAAGAATATTTCAAAATTAAAAAGAATAATCCAAAATAGTTTTCTGCCAGTGCCAGGCTCCTTCCTACTGCTGCAGAAAGGGACCTGTAATGACAAACAAAAAGCAGCAGTATCTGCCCAAGAGAAATATGGCTGCAAAGATGATAATAATATAATGAATAATAATTATTTATAGTTATTTAATTTGCATTCTGTGGAAAAAGTTACGAGTTTCTGATTGAAATATTCATTAATAGTGAGTGGTAAATGACTTTTGAGATGGTTCTTAACAGCTGTTCTAAATCTTTTGTGTTTAAGCTCTTTAACACTGTTTGGAAGATGGTTGTATAAATTTATACCCTGATGTGACATAGACTTAAGACACCTGGTGAGCCTATGTGTGTTGAGATGTTTACTGCAGGCTCTTGTATTGTGGTCGTGTAGGGCTGAGTTTCTTTTGAATAGATCCAAATTTTGATGTATAAAAAAAAGAGTCTGACTCTAAGATATATACACAAGGTAAGGGTAATTTAGATAGTTCTTGCTATCTGATCGTATTGGTACCTGTTTTATGATTTTTACTAATCTTTTCTGAAGCTTAAGTAACTGCAAACTTTTTGAGGATGCCCCCCCATGCTATTATTCCATATGAGAGCAGTGAATGGACATATCCATAGTACGCTGACTTTAAGCCCTCCAAGGGCAGTACTTTTGAGAGGACTCTAAATGCATAGCACACATCAGGCAAGTTTTTTACTTTCTCTACATGTACCATGTACATAGTGTATAGAGAAGGTATTGTATTGCATCCAAAAATTCAATACACAGATTTCATCGGAAATATATGTTTTAGGGTCCCCTGTATCCAAAAAAAAGTATTTTCAGAAAAAGGTCCTTTTGTGGGTGTGTGTCTGTGAACACGATAACTCAAAAACAAAAAGTCAGTAAAATACCAAACTTGGAATTTAAGTTCAGTATCTTTCAGGGATGCGACACGAAGATTTTGAGAAAAATCCCCCCACACCAAACTACTCTTTACATGGAACTTTTTTCAAAATTTTTGATTTTCTCAAAAATGGCTCAAACGATTTTGATTAAAATGTTGTACATAAAAGATATGTAAGTGGCAAATAAAATGTATATCTTGCATTTTCTGGGAATAGCCTCTGAAGACTATTTTATTCTGGATGAATTTTACAGAATTTTGTATAGCTGCTAAACCGTAAGAGATGGACAAAAACTTACAACACAAAAAATGTAGAGCACGTTAAAATGCACAATTTATTTTATATACATTTTTTTCATGGAGTTGATTGTTTTTGAGATATTCCTTGTTTTTGGTTTCACTTTAAAAAATTTACACTTTTCTCATACAGGAATTTGTCAACTCGTGTCCATACAAACAAAGGAACTTCAGTCACATAGCAACCAGCTTTTGACTATCACTTTAACCTATGGTACTCCCTTATTTCGCTTCTACTTACAAGGAAGCAAGTAATAAGACTATTTTTGTTAATTGGCATGAAGTAAATAGAAGCATAAGTTTTTTAACAATAATTTGTTGCAGAGATGTAGAGAAAGTCATGTGAATAGAACACATCAGATTTTTAATTAAATAGTTTCCCATTTTTGAACATAGTAGGTTATATAGGATGATGAAATGAGTCCAGGGTCCATGGAACTTGAAGCTACTCAGTAAAAGTGAAAACACCTTATCCAGGTAAGTTGCCCAAACCAGGACCTCTTCAATGTCAGGTTTTTCTCTTAAGCAGATAAGTGTATGTTAACTAGCTGATATAAAACTATGCAATATTCCCAGCACCTCAAAAGCTATCCAAACAAATCTCATGTGTTCCATTCACATAACTTTCTCTAGCTGTTGCATAAGCACAAAACATAATAATAATCTTTATTCGCCTTTTGATTTCTACATAAATGATGGCTTTGTCAGTATACATACATACAGTAGCAGTATTTAAATGTGTGGCAGAATGTGGTATTGTGTGCGTGATATATATTATTAGTTTTAAAGAGATCCTGTATAATGTTTCAAGTATATATAGATATAGAAGCGAGAGGTAAGATATTTAATTCCTTAAATACCGTTTTGCTTGGTGTTTTCACGGCAACTTTTGTAATTTAAAGATAGCATATAGATTTGTGGACATGGCCCATGTTGGAATAACATAGATGTTAATGCAGTTATGGTACACACTTTACTTGCTACTCTGAAAGCAGAGCAGATTTTGTTGGCTAAATAATAATCAATATGTGTGTTCCATTTTAGCTCTCAATCTATTCATTGCCTTTGTTTATTAATGCAAGTCTGTAGTTTGTTATAAGTTTTACCTGGGCTGAAGTTTATAAAAGTTGTCTTATTATTCTTTTGTCATGCTAATCAAGGTAAACATTAACAGAAATGGTCTTGTTACTTGCTGTCTTATAAGTAGAAGGGAATACAAAATGTTTTAAAAAAAGCCGGTGGGATGTGAAACAATTGAGGTGTGCTTCGCTTTGCATGGTCTCATTTGAGAAAAATTAGTTTAAAATCAAAACCAATAACAATGAATATCTCAAAAACAGTCAACTCTGTAAGAAAAGTGTATATGATATAAATAAATGATGTGCTTTAACAAGATCTACATTTTTTGTGTAGTAAGTTTTTTTCTGTCTCTTACAATTTAACTTTTATGCAAAGTTCTGCAAAACTCAAGCAGAATAAAGAGCTCTTCAAAGGCTATTCCCAGAAAATTCAAAATATACATAATATTTCGGATGTGAATATCTTTAGTATACAGCATTTTAATCAAAATCATTAGAGCCATTTTGAGAAAATCAAAATTGTCGAAAAATGCTCTGTGTAAAGGGTAGCCGGGGGTGGGGGGTTTTCTTGAAAATCTTCTAGTCCTTAGAAGATACTGAACTTAAATACCAAGTTTGGTATGTAACCAATTTTTTGTTTTTGAGCTATGCTGTCCACAGAGACACACTTGGATCTTTTTTTATAAAAATGCATTTTTCGGACTCAGGGAAGCCCAAAACATATTTCCGGTGAAATGTTGAATTTTTGGGTGGAATACAATACTTTCTCTATCCACTAAGTACTTTGTACGTGGGAGCTTGAGAAAGTAATATGCATTTTATCTCCCATGTAAATGTCTCAAATGTGTGACATTTTAATCAAAATCCGTATAGGCGTTTTTTAAACTGAAAATTTGCGAGGAAAAAAAAGTCGCTTCCCCCTCGAGGGAGTAGTTCTTAAAAACAAACAAAATATTAATAAAATAAAGAGAAACAATAAATTAGTAGTGATTGTTAACATAATATTTGTAATTTATTTTGTTTTTCTTGGAAATAAAGCGTCGTATGTTAGAGTGGTAATACTGATGAGCAAACGCGACGTGCGTGGGTGTGTAGCATTGTGTACGGTCCAGAATAATGATTACTGACACTTGTGTTTGAAGCATTATAACCATGATTTACTGGTAACAAAGCATTAGTAGATCTAAGAGTGGTAACACTGATATGTCGGTTTTGGGTGTGTGCGTGCGTGTATGTTGTTGCTTGTTATGCGTAGGAGCGTGCCATTGTGCATGGTTCAGAATAATGATTGCAGACTGACAGTTCTGTTAAAGCATTATAACCATGTTTGTAGACAATATTCAGTAATCATTGACGTATAGGGTAGTGAAGCTAACGACAGGGTTCATAGTCGCGTAACATGTAATTTTGTGGGATGCCTTATAGACCTTTAGATTATTACGAACCAGTGCCGCTGTATAATTTGGCACTTGAAAGCTATGGCAAATATGTTTCGGAACTTGGAATTGCACTACTCAAACCCACCCAGCGACGGAATATATCTAAACATGAAGTGGATAAAATGGTTCGTAAAGCGGAACAAATCTGCAAAATCCTTCATGCTGAAATCTGTCAAAAGATTCCATTCGGGCTCGCAAGTGAGCTTACCATAAAACTACTCATATATGTTGATAATTTATACAGGTAATTGAAGTTTTACTAACATTTCTAGTTTTCACTTAAGCTAATACATATTTCCATTAACATTTTTATTTCTGTTTTTGTGTAAAGCAATAAATAATATTCGACCAGTTATTTTCATACACGATCCGGATTTTGTACTTTTGTTCTCCTGCCATTAGAGCCGATTTGTAGGTACTTATTGGTCTGTTATAAATTTATAGGGCCCTAAGCCGCAAATCGCAGCTCAAGATGGAGGGCCCTATTACTCAAATGGACGAGGGATCTGTGAAGCTAAAATTCCAGTGATTGTAAGAAGTCAAAACTTCGGCAAACTAGTAGATTTCAAATCTGGGCATATTAATATTTTCAAAACCTGATCACCTAATTTGATTAATTTTGAAGCTTTTACAAAACAAATTATCTATGAACATTATATTGAGTAGCAACTATTACATATTTTATTTATTGAGTTCTATGGATTTTTTGTGTGTATGATGTAGGACACATCGTTTAATTTTAAAAAAATACAAGTTGGTATTGAAAAGCATATTTGTTTGTAGTTTTGAAACTTGTACTTTTAATTAACACCTTTTAATTTTGGCTTATTGTGTATTTTTCGGGTCCCTTACATTTTGTGACATTTTCAACATCTGTGATCATGTTAATGACCCCACTTCTATGAACCATGTCTCTTTGATCCCAATAGTTCCATAGAAGCTGTGTGGAATGTTAAAAAGTGCCAAGACTAAGAAAATAAAACGATTTAACGTAACATCCCCTATTATATAATCTTCACTATATAAAATCACTAAAGAAGAAATTAATATTACAAAACTTATAAATAAGGGATATTTGGGATTTAAATAAGTAGATCTGTTAGCTACACTCAGTCATCACTGCGCACTTCTACTTCCATTGGCTATGCTTTGTGGCTTAGACCCTTAACATGTAAGTATAGCAGTATTTGTGATTGTGAATGACAACAGCACTAGCAACTATACACACTGAAGAATATCCTTCACTTTTCCTGCATCTCGTCTTGACTGCAGTAAATAACGTTCAATTCTGAATACTTTATGACAATTGTCAACAGTGACAACAAATTTTTAAAACTTAATATATTAAAATTTGTTTCAAGTATAAACTCTTGTTTGCCCACCCTCTTGGGTGGTGAGGTGGTAGCGTGTCTGCCTCACATTCAACAGGTCATGAGTTTGAATCTTGCTTAGGGTGAGTTACCCGGATAAGGTTTTTTTCTTGGGGTTTTCCCTTGTCCTGAGAAGACGATTGTTGAGTAACTTCAAGCTTCATGGACCCTGAGATCATTTGAGCATCATTTCACAGATTTCATTCATTCATCCAATTTGACCAAGCCGGATAAAGGATCTTAAGCTACAATAAAGAAAAACAAAAACTCTTGTTTCTTGCCCATATTATTTAAAATTAATAAATAAAAAAGTGAAGTGTTCCATTCACATCACTTTCTCTACATCTCCATAACACATTACTGTTAAAAAGCTTATTCTCCTATTTACTTCTTCCTGATCTAGATAAACATTAGCACAGATGGTCTTATTACTTGCTTCCTTATAAGTACAAGGGAAATAAGGGCATACACTAGGATAAAACCATAGTCAAATGTTTTAAAAGCTGGTTGTCATGTGGTTGAAATTGTTTCTTTGCATTGCTAGGAGTTGACAAATTCCCATATGTGAAAAAGTTATAAGTATTTTAAAATTGAAACCAATAACAAGAAATATCTCAAGTGATCAGCTCCACAAAAAAAATGTATGTGACATAAATGAGTTTTAATGAGATCTAGGCGTTTTGTGTAATAACTTTTTGTCTATCTCTTACGTTTTACTAGTTATGCAAAATTCAGTAAAAGTCATCCAGAATAAAGAAGTCTTCAGAGGCTATTCCCAGAAAATTGAAGATATACATTTTCTCAACAAAATATCTTTAATATATGATATTTTAATCAAAATCGTTAGAGCAATTTTCGAGAAAATCAAAATTTACAAAAGCTTCTACATGTAAAGGATAGTTTGTGATGGGGGTATTTTCTCGAAAATCTTGGTGTTGCATCCTTGAAAGGTACTGAACTTAAAAATCAAGTTTGATATTTAACAAATCTTGCATTTTTGAGCTATGCTGTCCACAGACCACACACAGATATTTTTTCTAAAAATGCTTTTTTTTTTTTATTAAGGGGGTTCTAAAATGTGAATTTCCAGTGAAATCTTGGTATCAAATTTTTGGTACATTGCAATACTTTATCTGTACAATAAGTACATAGTCTGTGTAGAGAAAGTAAAAAAGACAAGGATTGTCATTTTACTTTTTTTCAACAAGACTATGCAACAGCTCATACAGTCAATCTTTTCATGAGAACAATTGAATGTGTTTCAGGACAGAATTATTAGTAGAGATTTGTGGCCCCCTTGATCCTCTGACCTAACCCCCTGAGATTTCTATCTCTGGGGTAACTGAAACCATAAAGTGTAGAACACAAACGCACACACCTTGGAGGAATTTAAACAAAATATCGGCCAGCATTTCTCAAAGTGAACTACAGTGAGTGATGGATACTTTCCTAAAGAGGTGCCAAAAATGTATGTAGCCGATGGCATTCTATGATAACACTCTCTCCCTATTACATTATCAACTCTTCATGGTTTACCAGAATTCTCCTGTAGCCTAAAGCTTTATATTTGTAATGCAATGTAAGAGTTATCAATTCTTTTAACAAGATTATGTGCAATTCTCTCGTTTCTGAAATGATCTAGTCTGGTACATCCTTTGACTGCTCTCAGATATTTCATCTGCAAAGAGTAACATATTTAAACTATATAATAAAAAGGTATTCCTTTTGGGCATAAAGTACTTCTTGTTGCCTCAATCCTTTAAAATTAATAAATTATTAAAAAGTATTTGTTTAATGTAGGAAAAAATTTGAAATACATACTAAAGTGACAAGAATGGCATCATTGTGAATTGTTATGGTTGCAACTGCAATATGGGAATTGCTGTACTTGCAGGGGAAACTAAAAATGGCAATTTAGTGGTGGGACCCTGATAGTACACAACTAACTCCATATTGATTTCTGTCCGAGATATTTGTTTATTGTTTTAGTTGACTGTGCAGTGACTTTTGTTAGATAGTTTATTTCATGTTTTAGGTTAGACACATGATACACATACAGCTAGTTTGCTGTCTCATATACAGTTACGTACCCTTCCCTCTATTTGTACAACTTCTGATTTGTCGGAAACTTTAGCCCCATAACATATCAATAGATAATTAACTTAGTTACTTGTTTGTTATGACTCTTTAAATAATTATTTTCTTTTCTAAATCAAGTAAATATAATTGTTGTTTCACAATCCTTGTTATGAAATCTAAAAGATCATACTTGTGACATAAAACCTCTCTAACTTACTGCAAAAGCGTGACGTCCCGGACCATACCCACTCTGTAACATCACTCCCTCCCAAAATATCTTTCCTTTGTAATAAACACTGTGACATAAAACCACTCTAACTTACTGTAAAAGCGTGACGTCCCTAACCACACCCACTCTGTAACACCACTCCCTCCCAAAATGTCTTTCCTTTGTAATAGACACTGAGACATAAAACCTCTCTAACTTACTCTAAAAGCGTGACGTCCCTGACCACACCCACTCTATGACATGAGCCACATCACTCCCTCCCAAAATGTCTTTCCTTTATAATAAACACTGAGACATAAAACCTCTCTAACTTACTGCAAAAGCGTGACGTCCCGGACCATACCCACTCTGTAACATCACTCCCTCCCAAAATATCTTTCCTTTGTAATAGACACTGTGACATAAAACCACTCTAACTTACTGTAAAAGTGTGAGTTCCCTGACCACACCCACTCTGTGACATCACTCCCTCCCAAAATGTCTTCCCTTTGTAATAGACACTGATATTAAAAACCTCTCTAACTTACTGTAAAAGCGTGACGTCCCTGACCACACCCACTCTGTAACATCACTCCCTCCCAAAATGTCTTTCCTTTGTAACAGACACTGAGACATAAAACCTCTCTAACTTACTGTAAAAGCGTGACGTCCATGACAACACCCACTCTGTGACATGAGCCACATCACTCCCTCCCAAAATGTCTTTCCTATGTAATAGACACTGAGACATAAAACTTCTCTAACTTACTGTAAAAGCGTAACGTTCCTGACCACACCCAGTCTGTAACATCACTCCCTCCCAAAATGTCTTTCCTTTGTAATAGACACTGAGACATAAAACCACTCTAACTTACTGTCAAAGCGTGACGTCCCTGACCACACCCACCCTGTAACATCACTCCCTCCCAAAATGTCTTTCCTTTGTAATAGACAGTGAGACATAAAACCTCTCTAACTTACTGTAAAAGCGTGACGTCCCTGACGACACCCACTCTGTGACATCACTCCGTCCCCAAATGTCTTTCCTTTGTAATAGACACTGTAACATAAAACTTCTCTAACTTAGTGTAATAGCGTGACGTCCCTGACCTCAGCCACTCTGTGACATCACTCCCTCCAAAAATGTCTTCCCTTTGTAATAGACAATGAGACATAAACCTTTCTAACTTACTGTAAAAGCGTGACGTCCCTGACCACACCAACTCTGTAACATCACTCCCTCCCAAAATGTCTTTACTTTGTAATAGACACTGTGACATAAAAACTCTCTGACTTACTGTAAAAGCCTGACATCCCTGATCACACCCACTCTGTGACATCACTCCCTCCCAAAATGTCTTCCCTTTGTAATAGACACTGAGACATAAAACCTCATTAACTTACTTTAAAAGCGTGTCGTCCCTGACCACACCCACTCTGTAACATCACTCGCTCCTAAAATGTCTTTCCTTTGCTATAGACACTGAGACATAAAACCTCTCTAACTTACTGTAAATGCGTGACATCCCTGACCACACCCACTCTGTGACATCATTCCCGCCCAAAATGCCTTTCCTTTGTAATAGAAACTGAGACATAATACCTCTCTAACTTACTGTAAAAGCGTGACGTCCCTGACCCCACCCACTCTGTGACATCACTCCCTCCCAAAATGTCTTTCCTTTGTAATAGACACAGACAAAAAACCTCTCTAACTTACTGTAAAAGCGTGATGTCCCTGACACACCCACTCTGTGACATCACTCTCACCCAAAATATCTTTCCTTTGTAATAGACACTGAGACATAAAACCTCTCTAACTTACTGTAAAAGCGTGACGTTCCTGACCACGCCCACTCTGTAACATCAATCCCTCCCAAAATGTCTTCCCTTTGTAATAGACACTGAGACATAAAACCTCTCTAACTTACTGTAAAAGTGTGACGTTCCTGACCACACCCACTCTGTAACATCACTGCCTCTCAAAATGTCTTCCCTTTGTAATAGACACTGTGACATAAAACCTCTCTAACTTACTGTAAAAGTGTGACGTCCCTGACCACACCCACTCTGTGACATGAGCCACTTCACTCCCTCCTAAAATGGCTTTCCTTTGTAATAGACACTGAGTAATAAAGCCTCTCTAACTTACTGTAAAAGCGTGCCGTCCCTGAGCACACCCACTCTGTGACATGAGCCAATCACTCCCTCCAAAAATGTCTTTGCTTTATAATAGACACTGAGACATAAAACCTCTCTAAGGTACTGTAAAACCGTGTCGTCCCTCACCTCACCCACCCTGTGACATGAGCCAAATCACTCGCTCCCAAAATGTCTTTCCTTTGTAATAGACACTGTGACATAAAACTTCTCTTACTTACTTTAAAAGCGTGACGTCCCTGACCACAGCCACTCTGTAACATCACTCCTTCCCAAAATGTCTTTCCTTTGTAATACACAGTGAGACATAAAGCCTCTCAAACTTATTGTAAAAGAGTGACGTCCCTGACCACACCCACTCTGTGACATGAGCCACATCACTCCCTCCCAAAATGTCTTTCCTTTGTAATAGTCACTGTGACATAAAACTTCTCTTATTTACTTTAAAAGCGTGACGTCCCTGACCATAGCCACTCTGTGACATCACTCCCTCCCAAGATGTCTTCCATTTGTAATAGACAATGAGACATAAAACCTCTCTAACTTACTGTAAAAGCGGGACGTCACTGACCACATCCAATCTGTGACATCACAACCTCCCAAAATGTCTTTCCTTTTGTAATAGACACTGAGACATAAAACCTCTCTTACTGTAAAAGCGTGACGTCCCTGACCACAACCACTCTGTGACATCACTCCCTCCCACAATGTTCGCCCTTAGAAATAGAAACTGAGACATAAAACCTCTCTAACTTACTGTAAAAGGGTGACTTCCCTGACCACAACCACTCTGTGACATCACTCCCTCCCAAAATGTCTTCCCTTTGAAATAGTCACTGAGACATAAAACCTCTAACTTACTGTCAAAGCGTGACATCCCAGACCACACCCACTCTGTGCCATGAGCCACATCACGTCCTCCCAAAATGTCTTTCCTTTGTAATAGACACTGAGACAAAGCCTCTCTAACTTACTGTAAAAGTGTGACATCCCTGACCACAGCCACTCTGTAAAAGCACTCCCTCCCAAAATGTCTTTCCTTTGTAATAGACACTGAGACATAAAACCGCTCTAACTTACTGTAAAAGCGTGACGTCCCTGACAACACCCACTCTGTGACATGAGCCACATCACTCCCTCCCAAAATGTCTTTCCTTTGTAATAGACACTGAGACATAAAACTTCTCTAACTTACTGTAAAAGCGTGACGTCCCTGACCACACCCAGTCTGTAACATCACTCCCTCCCAAAATGTCTTTCCTTTGTTATAGACAGTGAGACATAAAACCTCTCTAACTTACTGTAAAAGCGTGACGTCCCTGAGCACACCCACTCTGTGACATGAGCCAATCACTCCCTCCAAAAATGTCTTACCTTTATAATAGACACTGAGACATAAAACTCTCTAAGGTACTGTAAAAGCGTGTCGTCCCTCACCTCACCCACTCTGTGACATGAGCCAATCACTCCCTCCAAAAATGTCTTTGCTTTATAATAGACACTGAGACATAAAACCTCTCTAAGGTACTGTAAAACCGTGTCGTCCCTCACCTCACCCACCCTGTGACATGAGCCAAATCACTCCCTCCCAAAATGTCTTTCCTTTGTAATAGACACTGTGACATAACACTTCTCTTACTTACTTTAAAAGCGTGACGTCCCTGACCACAGCCACTCTGTAACATCACTCCTTCCCAAAATGTCTTTCCTTTGTAATACACAGTGAGACAAAAAGCCTCTCAAACTTATTGTAAAAGAGTGACGTCCCTGACCACACCCACTCTGTGACATGAGCCACATCACTTCCTCCCAAAATGTTTTTCCTTTGTAATAGTAACTGTGACATAAAACTTCTCTTACTTACTTTAAAAGCGTGACGTCCCTGACCACACCCAGTCTGTAACATCACTACCTCCCAAAATGTCTTTCCTTTGTTATAGATAGTGAGACATAAAACCTCTCTAACTTACTGTAAAAGCGTGAGGTCTCTGACCACACCCACTCTGTAACATCACTCCCTCCCAAAATGTCTTTCCTTTGTAATAGACACTGAAACATAAAACCTCTAACATACTGTAAAAGCCTGACATCCCTGACCACACCCACCCTCTGACATCACTCGCTCCCAAAATGTCTTTCCTTTGTAATAGACACTGTAACATAAAATTTCTCTAACTTAGTGTAATAGCGTGACGTCCCTGACCACAGCCACTCTGTGACATCACTCCCTCCAAAAATGTCTTCCCTTTGTAATAGACAATGAGACATAAAACCTCTCTAACTTACTGTAAAAGCGTGACGTCCCTGACCACACCCACTCTGTAACATCACTCCCTCCCAAAATGTCTTCCCTTTGTAATAGACACTGTGACATAAAACCTCTCTTACTTACTGTAAAAGCGTGACATCCCTGACCACACCCACTCCATGACATCACTCCCTCCCAAAATGTCTATCCTTTGTAATAGACACTGAGACATAAAACCTCTCTAACTTACTGTAAAAGCGTGACATTCCAGGCCTCACCCACTCTGTGACATCATTCCCTCCCAAAATGTCTTATCTTTGTAATAGACACTGAGACATAAAACCTCTCTAGTTTAATGTAAAAGCGTGACGTCCCTGACCACACCGACTCTGTTTCATCACTCCCTCACAAAATATAATAGACACTGAGACATAAAACCTCTCTAACTTACTGTAAAAGCGTGACGTCCCTGACCACACCCACTCTGTAACATCACTCCCTCCCAAAATGTCTCTCCTTTGTTTAAGACACTGTGACAAACCTCTCTAACTTACTGTCGCCGTGCGTGGTGTAATGGTTACCATGCTGACTTTCTATAGGGTCGTGGGTTCAAACCCGGCAGGTGACGATGTATTTTTTCGGGCGTAAAAATCCTTAGCATGGCTTCCTTCGGAAAAGAAGTAAAGCCATGGCTCCCGTGTTGTAGATTTACGGCACGTAAAAGAACCTCAAGCCTGATAGAGAGGCCTCTGAGCAAAATTAATCGGTCTTTCACGCCCAATATAGAATGGGAAGCTGAGAACCACAGCAGTTAAAGAGCGTCCATAAATAAAAAGCGACTTCGTTTCTCTAACTTACTGTAAAAGCGTGACTTCTCTGACCACACCCTCTCTGTGACATCACTCCCTCCCACAATGTCTTTCCATTGTTATAGACACTGTGACATAAAACCTCTCTAACTTACTGTAAAAGCATGACGTCCCTGACCACACCCACTCTGTAACATCACTCCCTCCCAAAATGTAATAGACACTGAGACAAAACCTCTCTAACTTACTGTAAAAGAGTGACGTCCCTGACCACACCCACTCTGTAACATCACTCCCTCCCAAAATGTCTTACCTTTGTAATAGACACTGAGACATAAAACCTCTCTAACTTTCTGTAAAAGCGTGACGTCCTTGACCACACTCACTCTGTAACATCACTCCCTCCCAAAATGTCTTTCCTTTGTAATAGACACTGAGACATAAAACCTCTCTAACTTACTGTGGCCCTCCGTGGAGTAATGGTTACCATGCTGACTTTCTATACCCAAGGTCGTGGGTTCAAACCCGGCGGAGGACGATGGATTATTTTGGGCGTAAAAATCCTTAGCATGGCTTCCTTCGAAAGGGAAGTAAAGCCGTGGGTCCCGTGTCGTATATTTACGGCACGTAAAAGAACCTCAAGCCTGAGAGAGACCTCTGAGCAAAATTAAGTGGTCTTTCACGCCAAATATGGAATGGAAAGCTGAGAACCACAGCAGTTAAAGAGCGTCCATAAATAAAACGCCATTTCATTTCTCTAACTTACTGTAAAAGCGTGACGTCCCTGACCACACTCACTCTGTGACATCACTCCCTCCCAAAATGTCTTTCCTTCTTAATAGACACTGAGACATAAAACTCTCTAAGGTACTGTAAAAGCGTGTCGTCCCTCACCTCACCCACTCTGTGACATGTGCCAATCACTCCCTCCAAAAATGTCTTTCCTTTATAATAGACACTGAGACATAAAACCTCTCTAAGGTACTGTAAAACCGTGTCGTCCCTCACCTCACCCACCCTGTGACATGAGCCAAATCACTCCCTCCCAAAATGTCTTTCCTTTGTAATAGTCACTGTGACATAAAACTTCTCTTACTTACTTTAAAAGCGTGACGTCCCTGACCATAGCCACTCTGTGACATCACTCCCTCCCAAAATGTCTTCCATTTGTAATAGACAATGAGACATAAAACCTCTCTAACTTACTGTAAAAGCGTGAAGTCCCTGACCACACCCACTCTGTAACATCACTGCCTCCCAAAATGTCTTTCCTTTGTAATAGACACTGTGACATAAAACCTCTCTAACTTACTGTAAAAGCGGGACGTCCCTGACCACACCCAATCTGTGACATCACAACCTCCCAAAATGTCTTTTCTTTTGTAATAGACACTGAGACATAAAACCTCTCTTACAGTAAAAGCGTGACTTACCTGACCACAACCACTCTGTGACATCACTCCCTCCCAAAATGTCCGCCTTTAGAAATAGAAACTGAGACATAAAACCTCTCTAACTTACTGTAAAAGGGTGACTTCCCTGACCACAACCACTCTGTGACATCACTCCTTCCCAAAATGTCTTCCCTTTGAAATAGACACTGAGAAATAAAACCTCTAACTTACTGTCAAAGCGTGACATCCCAGACCACACCCACTCTGTGACATGAGCAACATCACGTCCTCCCAAAATGTCTTTCCTATGTAATAGACACTGAGACAAAGCCTCTCTAACTTACTGTAAAAGCGTGACGTCCCTGACCACACCCACTCTGTAACATCACTCCCTCCCAAAATGTCTTCCCTTTGTAATAGACACTGTGACATAAAACCTCTCTTACTTACTGTAAAAGCGTGACATCCCTGACCACACCCACTCCATGACATCACTCCCTCCCAAAATGTCTATCCTTTGTAATAGACATTGAGACATGAAACCTCTCTAACTTACTGTAAAAGCGTGACATTCCAGGCCACACCCACTCTGTGACATCATTCCCTCCCAAAATGGCTTTCCTTTGTAATAGACACTGAGACATAAAACCTCTATAAATTACTGTAAAAGCGTGAGGTCCCTGACCACACCCACTCTGTGACATCACTCCCTCCCAAAATGTCTTACCTTTGTAATAGACACTGAGACATAAAACCGCTCTAACTTACTGTAAAAGCGTGACGTCCCTGACAACACCCACTCTGTGACATGAGCCACATCACTCCCTCCCAAAATGTCTTTCCTTTGTAATAGACACTGAGACAAAACTTCTCTAACTTACTGTAAAAGCGTGACGTCCCTGACCACACCCAGTCTGTAACATCACTGCCTCCCAAAATGTCTTTCCTTCGTAATAGACACTGAGACATAAAACCGCTCTAACTTACTGTAGAAGCGTGACGTCCCTGACAACACCCACTCTGTGACATGAGTCAATCACTCCCTCCAAAAATGTCTTTCCTTTATAATAGACACTGAGACATAAAACTCTCTAAGGTACTGTAAAAGCGTGTCGTCCCTCACCTCACCCACTCTGTGACATGTGCCAATCACTCCCTCCAAAAATGTCTTTCCTTTATAATAGACACTGAGACATAAAACCTCTCTAAGGTACTGTAAAACCGTGTCGTCCCTCACCTCACCCACCCTGTGACATGAGCCAAATCACTCCCTCCCAAAATGTCTTTCCTTTGTAATAGTCACTGTGACATAAAACTTCTCTTACTTACTTTAAAAGCGTGACGTCCCTGACCATAGCCACTCTGTGACATCACTCCCTCCCAAAATGTCTTCCATTTGTAATAGACAATGAGACATAAAACCTCTCTAACTTACTGTAAAAGCGTGAAGTCCCTGACCACACCCACTCTGTAACATCACTGCCTCCCAAAATGTCTTTCCTTTGTAATAGACACTGTGACATAAAACCTCTCTAACTTACTGTAAAAGCGGGACGTCCCTGACCACACCCAATCTGTGACATCACAACCTCCCAAAATGTCTTTCCTTTTGTAATAGACACTGAGACATAAAACCTCTCTTACAGTAAAAGCGTGACGTACCTGACCACAACCACTCTGTGACATCACTCCCTCCCAAAATGTCCGCCCTTAGAAATAGAAACTGAGACGTAAAACCTCTCTAACTTACTGTAAAAGGGTGACTTCCCTGACCACAACCTCTCTGTGACATCACTCCTTCCCAAAATGTCTTCCCTTTGAAATAGACACTGAGACATAAAACCTCTAACTTACTGTCAGAGCGTGTCATCCCAGACCACACCCACTCTGTGACATGAGCAACATCACGTCCTCCCAAAATGTCTTTCCTTTGTAATAGACACTGAGACAAAGCCTCTCTAACTTACTGTAAAAGCGTGACGTCCCTGACCACACCCACTCTGTAACATCACTCCCTCCCAACATGTCTTCCCTTTGTAATAGACACTGTGACATAAAACCTCTCTTACTTACTGTAAAAGCGTGACATCCCTGACCACACCCACTCCATGACATCACTCCCTCCCAAAATGTCTATCCTTTGTAATAGACATTGAGACATGAAACCTCTCTAACTTACTGTAAAAGCGTGACATTCCAGGCCACACCCACTCTGTGACATCATTCCCTCCCAAAATGGCTTTCCTTTGTAATAGACACTGAGACATAAAACCTCTCTAAATTACTGTAAAAGCGTGAGGTCCCTGACCACACCCACTCTGTGACATCACTCCCTCCCAAAATGTCTTTCCTTTGTAATAGACACTGAGACATAAAACCTCTCTAACTTACTGTAAAAGCGTGACGTCCCTGACCACACCCTTTCCATGACATCACTCCCTCCCAAAATGTCTCTCCTTTGTAATAGACACTGAGACAAACCTCTCTAACTTACTGTCGCCGTGCGTGGTGTAATGGTTACCATGCTGACTTTCTATAGGGTCGTGGGTTCAAACCCGGCAGAGGAGGATGTATTTTTTCGGGCGTAAAAATCCTTAGCATGGCTTCCTTCGGAAAAGAAGTAAAGCCATGGCTCCCGTGTTATAGATTTACGGCACGTAAAAGAACCTCAAGCCTGATAGAGAGGCCTCTGAGCAAAATTAATCGGTCTTTCACGCCCAATATAGAATGGGAAGCTGAGAACCACAGATGTTAAAGAGCGTCTATAAATAAAACGCCACTTCGTTTCTCTAACTTACTGTAAAAGCGTGACTTCCCTGACCACACCCTCTCTGTGACATCACTCCCTCCCAAAATGTAATAGACACTGAGACAAAACCTCTCTAACTAACTGTAAAAGCATGACGTCGTTGACCACACTCACCCTGTAACATCACTCCCTCCCAAAATGTAATAGACACTGAGACAAAACCTCTCTAACTTACTGTAAAAGAGTGACGTCCCTGACCACACCCACTCTGTAACATCACTCCCTCCCAAAATGTCTTACCTTTGTAATAGACACTGAGACATAAAACCTCTCTAACTTTCTGTAAAAGCGTGACGTCCTTGACCACACTCACTCTGTAACATCACTCCCTCCCAAAATGTCTTTCCTTTGTAATAGACACTGAGTCATCACACCTCTCTAACTTACTGTGGCCCTCCGTGGAGTAATGGTTACCATGCTGACTTTCTATACCCAACGTCGTGGGTTCAAACCCGGCGGAGGACGATGGATTATTTTGGGCGTAAAAATCCCTAGCATGGCTTCCTTCGAAAGGGAAGTAAAGCCGTGGGTCCCGTGTCGTAGATTTACGGCACGTAAAAGAACCTCAAGCCTGAGAGAGACCTCTGAGCAAAATTAAGCGGTCTTTCACGCCAAATATGGAATGGAAAGCTGAGAACCATAAGCAGTTAAAGAGCGTCCATAAATAAAACGCCATTTCATTTCTCTAACTTACTGTAAAAGCGTGACGTCCCTGACCACACCCACTCTGTGACATCACTCCCTCCCAAAATGTCTTTCCTTCTTAATAGACACTGAGACATAAAACCTCTCTAACTTACTGTAAAAGCGTGGCATCCCTGACCACACCCACTCTGTCACATCACTCCCTCCCAAAATGTCTTTCCTTTGTAATTGACACCCTGTCATAAATCCTCTCTAACTTACCGTAAAAGCGTGACATCCCTGACCACACCCACTCATACATCACTCCCTTCCTAAATGTCTTTCCTTTGTAATAGATACTGAGACATAAAACCTGTCTAACTTACTGTAAAAGCGTGACGTCCCTGACCACACCCACTCTGTAACATCACTCCCTCCCAAAATGTCTTTCCTTTGTAATAGACACTGTGACATAAAACATCTCTAACTTACTGTAAAAGCGGGACGTCACTGACCACATCCAATCTGTGACATCACAACCTCCCAAAATGTCTTTCCTTTTGTAATAGACACTGAGACATAAAACCTCTCTTACTGTAAAAGCGTGACGTCCCTGACCACAACCACTCTGTGACATCACACCCTCCCAAAATGTCCGCCCTTAGAAATAGAAACTGAGACATAAAACCTCTCTAACTTACTGTAAAAGGGTGACTTCCCTGACCATAACCACTCTGTGACATCACTCCCTCCCAAAATGTCTTCCCTTTGAAATAGACACTGAGACATAAAACCTCTAACTTACTGTCAAAGCGTGACATCCCAGACCACACCCACTCTGTGACATGAGCCACATCACGTCCTCCCAAAATGTCTTTCCTCTGTAATAGACACTGAGACAAAGCCTCCCTAACTTACTGTAAAAGTGTGACATCCCTGACCACAGCCACTCTGTAAAATCACTCCCTCCCAAAATGTCTTACCTTTGTAATAGACACTGAGACATAAAACCGCTCTAACTTACTGTAAAAGCGTGACGTCCCTGACAACACCCACTCTGTGACATGAGCCGCATCACTCCCTCCCAAAATGTCTTTCCTTTGTAATAGACACTGAGACATAAAACTTCTCTAACTTACTGTAAAAGCGTGACGTCCCTGACCAAACCCAGTCTGTAACATCACTCCCTCCCAAAATGTCTTACCTTTGTAATAGACACTGAGACATAAAACCGCTCTAACTTACTGTAAAAGCGTGACGTCCCTGACAACACCCACTCTGTGACATGAGCCACATCACTCCCTCCCAAAATGTCTTTCCTTTGTAATAGACAGTGAGACATAAAACCTCTCTAACTTACTGTAAAAGCGTGACGTCCCTGAGCACACCCACTCTGTGACATGAGCCAATCACTCCCTCCAAAAATGTCTTTCCTTTATAATAGACACTGAGACATAAAACTCTCTAAGGTACTGTAAAAGCGTGTCGTCCCTCACCTCACCCACTCTGTGACATGTGCCAATCACTCCCTCCAAAAATGTCTTTCCTTTATAATAGACACTGAGACATAAAACCTCCCTAAGGTACTGTAAAACCGTGTCGTCCCTCACCTCACCCACCCTGTGACATGAGCCAAATCACTTCCTCCCAAAATGTATTTCCTTTGTAATAGACACTGTGACATAAAACTTCTTTTACTTACTTTAAAAGTGTGACGTCCCTGACCGCAGCCACTCTGTAACATCACTCCTTCCCAAAATGTCTTTCCTTTGTAATACACAGTGAGACATAAAGCCTCTCAAACTTATTGTAAAAGAGTGACGTCCCTGACCACACCCACTCTGTGACATGAGCCACATCACTCCCTCCCAAAATGTCTTTCCTTTGTAATAGTCACTGTGACATAAAACTTCTCTTACTTACTTTAAAAGCGTGACGTCCCTGACCATAGCCACTCTGTGACATCACTCCCTCCCAAAATGTCTTCCATTTGTGATAGACAATGAGACATAAAACCTCTCTAACTTACTGTAAAAGCGTGAAGTCCCTGACCACACCCACTCTGTAACATCACTCCCTCCCAAAATGTCTTTCCTTTGTAATAGACACTGTGACATAAAACCTCTCTAACTTACTGTAAAAGCGGGACGTCCCTGACAACACCCACTCTGTGACATGAGCCACATCACTCCCTCCCAAAATGTCTTTCCTTTGTAACAGACACTGTGACATAAAACCTCTCTAACTTACTGTAAAAGCGGGACGTCCCTGACCACACCCAATCTGTGACATCACAACCTCCCAAAATGTCTTTCCTTTTGTAATAGACACTGAGACATAAAACCTCTCTTACTGTAAAAGCCTGACGTACCTGACCACAACCACTCTGTGACATCACTCCCTCCCAAAATGTCCGCCCTTAGAAATAGAAACTGAGACATAAAACCTCTCTAACTTACTGTAAAAGGGTGACTTCCCTGACCACAACCACTCTGTGACATCACTCCATCCCAAAATGTCTTCCCTTTGAAATAGACACTGAGACATAAAACCTCTAACTTACTGTCAAAGCGTGACATCCCAGACCACACCCACTCTGTGACATGAGCAACATCACGTCCTCCCAAAATGTCTTTCCTTTGTAATAGACACTGAGACAAAGCCTCTCTAACTTACTGTAAAAGCGTGACGTCCCTGACCACACCCACTCTGTAACATCACTCCCTCCCAAAATGTCTTCCCTTTGTAATAGACAGTGACATAAAACCTCTCTTACTTACTGTAAAAGCGTGACATCCCTGACCACACCCACTCCATGACATCACTCCCTCCCAAAATGTCTATCCTTTGTAATAGACACTGAGACATGAAACCTCTCTAACTTACTGTAAAAGCGTGACATTCCAGGCCACACCCACTCTGTGACATCATTCCCTCCCAAAATGGCTTTCCTTTGTAATAGACACTGAGACATAAAACCTATCTAAATTACTGTAAAAGCGTGAGGTCCCTGACCACACCCACTCTGTGACATCACTCCCTCCCAAAATGTCTTTCCTTTGTAATAGACACTGAGACATAAAACCTCCCTAACTTACTGTGGCCCTCCGTGGAGTAATGGTTACCATGCTGACTTTCTATACCCAAGGTCGTGGGTTCAAACCCGGCGGAGGACGATGGATTATTTTGGGCGTAAAAATCCCTAGCATGGCTTCCTTCGAAAGGGAAGTAAAGCCGTGGGTCCCGTGTCGTAGATTTACGGCACGTAAAAGAACCTCAAGCCTGAGAGAGACCTCTGAGCAAAATTAAGTGGTCTTTCACGCCAAATATGGAATGGAAAGCTGAGAACCACAGCAGTTAAAGAGCGTCCATAAATAAAACGCCATTTCATTTCTCTAACTTACTGTAAAAGCGTGACGTCCCTGACCACACCCACTCTGTGACATCACTCCCTCCCAAAATGTCTTTCCTTCTTAATAGACACTGAGACATAAAACCTCTCTAACTTACTGTAAAAGCGTGGCATCCCTGACCACACCCACTCTGTCACATCACTCCCTCCCAAAATGTCTTTCCTTTGTAATTGACACCCTGTCATAAATCCTATCTAACTTACCGTAAAAGCGTGACATCCCTGACCACACCCACTCAGACATCACTCCCTTCCTAAATGTCTTTCCTTTGTAATAGATACTGAGACATAAAACCTGTCTAACTTACTGTAAAAGCGTGACGTCCCTGACCACACCCACTCTGTAACATCACTCCCTCCCAAAATGTCTTTCCTTTGTAATAGACACTGTGACATAAAACATCTCTAACTTACTGTAAAAGCGGGACGTCACTGACCACATCTAATCTGTGACATCACAACCTCCCAAAATGTCTTTCCTTTTGTAATAGACACTGAGACATAAAACCTCTCTTACTGTAAAAGCGTGACGTCCCTGACCACAACCACGCTGTGACATCACTCCCTTCCAAAATGTCTTTCCTTTGTAATTGACACCCTGTCATAAATCCTCTATAACTTTCTGTAAAAGCGTGACGTCCCTGACCACACCCTCTCTGTGACATCACTCCCTCCCAAAATGTCTTTTCTTTGTAATAGACACTCCGACATAAAACCTGTCTAATTTACTGTAAAAGCATGACGTCCCTGACCACACCCACTCTGTGACATCAGTCCCTCCCAAAATGTCTTTCCTTTGTAATAGACACTGAGACATAAAACCTCTCTAACTTACTGTAAAAGCGTGACGTCCCTGACCACACCCTTTCCATGACATCACTCCCTCCCAAAATGTCTTTCCTTTGTAATAGACACTGAGACATGAAACTTCTCTAACACATTGTAAAAGCGTGACATCCCTGACCACACCCACTCTGTAACATCACTTCCTCCCAAAATGTAATACACTGAGACATAAAACCCCTCTAACTTACTGTAAAAGCGTGTCATCCCTGACCACACCCACTCTGTGACATCAGTCCCTCCCAAAATGTCTTATCTTTGTAATAGACACTGAGACATAAAACCTCTCTAACTTACTGTAAAAGCGTGACGTCCCTGACCACACTGATTCCCTAACATCACTCCCGCCCAAAATGTAAGAGACACTGAGACATAAAACCTCTCTAACTTACTGTAAATGCGTGACGTCCCTGACCAGACGACTCTGTAAAATCACTCCCTCCCAAAATGTCTTTCCTTTGTAATAGACACTGAGACATAAAACCGCTCTAACTTACTGTAAAAGCGTGACGTCCCTGACAACACCCACTCTGTGACATGAGCCACATCACGTCCTCCCAAAATGTCTTTCCTTTGTAATAGACACTGAGACAAAGCCTCTCTAACTTACTGTAAAAGTGTGACATCCCTGACCACAGCCACTCTGTAAAATCACTCCCTCCCAAAAATGTCTTTCCTTTGTAATAGACACTGAGACATAAAACCGCTCTAACTTACTGTAAAAGCGTGACGTCCCTGACAACACCCACTCTGTGACATGAGCCACATCACTCCCTCTCAAAATGTCTTTCCTTTGTAATAGACACTGAGACATAAAACCTCTCTAACTTACTGTAAAAGCGTGACGTCCCTGACCACACCCAGTCTGTAACATCACTCCCTCCCAAAATGTCTTTCCTTTGTAATAGACACTGAGACATAAAACCGCTCTAACTTACTGTAAAAGCATGACGTCCCTGACAACACCCACTCTGTGACATGAGCCACATCACTCCCTCCCAAAATGTCTTTCCTTTGTAATAGACAGTGAGACATAAAACCTCTCTAACTTACTGTAAAAGCGTGACGTCCCTGAGCACACCCACTCTGTGACATGAGCCAATCACTCCCTCCAAAAATGTCTTTCCTTTATAATAGACATTGAGACATAAAACTCTCTAAGGTACTGTAAAAGCATGTCGTCCCTCACCTCACCCACTCTGTGACATGTGCCAATCACTCCCTCCAAAAATGTCTTTCCTTTATAATAGAGACTGAGACATAAAACCTCTCTAAGGTACTGTAAAACCGTGTCGTCCCTCACCTCAGCCACCCTGTGACATGAGCCTAATCACTCCCTCCCAAAATGTCTTTCCTTTGTAATAGACACTGTGACATAAAACTTCTTTTACTTACTTTAAAAGCGTGACGTCCCTGACCACAGCCACTCTGTAACATCACTCCTTACCAAAATGTCTTTCCTTTGTAATACACAGTGAGACATAAAGCCTCTCAAACTTATTCTAAAAGAGTGACGTCCCTGACCACACCCACTCTGTGACATGAGACACATCACTCCCTCCCAAAATGTCTTTCCTTTGTAATAGTCACGGTGACATAAAACTTCTCTTACTTACTTTAAAAGCGTGACGTCCCTGACCATAGCCACTCTGTGACATCACTCCCTCCCAAAATGTCTTCCATTTGTAATAGACAATGAGACATAAAACCTCTCTAACTTACTGTAAAAGCGTGAAGTCCCTGACCACACCCACTCTGTAACATCACTCCCTCCCAAAATGTCTTTCCTTTGTAATAGACACTGTGACATAAAACCTCTCTAACTTTCTGTAAAAGCGGGACATCCCTGACCACACCCAATCTGTGACATCACAACATCCCAAAATGTCTTTCCTTTTGTAATAGACACTGAGACATAAAACCTCTCTTACTGTAAAAGCGTGACGTCCCTGACCACAACCACTCTGTGACATCACACCCTCCCAAAATGTCCGCGCTTAGAAATAGAAACTGAGACATAAACCTCTCTAACTTACTGTAAAAGGGTGACTTCCCTGACCACAACCACTCTGTGACATCACTCCCTCCCAAAATGTCTTCCCTTTGAAATAGACACTGAGACATAAAACCTCTAACTTACTGTCAAAGAGTGACATCCCAGACCACACCCACTCTGTGACATGAGCAACATCGCGTCCTCCCAAAATGTCTTTCCTTTGTAATAGACACTGAGACAAAGCCTCTCTAACTTACTGTAAAAGTGTGACATCCCTGACCACAGCTACTCTGTAAAATCACACCCTCCCAAAATGTCTTTCCTTTGTAATAGACACTGAGACATAAAACCGCTCTAACTTACTGTAAAAGCGTGACGTCCCTGACAACACCCACTCTGTGACATGAGCCACATCACTCCCTCCCAAAATGTCTTTCCTTTGTAATAGACACTGAGACATAAAACTTCTCTAACTTACTGTAAAAGCGTGACGTCCCTGACCACACCCAGTCTGTAACATCACTCCCTCCCAAAATGTCTTTCCTTTGTAATAGACACTGAGACATAAAACCGCTCTAACTTACTGTAAAAGCATGACGTCCCTGACAACACCCACTCTGTGACATGAGCCACATCACTCCCTCCCAAAATGTCTTTCCTTTGTAACAGACACTGTGACATAAAACCTCTCTAACTTACTGTAAAAGCGGGACGTCCCTGACCACACCCAATCTGTGACATCAGAACCTCCCAAAATGTCTTTCCTTTTGTAATAGACACTGAGACATAAAACCTCTCTTACTGTAAAAGCCTGACGTACCTGACCACAACCACTCTGTGACATCACTCCCTCCCAAAATGTCCGCCCTTAGAAATAGAAACTGAGACATAAAACCTCTCTAACTTACTGTAAAAGGGTGACTTCCCTGACCACAACCACTCTGTGACATCACTCCATCCCAAAATGTCTTCCCTTTGAAATAGACACTGAGACATAAAACCTCTAACTTACTGTCAAAGCGTGACATCCCAGACCACACCCACTCTGTGACATGAGCAACATCACGTCCTCCCAAAATGTCTTTCCTTTGTAATAGACACTGAGACAAAGCCTCTCTAACTTACTGTAAAAGCGTGACGTCCCTGACCACACCCACTCTGTAACAATACTCCCTCCCAAAATGTCTTCCCTTTGTAATAGACAGTGACATAAAACCTCTCTTACTTACTGTAAAAGCGTGACATCCCTGACCACACCCACTCCATGACATCACTCCCTCCCAAAATGTCTATCCTTTGTAATAGACACTGAGACATGAAACCTCTCTAACTTACTGTAAAAGCGTGACATTCCAGGCCACACCCACTCTGTGACATCATTCCCTCCCAAAATGGCTTTCCTTTGTAATAGACACTGAGACATAAAACCTATCTAAATTACTGTAAAAGCGTGAGGTCCCTGACCACACCCACTCTGTGACATCACTCCCTCCCAAAATGTCTTTCCTTTGTAATAGACACTGAGACATAAAACCTCCCTAACTTACTGTGGCCCTCCGTGGAGTAATGGTTACCATGCTGACTTTCTATACCCAAGGTCGTGGGTTCAAACCCGGCGGAGGACGATGGATTATTTTGGGCGTAAAAATCCCTAGCATGGCTTCCTTCGAAAGGGAAGTAAAGCCGTGGGTCCCGTGTCGTAGATTTACGGCACGTAAAAGAACCTCAAGCCTGAGAGAGACCTCTGAGCAAAATTAAGCGGTCTTTCACGCCAAATATGGAATGGAAAGCTGAGAACCACAGCAGTTAAAGAGCGTCCATAAATAAAACGCCATTTCATTTCTCTAACTTACTGTAAAAGCGTGACGTCCCTGACCACACCCACTCTGTGACATCACTCCCTCCCAAAATGTCTTTCCTTCTTAATAGACACTGAGACATAAAACCTCTCTAACTTACTGTAAAAGCGTGGCATCCCTGACCACACCCACTCTGTCACATCACTCCCTCCCAAAATGTCTTTCCTTTGTAATTGACACCCTGTCATAAATCCTATCTAACTTACCGTAAAAGCGTGACATCCCTGACCACACCCACTCAGACATCACTCCCTTCCTAAATGTCTTTCCTTTGTAATAGATACTGAGACATAAAACCTGTCTAACTTACTGTAAAAGCGTGACGTCCCTGACCACACCCACTCTGTAACATCACTCCCTCCCAAAATGTCTTTCCTTTGTAATAGACACTGTGACATAAAACATCTCTAACTTACTGTAAAAGCGGGACGTCACTGACCACATCTAATCTGTGACATCACAACCTCCCAAAATGTCTTTCCTTTTGTAATAGACACTGAGACATAAAACCTCTCTTACTGTAAAAGCGTGACGTCCCTGACCACAACCACGCTGTGACATCACTCCCTTCCAAAATGTCTTTCCTTTGTAATTGACACCCTGTCATAAATCCTCTATAACTTTCTGTAAAAGCGTGACGTCCCTGACCACACCCTCTCTGTGACATCACTCCCTCCCAAAATGTCTTTTCTTTGTAATAGACACTCCGACATAAAACCTGTCTAATTTACTGTAAAAGCATGACGTCCCTGACCACACCCACTCTGTGACATCAGTCCCTCCCAAAATGTCTTTCCTTTGTAATAGACACTGAGACATAAAATCTCTCTAACTTACTGTAAAAGCGTGACGTCCCTGACCACACCCTTTCCATGACATCACTCCCTCCCAAAATGTCTTTCCTTTGTAATAGACACTGAGACATGAAACTTCTCTAACACATTGTAAAAGCGTGACATCCCTGACCACACCCACTCTGTAACATCACTCCCTCCCAAAATGTAATACACTGAGACATAAAACCCCTCTAACTTACTGTAAAAGCGTGTCATCCCTGACCACACCCACTCTGTGACATCAGTCCCTCCCAAAATGTCTTATCTTTGTAATAGACACTGAGACATAAAACCTCTCTAACTTACTGTAAAAGCGTGACGTCCCTGACCACACTGATTCCCTAACATCACTCCCGCCCAAAATGTAAGAGACACTGAGACATAAAACCTCTCTAACTTACTGTAAATGCGTGACGTCCCTGACCAGACGACTCTGTAAAATCACTCCCTCCCAAAATGTCTTTCCTTTGTAATAGACACTGAGACATAAAACCGCTCTAACTTACTGTAAAAGCGTGACGTCCCTGACAACACCCACTCTGTGACATGAGCCACATCACGTCCTCCCAAAATGTCTTTCCTTTGTAATAGACACTGAGACAAAGCCTCTCTAACTTACTGTAAAAGTGTGACATCCCTGACCACAGCCACTCTGTAAAATCACTCCCTCCCAAAAATGTCTTTCCTTTGTAATAGACACTGAGACATAAAACCGCTCTAACTTACTGTAAAAGCGTGACGTCCCTGACAACACCCACTCTGTGACATGAGCCACATCACTCCCTCTCAAAATGTCTTTCCTTTGTAATAGACACTGAGACATAAAACCTCTCTAACTTACTGTAAAAGCGTGACGTCCCTGACCACACCCAGTCTGTAACATCACTCCCTCCCAAAATGTCTTTCCTTTGTAATAGACACTGAGACATAAAACCGCTCTAACTTACTGTAAAAGCATGACGTCCCTGACAACACCCACTCTGTGACATGAGCCACATCACTCCCTCCCAAAATGTCTTTCCTTTGTAATAGACAGTGAGACATAAAACCTCTCTAACTTACTGTAAAAGCGTGACGTCCCTGAGCACACCCACTCTGTGACATGAGCCAATCACTCCCTCCAAAAATGTCTTTCCTTTATAATAGACATTGAGACATAAAACTCTCTAAGGTACTGTAAAAGCATGTCGTCCCTCACCTCACCCACTCTGTGACATGTGCCAATCACTCCCTCCAAAAATGTCTTTCCTTTATAATAGACACTGAGACATAAAACCTCTCTAAGGTACTGTAAAACCGTGTCGTCCCTCACCTCAGCCACCCTGTGACATGAGCCTAATCACTCCGTCCCAAAATGTCTTTCCTTTGTAATAGACACTGTGACATAAAACTTCTTTTACTTACTTTAAAAGCGTGACGTCCCTGACCACAGCCACTCTGTAACATCACTCCTTACCAAAATGTCTTTCCTTTGTAATACACAGTGAGACATAAAGCCTCTCAAACTTATTCTAAAAGAGTGACGTCCCTGACCACACCCACTCTGTGACATGAGACACATCACTCCCTCCCAAAATGTCTTTCCTTTGTAATAGTCACGGTGACATAAAACTTCTCTTACTTACTTTAAAAGCGTGACGTCCCTGACCATAGCCACTCTGTGACATCACTCCCTCCCAAAATGTCTTCCATTTGTAATAGACAATGAGACATAAAACCTCTCTAACTTACTGTAAAAGCGTGAAGTCCCTGACCACACCCACTCTGTAACATCACTCCCTCCCAAAATGTCTTTCCTTTGTAATAGACACTGTGACATAAAACCTCTCTAACTTTCTGTAAAAGCGGGACATCCCTGACCACACCCAATCTGTGACATCACAACATCCCAAAATGTCTTTCCTTTTGTAATAGACACTGAGACATAAAACCTCTCTTACTGTAAAAGCGTGACGTCCCTGACCACAACCACTCTGTGACATCACACCCTCCCAAAATGTCCGCGCTTAGAAATAGAAACTGAGACATAAACCTCTCTAACTTACTGTAAAAGGGTGACTTCCCTGACCACAACCACTCTGTGACATCACTCCCTCCCAAAATGTCTTCCCTTTGAAATAGACACTGAGACATAAAACCTCTAACTTACTGTCAAAGAGTGACATCCCAGACCACACCCACTCTGTGACATGAGCAACATCACGTCCTCCCAAAATGTCTTTCCTTTGTAATAGACACTGAGACAAAGCCTCTCTAACTTACTGTAAAAGTGTGACATCCCTGACCACAGCCACTCTGTAAAATCACACCCTCCCAAAATGTCTTTCCTTTGTAATAGACACTGAGACATAAAACCGCTCTAACTTACTGTAAAAGCGTGACGTCCCTGACAACACCCACTCTGTGACATGAGCCACATCACTCCCTCCCAAAATGTCTTTCCTTTGTAATAGACACTGAGACATAAAACTTCTCTAACTTACTGTAAAAGCGTGACGTCCCTGACCACACCCAGTCTGTAACATCACTCCCTCCCAAAATGTCTTTCCTTTGTAATAGACACTGAGACATAAAACCGCTCTAACTTACTGTAAAAGCATGACGTCCCTGACAACACCCACTCTGTGACATGAGCCACATCACTCCCTCCCAAAATGTCTTTCCTTTGTAACAGACACTGTGACATAAAACCTCTCTAACTTACTGTAAAAGCGGGACGTCCCTGACCACACCCAATCTGTGACATCACAACCTCCCAAAATGTCTTTCCTTTTGTAATAGACACTGAGACATAAAACCTCTCTTACTGTAAAAGCCAGACGTACCTGACCACAACCACTCTGTGACATCACTCCCTCCCAAAATGTCCGCCCTTAGAAATAGAAACTGAGACATAAAACCTCTCTAACTTACTGTAAAAGGGTGACTTCCCTGACCACAACCACTCTGTGACATCACTCCATCCCAAAATGTCTTCCCTTTGAAATAGACACTGAGACATAAAACCTCTAACTTACTGTCAAAGCGTGACATCCCAGACCACACCCACTCTGTGACATCACTCCATCCCAAAATGACTTCCCTTTGAAATAGACACTGAGACATAAAACCTCTAACTTACTGTCAAAGCGTGACATCCCAGACCACAACCACTCTGTGACATCACTCCATCCCAAAATGTCTTCCCTTTGAAATAGACACTGAGACATAAAACCTCTAACTTACTGTCAAAGCGTGACATCCCAGACCACACCCACTCTGTGAGCAACATCACGTCCTCCCAAAATGTCTTTCCTTTGTAATAGACACTGAGACAAATGCTCTCTAACTTACTGTAAAAGCGTGACGTCCCTGACCACACCCACTCTGTAACATCACTCCCTCCCAAAATGTCTTCCCTTTGTAATAGACAGTGACATAAAACCTCTCTTACTTACTGTAAAAGCGTGACATCCCTGACCACACCCACTCCATGACATCACTCCCTCCCAAAATGTCTATCCTTTGTAATAGACACTGAGACATGAAACCTCTCTAACTTACTGTAAAAGCGTGACATTCCAGGCCACACCCACTCTGTGACATCATTCCCTCCCAAAATGGCTTTCCTTTGTAATAGACACTGAGACATAAAACCTATCTAAATTACTGTAAAAGCGTGAGGTCCCTGACCACACCCACTCTGTGACATCACTCCCTCCCAAAATGTCTTTCCTTTGTAATAGACACTGAGACATAAAACCTCCCTAACTTACTGTGGCCCTCCGTGGAGTAATGGTTACCATGCTGACTTTCTATACCCAAGGTCGTGGGTTCAAACCCGGCGGAGGACGATGGATTATTTTGGGCGTAAAAATCCCTAGCATGGCTTCCTTCGAAAGGGAAGTAAAGCCGTGGGTCCCGTGTCGTAGATTTACGGCACGTAAAAGAACCTCAAGCCTGAGAGAGACCTCTGAGCAAAATTAAGCGGTCTTTCACGCCAAATATGGAATGGAAAGCTGAGAACCACAGCAGTTAAAGAGCGTCCATAAATAAAACGCCATTTCATTTCTCTAACTTACTGTAAAAGCGTGACTTCCCTGACCACACCCACTCTGTGTCATCACTCCCTCCCAAAATGTATTTTCTTCTTAATAGACACTGAGACGTAAAACCTCTCTAACTTACTGTAAAAGCGTGACGTCCCTGACCACACTGATTCTGTAACATCACTCCCGCCCAAAATGTAAGAGACACTGAGACATAAAACCTCTCTAACTTACTGTAAAAGCGTGACGTCCCTGACCAGACGACTCTGTTTCATCACTCCCTCCCAAAATGTAATAGACACTGAGACATAAAACCTCTCTATTTTACTGTAAAAGCGTGACGTCCCTGACCACACCCACTATGTAACATCACTCCCTCCCAAAATGTCTTTCCTTTGTAATAGACACTGAGACATAAAACCTCTCTAACTTACTGTAAAACCGTGACGTCCCTGACTACACACACTCTCTAACATCACTCCCTCCCAAAAGGTATTTTCTTTGTAATTGACACTGAGTCATAACACCTCTCTAACTTACTGTAAAAACGTGACGTCCCTGACCACACCGACTCTGTGACATCAGTCCCTCCCAAAATGTCTTTCCTTTGTAATAGACACTGAGACATAAAACCTCTCTTACTTACTGCAAAAGCGTGACGTCCGTGACCACACCCACTCCATGACATCACTCCCTCCCAAAATGTCTATCCTTTGTATTAGATACAGACATAAAACCTCTCCAACTTACTGTAATAGCGTGACATCCCTGACCACACCTCTGTGACATCATTCCCTCCCAAAATGGCTTTCCTTTCTAATAGACACTGAGACATAAAACCTCTCTAACTCACTGTAAAAGCGTGGCGACCCTGACCACACCCACTCTGTAACATCACTCCCTCCCAAAATGTAATAGACAATAAGACATAAAACCTCTCTAACTTACTGTAAAAGCGTGACATCCCTGACCACACCCACTCTGTAACATCACTCCCTCCCAAAATGTAATAGACACTCAGAGTTAAAACTTGTGTAACTTACTGTAAAAGCGTGACGTCCCTGACCACACCCACTCTGTAACATCACTCCCTCCCAAAATGTAATAGACACTGAGACATAAAACCTTTCTAACTTACTGTAAAAGCGTGACGTCCCTGACCACACCCACACTGTGACATATCTCCCTCCCAAAATGTTTATCCTTTGTAATAGACACTGAGACATAAAACCTCTCTAACTTACTGTATAAGCGTGACATCCCACACCACACCCACTCTGCGACATCAGTCCCTCCCAAAATGTCTTTCCTTTGTAATAAACACAGACATAAAACCTCTCTTACTTACTGTAAAAGCGTGACGACCCTGACCACACCCACTCCATGATATCACTCCCTCCCAAAATGTCTATCCTTTGTAATGGACACTGAGACATAAAACCTCTCTAACTTACTGTAAAAGCGTGACGTCCCTGACCACACCCACTCTATGACATCAATCCCTCCCAAAATGTCTTTCCTTTGTAATGGACACTGAGATATAAAACCTCTCTAACTTACTGTAAAAGTGTGACGTCCCTGAACACACCGACTCTGTAACATCACTCCCGCCCGAAATGTAAGAGACACTCAGACATAAAACCTCTCTAACTTACTGTAAAAGCGTGACGTCCCTGACCACACCGACTCTGTTTCATTACTCCCTCCCAAAATGTAATAGACACTGAGACATAAAACCTCTCTAACTTACTGTAAAAGCGTGACGTCCCTGACCACACCCACTCTGTAACATCACTCCCTCCCAAAATGTAATAGACACTCAGACATAAAACTTGTGTAACTTACTGTAAAAGCGTGACGTCCCTGACCACACCCACTCTGTAACATCACTCCCTCCCAAAATGTAATAGACACTGAGACATAAAACCTTTCTAACTTACTGTAAAAGCGTGACGTCCCTGTCCACACCCACACTGTGACATCACTCCCTCCCAAAATGTTTATCCTTTGTAATAGACACTGAGACATAAAACCTCTCTAACTTACTGTAAAAGCGTGACGTCCCTGACTACACTGACTCTGTAACATCACTCCCGCCCAAAGTGTAAGAGACACAGAGACATAAAACCTCTCTAACTTACTGTAAAAGCGTGACGTCCCTGACCAGACGACTCTGTTTCATCACTCCCTCCCAAAATGTAATAGACATTGAGACATAAAACCTCTCTAACTTACTGTAAAAGCATGATGTCCCTGACCACACCCACTATGTAATATCACTCCCTGCCAAAATGTCATTCCTTTGTAATAGACACTGAGACATAAAACCTCTCTAACATACTGTAAAACCGTGACGTCCCTGACCACACTCACTCTCTAACATCACTCCCTCCCAAAATGTATTTTCTTTGTAATAGACACTGAGTCATAACACCTCTCTAACTTACTGTAAAAGCGTGACGACCCTGACCACACCCACTCTGTGACATCAGTCCCTCCCAAAATGTCTTTCCTTTGTAATAGACACTGAGACATAAAACCTCTCTTACTTACTGTAAAAGCGTGACGTCCGTGACCACACCCACTCCATGACATCACTCCCTCCCAAAATGTCTATCCTTTGTAATAGACACAAACCTCTCTAACTTACTGTAATACCGTGACATCCCTGACCACACCCACTCTGTGACATCATTCACTCCCAAAATGGCTTTCCTTTGTAATATACTCTGAGTCATAAAACCTCTCTAACTTACTGTATAAGCGTGACATCCCCCACCACACCCACTCTGCGACATAAGTCCCTCCATAAATGTCTTTCCTTTGTAATAAACACAGACATAAAACCTCTCTTACTTACTGTAAAAGCGTGACGACCATGACCACACCCACTCCATGATATCACTCCCTCCCAAAATGACTATCCTTTGTAATGGACACTGAGACATAAAACCTCTCTAACTTACTGTAAAAGCGTGACGTCCCTGACCACACCCACTCTATGACATCAATCCCTCCCAAAATGTCTTTCCCTTGTAATGGACACTGAGATATACAACCTCTCTAACTTACTGTAAAAGCGTGACGTCCCTGAACACACCGACTCTGTAACATCACTCCCGCCCGAAATGTAAGAGACACTCAGACATAAAACCTCTCTAACTTACTGTAAAAGCGTGACGTCCCTGACCACACCGACTCTGTTTCATTACTCCCTCAGAAAATGTAATAGACACTGAGACATAAAACCTCTCTAACTTACTGTAAAAGCGTGACGTCCCTGACCACACCCACTATGTAATATCACTCCCTTCCAAAATGTAATAGACACAGACATAAAACATCTCTAACTTACTGTAAAAGAATGACGTCACTGACCACACTCACTCTGTAACATCACTCCCTTCCAAAATGTAATAGACACTGAGACATAAAACCTCTCTAACTTACTGTAAAGGCGTGACGTCCCTGACCACACCTATAATGTAACATCACTCCCTCCAAAATGTAATAGATACTGAGACCTAAAACCTCTCTAACTTACTGTAAAAGCGTGACGTCACTGACCACATCCACTATGTAACATCACTCCCTCCCAAAATGTCTTCCTTTGTAATAGACCTTGAGACATAAAACCTCTCTAACTTACTGTAAAAGCGTGACGTCCCTGACCACACCGTAACATCACTCCCTCCCAAAATGTAAGACACTGAGACATATAACCTCTCTAACTTACTGTAAAAGGTAGACGTCCCTGACCACACCCACTCTGTAACATCACTCCCTCCCAAAATGTCTTTCCTTTGTAAAGACACTGAGACATAAAACCTCTCTAACTTACTGTAAAAGCGTGACGTCCCTGACCACAGTCACTCTCTAACATCACTCCCTCCCAAAATGTATTTTCTTTGTAATAGACACTGAGTCATAACACCTCTCTAAATTACTGTAAAAGCTTGACGTCCCTGACCACACCCACTCTGTAATATCACCCCCTCCCAAAATGTAATACACTGAGACATAAAACCTCTCTAACTTACTGTAAAAGCGTGATGTCCCTGACCACTCCCACTCTGTGACATCTCTCCCTCCCAAAATGTCTATCCTTTGTAATAGACACTGAGACATAAAACCTCTCTAATTTACTGTAAAAGCGTGACTTCCCTGACCACACCCACTCTGTGACATCAGTCCTTCCCAAAATGTCTTTCCTTTGTAATAGACACTGAGCCATAAAAGCTCTATTACTTACTGTAAAAGCGTGACGTCCCTGACCACACCCACTCCATGACATCACTCCCTCCCAAAATGTCTATCCTTGGTAATAGACACTGAGACATAAAACCTCTCTAATTTACTTTAAAAGCGTGACATCCCTGACCACACTCACTCTGTGACATCTTTCCCTCCCAAAATGGCTTTCCTTTGTAATAGACACTCAGACATAAAACCTCTCTAACTTTCTGTAAAAGCGTGACGTCCCAGACCACACCCACTCCACGACATCACTCCCTCCCAAAATGTCTTTCCTTTGTAATACACACTGAGACATAAAACCTCTCTAACTTACAGTAAAAGTGTGACGTCCCTGACCACACTCACTCTGTAACATCACTCCCTCCCAAAATGTAATAGACCCTGAGGCATAAAACCTCTCTAACTGTAAAAGCGTGACGTCCCTGACCACACCCACTATATAACATCACTCTCTCCCAAAATGTCTTCCTTTGTTTTAGACACTGAGACATAAAACCTCTCTAACGTACTGTAAAAGCGTGACGTCCCTGACCACATCCACTCTGTGACATCACTCCCTCCCAAAATGTCTTATCTTTGTAATAGACACTGAGACATAAAACCTCTTTAATTTACTGTAAAAGCGGGACGTCCCTGACCACACTCACTCTGTAACATCACTCCCTCCCAAAATGTCCTTCCTTTGTAATAGACACTGAGACATAAAACCTCTCTAAATTACTGTGGCCCTCCGTGGTGTAATGGTTACCATGCTGACTTTCTATACCCAAGGTCGTGGGTTCAAACCCGGCGGAGGACGAAGGATTTTTTCGGGCGTAAAAATCCATAGGATGGCTTCCTTCGGAAGGGAAGTAAAGCCGTGGGACCCCCTTGGGACCCGTGTCGTAGATTTACGGCACGTAAAAGAACCTCAAACCTGATAGAGACGCCTCTGAGCAAAATTAAGCGGTCTTTCACGCCCAATATAGCATGGGAAGCTGATACCCACAGCAGTTAAAGAGCGTCCATAAATAAAAGGCCATTTCATTTCTCTAGCTTACTGTAAAAGCGTGACGTCCCTGACCACACCCACTCTGGGACATCACTCCCTCCCAAAATGTCTTTCCTTTGTAATAGACACTGAGACATAAAACCTCTCTAATTTAATGTAAAAGCGTCACGTCCCTGACCACACCCACTCTGTGACATCAGTCCCTCCCAAAATGTCTTTCCTTTGTAATAGACAATGAGACATAAAACCTCCCTTACTTACTGTAAAAGCGTGACGTCCCTGACCACACCCACTCTGTGAAATCACTCCCTCCCAAAATGGCTTTCCTTTGTAACAGACACTGAGACATAAAACCTCTCTAACTTAAGCGTGACGTCCCTGACCACGCCCACTCTGTGAAATCACTCCCTCCCAAAATGTCTTTCCTTTGTAATAGACACTGAGACATAAAACCTCTATAACTTACTGTAAAAGCGTGACGTCCCTGACCACACCCACTGTGTGACATAATTCCCTCCCAAAATGGCTTGCCTTTGTAATAGACACTGAGACATAAAACCTCTATAACTTACTGTAAAAGCGTGACGTCCCAGACCACACCCACTCTGTGACATCACTCCCTCCCAAAATGTCTTCCTTTGTAATAGACACTAAGACAAAACCTCTCTAACTTACTGTAAAAGCGTGCCGTCCCTGACCACACCCACTCTGTAACATCACTCCCTCCCAAAATGTAATAGACACTAGGACATAAAACCTCTCTAACTTACCGTAAAAGCGTGACATCCCTGACCACACCCACTCTGTAACATCACTCCCTCCAAAAATGTAATAGACACTGAGACATATAACTTCTCTAACTTACTGTAAAAGCATGACGCCCCTCACCACACCCACTCTGTAACATCACTCCCATTCACAATGTAATAGACACTAAGACATAAAACCTCTCTAACTTACTGTATAAGCGTGACGTCCCTGACCACACCCACACTGTGACATCACTCCCTCCCAAAATGTCTTTCCTTTGTAATAGACACTGAGACATAAAACCACTCTTACTTACTGTAAAAGCGTGACGTCCCTGACCACACCCACTCTATGACATCAGTCCCTCCCAAAATGTCTTTCCTTTGTAATAGACACTGAGACATAAAACCTATCTTACCTACTGTAAAAGAGTGACATCATTGACCACACCGACTCTGTAACATCACACCCGCCCGAAATGTAAGAGACACTCAGACATAAAACCTCTCTAACTTACTGTAAAAGCGTGACGTCCCTGACCACACCGACTCTGTTTCATCACTCCCTCCCAAAATGTAATACACACTGAGACATAAATCCTCTCTAACGTACTGTAAAAGCGTGACGTCCCTGACCACACCGACTCTGTAACATCACACCCGCCCGAAATGTAAGAGACACTCAGACATAAAACCTCTCTAACTTACTGTAAAAGCGTGACGTCCCTGACCACACCGACTCTGTTTCATTACTCCCTCCCAAAATGTAATAGACACTGAGACATAAAACCTCTTTAACTTACTGTAAAAGCGTGACGTCCCTGACCACACCCACTATGTAACATCACTCCCTTCCAAAATGTAATAGACATTGAGATATAAAACCTCTCTTACCTACTGTAAAAGAGTGACTTCATTGACCACACCCACCCCATGACATCACTCGCTCCCAAAATGTCTTTCCTTTGTAATAGACACTGAGGCATAAAACCTCTCTAACTTACTGTAAAAGAATGACAACCCTGATCACACTCACTTTGTAACATCACTCCCTTCCAAAATGTAATAGACTCTGAGACATAAAACCTCTCTAACTTACTGTAAAAGCGTGACGTCCCTGACCACACCCATAATGTAACATCACTCCCTCCAAAATGTAATAGACACTGAGACATACAACCTCTCTAACTTACTGTAAAAGCTTGACGTCACTGGCCACACTCACTCTCTAACATCACTCTCTCCCAAAATGTCTTCCTTTGTTTTAGACACTGAGACATAAAACCTCTCTAACGTACTGTAAAAGCGTGACGTCCCTGACCACATCCACTCTGTGACATCACTCCCTCCCAAAATGTCTTATCTTTGTAATAGACACTGAGACATAAAACCTCTTTAATTTACTGTAAAAGCGGGACGTCCCTGACCACACTCACTCTGTAACATCACTCCCTCCCAAAATGTCCTTCCTTTGTAATAGACACTGAGACATAAAACCTCTCTAAATTACTGTGGCCCTCCGTGGTGTAATGGTTACCATGCTGACTTTCTATACCCAAGGTCGTGGGTTCAAACCCGGCGGAGGACGATGGATTTTTTCGGGCGTAAAAATCCATAGGATGGCTTCCTTCGGAAGGGAAGTAAAGCCGTGGGACCCCCTTGGGACCCGTGTCGTAGATTTACGGCACGTAAAAGAACCTCAAACCTGATAGAGACGCCTCTGAGCAAAATTAAGCGGTCTTTCACGCCCAATATAGCATGGGAAGCTGATACCCACAGCAGTTAAAGAGCGTCCATAAATAAAAGGCCATTTCATTTCTCTAGCTTACTGTAAAAGCGTGACGTCCCTGACCACACCCACTCTGGGACATCACTCCCTCCCAAAATGTCTTTCCTTTGTAATAGACACTGAGACATAAAACCTCTCTAATTTAATGTAAAAGCGTCACGTCCCTGACCACACCCACTCTGTGACATCAGTCCCTCCCAAAATGTCTTTCCTTTGTAATAGACAATGAGACATAAAACCTCCCTTACTTACTGTAAAAGCGTGACGTCCCTGACCACACCCACTCTGTGAAATCACTCCCTCCCAAAATGGCTTTCCTTTGTAACAGACACTGAGACATAAAACCTCTCTAACTTAAGCGTGACGTCCCTGACCACGCCCACTCTGTGAAATCACTCCCTCCCAAAATGTCTTTCCTTTGTAATACACACTGAGACATAAAACCTCTATAACTTACTGTAAAAGCGTGACGTCCCTGACCACACCCACTGTGTGACATAATTCCCTCCCAAAATGGCTTGCCTTTGTAATAGACACTGAGACATAAAACCTCTATAACTTACTGTAAAAGCGTGACGTCCCAGACCACACCCACTCTGTGACATCACTCCCTCCCAAAATGTCTTCCTTTGTAATAGACACTAAGACAAAACCTCTCTAACTTACTGTAAAAGCGTGCCGTCCCTGACCACACCCACTCTGTAACATCACTCCCTCCCAAAATGTAATAGACACTAGGACATAAAACCTCTCTAACTTACCGTAAAAGCGTGACATCCCTGACCACACCCACTCTGTAACATCACTCCCTCCAAAAATGTAATAGACACTGAGACATATAACTTCTCTAACTTACTGTAAAAGCATGACGCCCCTCACCACACCCACTCTGTAACATCACTCCCATTCACAATGTAATAGACACTAAGACATAAAACCTCTCTAACTTACTGTATAAGCGTGACGTCCCTGACCACACCCACACTGTGACATCACTCCCTCCCAAAATGTCTTTCCTTTGTAATAGACACTGAGACATAAAACCTCTCTTACTTACTGTAAAAGCGTGACGTCCCTGACCACACCCACTCTATGACATCAGTCCCTCCCAAAATGTCTTTCCTTTGTAATAGACACTGAGACATAAAACCTATCTTACCTACTGTAAAAGAGTGACATCATTGACCACACCGACTCTGTAACATCACACCCGCCCGAAATGTAAGAGACACTCAGACATAAAACCTCTCTAACTTACTGTAAAAGCGTGACGTCCCTGACCACACCGACTCTGTTTCATCACTCCCTCCCAAAATGTAATACACACTGAGACATAAATCCTCTCTAACTTACTGTAAAAGCGTGACGTCCCTGACCACACCGACTCTGTAACATCACACCCGCCCGAAATGTAAGAGACACTCAGACATAAAACCTCTCTAACTTACTGTAAAAGCGTGACGTCCCTGACCACACCGACTCTGTTTCATTACTCCCTCCCAAAATGTAATAGACACTGAGACATAAAACCTCTGTAACTTACTGTAAAAGCGTGACGTCCCTGACCACACCCACTATGTAACATCACTCCCTTCCAAAATGTAATAGACATTGAGATATAAAACCTCAATTACCTACTGTAAAAGAGTGACTTCATTGACCACACCCACCCCATGACATCACTCGCTCCCAAAATGTCTTTCCTTTGTAATAGACACTGAGACATAAAACCTCTCTAACTTACTGTAAAAGAATGACAACCCTGATCACACTCACTTTGTAACATCACTCCCTTCCAAAATGTAATAGACTCTGAGACATAAAACCTCTCTAACTTACTGTAAAAGCGTGACGTCCCTGACCACACCCATAATGTAACATCACTCCCTCCAAAATGTAATAGACACTGAGACATACAACCTCTCTAACTTACTGTAAAAGCTTGACGTCACTGGCCACACTCACTCTCTAACATCACTCCCTCCCAAAATGTATTTTCTTTGTAATAGACACTGAGTCATAACACCTCTCTAACTTATTGTAAAATCGTGACGTCCCTGACCACACCCACTATGTAACATCACCCCCTCCCAAAATGTAATACACTGAGACATAAAACCTCTCTAACTTACTGTAAAAGCGTGACGTCCCTGACCATACCCACTCTGTGACATCACTCCCTCCCAAAATGTCTATCCTTTGTAATAGACACTGAGACATAAAACCTCTCTAATTTACTGTAAAAGCGTGACGTCCCTGACCACACCCACTCTGTGACATCAGTCCCTCCCAAAATGTCTTTCCTTTGTAATAGACACTGAGACATAAAACCTCTCTTACTTACTGTAAAAGCGTGACGTCCGTGACCACACCCACTCCATGACATCACTCCCTCCCAAAATGTCTATCCTTTGTAATAGACACAAACCTCTCTAACTTACTGTAATAGCGTGACATCCCTGACCACACCCACTCTGTGACATCATTCCCTCCCAAAATGGCTTTCCTTTGTAATATACTCTGAGTCATAAAACCTCTCTAACTTACTGTAAAAGCGTGACGTCCCACACCACACCCACTCTGCGACATCAGTCCCTCCCAAAATGTCTTTCCTTTGTAATAAACACTGAGACATAAAACCTCTCTTACTTACTGTAAAAGCGTGACGACCCTGACTACACCCACTCCATGATATCACTCCCTCCCTAAATGTCTATCCTTTGTAATGGACACTGAGACATAAAACCTCTCTAACTTACTGTAAAAGCGTGACGTCCCTGACCACACCCACTCTATGACATCAATCCCTCCCAAAATGTCTTCCCTTTGTAATGGACATTGAGATATAAAACCTCTCTAACTTACTGTAAAATCGTGATGTCTCTGAACACACCGACTCTGTAACATCACTCCCGCCCGAAATGTAAGAGACACTCAGACATGAAACCTCTCTAACTTACTGTAAAACCGTGACGTCCCTGACCACACCCACTATGTAACATCACTCCCTCCCAAAATGTATTTTCTTTGTAATAGACACTGAGTCATAACACCTCTCTAACTTATTGTAAAATCGTGACGTCCCTGACCACACCCACTATGTAACATCACTCCCTCCCAAAATGAAATAGACTCTGAGACATAAAACCTCTCTTACCTACTGTAAAAGAGTGACGTCATTGACCACACCCACTACACGACATCACTCCCTCCCAAAATGTCTTTCCTTTGTAATAGACACTGAGACATTAAACCTCTCTAACTTACTGTAAAAGAATGACGTCGCTGACCACACTCACTCTGTAACATCACTCCCTTCCAAAGTGTAATAGACGCTGAGACATAAAACCTCTCTATCTTACTGTAAAGGCGTGACTTCCCTGACCATACACATAATGTAACATCACTCCCTCCAAAATGTAATAGACACTGAGAAATAAAACCTCTCTAACTTACTCTAAAAGCGTGACGTCCCTGACCACACCCAAAGATTAACATCACTCCCTCCAAAATGTAATAGACACTGAGACATAAAACCTCTCTAACTTACTGTAAAACGTGATGTCCCTGACCACACCGTATTATCACTCCCTCCCAAAATGTAAGACACTGAGACATATAACCTCTCTAACTTACTGTAAAAGGCAGACGTCCCTGACCACACCCACTCTGTGACATCTCTCCCTCCCAAAATGTTTATCCTTTGTAATAGACACTGAGACATAAAACCTCTCTAATTTACTGTAAAAGCGTGACGTCCCTGAGCACACCCACTCTGTGACATCAGTCCCTCACAAAATGTCTTTCCTTTGTAATAGACACTGAGACATAAAAGCTCTATTACTTACTGTAAAAGCGTGACGTCCCTGACCACACCCACTCCATGACATCACTCCCTCCCAAAATGTCTATCCTTGGTAATAGACATTGGACATAAAACCTCTCTAACTTACTTTAAAAGCATGACATCCCTGACCACACCCACTCTGTGACATCCTTCCCTCCCAAAATGGCTTTCCTTTGTAATAGACACTGAGACATGAAACCTCTCTAACTTTCTGTAAAAGCGTGACGTCCCAGACCACACCCACTCTGTGACATTACTCCCTCCCAAAATGTCTTTCCATTGTAATAGACACTGTGACATAAAACCTCTCTAACTTACTGTAAAAGCGTGACGTCCCTGACCACACCCACACTGTAACAACACTCCCTCCCAAAATGTCTTTCCTATGTAATAGACACTGAGACATAAAACCTCTCTAAATTACTGTGGCCCTCCGTGGTGTAATGGTTACCATGCTGACTTTCTATACCCAAGGTCGTGGGTTCAAACCCGGCGGAGGACGATGGATTTTTTCGGGCGTAAAAATCCTTAGCATGGCTTCCTTCGGAAGGGAAGTAAAGCCGCGGGCCCCGTGTCGTAGATTTACGGCACGTAAAAGAACCTCAAGCCTGATAGAGAGCCCTCTGAGCAAAATTAAGCGGTCTTTCACGCCTTATATAGAACCACAGCAGTTAAAGAGCGTCCATAAATTAAGCGCCATTTCATTTCTCTAACTTACTGTAAAAGCGTGACGTCCCTGACCACACCGACTCTGTGACATCACTCCCTCCCAAAATGTCTTTCCTTTGTAATACACACTGAGACATAAAACCTCTCTAACTTACTGTAAAAGTGTGACGTCCCTGACCACACTCACTCTGTAACATCACTCCCTCCCAAAATGTAATAGACACTGAGGCTTAAAACCTCTCTAACTGTAAAAGCGTGACGTCCCTGACCACACCCACTATATAACATCACTCTCTCCCAAAATGTCTTCCTTTGTGATAGACACTGAGACATAAAACCTCTCTAACGTACTGTAAAAGCGTGACGTCCCTGACCACATCCACTCTGTGACATCACTCCCTCCCAAAATGTCTTATCTTTGTAATAGACACTGAGACATAAAACCTCTCTAATTTACTGTAAAAGCGTGACGTCCCTGACCACACTCACTCTGTAACATCACTCCCTCCCAAAATGTCTTTCCTTTGTAATAGACACTGAGACATAAAACCTCTCTAAATTACAGTGGCCCTCCGTGGTGTAATGGTTACCATGCTGACTTTCTATACCCAAGGTCGTGGGTTCAAACCCAGCGGAGGACGATGGATTTTTTCGGGCGTAAAAATCCTTAGGATGGCTTCCTTCGGAAGGGAAGTAAGGCCGTGGGACCCCCGTGGGACCCGTGTCGTAGATTTACGGCACGTAAAAGAACCTCAAACCTGATAGCGACGCCTCTGAGCAAAATTAAGCGGTCTTTCACGCCCAATATAGAATAGGAAGCTGATACCCACAGCAGTTAAAGAGCGTCCATAAATAAAAGGCCATTTCATTTCTCTAGCTTACTGTAAAAGCGTGACGTCCCTGACCACACCCACTCTGGGACATCACTCCCTCCCAAAAAGTCTTTCTTTTGTAATAGACACTGAGACATAAAACCTCTCTTATTTAATGTAAAAGCGTGACGTCCCTGACCACACCCACTCTGTGACATCAGTCCCTCCCAAAATGTCTTTCCTTTGTAATAGACAATGAGACGTAAAACCTCTCTTACTTACTGTAAAAGCGTGACGTCCCTGACCGCACCCACTCTGTGAAATCACTCCCTCCCAAAATGACTTTCCTTTGTAATAGACACTGAGACTAAAACCTCTCTAACTTACTGTAAAAGCGTGACGTCCCTGACCACACCCACTCTGTGAAATCACTCCCTCCCAAAATGCCTTTCCTTTGTAATAGACACTGAGACATAAAACCTCTCTAACTTACTGTAAAAGCGTGACGTCCCTGACCACACCCACTCTGTGACATCCCTCCCTGCCAAAATGTCTTTCCTTTGTAATAGACACTGAGACATATAACCTCTCTAACTTACTGTAAAAGCGTGACGTCCCTGACCACACCCACTCTGTGACATCATTCCCTCCCAAAATGGCTTTCCTTTGTAATAGACACTAAGACAAAACCTCTCTAACTTACTGTAAAAGCGTGACGTCCCTGACCACACCCACTCTGTAACATCACTCCCTCCCAAAATGTAATAGACACTAAGACATAAAACCTCTCTAACTTACCGTAAAAGCGTGACATCCCTGACCACACCCACTCTGTAGCATCACTCCCTCCAAAAATTAATAGACACTGAGACATAAAACCTCTCTAACTTACTGTATAAGCGTGACGTCCCTGACCACACCCACACTGTGACAACACTCCCTCCCAAAATGTTTATCCTTTGTAATAGACACTGAGACATAAAACCTCTCTAATTTACTGTAAAAGCGTGACGTCCCTGACCACACCCACTCTGCGACAAAAGTCCCTCCCAAAATGTCTTTCCTTTGTAATTGACACTGAGACATAAAACCTCTCTTACTTACTGTAAAAGCGTGAAGTCCCTGACCACACCCACTCTATGACATCAGTCCCTCCCAAATTGTCTTTCCTTTGTAATAGACACTGAGACATAAAACCTAACTTACCTACTGTAAAAGAGTGACGTCATTACCACACCCACTCCATGACATCACTCCCTCCCAAAATGTCTATCCTTTGTAATAAACACTGACTCATAAAACCTCCTTAACTTACTGTAAAAGCGTGACATCCCTGACCACACCCACTCTGTAACATCACTCCCTCCCAAAATGTAATACACACTGAGACATAAAACCTCTCTTACTGTAAAAGCGTGACGTCCCTTACCACACCGACTCTGTAACATCACACCCGCCCGAAATGTTAGAGACACTCAGACATAAAACCTCTCTAACTTACTGTAAAAGCGTGACGTCCCTGACCACACCGACTCTGTTTCATTACTCCCTCCCAAAATGTAATAGACACTGAGACATAAAACCTCTTTAAATTACTGTAAAAGCGTGACGTCCCTGACCACACCCACTATGTAACATCACTCCCTTCCAAAATGTAATAGACATTGAGATATAAAACCTCTCTTACCTACTGTAAAAGAGTGACTTCATTGACCACACCCACTCCATGACATCACTCCCTCATAAAATGTCTTTCCTTTGTAATAGACACTGAGACATAAAACCTCTCTAACTTACTGTAAAAGAATGACAACCCTGACCACACTCACTCTGTAACATCACTCCCTTCCAAAATGTAATAGACCCTGAGACATAAAACCTCTCTAACTTACTGTAAAATCGTGACGTCCTTGACCAAACCCATAATGTAACATCACTCCTTCCAAAATTTAATAGACACTGAGACATACAACCTCTCTAACTTACTGTAAAAGCGTGACGTCACTGACCACATCCACTATGTTACATCACTCCCTCCCAAAATGTCTTCCTTTGTAATAGACCTTGAGACATAAAACCTCTCTAACTTACTGTAAAAGCGTGACGTCCCTGACCACACCGTAACATGATTCCCTCCCAAAATGTAGGACACTGAGACATATAACCTCTCTAACTTACTGTAAAAGCGTGACGCCCCTGACCACACCCACTCTGTGACATCACTCCCTCCGAAAATGTCTATCCTTTGTAATAGACACTGGTCATAAAACCTCTCTAATTTACTGTAAAAGCGTGACGCCCCTGACCACACCCACTCTGTGACATCACTCCCTCCCAAAATGTTTATTCTTTGTAATAGACACTGGTCATAAAACCTCTCTAATTTACTGTAAAACCGTTACGTCCCTGACCACACCCACTCCTTGATAACACTCCCTCCCAAAATGTATTACCATTGTAATAGACACTATGACATAACACCTCTCTAACTTACTGTAAAAGCGTGATGTCCTGACCACACTCACTATGTAACATCACTCCCGCCCAAAATGTAAGAGACACTGAGACATAAAACCTCTCTAACTTACTGTAAAAGCGTGACGTCCCTGACCAGACGATTCTGTTTCATCACTCCCTCCCAAAATGTAATAGACACTGAGACATAAAACCTCTCTAACTTACTGTAAAAGCGTGACATCCCTGACCACACCCACTATGTAACATCACTCCCTCCCAAAATGTCTTTCCTTTGTAATAGACACTGAGATATAAAACCTCTCTAACTTACTGTAAAAGCGTGACGTCCCTGACCACACCCACTCTGTAACATCACCACCTCCCAAAATGTAATACACTGAGACATAAAACCTCTCTAACTTAGTGTAAAAGCGTGACGTCCCTGACCACACCCACTCGGTGACATCATTCCCTCCCAAAATGTCTTTCCTTTGTAATAGAAACTGAGACATAAAACCTCTCTTACTTACTGTAAAAGCGTGACGTCCGTGACCACACCCACTCCATGACATCACTGCCTCCCAAAATGTCTATCCTTTGGATTAGATACACACATAAAACCTCTCTAACTTACTGTAATAGCGTGACATCCCTGACCACACCCACACTGTGACATCATTCCCTCCCAAAATGGCTTTCCTTTGTAATAGACACTGAGAAATAAAACCTCTCTAACTTACTGTAAAAGCTCACGTCCCAGACCACACCCACTCTGTGACATCACTCCCTCCCAAAATGTCTTCCTTTGTAATAGACACTAAGACATAAAACCTCTCTAACTTACTGTAAAAGCGTGACGTCCCTGACCACACCCACTCTGTAACATCACTCCCTCCCAAAATGTAATAGACACCGAGACATAAAACCTTTCTAACTTACTGTAAAAGCGTGACGTCCCTGACCACACCCACACTGTGACATCACTCCCTCCCAAAATGTTTATCCTTTGTAATAGACACTGAGACATAAAACCTCTCTAACTTACTGTAAAAGCGTGACGTCCCTGACCACACTGACTCTGTAACAGCACTCCCGCCCAAAATGTAACAGACACTGAGACATAAAACCTCTCTAACTTACTGTAAAAGCGTGACGTCCCTGACCACACCCACTATGTAATATCACTCCCTGCCAAAATGTCTTTCCTTTGTAATAGACACTGAGACATAAATCCTCTCTAACTTACTGAAAAACCGTGACGTCCCTGACCACACTCACTCTCTAACATCACTCCCTCCCAAAATGTATTTTCTTTGTAATAGACACTGAGTCATAACACCTCTCAAACTTATTGTAAAATCGTGACGTCCCTGACCACACCCACTCTGTAACATCACCCCCTCCCAAAATGTAATACACTTAGACATAAAACCTCTCTAACTTACTGTAAAAGCGTGACGTCCCTGACCATACCCACTCTGTGACATCACTCCCTCCCAAAATGTCTATCCTTTGTAATAGACACTGAGACATAAAACCTCTCTAATTTACTGTAAAAGCGTGACGTCCCTGACCACACCCACTCTGTGACATCAGTCCCTCCCAAAATGTCTTTCCTTTGTAATAGACACTGAGACATAAAACCTCTCTTACTTACTGTAAATGCGTGACGTCCGTGACCACACCAACTCGTGACATCACTACCTCCCAAAATGTCTATCCTTTGTAATAGACACAAACCTCTCTAACTTACTGTAATAGCGTGACATCCCTGACCACACCCACTCTGTGACATCATTCCCTCCCAAAATGGCTTTCCTTTGTAATATACTCTGAGTCATAAAACATCTCTAACTTACCGTAAAAGCGTGACGTCCCACACCTCACCCACTCTGCGACATCAGTCCCTCCCAAAATGTCTTTCCTTTGTAATAAACACTGAGACATAAAACCTCTCTTACTTACTGTAAAAGCGTGACGACCCTGACTACACCCACTCCATGATATCACTCCCTCCCTAAATGTCTATCCTTTGTAATGGACACTGAGACATAAAACTTCTCTAACTTACTGTAAAAGCGTGACGTCCCTGACCACACCCACTCTATGACATCAATCCCTCCCAAAATGTCTTTCCTTTGTAATGGACACTGAGATATTAAACCTCTCTAACTTACTGTAAAATCGTGATGTCTCTGAACACACCGACTCTGTAACATCACTCCCGCTCGAAATGTAACAGACACTGAGACATAAAACCTCTCTAACTTACTGTAAAAGCGTGCCGTCCCTGACCACACCCACTCTGTAACATCACTCCCTCCCAAAATGTAATAGACACTAAGACATAAAACCTCTCTAACTTACTGTATAAGCGTGACGTCCCGAACCACACCCACACTGTGACATCACTCCCTCCCAAAATGTTTATCCTTTGTAATAGACACTGAGACATAAAACCTCTCTAATTTACTGTAAAAGCGTGACGTCCCTGACCACACCCACGCTGCGACATAAGTCCCTCCCAAAATGTCTTTCCTTTGTAATAGACACTGAGACATAAAACCTCTCTTACTTACTGTAAAAGCGTGACGTCCCTGACCACACCCACTCTATGACATCAGTCCCTCCCAAAATGACTTTCCTTTGTAATAGACACTGAGACATAAAACCTATCTTACCTACTGTAAAAGAGTGACATCATTGACCACACCGACTCTGTAACATCACACCCGCCCGAAATGTAAGAGACACTCAGACATAAAACCTCTCTAACTTACTGTAAAAGCGTGACGTCACTGACCACACCGACTCTGTTTCATCACTCCCTCCCAAAATGTAATACACACTGAGACATAAATCCTCTCTAACTTACTGTAAAAGCGTGACGTCCCTGACCACACTGACTCATTAACATCACACCCGCCCGTAATGTAAGAGACACTCAGACATAAAACCTCTCTAACTTACTGTAAAAGCGTGACGTCCCTGACCACACCGACTCTGTTTCATTACTCCCTCCCAAAATGTAATAGACACTGAGACATAAAACCTCTTTAACTTACTGTAAAAGCGTGACGTCCCTGACCACACCCACTATGTAACATCACTCCCTTCCAAAATGTAATAGACATTGAGATATAAAACCTCTCTTACCTACTGTAAAAGAGTGACTTCATTGACCACACCCACTCCATGACATCACTCGCTCCCAAAATGTCTTTCCTTTGTAATAGACACTGAGACATAAAACCTCTCTAACTTACTGTAAAAGAATGACAACCCTGACACTCACTTTGTAACATCACTCCCTTCCAAAATGTAATAGACTCTGAGACATAAAACCTCTCTAACTTACTGTAAAAGCGTGACGTCCCTGACCACAATCATAATGTAACATCACTCCCTCCAAAATGTAATAGACACTGAGACATACAACCTCTCTAACTTACTGTAAAACCTTGACGTCACTGGCCACACCCACTATGTAACATCACTCCCTCCCAAAATGTCTTCCTTTGTAATAGACCTTGAGACATAAAACCTCTCTAACTTACTGTAAAAGCGTGACGTCCCTGACCACACCGTAACATGATTCCCTCCCAAAATGTAGGACACTGAGACATATAACCTCTCTAACTTACTGTAAAAGGCAGACGTCCCTGACCACAGTCACTCTCTAACATCACTACCTCCCAAAATGTATTTTCTTTGTAATAGACACTGAGTCATAACACCTCTCTAAGTTACTGTAAAAGCGTGACTACACCCACTCTGTAACATCACCCCCTCCCAAAATGTAATACACCGAGACATAAAACCTCTCCAACTTACTGTAAAAGCGTGATGCCCCTGACCACACCCACTCTGACATCACTCCCTCCCAAAATGTCTATCCTTTGTAATAGACACTGGTCATAAAACCTCTCTAATTTACTGTAAAAGCGTGACGTCCCTGACCACACCCACTCCTTGACATCACTCACTCCCAAAATGTCTATCCTTTGTAATAGACACTGAGACATAAAACCTCTCTAACTTACTGTAAAAGCGTGACATCCCTGACCACACCCACTCTGTGACATCATTTCCTCCCAAAATGGTTTTCCTTTGTAATAGACACTGAGACATAAAACCTCTCTTACTGTAAAAGCGTGACGTCCCAGACCAAACCCACTCTGTGACATCACTCCCTCCCAAAATGTATTACCATTGTAATAGACACTGTGACATAAAACCTCTCTAACTTTCTGTAAAAGCGTGACGTCCCTGACCTCACTCACTCTGTAACTTCACTCCCTCCCAAAATGTCTTTCCTTTGTAATAGACACTGAGACATAAAACCTCTCTAAATTACTGTGGCCCTCCGTGGTGTAATGGTTACCACGCATTTACGGCACGTAAAAAAACCTCAAGCCTGATAGAGAAGCCTTTAAACAAAATCAAGTGGTCTTTCACGCCCAATATAGAATGGGAAGCTGAGAACCACAGCAGTTAAAGAGCATCCATAAAAAAAACGCCATTTCATTTCTCTAACTTACTGTAAAAGCGTGACGTCCCTGACCACACCCTCTCTGTGACATCACTCCCTCCCAAAATGTCTTATCTTTGTAATAGACACTGAGACATAAAACCTCTCTAACTTACTGTAAAAGCGTGACGTCCCTGACCACACTGATTCTGTAACATCACTCCCGCCCAAAATGTAAGAGACACTGAGACATAAAACCTCTCTAACTTACTGTAAAAGCGTGACGTCCCTGACCAGACGACTCTGTTTCATCACTCCCTCCCAAAATGTAATAGACACTGAGACATAAAAGCTCTCTATTTTACTGTAAAAGCGTGACGTCCCTGACCACACCCACTCTGTAACATCACCCCTCCCAAAATGTAATACACTGAGACATAAAACCTCTATAACTTACTGTAAAAGCGTGACGTCCCTGACCATACCCACTCTGTGACATCAGTCCCTCCCAAAATGTCTATCCTTTGTATTAGATACAGACATAAAACCTCTCTAACTTACTGTAATAGCGTGACATCCCTGACCACACCCACTCTGTGACATCATTCCCTCCCAAAATGGCTTTCCTTTGCAATAGACACTGAGAAATAAAACCTTTCTAACTTACTGTAAAAGCGTGACGTCCCTGACCACACCCACAATGTGACATCACTCCCTCCCAAAATGTTTATCCTTTGTAATAGACACTGAGACATAAAACCTCTCTAACTTACTGTAAGAGCGTGACGTCCCTGACCACACCCACTATGTAATATCACTCCCTGCCAAAATGTCTTTCCTTTGTAATAGACACTGAGACATAACACCTCTCTAACTTATTGTAAAATCGTGACGTCCCTGACCACACCCACTATGTAACATCACCCCCTCCCAAAATGTAATACACTGAGACATAAAACCTCTCTAACTTACTGTAAAAGCGTGACGTCCCTGACCATACCCACTCTGTGACATCACTCCCTCCCAAAATGTCTATCCTTTGTAATAGACACTGAGACATAAAACCTCTCTAATTTACTGTAAAAGCGTGACGTCCGTGACCACACCCACTCCATGACATCACTCCCTCCCAAAATGTCTATCCTTTGTAATAGACACAAACCTCTCTAACTTACTGTAATAGCGTGACATCCCTGACCACACCCACTCTGTGACATCATTCCCTCCCAAAATGGCTTTCCTTTGTAATATACTCTGAGTCATAAAACCTCTCTAACTTACTGTAAAAGCGTGACGTCCCACACCACACCCACTCTGCGACATCAGTCCCTCCCAAAATGTCTTTCCTTTGTAATAAACACTGAGACATAAAACCTCTCTTACTTACTGTAAAAGCGTGACGACCCTGACTACACCCACTCCATGATATCACTCCCTCCCTAAATGTCTATCCTTTGTAATGGACACTGAGACATAAAACCTCTCTAACTTACTGTAAAAGCGTGACGTCCCTGACCACACCCACTCTATGACATCACTCCCTCCCAAAATGTCTTCCCTTTGTAATGGACACTGAGATATAAAACCTCTCTAACTTACTGTAAAATCGTGATGTCTCTGAACACACCGACTCTGTAACATCACTCCCGCCCGAAATGTAAGAGACACTCAGACATGAAACCTCTCTAACTTACTGTAAAAACGTGACGTCCCTGACCACACCGACTCTGTTTCATTACTCCCTTCCAAAATGTAATAGACACTGAGACATAAAACCTCTCTAACTTACTGTAAAAGCGTGACGTCCCTGACCACACCCACTATGTAACATCACTCCCTCCCAAAATGTATTTTCTTTGTAATAGACACTGAGTCATAACACCTCTCTAACTTATTGTAAAATCGTGACGTCCCTGACCACACCCACTATGTAACATCACTCCCTCCCAAAATGAAATAGACTCTGAGACATAAAACCTCTCTTACCTACTGTAAAAGAGTGACGTCATTGACCACACCCACTCCACGACATCACTCCCTCCCAAAATGTCTTTCCTTTGTAATAGACACTGAGACATAAAACCTCTCTAACTTACTATAAAAGAATGACGTCCCTGACCACACTCACTCTGTAACATCACTCCCTTCCAAAGTGTAATAGACACTGAGACATAAAACCTCTCTATCTTACTGTAAAGGCCATACTGACCATACCCATAATGTAACATCACTCCCTCCAAAATGTAATAGACACTGAGAAATAAAACCTCTCTAACTTACTCTAAAAGCGTGACGTCCCTGACCACACCCATAATGTAACCACTCCCTCCAAAATGTAATAGACACTGAGACATAAAACCTCTCTAACTTACTGTAAAAGCGTGATGTCCCTGACCACACCGTAATATCACTCCCTCCCAAAATGTAAGACACTGAGACATATAACCTCTCTAACTTACTGTAAAAGGCAGACGTCCTTGACCACACCCACTCTGTAACATCACTCCCTCCCAAAATGTATTTTCTTTGTAATCGTCACTGAGTCATAACACCTCTCTAAATTACTGTAACAGCTTGATGTCCCTGACCACACCCACACTTTTATATCACCCCCTCCCAAAATGTAATACACTGAGACATAAAACCTCTCTAACTTACTGTAAAAGCGTGATGTCCCTGACCACACCCACTCTGTGACATCTCTCCCTCCCAAAATGTTTATCCTTTGTAATAGACACTGAGACATAAAACCTCTCTAATTTACTGTAAAAGCGCGACGTCCCTGAGCACACCCACTCTGTGACATCAGTCCCTCCCAAAATGTCTTTCCTTTGTAATAGACACTGAGACATAAAAGCTCTATTACTTACTGTAAAAGCGTGACGTCCCTGACCACACCCACTCCATGACATCACTCCCTCCCAAAATGTCTGTCCTTGGTAATAGACATTGGACATAAAACCTCTCTAACTTACTTTAAAAGCATGACATCCCTGACCACACCCACTATGTGACATCCTTCCCTCCCAAAATGGCTTTCCTTTGTAATAGACACTGAGACATAAAACCTCTCTAACTTACTGTAAAAGCGTGACGTCCCAGACCACACCCACTCTGTGACATTACTCCCTCCCAAAATGTCTTTCCATTGTAATAGACACTGTGACATAAAACCTCTCTAACTTACTGTAAAAGCGTGACGTCCCTGACCACACCCACTCTGTAACATCACTCCCTCCCAAAATGTCTTACCTTTTTAATAGACACTGAGACATAAAACCTCTCTAACTTTCTGTAAAAGCGTGACGTCCCAGACCACACCCACTCTGTGACATTACTCCCTCCCAAAATGTCTTTCCATTGTAATAGACACTGTGACATAAAACCTCTCTAACTTACTGTAAAAGCGTGACGTCCCTGACCACACCCACACTGTAACAACACTCCCTCCCAAAATGTCTTTCCTATGTAATAGACACTGAGACATAAAACCTCTCTAAATTACTGTGGCCCTCCGTGGTGTAATGGTTACCATGCTGACTTTCTATACCCAAGGTCGTGGGTTCAAACCCGGCGGAGGACGATGGATTTTTTCTGTAACATCACTCCCTCCCAAAATGTAATAGACACTGAGGCATAAAACCTCTCTAACTGTAAAAGCGTGACGTCCCTGACCACACCCACTATGTAACATCACTCCCTCCCAAAATGTATTTTCTTTGTAATAGACACTGAGTCATAACACCTCTCTAACTTATTGTAAAATCGTGACGTCCCTGACCACACCCACTATGTAACATCACTCCCTCCCAAAATGTTTATCCTTTGTAATAGACACTGAGACATAAAACCTCTCTAACTTACTGTAAAAGCGTGACGTCCCTGACCACACCCACTCTGTGACATCAGTCCCTCCCAAAATGTCTTTCCTTTGTAATAGACACTGAGACATAAAACCTCTCTTACTTACTGTAAATGCGTGACGTCCGTGACCACACCCACTCCATGACATCACTACCTCCCAAAATGTCTATCCTTTGTAATAGACACAAACCTCTCTAACTTACTGTAATAGCGTGACATCCCTGACCACACCCACTCTGTGACATCATTCCCTCCCAAAATGGCTTTCCTTTGTAATATACTCTGAGTCATAAAACCTCTCTAACTTACTGTAAAAGCGTGACGTCCCACACCACACCCACTCTGCGACATCAGTCCCTCCCAAAATGTCTTTCCTTTGTAATAAACACTGAGACATAAAACCTCTCTTACTTACTGTAAAAGCGTGACGACCCTGACTACACCCACTCCATGATATCACTCCCTCCCTAAATGTCTATCCTTTGTAATGGACACTGAGACATAAAACCTCTCTAACTAACTGTAAAAGCGTGACGTCCCTGACCACACCCACTCTATGACATCAATCCCTCCCAAAATGTCTTTCCTTTGTAATGGACACTGAGATATAAAACCTCTCTAACTTACTGTAAAATCGTGATGTCTCTGAACACACCGACTCTGTAACATCACTCCCGCCCGAAATGTAAGAGACACTCAGACATGAAACCTCTCTAACTTACTGTAAAAACGTGACGTCCCTGACCACACCGACTCTGTTTCATTACTCCCTTCCAAAATGTAATAGACACTGAGACATAAAACCTCTCTAACTTACTGTAAAAGCGTGACGTCCCTGACCACACCCACTATGTAACATCACTCCCTCCCAAAATGTATTTTCTTTGTAATAGACACTGAGTCATAACACCTCTCTAACTTATTGTAAAATCGTGACGTCCCTGACCACACCCACTATGTAACATCACTCCCTCCCAAAATGAAATAGACTCTGAGACATAAAACCTCTCTTACCTACTGTAAAAGAGTGACGTCATTGACCACACCCACTCCACGACATCACTCCCTCCCAAAATGTCTTTCCTTTGTAATAGACACTGAGACATTAAACCTCTCTAACTTACTGTAAAAGAATGACGTCGCTGACCACACTCACTCTGTAACATCACTCCCTTCCAAAGTGTAATAGACACTGAGACATAAAACCTCTCTATCTTACTGTAAAGGCGTGACTTCCCTGACCATACACATAATGTAACATCACTCCCTCCAAAATGTAATAGACACTGAGAAATAAAACCTCTCTAACTTACTCTAAAAGCGTGACGTCCCTGACCACACCCAAAGATTAACATCACTCCCTCCAAAATGTAATAGACACTGAGACATAAAACCTCTCTAACTTACTGTAAAACGTGATGTCCCTGACCACACCGTAATATCACTCCCTCCCAAAATGTAAGACACTGAGACATATAACCTCTCTAACTTACTGTAAAAGACAGACGTCCCTGACCACACCCACTGTGACATCTCTCCCTCCCAAAATGTTTATCCTTTGTAATAGACACTGAGACATAAAACCTCTCTAATTTACTGTAAAAGCGTGACGTCCCTGAGCACACCCACTCTGTGACATCAGTCCCTCACAAAATGTCTTTCCTTTGTAATAGACACTGAGACATAAAAGCTCTATTACTTACTGTAAAAGCGTGACGTCCCTGACCACACCTACTCCATGACATCACTCCCTCCCAAAATGTCTATCCTTGGTAATAGACATTGGACATAAAACCTCTCTAACTTACTTTAAAAGCATGACATCCCTGACCACACCCACTCTGTGACATCCTTCCCTCCCAAAATGGCTTTCCTTTGTAATAGACACTGAGACATAAAACCTCTCTAACTTTCTGTAAAAGCGTGACGTCCCAGACCACACCCACTCTGTGACATTACTCCCTCCCAAAATGTCTTTCCATTGTAATAGACACTGTGACATAAAACCTCTCTAACTTACTGTAAAAGCGTGAGGTCCCTGACCACACCCACACTGTAACAACACTCCCTCCCAAAATGTCTTTCCTATGTAATAGACACTGAGACATAAAACCTCTCTAAATTACTGTGGCCCTCCGTGGTGTAATGGTTACCATGCTGACTTTCTATACCCAAGGTCGTGGGTTCAAACCCGGCGGAGGACGATGGATTTTTTCGGGCGTAAAAATCCTTAGCATGGCTTCCTTCGGAAGGGAAGTAAAGCCGCGGGCCCCGTGTCGTAGATTTACGGCACGTAAAAGAACCTCAAGCCTGATAGAGAGCCCTCTGAGCAAAATTAAGCGGTCTTTCACGCCTTATATAGAACCACAGCAGTTAAAGAGCGTCCATAAATAAAGCGCCATTTCATTTCTCTAACTTACTGTAAAAGCGTGACGTCCCTGACCACACCGACTCTGTGACATCACTCCCTCCCAAAATGTCTTTCCTTTGTAATACACACTGAGACATAAAACCTCTCTAACTTACTGTAAAAGTGTGACGTCCCTGACCACACTCACTCTGTAACATCACTCCCTCCCAAAATGTAATAGACACTGAGGCTTAAAACCTCTCTAACTGTAAAAGCGTGACGTCCCTGACCACACCCACTATATAACATCACTCTCTCCCAAAATGTCTTCCTTTGTGATAGACACTGAGACATAAAACCTCTCTAACGTACTGTAAAAGCGTGACGTCCCTGACCACATCCACTCTGTGACATCACTCCCTCCCAAAATGTCTTATCTTTGTAATAGACACTGAGACATAAAACCTCTCTAATTTACTGTAAAAGCGTGACGTCCCTGACCACACTCACTCTGTAACATCACTCCCTCCCAAAATGTCTTTCCTTTGTAATAGACACTGAGACATAAAACCTCTCTAAATTACAGTGGCCCTCCGTGGTGTAATGGTTACCATGCTGACTTTCTATACCCAAGGTCGTGGGTTCAAACCCAGCGGAGGACGATGGATTTTTTCGGGCGTAAAAATCCTTAGGATGGCTTCCTTCGGAAGGGAAGTAAGGCCGTGGGACCCCCGTGGGACCCGTGTCGTAGATTTACGGCACGTAAAAGAACCTCAAACCTGATAGCGACGCCTCTGAGCAAAATTAAGCGGTCTTTCACGCCCAATATAGAATAGGAAGCTGATACCCACAGCAGTTAAAGAGCGTCCATAAATAAAAGGCCATTTCATTTCTCTAGCTTCCTGTAAAAGCGTGACGTCCCTGACCACACCCACTCTGGGACATCACTCCCTCCCAAAAAGTCTTTCTTTTGTAATAGACACTGAGACATAAAACCTCTCTTATTTAATGTAAAAGCGTGACGTCCCTGACCACACCCACTCTGTGACATCAGTCCCTCCCAAAATGTCTTTCCTTTGTAATAGACAATGAGACGTAAAACCTCTCTTACTTACTGTAAAAGCGTGACGTCCCTGACCGCACCCACTCTGTGAAATCACTCCCTCCCAAAATGACTTTCCTTTGTAATAGACACTGAGACTAAAACCTCTCTAACTTACTGTAAAAGCGTGACGTCCCTGACCACACCCACTCTGTGAAATCACTCCCTCCCAAAATGCCTTTCCTTTGTAATAGACACTGAGACATAAAACCTCTCTAACTTACTGTAAAAGCGTGACGTCCCTGACCACACCCACTCTGTGACATCCCTCCCTGCCAAAATGTCTTTCCTTTGTAATAGACACTGAGACATATAACCTCTCTAACTTACTGTAAAAGCGTGACGTCCCTGACCACACCCACTCTGTGACATCATTCCCTCCCAAAATGGCTTTCCTTTGTAATAGACACTAAGACAAAACCTCTCTAACTTACTGTAAAAGCGTGACGTCCCTGACCACACTCACTCTGTAACATCACTCCCTCCCAAAATGTAATAGACACTAAGACATAAAACCTCTCTAACTTACCGTAAAAGCGTGACATCCCTGACCACACCCACTCTGTAGCATCACTCCCTCCAAAAATTAATAGACACTGAGACATAAAACCTCTCTAACTTACTGTATAAGCGTGACGTCCCTGACCACACCCACACTGTGACAACACTCCCTCCCAAAATGTTTATCCTTTGTAATAGACACTGAGACATAAAACCTCTCTAATTTACTGTAAAAGCGTGACGTCCCTGACCACACCCACTCTGCGACAAAAGTCCCTCCCAAAATGTCTTTCCTTTGTAATTGACACTGAGACATAAAACCTCTCTTACTTACTGTAAAAGCGTGAAGTCCCTGACCACACCCACTCTATGACATCAGTCCCTCCCAAATTGTCTTTCCTTTGTAATAGACACTGAGACATAAAACCTATCTTACCTACTGTAAAAGAGTGACGTCATTACCACACCCACTCCATGACATCACTCCCTCCCAAAATGTCTATCCTTTGTAATAAACACTGAGACATAAAACCTCCTTAACTTACTGTAAAAGCGTGACATCCCTGACCACACCCACTCTGTAACATCACTCCCTCCCAAAATGTAATACACACTGAGACATAAAACCTCTCTTACTGTAAAAGCGTGACGTCCCTTACCACACCGACTCTGTAACATCACACCCGCCCGAAATGTTAGAGACACTCAGACATAAAACCTCTCTAACTTACTGTAAAAGCGTGACGTCCCTGACCACACCGACTGTGTTTCATTACTCCCTCCCAAAATGTAATAGACACTGAGACATAAAACCTCTTTAAATTACTGTAAAAGCGTGACGTCCCTGACCACACCCACTATGTAACATCACTCCCTTCCAAAATGTAATAGACATTGAGATATAAAACCTCTCTTACCTACTGTAAAAGAGTGACTTCATTGACCACACCCACTCCATGACATCACTCCCTCATAAAATGTCTTTCCTTTGTAATAGACACTCAGACATAAAACCTCTCTAACTTACTGTAAAAGAATGACAACCCTGACCACACTCACTCTGTAACATCACTCCCTTCCAAAATGTAATAGACCCTGAGACATAAAACCTCTCTAACTTACTGTAAAATCGTGACGTCCTTGACCAAACCCATAATGTAACATCACTCCTTCCAAAATTTAATAGACACTGAGACATACAACCTCTCTAACTTACTGTAAAAGCGTGACGTCACTGACCACATCCACTATGTTACATCACTCCCTCCCAAAATGTCTTCCTTTGTAATAGACCTTGAGACATAAAACCTCTCTAACTTACTGTAAAAGCGTGACGTCCCTGACCACACCGTAACATGATTCCCTCCCAAAATGTAGGACACTGAGACATATAACCTCTCTAACTTACTGTAAAAGCGTGACGCCCCTGACCACACCCACTCTGTGACATCACTCCCTCCGAAAATGTCTATCCTTTGTAATAGACACTGGTCATAAAACCTCTCTAATTTACTGTAAAAGCGTGACGCCCCTGACCACACCCACTCTGTGACATCACTCCCTCCCAAAATGTTTATCCTTTGTAATAGACACTGGTCATAAAACCTCTCTAATTTACTGTAAAACCGTTACGTCCCTGACCACACCCACTCCTTGATAACACTCCCTCCCAAAATGTATTACCATTGTAATAGACACTGTGACATAACACCTCTCTAACTTACTGTAAAAGCGTGATGTCCTGACCACACTCACTATGTAACATCACTCCCGCCCAAAATGTAAGAGACATTGAGACATAAAACCTCTCTAACTTACTGTAAAAGCGTGACGTCCCTGACCAGACGATTCTGTTTCATCACTCCCTCCCAAAATGTAATAGACACTGAGACATAAAACCTCTCTAACTTACTGTAAAAGCGTGACATCCCTGACCACACCCACTATGTAACATCACTCCCTCCCAAAATGTCTTTCCTTTGTAATAGACACTGAGATATAAAACCTCTCTAACTTACTGTAAAAGCGTGACGTCCCTGACCACACCCACTCTGTAACATCACCCCCTCCCAAAATGTAATACACTGAGACATAAAACCTCTCTAACTTAGTGTAAAAGCGTGACGTCCCTGACCACACCCACTCGGTGACATCATTCCCTCCCAAAATGTCTTTCCTTTGTAATAGACACTGAGACATAAAACCTCTCTTACTTACTGTAAAAGCGTGACGTCCGTGACCACACCCACTCCATGACATCACTGCCTCCCAAAATGTCTATCCTTTGTATTAGATACACACATAAAACCTCTCTAACTTACTGTAATAGCGTGACATCCCTGACCACACCCACACTGTGACATCATTCCCTCCCAAAATGGCTTTCCTTTGTAATAGACACTGAGAAATAAAACCTCTCTAACTTACTGTAAAAGCTCACGTCCCAGACCACACCCACTCTGTGACATCACTCCCTCCCAAAATGTCTTCCTTTGTAATAGACACTAAGACATAAAACCTCTCTAACTTACTGTAAAAGCGTGACGTCCCTGACCACACCCACTCTGTAACATCACTCCCTCCCAAAATGTAATAGACACTGAGACATAAAACCTTTCTAACTTACTGTAAAAGCGTGACGTCCCTGACCACACCCACACTGTGACATCACTCCCTCCCAAAATGTTTATCCTTTGTAATAGACACTGAGACATAAAACCTCTCTAACTTACTGTAAAAGCGTGACGTCCCTGACCACACTGACTCTGTAACATCACTCCCGCCCAAAATGTAACAGACACTGAGACATAAAACCTCTCTAACTTACTGTAAAAGCGTGACGTCCCTGACCACACCCACTATGTAATATCACTCCCTGCCAAAATGTCTTTCCTTTGTAATAGACACTGAGACATAAATCCTCTCTAACTTACTGAAAAACCGTGACGTCCCTGACCACACTCACTCTCTAACATCACTCCCTCCCAAAATGTATTTTCTTTGTAATAGACACTGAGTCATAACACCTCTCAAACTTATTGTAAAATCGTGACGTCCCTGACCACACCCACTCTGTAACATCACCCCCTCCCAAAATGTAATACACTTAGACATAAAACCTCTCTAACTTACTGTAAAAGCGTGACGTCCCTGACCATACCCACTCTGTGACATCACTCCCTCCCAAAATGTCTATCCTTTGTAATAGACACTGAGACATAAAACCTCTCTAATTTACTGTAAAAGCGTGACGTCCCTGACCACACCCACTCTGTGACATCAGTCCCTCCCAAAATGTCTTTCCTTTGTAATAGACACTGAGACATAAAACCTCTCTTACTTACTGTAAATGCGTGACGTCCGTGACCACACCCACTCGTGACATCACTACCTCCCAAAATGTCTATCCTTTGTAATAGACACAAACCTCTCTAACTTACTGTAATAGCGTGACATCCCTGACCACACCCACTCTGTGACATCATTCCCTCCCAAAATGGCTTTCCTTTGTAATATACTCTGAGTCATAAAACATCTCTAACTTACTGTAAAAGCGTGACGTCCCACACCACACCCACTCTGCGACATCAGTCCCTCCCAAAATGTCTTTCCTTTGTAATAAACACTGAGACATAAAACCTCTCTTACTTACTGTAAAAGCGTGACGACCCTGACTACACCCACTCCATGATATCACTCCCTCCCTAAATGTCTATCCTTTGTAATGGACACTGAGACATAAAACCTCTCTAACTTACTGTAAAAGCGTGACGTCCCTGACCACACCCACTCTATGACATCAATCCCTCCCAAAATGTCTTTCCTTTGTAATGGACACTGAGATATTAAACCTCTCTAACTTACTGTAAAATCGTGATGTCTCTGAACACACCGACTCTGTAACATCACTCCCGCTCGAAATGTAAGAGACACTCAGACATGAAACCTCTATAACTTACTGTAAAAGCGTGACGTCCCAGACCACACCCACTCTGTGACATCACTCCCTCCCAAAATGTCTTCCTTTGTAATAGACACTAAGACAAAACCTCTCTAACTTACTGTAAAAGCGTGCCGTCCCTGACCACACCCACTCTGTAACATCACTCCCTCCCAAAATGTAATAGACACTAAGACATAAAACCTCTCTAACTTACTGTATAAGCGTGACGTCCCGAACCACACCCACACTGTGACATCACTCCCTCCCAAAATGTTTATCCTTTGTAATAGACACTGAGACATAAAATCTCTCTAATTTACTGTAAAAGCGTGACGTCCCTGACCACACCCACGCTGCGACATAAGTCCCTCCCAAAATGTCTTTCCTTTGTAATAGACACTGAGACATAAAACCTCTCTTACTTACTGTAAAAGCGTGACGTCCCTGACCACACCCACTCTATGACATCAGTCCCTCCCAAAATGACTTTCCTTTGTAATAGACACTGAGACATAAAACCTATCTTACCTACTGTAAAAGAGTGACATCATTGACCACACCGACTCTGTAACATCACACCCGCCCGAAATGTAAGAGACACTCAGACATAAAACCTCTCTAACTTACTGTAAAAGCGTGACGTCCCTGACCACACCGACTCTGTTTCATCACTCCCTCCCAAAATGTAATACACACTGAGACATAAATCCTCTCTAACTTACTGTAAAAGCGTGACGTCCCTGACCACACTGACTCATTAACATCACACCCGCCCGAAATGTAAGAGACACTCAGACATAAAACCTCTCTAACTTACTGTAAAAGCGTGACGTCCCTGACCACACCGACTCTGTTTCATTACTCCCTCCCAAAATGTAATAGACACTGAGACATAAAACCTCTTTAACTTACTATAAAAGCGTGACGTCCCTGACCACACCCACTATGTAACATCACTCCCTTCCAAAATGTAATAGACATTGAGATATAAAACCTCTCTTACCTACTGTAAAAGAGTGACTTCATTGACCACACCCACTCCATGACATCACTCGCTCCCAAAATGTCTTTCCTTTGTAATAGACACTGAGACATAAAACCTCTCTAACTTACTGTAAAAGAATGACAACCCTGATCACACTCACTTTGTAACATCACTCCCTTCCAAAATGTAATAGACTCTGAGACATAAAACCTCTCTAACTTACTGTAAAAGCGTGACGTCCCTGACCACAATCATAATGTAACATCACTCCCTCCAAAATGTAATAGACACTGAGACATACAAACTCTCTAACTTACTGTAAAACCTTGACGTCACTGGCCACACCCACTATGTAACATCACTCCCTCCCAAAATGTCTTCCTTTGTAATAGACCTTGAGACATAAAACCTCTCTAACTTACTGTAAAAGCGTGACGTCCCTGACCACACCGTAACATGATTCCCTCCCAAAATGTAGGACACTGAGACATATAACCTCTCTAACTTACTGTAAAAGGCAGACGTCCCTGACCACAGTCACTCTCTAACATCACTACCTCCCAAAATGTATTTTCTTTGTAATAGACACTGAGTCATAACACCTCTCTAAGTTACTGTAAAAGCGTGACTACACCCACTCTGTAACATCACCCCCTCCCAAAATGTAATACACCGAGACATAAAACCTCTCCAACTTACTGTAAAAGCGTGATGCCCCTGACCACACCCACTCTGACATCACTCCCTCCCAAAATGTCTATCCTTTGTAATAGACACTGGTCATAAAACCTCTCTAATTTACTGTAAAAGCGTGACGTCCCTGACCACACCCACTCCTTGACATCACTCACTCCCAAAATGTCTATCCTTTGTAATAGACACTGAGACATAAAACCTCTCTAACTTACTGTAAAAGCGTGACATCCCTGACCACACCCACTCTGTGACATCATTTCCTCCCAAAATGGTTTTCCTTTGTAATAGACACTGAGACAGAAAACCTCTCTTACTGTAAAAGCGTGACGTCCCAGACCAAACCCACTCTGTGACATCACTCCCTCCCAAAATGTATTACCATTGTAATAGACACTGTGACATAAAACCTCTCTAACTTTCTGTAAAAGCGTGACGTCCCTGACCTCACTCACTCTGTAACTTCACTCCCTCCCAAAATGTCTTTCCTTTGTAATAGACACTGAGACATAAAACCTCTCTAAATTACTGTGGCCCTCCGTGGTGTAATGGTTACCACGCATTTACGGCACGTAAAAAAACCTCAAGCCTGATAGAGAAGCCTTTAAACAAAATCAAGTGGTCTTTCACGCCCAATATAGAATGGGAAGCTGAGAACCACAGCAGTTAAAGAGCATCCATAAAAAAAAACGCCATTTCATTTCTCTAACTTACTGTAAAAGCGTGACGTCCCTGACCACACCCTCTCTGTGACATCACTCCCTCCCAAAATGTCTTATCTTTGTAATAGACACTGAGACATAAAACCTCTCTAACTTACTGTAAAAGCGTGACGTCCCTGACCACACTGATTCTGTAACATCACTCCTGCCCAAAATGTAAGAGACACTGAGACATAAAACCTCTCTAACTTACTGTAAAAGCGTGACGTCCCTGACCAGACGACTCTGTTTCATCACTCCCTCCCAAAATCTAATAGACACTGAGACATAAAACCTCTCTATTTTACTGTAAAAGCGTGACGTCCCTGACCACACCCACTCTGTAACATCACCCCTCCCAAAATGTAATACACTGAGACATAAAACCTCTATAACTTACTGTAAAAGCGTGACGTCCCTGACCATACCCACTCTGTGACATCAGTCCCTCCCAAAATGTCTATCCTTTGTATTAGATACAGACATAAAACCTCTCTAACTTACTGTAATAGCGTGACATCCCTGACCACACCCACTCTGTGACATCATTCCCTCCCAAAATGGCTTTCCTTTGCAATAGACACTGAGAAATAAAACCTTTCTAACTTACTGTAAAAGCGTGACGTCCCTGACCACACCCACAATGTGACATCACTCCCTCCCAAAATGTTTATCCTTTGTAATAGACACTGAGACATAAAACCTCTCTAACTTACTGTAAAAGCGTGACGTCCCTGACCACAGCCACTATGTAATATCACTCCCTGCCAAAATGTCTTTCCTTTGTAATAGACACTGAGACATAACACCTCTCTAACTTATTGTAAAATCGTGACGTCCCTGACCACACCCACTATGTAACATCACCCCCTCCCAAAATGTAATACACTGAGACATAAAACCTCTCTAACTTACTGTAAAAGCGTGACGTCCCTGACCATACCCACTCTGTGACATCACTCCCTCCCAAAATGTCTATCCTTTGTAATAGACACTGAGACATAAAACCTCTCTAATTTACTGTAAAAGCGTGACGTCCGTGACCACACCCACTCCATGACATCACTCCCTCCCAAAATATCTATCCTTTGTAATAGACACAAACCTCTCTAACTTACTGTAATAGCGTGACATCCCTGACCACACCCACTCTGTGACATCATTCCCTCCCAAAATGGCTTTCCTTTGTAATATACTCTGAGTCATAAAACCTCTCTAACTTACTGTAACAGCGTGACGTCCCACACCACACCCACTCTGCGACATCAGTCCCTCCCAAAATGTCTTTCCTTTGTAATAAACACTGAGACATAAAACCTCTCTTACTTACTGTAAAAGCGTGACGACCCTGACTACACCCACTCCATGATATCACTCCCTCCCTAAATGTCTATCCTTTGTAATGGACACTGAGACATAAAACCTCTCTAACTTACTGTAAAAGCGTGACGTCCCTGACCACACCCACTCTATGACATCACTCCCTCCCAAATTGTCTTCCCTTTGTAATGGACACTGAGATATAAAACCTCTCTAACTTACTGTAAAATCGTGATGTCTCTGAACACACCGACTCTGTAACATCACTCCCGCCCGAAATGTAAGAGACACTCAGACATGAAACCTCTCTAACTTACTGTAAAAACGTGACGTCCCTGACCACACCGACTCTGTTTCATTACTCCCTTCCAAAATGTAATAGACACTGAGACATAAAACCTCTCTAACTTACTGTAAAAGCGTGACGTCCCTGACCACACCCACTATGTAACATCACTCCCTCCCAAAATGTATTTTCTTTGTAATAGACACTGAGTCATAACACCTCTCTAACTTATTGTAAAATCGTGACGTCCCTGACCACACCCACTATGTAACATCACTCCCTCCCAAAATGAAATAGACTCTGAGACATAAAACCTCTCTTACCTACTGTAAAAGAGTGACGTCATTGACCACACCCACTCCACGACATCACTCCCTCCCAAAATGTCTTTCCTTTGTAATAGACACTGAGACATAAAACCTCTCTAACTTACTGTAAAAGAATGACGTCCCTGACCACACTCACTCTGTAACATCACTCCCTTCCAAAGTGTAATAGACACTGAGACATAAAACCTCTCTATCTTACTGTAAAGGCCATACTGACCATACCCATAATGTAACATCACTCCCTCCAAAATGTAATAGACACTGAGAAATAAAACCTCTCTAACTTACTCTAAAAGCGTGACGTCCCTGACCACACCCATAATGTAACATCACTCCCTCCAAAATGTAATAGACACTGAGACATAAAACCTCTCTAACTTACTGTAAAAGCGTGATGTCCCTGACCACACCGTAATATCACTCCCTCCCAAAATGTAAGACACTGAGACATATAACCTCTCTAACTTACTGTAAAAGGCAGACGTCCTTGACCACACCCACTCTGTAACATCACTCCCTCCCAAAATGTATTTTCTTTGTAATCGTCACTGAGTCATAACACCTCTCTAAATTACTGTAACAGCTTGATGTCCCTGACCACACCCACACTTTTATATCACCCCCTCCCAAAATGTAATACACTGAGACATAAAACCTCTCTAACTTACTGTAAAAGCGTGATGTCCCTGACCACACCCACTCTGTGACATCTCTCCCTCCCAAAATGTTTATCCTTTGTAATAGACACTGAGACATAAAACCTCTCTAATTTACTGTAAAAGCGCGACGTCCCTGAGCACACCCACTCTGTGACATCAGTCCCTCCCAAAATGTCTTTCCTTTGTAATAGACACTGAGACATAAAAGCTCTATTACTTACTGTAAAAGCGTGACGTCCCTGACCACACCCACTCCATGACATCACTCCCTCCCAAAATGTCTGTCCTTGGTAATAGACATTGGACATAAAACCTCTCTAACTTACTTTAAAAGCATGACATCCCTGACCACACCCACTCTGTGACATCCTTCCCTCCCAAAATGGCTTTCCTTTGTAATAGACACTGAGTCATAAAACCTCTCTAACTTACTGTAAAAGCGTGACGTCCCAGACCACACCCACTCTGTGACATTACTCCCTCCCAAAATGTCTTTCCATTGTAATAGACACTGTGACATAAAACCTCTCTAACTTACTGTAAAAGCGTTACGTCCCTGACCACACCCACTCTGTAACATCACTCCCTCCCAAAATGTCTTACCTTTTTAATAGACACTGAGACATAAAACCTCTCTAACTTTCTGTAAAAGCGTGACGTCCCAGACCACACCCACTCTGTGACATTACTCCCTCCCAAAATGTCTTTCCATTGTAATAGACACTGTGACATAAAACCTCTCTAACTTACTGTAAAAGCGTGACGTCCCTGACCACACCCACACTGTAACAACACTCCCTCCCAAAATGTCTTTCCTATGTAATAGACACTGAGACATAAAACCTCTCTAAATTACTGTGGCCCTCCGTGGTGTAATGGTTACCATGCTGACTTTCTATACCCAAGGTCGTGGGTTCAAACCCGGCGGAGGACGATGGATTTTTTCTGTAACATCACTCCCTCCCAAAATGTAATAGACACTGAGGCATAAAACCTCTCTAACTGTAAAAGCGTGACGTCCCTGACCACACCCACTATATAACATCACTCTCTCCCAAAATGTCTTCCTTTGTGATAGACACTGAAACATAAAACCTCTCTAACGTACTGTAAAAGCGTGACGTCCCTGACCACATCCACTCTGTGACATCACTCCCTCCCAAAATGTCTTATCTTTGTAATAGACACTGAGACATAAAACCTCTCTAATTTACTGTAAAAGCGTGACGTCCCTGACCACACTCACTCTGTAACATCACTCCCTCCCAAAATGTCTTTCCTTTGTAATAGACACTGAGACATAAAACCTCTCTAAATTACAGTGGCCCTCCGTTGTGTAATGGTTACCATGCTGACTTTCTATACCCAAGGTCGTGGGTTCAAACCCAGCGGAGGACGATGGATTTTTTCGGGCGTAAAAATCCTTAGGATGGCTTCCTTCGGAAGGGAAGTAAGGCCGTGGGACCCCCGTGGGACCCGTGTCGTAGATTTACGGCACGTAAAAGAACCTCAAACCTGATAGCGACGCCTCTGAGTAAAATTAAGCGGTCTTTCACGCCCAATATAGAATGGGAAGCTGATACCCACAGCAGTTAAAGAGCGTCCATAAATAAAAGGCCATTTCATTTCTCTAGCTTACTGTAAAAGCGTGACGTCCCTGACCACACCCACTCTGGGACATCACTCCCTCCCAAAAAGTCTTTCTTTTGTAATAGACACTGAGACATAAAACCTCTCTTATTTAATGTAAAAGCGTGACGTCCCTGACCACACCCACTCTGTGACATCAGTCCCTCCCAAAATGTCTTTCCTTTGTAATAGACAATGAGACGTAAAACCTCTCTTACTTACTCTAAAAGCGTGACGTCCCTGACCGCACCCACTCTGTGAAATCACTCCCTCCCAAAATGTCTTTCCTTTGTAATAGACACTGAGACTAAAACCTCTCTAACTTACTGTAAAAGCGTGACGTCCCTGACCACACCCACTCTGTGAAATCACTCCCTCCCAAAATGCCTTTCCTTTGTAATAGACACTGAGACATAAAACCTCTCTAACTTACTGTAAAAGCGTGACGTCCCTGACCACACCCACTCTGTGACATCCCTCCCTGCCAAAATGTCTTTCCTTTGTAATAGACACTGAGACATATAACCTCTCTAACTTACTGTAAAAGCGTGACGTCCCTGACCACACCCACTCTGTGACATCATTCCCTCCCAAAATGTTTTCCTTTGTAATAGACACTAAGACAAAACCTCTCTAACTTACTGTAAAAGCGTGACGTCCCTGACCACATCCACTCTGTAACATCACTCCCTCCCAAAATGTAATAGACACTAAGACATAAAACCTCTCTAACTTACCGTAAAAGCGTGACATCCCTGACCACACCCACTCTGTAGCATCACTCCCTCCAAAAATTAATAGACACTGAGACATAAAACCTCTCTAACTTACTGTATAAGCGTGACGTCCCTGACCACACCCACACTGTGACATCACTCCCTCCCAAAATGTTTATCCTTTGTAATAGACACTGAGACATAAAACCTCTGTAATTTACTGTAAAAGCGTGACGTCCCTGACCACACCCACTCTGCGACAAAAGTCCCTCCCAAAATGTCTTTCCTTTGTAATTGACACTGAGACATAAAACCTCTCTTACTTACTGTAAAAGCGTGAAGTCCCTGACCACACCCACTCTATGACATCAGTCCCTCCCAAATTGTCTTTCCTTTGTAATAGACACTGAGACATAAAACCTATCTTACCTACTGTAAATGAGTGACGTCATTACCACACCCACTCCATGACATCACTCCCTCCCAAAATGTCTATCCTTTGTAATAAACACTGAGACATAAAACCTCCTTAACTTACTGTAAAAGCGTGACATCCCTGACCACACCCACTCTGTAACATCACTCCCTCCCAAAATGTAATACACACTGAGACATAAAACCTCTCTTACTGTAAAAGCGTGACGTCCCTTACCACACCGACTCTGTAACATCACACCCGCCCGAAATGTTAGAGACACTCAGACATAAAACCTCTCTAACTTACTGTAAAAGCGTGACGTCCCTGACCACACCGACTCTGTTTCATTACTCCCTCCCAAAATGTAATAGACACTGAGACATAAAACCTCTTTAAATTACTGTAAAAGCGTGACGTCCCTGACCACACCCACTATGTAACATCACTCCCTTCCAAAATGTAATAGACATTGAGAAATAAAACCTCTCTTACCTACTGTAAAAGAGTGACTTCATTGACCACACCCTCTCCATGACATCACTCCCTCCTAAAATGTCTTTCCTTTGTAATAGACACTGAGACATAAAACCTCTCTAACTTACTGTAAAAGAATGACAACCCTGACCACACTCACTCTGTAACATCACTCCCTTCCAAAATGTAATAGACCCTGAGACATAAAACCTCTCTAACTTACTGTAAAATCGTGACGTCCCTGACCGAACCCATAATGTAACATCACTCCTTCCAAAATTTAATAGACACTGAGACATACAACCTCTCTAACTTACTGTAAAAGCGTGACGTCACTGACCACATCCACTATGTTACATCACTCCCTCCCAAAATGTCTTCCTTTGTAATAGACCTTGAGACATAAAACCTCTCTAACTTACTGTAAAAGCGTGACGTCCCTGACCACACCGTAACATGATTCCCTCCCAAAATGTAGGACACTGAGACATATAACCTCTCTAACTTACTGTAAAAGCGTGACGCCCCTGACCACACCCACTCTGTGACATCACTCCCTCCGAAAATGTCTATCCTTTGTAATAGACACTGGTCATAAAACCTCTCTAATTTACTGTAAAAGCGTGACGCCCCTGACCACACCCACTCTGTGACATCACTCCCTCCCAAAATGTCTATCCTTTGTAATAGACACTGGTCATAAAACCTCTCTAATTTACTGTAAAAGCGTTACGTCCCTGACCACACCCACTCCTTGATAACACTCCCTCCCAAAATGTATTACCATTGTAATAGACACTGTGACATAAAACCTCTCTAACTTACTGTAAAAGCGTGATGTCCTGACCACACTCACTCTGTAACATCACTCCCGCCCAAAATGTAAGAGACACTGAGACATAAAACCTCTCTAACTTACTGTAAAAGCGTGACGTCCCTGACCACACCCACTATGTAACATCACTCCCTCCCAAAATGTCTTTCCTTTGTAATAGACACTGAGATATAAAACCTCTCTAACTTACTGTAAAAGCGTGACGTCCCTGACCACACCCACTCTGTAACATCACCCCCTCCCAAAATGTAATACACTGAGACATAAAACCTCTCTAACTTAGTGTAAAAGCGTGACGTCCCTGACCACACCCACTCGGTGACATCATTCCCTCCCAAAATGTCTTTCCTTTGTAATAGACACTGAGACATAAAACCTCTCTTACTTACTGTAAAAGCGTGACGTCCGTGACCACACCCACTCCATGACATCACTGCCTCCCAAAATGTCTATCATTTGTATTAGATACACACATAAAACCTCTCTAACTTACTGTAATAGCGTGACATCCCTGACCACACCCACTCTGTGACATCATTCCCTCCCAAAATGGCTTTCCTTTGTAATAGACACTGAGAAATAAAACCTCTCTAACTTACTGTAAAAGCGTGACGTCCCAGACCACACCCACTCTGTGACATCACTACCTCCCAAAATGTCTTCCTTTGTAATAGACACTAATACATAAAACCTCTCTAACTTACTGTAAAAGCGTGACGTCCCTGACCACACCCACTCTGTAACATCACTCCCTCCCAAAATGTAATAGACACTGAGACATAAAACCTTTCTAACTTACTGTAAAAGCGTGACGTCCCTGACCACACCCACACTGTGACATCACTCCCTCCCAAAATGTTTATCCTTTGTAATAGACACTGAGACATAAAACCTCTCTAACTTACTGTAAAAGCGTGACGTCCCTGACCACACTGACTCTGTAACATCACTCCCGCTCAAAATGTAACAGACACTGAGACATAAAACCTCTCTAACTTACTGTAAAAGCGTGACGTCCCTGACCACACCCACTATGTAATATCACTCCCTGCCAAAATGTCTTTCCTTTGTAATAGACACTGAGACATAAATCCTCTCTAACTTACTGAAAAACCGTGACGTCCCTGACTACACTCACTCTCTAACATCACTCCCTCCCAAAATGTATTTTCTTTGTAATAGACACTGAGTCATAACACCTCTCAAACTTATTGTAAAATCGTGACGTCCCTGACCACACCCACTCTGTAACATCACCCCCTCCCAAAATGTAATACACTGAGACATAAAACCTCTCTAACTTACTGTAAAAGCGTGACGTCCCTGACCATACCCACTCTGTGACATCACTCCCTCCCAAAATGTCTATCCTTTGTAATAGACACTGAGACATAAAACCTCTCCAATTTACTGTAAAAGCGTGACGTCCCTGACCACACCCACTCTGTGACATCAGTCCCTCCCAAAATGTCTTTCCTTTGTAATAGACACTGAGACATAAAACCTCTCTTACTTACTGTAAATGCGTGACGTCCGTGACCACACCCACTCCATGACATCACTACCTCCCAAAATGTCTATCCTTTGTAATAGACACAAACCTCTCTAACTTACTGTAATAGCGTGACATCCCTGACCACACCCACTCTGTGACAACATTCCCTCCCAAAATGGCTTTCCTTTGTAATATACTCTGAGTCATAAAACCTCTCTAACTTACTGTAAAAGCGTGACGTCCCACACCACACCAACTCTGCGACATCAGTCCCTCCCAAAATGTCTTTCCTTTGTAATAAACACTGAGACATAAAACCTCTCTTACTTACTGTAAAAGCGTGACGACCCTGACTACACCCACTCCATGATATCACTCCCTCCCTAAATGTCTATCCTTTGTAATGGACACTGAGACATAAAACCTCTCTAACTTACTGTAAAAGCGTGACGTCCCTGACCACACCCACTCTATGACATCAATCCCTCCCAAAATGTCTTTCCTTTGTAATGGACACTGAGATATAAAACCTCTCTAACTTACTGTAAAATCGTGATGTCTCTGAACACACCGACTCTGTAACATCACTCCCGCCCGAAATGTAAGAGACACTCAGACATGAAACCTCTCTAACGTACTGTAAAAACGTGACGTCCCTGACCACACCGACCCTGTTTCATTACTCCCTTCCAAAATGTAATAGACACTGAGACATAAAACCTCTCTAACTTACTGTAAAAGCGTGACGTCCCTGACCACACCCACTATGTAACATCACTCCCTCCCAAAATGAAATAGACTCTGAGACATAAAACCTCTCTTACCTACTGTAAAAGAGTGACGTCATTGACCACACCCACTCCACGACATCACTCCCTCCCAAAATGTCTTTCCTTTGTAATAGACACAGACATAAAACCTCTCTAACTTACTGTAAAAGAATGACGTCCCTGACCACACTCACTCTGTAACATCACTCCCTTCCAAAATGTAATAGACACTGAGACATAAAACCTCTCTATCTTACTGTAAAGGCGTGACGTGCCTGACCATACCCATAATGTAACATCACTCCCTCCAAAATGTAATAGACACTGAGAAATAAAACCTCTCTAACTTACTGTAAAAGCGTGACGTCCCTGACCACACCCATAATGTAACATCACTCCCTCCAAAATGTAATAGACACTGAGACATAAAACCTCTCTAACTTACTGTAAAAGCGTGATGTCCCTGACCACACCGTAATATCACTCCCTCCCAAAATGTAAGACACTGAGACATATAACCTCTCTAACTTACTGTAAAAGGCAGACGTCCTTGACCACACCCACTCTGTAACATCATTCCCTCCCAAAATGTATTTTCTTTGTAATAGTCACTGAGTCATAACACCTCTCTAAATTACTGTAACAGCTTGATGTCCCTGACCACACCCACACTTTTATATCACCCCCTCCCAAAATGTAATACACTGAGACATAAAACCTCTCTAACTTACTGTAAAAGCGTGATGTCCCTGACCACACCCACTCTGTGACATCTCTCCCTCCCAAAATGTTTATCCTTTGTAATAGACACTGAGACATAAAACCTCTCTAATTTACTGTAAAAGCGTGACGTCCCTGAGCACACCCACTCTGTGACATCAGTCCCTCACAAAATGTCTTTCCTTTGTAATAGACACTGAGACATAAAAGCTCTATTACTTACTGTAAAAGCCTGACGTCCCTGACCACACCCACTCCATGACATCACTCCCTCCCAAAATGTCTATCCTTGGTAATAGACATTGGACATAAAACCTCTCTAACTTACTTTAAAAGCATGACATCCCTGACCACACCCACTCTGTGACATCCTTCCCTCCCAAAATGGCTTTCCTTTGTAATAGACACTGAGACATAAAACCTCTCTAACTTACTGTAAAAGCGTGACGTCCCAGACCACACCCACTCTGTGACATTACTCCCTCCCAAAATGTCTTTCCATTGTAATAGACACTGTGACATAAAACCTCTCTAACTTACTGTAAAAGCGTGACGTCCCTGACCACACCCACTCTGTAACATCACTCCCTCCCAAAATGTCTTACCTTTGTAATAGACACTGAGACATAAAACCTCTCTAACTTTCTGTAAAAGCGTGAATTCCCAGACCACACCCACTCTGTGACATTACTCCCTCCCAAAATGTCTTTCCATTGTAATAGACACTGTGACATAAAACCTCTCTAACTTACTGTAAAAGCGTGACGTCCCTGACCACACCCACACTGTAACAACACTCCCTCCCAAAATGTCTTTCCTATGTAATAGACACTGAGACATAAAACCTCTCTAAATTACTGTGGCCCTCCGTGGTTTAATGTTTACCATGCTGACTTTCTATACCCAAGGTCGTGGGTTCAAACCCGGCGGAGGACGATGGATTTTTTCGGGCGTAAAAATCCTTAGCATGGCTTCCTTCGGAAGGGAAGTAAAGCCGCGGGCCCCGTGTCGTAGATTTACGGCACGTAAAAGAACCTCAAGCCTGATAGAGAGCCCTCTGAGCAAAATTAAGCGGTCTTTCACGCCTTATATAGAACCACAGCAGTTAAAGAGCGTCCATAAATAAAGCGCCATTTCATTTCTCTAACTTACTGTAAAAGCGTGACGTCCCTGACCACACCGACTCTGTGACATCACTCCCTCCCAAAATTTCTTTCCTTTGTAATACACACTGAGACATAAAACCTCTCTAACTTACTGTAAAAGTGTGACGTCCCTGACCACACTCACTCTGTAACATCACTCCCTCCCAAAATGTAATAGACACTGAGGCTTAAAACCTCTCTAACTGTAAAAGCGTGACGTCCCTGACCACACCCACTATATAACATCACTCTCTCCCAAAATGTCTTCCTTTGTGATAGACACTGAGACATAAAACCTCTCTAACGTACTGTAAAAGCGTGACGTCCCTGACCACATCCACTCTGTGACATCACTCCCTCCCAAAATGTCTTATCTTTGTAATAGACACTGAGACATAAAACCTCTCTAATTTACTGTAAAAGCGTGACGTCCCTGACCACACTCACTCTGTAACATCACTCCCTCCCAAAATGTCTTTCTTTTGTAATAGACACTGAGACATAAAACCTTTCTAAATTACAGTGGCCCTCCGTGGTGTAATGGTTACCATGCTGACTTTCTATACCCAAGGTCGTGGGTTCAAACCCAGCGGAGGACGATGGATTTTTTCGGGCGTAAAAATCCTTAGGATGGCTTCCTTCGGAAGGGAAGTAAAGCCGTGGGACCCCCGTGGGACCCGTGTCGTAGATTTACGGCACGTAAAAGAACCTCAAACCTGATAGCGACGCCTCTGAGCAAAATTAAGCGGTCTTTCACGCCCAATATAGAATGGGAAGCTGATACCCACAACAGTTAAAGAGCGTCCATAAATAAAAGGCCATTTCATTTCTCTAGCTTACTGTAAAAGCGTGATGTCCCTGACCACACCCACTCTGGGACATCACTCCCTCCCAAAAAGTCTTTCTATTGTAATAGACACTGAGACATAAAACCTCTCTTATTTCATGTAAAAGCGTGACGTCCCTGACCACACCCACTCTGTGACATCAGTCCCTCCCAAAATGTCTTTCCTTTGTAATAGACAATGAGACGTAAAACCTCTCTTACTTACTGTAAAACCGTGACGTCCCTGACCACACCCACTCTGTGAAATCACTCCCTCCCAAAATGTCTTTCCTTTGTAATAGACACTGAGACTAAAACCTCTCTAACTTACTGTAAAAGCGTGACGTCCCTGACCACACCCACTCTGTGAAATCACTCCCTCCCAAAATGCCTTTCCTTTGTAATAGACACTGAGACATATAACCTCTCTAACTTACTGTAAAAGCGTGACGTCCCTGACCACACCCACTCTGTGACATCATTCCCTCCCAAAATGGCTTTCCTTTGTAATAGACACTGAGACATAAAACCTCTATAACTTACTGTGAAAGCATGACTTCCCAGACCACACCCACTCTGTGCCATCACTCCCTCCCAAAATGTTTTCCTTTGTAATAGACACTAAGACAAAACCTCTCTAACTTTCTGTAAAAGCGTGACGTCCCTGACCACACCCACTCTGTAACATCACTCCCTCCCAAAATGTAATAGACACTAAGACATAAAACCTCTCTAACTTACCGTAAAAGCGTGACATCCCTGACCACACCCACTCTGTAGCATCACTCCCTCCAAAAATTAATAGACACTGAGACATAAAACCTCTCTAACTTACCGTAAAAGCGTGACGTCCCTGACCACACCCACACTGTGACATCACTCCCTCCCAAAATGTTTATCCTTTGTAATAGACACTGAGACATAAAACCTCTCTAATTTACTGTAAAAACGTGACGTCCCTGACCACACCCACTCTGCGACATAAGTCCCTCCTAAAATGTCTTTCCTTTGTAATTGACACTGAGACATAAAACCTCTCTTACTTACTGTAAAAGCGTGACGTCCCTGACCACACCCACTCTATGACATCAGTCCTTCCAAATTGTCTTTCCTTTGTAATAGACACTGAGACATAAAACCTATCTTACCTACTGTAAAAGAGTGACGTCATTGACCACACCCACTCCATGACATCACTCCCTCCCAAAATGTCTATCCTTTGTAATAAACACTGAGACATAAAACCTCCTTAACTTACTGTAAAAGCGTGACATCCCTGACCACACCCACTCTGTAACATCACTCCCTCCCAAAATGTAATACACACTGAGACATAAAACCTCTCTTACTGTAAAAGCGTGACGTCCCTTACCACACCGACTCTGTAACATCACACCCGCCCGAAATGTTAGAGACACTCAGACATAAAACCTCTCTAACTTACTGTAAAAGCGTGACGTCCCTGACCACACCGACTCTGTTTCATTACTCCCTCCCAAAATGTAATAGACACTGAGACATAAATCCTCTTTAAATTACTGTAAAAGCGTGACGTCCCTGACCACACCCACTATGTAACATCACTCCCTTCCAAAATGTAATAGACATTGAGATATAAAACCTCTCTTACCTACTGTAAAAGAGTGACTTCATTGACCACACCCACTCCATGACATCACTTCCTCCCAAAATGTCTTTCCTTTGTAATAGACACTGAGACATAAAACCTCTCTAACTTACTGTAAAAGAATGACAACCCTGACCACACTCACTCTGTAACATCACTCCCTTCCAAAATGTAATAGACCCTGAGACATAAAACCTCTCTAACTTACTGTAAAATCGTGACGTCCCTGACCACACCCATAATGTAACATCACTCCTTCCAAAATTTAATAGATACTGAGACATACAACCTCTCTAACTTACTGTAAAAGCGTGACGTCCCTGACCACACCCACTCGGTGACATCATTCCCTCCCAAAATGTCTTTCCTTTGTAATAGACACTGAGACATAAAACCTCTCTTACTTACTGTAAAAGCGTGACGTCCGTGACCACACCCACTCCATGACATCACTCCCTCCCAAAATGTCTATCCTTTGTATTAGATACACACATAAAACCTCTCTAACTTACTGTAATAGCGTGACATCCCAGACCACACCCACTCTGTGACATCATTCCCTCCCAAAATGGCTTTCCTTTGTAATAGACACTGAGACAAAACCTCTCTAACTTACTGTAAAAGCGTGACGTCCCAGACCACACCCACTCTGTGACATCACTCCCTCACAAAATGTCTTCCTTTGTAATAGACAGTAAGACATAAAACCTCTCTAACTTACTGTAAAAGCGTGGCGTCCCTGACCACACCCACTCTGTAACATCACTCCCTCCCAAAATGTAATAGACACTGAGACATAAAACATTTCTAACTTACTGTAAAAGCGTGACGTCCCTGACCACACCCACACTGTGACATCACTCCCTCCCAAAATGTTTATCCTTTGTAATAGACACTGAGACATAAAACCTCTCTAACTTACTGTAAAAGCGTGACGTCCCTGACCACCTCGACTCTGTAACATCACTCCCGCCCAAAATGTAACAGACACTGAGACCTAAAACCTCTCTAACTTACTGTAAAAGCGTGACATCCCTGACCAGACGACTCTGTTTCATCACTCCCTCCCAAAATGTAATAGACACTGAGACATAAAACCTCTCTAACTTACTGTAAAAGCGTGATAGCCCTGACCACACCCACTATGTAATATCACTCCCTGCCAAAATGTCTTTCCTTTGTAATAGACACTGAGACATAAAACCTCTCTAACTTACTGTAAAACCGTGACGTCCCTGACCATACTCACTCTCTAACATCACTCCCTCCCAAAATGTATTTTCTTTGTAATAGACACTGAGTCATAACACCTCTCTAACTTACTGTAAATGCGTGACGTCCCTGACCACACCCACTCTGTAACATCACCCCCTCCCAAAATGTAATACACTGAGACATAAAACCTCTCTAACTTACTGTAAAAGCGTGACGTCCCTGACCATACCCACTCTGTGACATCACTCCCTCCCAAAATGTCTATCCTTTGTAATAGACACTGAGACATAAAACCTCTCTAATTTACTGTAACAGCGGGACGTCCCTGACCACACCCACTCTGTGACATCTGTCCCTCCCAAAATGTCTTTCCTTTGTAATAGACATTGAGACATAAAAGCTCTATTACTTACTGTAAAAGCGTGACGTCCCTGACCACCCCCACTCCATGACATCACTCCCTCCCAAAATGTCTATCCTTGGTAATAGACACTGAGACATAAAACCTCTCTAACTTACTTTAAAAGCGTGACATCCCTGACCACACCCACTCTGTGACATCCTTCCCTCCCAAAATGGCTTTCCTTTGTAATAGACACTGAGACATAAAACCTCTCTAACTTACTGTAAAAGCGTGACGTCCCAGACCACACCCACTCTGTGACATTACTCCCTCCCAAAATGTCTTTCCATTGTAATAGACACTGTGACATAAAACCTCTCTAACTTACTGTAAAAGCGTGACGTCCCTGACCACACCCACTCTGTAACATCACTCCCTCTCAAAATGTCTTACCTTTGTAATAGACACTGAGACATAAAACCTCTCTAACTTTCTATAAAAGCGTGACGTCCTTGACCACACACACTCTGTAACATCACTCCCTCCCAAAATGTCTTTCCTTTGTAATAGACACTGAGACATAAAACCTCTCTAAATTACTGTGGCCCTCCGTGGTGTAATGGTTACCATGCTGACTTTCTATACCCAAGGTCGTGGGTTCAAACCCGGCGTAGGACGATGGATTTTTTCGGGCGTCAAAATCCTAAGCATGGCTTCCTTCGGAAGGGAAGTAAAGCCGCGGGTCCCGTGTCGTAGATTTACGGCACGTAAAAGAGCCTCAAGCCTTATAGAGAGGCCTCTGAGCAAAATTAAGCGGTCTTTCACGCCTTATATAGAACCACAGCAGTTAAAGAGCGTCCATAAATAAAGCGCCATTTCATTTCTCTAACTTACTGTAAAAGCGTGACGTCCCTGACCACACCGACTTTCCTTGTAATACACACTGAGACATAAAACCTCTCTAACTTACTGTAAAAGTGTGACGTCCCTGACCACACTCACTCTGTAACATCACTCCCTCCCAAAATGTAATAGACACTGAGGCATAAAACCTCTCTAACTGTAAAAGCGTGACGTCCCTGACCACACCCACTATATAACATCACTCTCTCCCAAAATGTCTTCCTTTGTGATAGACACTGAGACATAAAACCTCTCTAACGTACTGTAAAAGCGTGACGTCCCTGACCACATCCACTCTGTGACATCACTCCCTCCCTAAATGTCTTATCTTTGTAATAGACACTGAGACATAAAACCTCTCTAACTTACTGTAAAAGCGTGACGTCCCTGACCACATTCACTCTGTAACATCACTCCCTCCCAAAATGTCTTTCCTTTGTAATAGACACTGAGACATAAAACCTCTCTAAATTACTGTGGCCCTCCGTGGTGTAATGCTTACCATGCTGACTTTCTATACCCAAGGTCGTGGGTTCAAACCCGGCGGAGGACGATGGATTTTTTCGGGCGTAAAAATCTTTAGGATGGCTTCCTTCGGAAGGGAAGTAAAGCCGTGGGACCCCCGTGGGACCCGTGTCGTAGATTTACGGCACGTAAAAGAACCTCAAACCTGATGGAGACGCCTCTTGAGCAAAATTAAGCGTTCTTTCACGCCCAATATAGAATGGGAAGCTGATACCCACAGCAGTTAAAGAGCGTCCATAAATGAAAGGCCATTTCATTTCTCTAGCTTACTGTAAAAGCGTGACGTCCTTGACCACACCCACTCTGGGACATCACTCCCTCCCAAAATGTCTTTCCTTTGTAATAGACACTGAGACATAAAACCTCTCTAACTTACTGTAAAAGCGTGACGTCCCTGACCACACTGATTCTGTAACATCACTCCCGCCCAAAATGTAAGAGACACTGAGACATAAAACCTCTCTAACTTACTGTAAAAGCGTGACGTCCCTGACCAGACGACTCTGCTTCATCACTCCCTCCCAAAATGTAATAGACACTGAGACATAAAACCCCTCTAACTTACTGTAAAAGCGTGACGTCCCTGACCACACCCACTATGTAACATCACTCCCTCCCAAAATGTCTTTCCTTTGTAATAGACACTGAGACATAAAACCTCTCTAACTTACTGTAAAACCGTGACGTCCCTGACTACACTCACTCTCTAACATCACTCCCTCCCAAAAGGTATTTTCTTTGTAATAGACACTGAGTCATAACACCTCTCTAACTTACTGTAAAAGCGTGACGTCCCTGACCACACCCACTCTGTAACATCACCCCCTCCCAAAATTTAATACACTGAGACATAAAACCTCTCTAACTTACTGTAAAAGCGTGACGTACCTGACCACACCCACTCTGTGACATCAGTCCCTCCCAAAAGTCTTTCCTTTGTAATAGACACTGAGACATAAAACCTCTCTTACTTACTGTAAAAGCGTGACGTCCGTGACCACACCCACTCCATGACATCACTCTCTCCCAAAATGTCTATCCTTTGTATTAGATACACACATAAATGAGCTCTCAAAATCTTACAGTGCTTATTATCATGGCAATTAATAAATTAATTGTAAACTTAGCTTACATTACCAAATATGTGTTCAGAATGATTAACTTACGTATAAAGTATTTCAGAAAAGATATTTACACTTTGAGAGAAAGTGTCCAGTAACTCTGCAGGTATTTTTGTCCCGCAGATTACTCATAGTGTTGTGATACTGTTGATATGTAATGCAGGAGTGTGCACGTGTGCTGCCTGAATGAGCCAGGCTGTCGCCCAATACTCCAGTTGCTGGTGAACGCAGTGATACATCCCTCAATCACTCGTCTAGATCTGACACTGGGCTGGTACTTCACAGTGCCTATGGTATACAGTCGCTTGTTCACCATGAGCAACATGCAGCACCTGAAACTGCTGTCTGTGCAGGATCGCAGAGAGGAGGAGTTGATCGTGAAGGGCTTGCGAGTCATGGCCGACCTGCAGTCCTTCAGTCTGCACTACAGGTATGAATCCTTGCACCTGACACTTTGTGTGGTTTCTTGTAAGGTTGGCTATGCTGCCTTTGCCAGAGTAACTAGTAAACAACAACAGCTGATTACAAATATCTCTATTGTGTGTAAACAGTGTACATAGTAAATGAATAATAAAACTAATTGTTTTTATTGATGCTAACTGAAAATAACAGTGATAGTGTAACATATGTAGCATGCATTGGGTATTTACGACAACATAGAACATATTAATGCGAAACAGCTTGTTATAATGAGAGAAAGGTACTACAAAGTGATTTTCACCAGTTTAGAATTTTAATGTTCAATTCCATCCAAGTCTCCGTCGTCATCGTTCTCACCAAGACATATCATCAGTGGTTCACATTCCATCTAATTCCTGTGCTTTTTTCATATTGTTTTGTGAACATAATTCCCTTTCGTGTTCCATGAAGCCATGTTCACCCTCGCCACACCTTCCAGCAAAAGTCTATCCACCTCTATAATTGTGAAAGTCTTGTTTTGTTCCCTCACATACAAACAACAAATAATACATATCTTATACAGAACAGCTCAATGCACGTGTTAGGAGTTCACAAACTGAGCACGTGGTTGGAAATAGCCAGATATTGCAACGTTGCAGCATCTAGGTTGTCTGACCGACCGGAATGCTGCTTTGTGATTGGTTGAGAAAGTGAAACGGCTGGAAGTGCAAGGATTCAGCAGCGGGACTCAACAAAAGTTAACCCTTTTAGTGCCAATCACCATCTAATTGTGATGCCATTTCCAGCAGGAAAGTGCGTGTACGCAAAGCTTATCTTTACACTCTGATCCACTAATTTCTCTTGGTTGAAACATAGTATTGTCTAGTCAATGGTTATGAAACAAAAAGTCTCATGTGTTCCATTCACATGACTTTCTCTACATCTCTTATTGTTAAAAAGCTAATGCTTCTATTTACTTCATACTAGTCGAGAAAAAATCAGCAGAAATAGTCCTACTACTTGCTTCCTTGTAAGTAGAAGCAAAATAAGGGAGTACTATTGGTGAAAATGATAGTCAAAAGTTGGTTGCTATGGGACTGAAGCTCCTTTGTTTGTATTGACTGGAATTGTTAAATTCCTGTATGAGAAAGGTATGTTTTTTAAAGCTGAAACCAAAAAAAAAAACAAGTATCTCAAAAACGATCAACTCCATGAAAAAAATGTATATAAGATAAATTGTGTGTTTTAATGTGCTGTACATTTTTTGTGTGCTAAGTTTTTGTCCATCTCTTACAGTTTAGCAGTTATGCAAACTTTCGTAAAATTCATCCAGAATAAAGTAGCCTTCAGAGGCTATTGCCAGAAAATCCAAGATAAACATTTTATTTGTCAGGTAAATATCTTTAATATACAATATTTTGATCAAAATCGTTAGAGCCATTTTTAAGAAAATAAAATTTTTCGAAAAAGTTCAATGTAAAGTGTAGTTTGGGGTGGGGGAATTTTTCTCAAAATCTTCGTCTCTTATCCCTGGAAGATACTGAACTTAAATAACAAGTTTGGTATTTTAGCAACTTTTCATTTTTGAGTTATCATGTTCACACACACACACACACACACACACACACACGGACCTTTTTGTGAAAATGCTTGTTTTGGATACAGGGGACCCTGAAACATATATTTCCGGTGAAATCTCAGTATTAAATTTTTGGGTGGAGTGCAATACCTTGTCTATACACTATGTACATAGTATGTGTAGAGAAAGTAAAGGAAATAAGAGCTGCAGTTGGTGAAGTATTAGAAGAAGGTGAGTGATTTTGATGAAAGAGCTTCTGACATGGACGTAAGACAGGAAGATATATATTGTAGCTTGAGCTGATAACTACAGTCCTTGTACGCATGCAAGTAATCAGAGTACTTATCAAAATGGATATACACAACACAAGTACAGTAATCTATGTTATATTTGTTATTGCTTGATGCCGTTTTCATGTGTGTGTGATTTATTGCTTACTCTAAATCTACTATGTACATAGTGTATAGAGAAGGTATTGTATTGCACCCAAAAATTCTGTACCAAGATTTCACCGGAAATATATGTTTTAGGGTCCCCTGTATCCAAAAATAGGATTTTCAGAAAGATGTGTGTGTGTGTCTGTGAACACGATAACTCAAAAACGAAAAGTTACTAAAATACCAAACTTGTTATTTAAGTTTAGTATCTTCCAGGGATGCGATACAAAGATTTTGAGAAAAACCCCCCACCCCAAACTACCCTTTACATGGAACTTTTTTCGAAATTGTTGATTTTCTTAAAAATGGCTGTAACTATTTTGATTAAAATACTGTATATTAAAGATATTTGCCTAACAAATAAAGTGTATATCTTGAATTTTTTGGAAATAGTCTCTGAAGGCTACTTTATTGTGGATGAATTTTATGGAATTTTGCACAACTGCTAAATGTTAAGAGATGGACAAAAACTTACAGCACAAAAAATGTAGAACACGTTAAAACACACAATTTATGGTATATACATTTTTTCGTGGAGTTGCTCGTTTTTTAAATACCCCTTGTTTTTGGTTTCACCTTTAAAAAACATACTTTTCTCATACAGGAATTTGTCAACTCATTACCTTACAAACAAAGGAACTTCAGTCACATAGCACCCAACTTTAGACTATCACTTTAACCTATAGTACTCCCTTATTTCGCTTCTATTTAGAAGGAAGCAAGTAATGAGACTATTTCTGCTAATTTTTTTTCAATTAGCATGAAGTAAATAGAAGCATAGGCTTTTTAACAATAATTTATTGCAGAGATGTAAAGAAAGTCGTGTGAATGGAACACACAAGATTTTTTTTCAGCTTTAAGGCTACATGATTTCATTTTTTTATGACAAAAAATAAAATGCAGAGCAAAACAGGTAGCTGTTTTAGTACTTTCATTTCTTTAGCCTGAACTTTCTGTATAGTAAGGTTTGGTATGTCTAATTATTGATTATTTTGAGATTTTTAAATCTATTTTCAAATTTTTTAAATTTGAATTTTTTTAAAAATACTGAAGAGACTTCTCTTCCATATGAACCACTCAGTGCAGGGTTTAGTAAAAGTGTAAGAATATTCAGTTCTCTGTGTCATTTGGTACTTATGTTATTACTAATAATTTAAAACCCTGTAATTTGTTCTAAATTGCTTGGCACTTTTCAGACAGCATTTTGCTCTCAAGGGTTAAAAGGAAACTTAACAAAAATAAACGCTTTTGAACTGTTTGACATTGAATTTTGGGTGCAATTAACAGAAGAAATTTAAAAATCTGAAACATCCACTTCTGTTTTAAAGGAAATGGCATTAGTAACAATAAATGTAATATATGCTGCTAATGAATGGCACAGTATGCTCATTATTTTCCTTTCACAGGAAATTAAATGTTAACTTGAAGTTGAAATCTTGCTCAGCTTACTATCACATTAACAAATATAAGAGAATTGTAACATGATTCCAAAGCAGACATTGCTTCTGACACAACCATCAAAAGGCTTAATGTTACACAATGTTGCAAAATTCTAAAACAACAAACTAGTTTAAATAAAAAAAAATGTTATGTATTACAATCACATGACTTTCTCTGGAACAGATTCTTATTAAACGCTTCTACTTTATTGTAATCGAGATAAACATTAATTGTGTTGCACTCACATGATGTCCTCTAGCTGTTCAGTAAACAAAACATTAATCTCTTATCTACATCATTAGTCTATTACTAGCTTCTTGTAAGTACAAGGGAAATAAGAAAATGCACAGCCTAAAGCGATAGTCCTGTCACTTTGTGAAACAATTGGCTTGCCAGGACTAAACAAACAAAAAACTAGAAGAAAGATGTCTTTCAATTTCAGAAAGCTTTAAGTGGCTAAAATTGAAAAAATAATCTGGAATGTCTCAAAAATGGTTAACTCTACAAAAAGAATGTATGTAACATAAATTGTGTGTTTTAATGACATCTACATTTTTTGTGTAGTAAGTTTTTGTATATCTCTTATGGTTTGCCAGTTATACAAAAGTCATCCAGAATGAAGAGGTTTCCCAGAAAATCCAAGATATACATTTCGTTTGTTATAAAAATATCTTAAACTTAATGTATTTTAATCAAAATCTTTAGAGCCATTTTTGAGAAAATCAAAATTTTCAAAAACTGTTCCATATAAAGTGTAGTTGGGGGTGGGGGGATTTTCTTGAAAATCTTTGTGTTGCATCCTTGGAAGATACCAAACTTAAATATCTAGTTTAGGATTTAACGCGCTTTTCGTTTTTGAGCTATGCTACCCACAGATGCACACATGGACATTTTTCTAAAAATACTTAACTTATTTATTCAGGGGGTCTTAAAACACATTTCCAATGAAATCTGGGTATTGAATTTTTGGGTGCAGTACATATCTTCTCTATACACTATGTACATAGTATGTGTAGAGAAAGTAAAAAGAGCACTCCAATGGATACCAGTACATGGTGGAATAAAAGCAGCAAAACAATATCAAAATATCTGGTTCATTATCTTATCACTCTATTAAAAGAATAATTACTGCAACATATAGAAATACATTTAAACAAAAATTTGCATCACAAGCAAAAGGGAAACAATCTGATGTGTTCCATTCACATGACTTTCTCTACATCACTGTAACAAATTATTGTTAAAAAGCTTATTTTTCTAACTACTTTATGATGCTTGAGATAAACATTATCAGAAATTGTCTTAATTACTTGCTTCCTTGTAAGTGGAGGGAAAATAAGGGAATATACTAGGATAAAATGATAGTCAAATCTTTTGAAAGTTGGTTGCCAATCTGTTTCTATGTAGGGCCAGGAGTTTACAACGTTCTGTATCAGAAAAGTTTTAAGTATTTCAAAGCTGAACTAAATAGCAAGGAATATCTCAGAAATGGTCAGTAAATTTTTGTCTATCTTTTATGTTTTACCACTTAAGCAAAATTCATTCAGAATTAAGAGGTCCTTAGAGGCTATTCCGAAAAAATTCAAGATATACATATTATTTGCCATATAAATGTGTTAAGTATATGATATTTTAATCAAAATCATTAGTCATTTTTGAGAAAATCAAAATTTTCAAAATATTTTTCATGAAAAGGGTAGTTTGTGGTGGGGGAATTTTTCTCAAAATCTTTGTGTCACATCCCTGGAAAATACTAGGCTTAAATACCAACTTTGGTATTTTCCCGAGTTTTCATGTTCACAGAAACACTGACACACGTACATGGACCTTTTTCTGAAAATACTTTTTTTGGGTATAAGGGACACTAAAATGTCTATTTCTGGTAAAATCTTGATGTTGAATTCTTGGATAGAATGCAGTACTTTCTCTATACACTGTGTGCATTATACGTGTAGAGAAAGTAAAAATGGGAAAATGTGTATAATGAAACATGTAAAATTTGTACACTAGCAAGAAAATGTTGAGTAGCAACTATTAGACTACTAACAAACACGTAGATAGGATTGGTATTGCTGAATCTCCATTCTGTCAACGTTGAAACTGAATACCATCAAGAGAGCTTCACTGCCAAGTGGTCAAAATTAGAAACCAACAACAATAAACATTGCAAGTTGTAGGTTGTGTCGGACGATGAATGGATGAAATGAGACTCAAATGAGGGTCGATAGAGCTCAAAGTTACCTGACATTCATCATTTCAGGATAAGGGAAAAATGCAGGAAAAAATGTAATCTGGGTAAGTTGCGTTGCCCTAACTGAGATTCAAACCTTTTGAATGAGAGTCACACGTGACAGGTGGAGAGAAAACCTTATATACGAGGGTGATTAAATATAAGTGGCAATTGTAGCATATCAGAGTGACAACTAGCTTTGTCAGTACAGCCATGAGTGAGCAACAAGTCCCTTTGTCTCTTATTATCAAGTTTCTAACCAAGGAAGGGGTTAAACCTTCAGAGATTTTAACTCGTTTGGGGACACTATACTGTTGCAGAATCCAGTGTTTACTTGGGCCAGACAATTTAAGGGCGGCCAAGAATTTGTGGAAAATGGTCATGCTCAAGTCTCACAGAGGAGTTTTGCTGGTTGATTTACTTCATAATCGACATACAGTGACTGCAGCTTGCTATTGCCAATTGTTAAAGTCTGTAAAAGCAAAAGACGTTGCATGCCCATCAGAGATGTCATCCTTCTCCAAGACAATTTGACAATGGCAGACATGCACTGGGAAAAACACCCTCCCTATAGTCCAGACTTGTCCCCCCCACACAATTTTTTGTTTGCACCCATGAAAGAATCGCTTGGATGTTTCGAAAACGAGGATGTCGAGGAGCATGTGCACAATTTTTGGCGACACGCCCTCAAACTTTTCTTGAAGAAGGAATGTTCAAGCTTACAAAAATGTGTAGAGTGTGAAGGAGGCCATATTGAGAAATGCTGATGAAGTCGCTTGTGTATATATTTAATCAATAAATATTTTTAACAAAATTACTGTTTATATTTGAATCAGCGTCGTGCCACAGAGAGATAGAGCATTCACAATGAAAATTAACTGTAAGAGTAGCATAAGCATCAGGTTTTGGAAAATTGCATGTTTTCTGAACACATTGTGCAAAACAACATCACAGTTCCGGGGGGGGGGGAACTGATGTGTTCCATTCACATGACTTTCTCTACATCCCTGCAACAAATTATTGTTAAAAAGCTTATGCTTCTATTTAGCAGAAATAGTCTTATTACTTTCTTCCTTGTAAGTAGAAGGGAAATAAGGGAGTGCCATAGGTTAAAGTGATAGTTAAAAGCTGGTTGCTACGTGACTGAAGTTCCTTTGTTTGTATGGACACAAGTTGACAAATTCCTGTATGAGAAAACTTTTAAGTTTTTCAAAGCTGAAACTAAAAAGAAGGAATATCTCAAAAAGGATCAACTCCATAAAAGAAATTTGTATAATATTATTGTGTGTTTTAATTGCTCTACATTTTTTGTGTGGTAAGATTTTGTCCATCTCTTATGGTTTAGCAGTTATGCAAAATTCCGTAAAATTGATCCAGGATAAAGTAGTCTTAGAGGCTATTCTTAAAAAAATTCAAGATATACATTTTATTTGTCAGGTAAATATCTTTAATATATGATATTTTAATCAAAATCGTTTGAGCCATTTTTAAGAAAATAAACATTTTCATAAGAAGTTCCATGTAAAGGGTAGTTGGGACTGAGGGAATTTTCTTTAAAATCTTAGTGTCGTATCCTTGGAAGATACCAAACTTATACTAAGTTTGGTATTTAACGGTCTTTTCACTTTTGAGCTATGCTGTCCGCACACACACACACTTTTCTAAAAATACTTTTTTTGTATTCAGGGTGTCTCAAACATATATTTCTGGTGAAGTCTCGTTATTAAATTTTTGGGTTGCAATGCAATACCTTCTCTATACACTATGTACTTAGTACATATAAAGTAAAAATGTAATCTGGGTAAGTTGCCCTAACTGAGATTCAAACCTTTTGAGTGTGAGTGAGACGTGCTACCGCCACACTACAGAGTCAGGAGGAGAGAAAACCCTTGTGTATGAGAGAGAGAGAGAGAGATAGATAGACCCATCACAATGAAAATTAACTATAAGAATGATGTAAGTATCAGGCTTTAGAAAATTGTGTTGATACATACATGTTTTCTGAATACATTGTGCAAGATCTGAATATTTATATTTTGGGAAAAAAAACCATTGTCTTCTATTGAGATGAATGTGGTACTTTTCAGTATTTGAGTAAGTGACAGTACGTCTAGGAGTGTTGATGTTTTGTAGGTGCACTGACCGCATCATCCGGGCAGTGAGTGATTGGTGCAGACAGTTGAAGGTGCTGGATGTGCGAGGCTCCATCAAGGTGTCAGACGCAAGCGTGGGGTCCATCCTGAAACTCGGCTCCCTGGAGAAAGTGGATTTGTGGGGCACCACCGTGTCGGAGGCGGGGCACCAACAACTGGTGGAAGGTCTGACGCACACGTGCCGCCAACTGACAAGAGCAAACAGACTGCTTGCTCTGTTGCCATGTTGTCTCGGTCTGGGCCACACCGAGCAAGTGTCAAGATCTCCCGTTACCATCGTACATTGACCTGAGTCTGGTCCAGTGTTTTCTACTTAACAGATGTTGTGTCTATCTCAGGGTTACTTACTTCACAGCTCTGCGTCATACAAGGGACGTTCTAAAGTAGACTAAATAATAACAAAAGTTATCAACACAAAGTTACACTACCTTACTTTATTTCTGAACATTGCTATCAAGGTATTTATTTAACATGGTACAGTAGTTATACTCTTCCAACGCTAAAGATCTGAGCCAAGATGTCACTGCCACTTTGAGGTCTTTATCGGTTGGTAAATCTTTTCCATACAAAGAATCATGTACGGTGTCCAAAGTAAAATACCAGTTTTTTCTTAATTCTTTTAACTACATTTGCTTTCAACTGCTCCATAACGAGTGATCAACTTCTACTCCGGTCTTTATTGTACATGCAGGTTCTTCCTTGATTACTTGTAAATTATGCATCATTTCCTCACTGAAGACTCGTTCATCGCACTATCACCATACCCTTGCATTATTTGGCTATAAAATTATATTGCCTGAACATTTTGGGCATTCAAAAAAATGAATAAGTTCTTTGTTGGTAGAAAAGTATAACATCAACATTGAAAAACTGTTACCACGTTACAGTAAATATCTAACAGAATGATGATTACATTGAGAAATAGAGTGAGGTATTGTACCTTTGTAAATAAAGTTTTGTGTTGATCACTTTTGTTATAATTTAGTTATTCCAAATCGTCTAATGGATATTTACATTTGTTTTGCACTACACGTACCTTAAGGTCACTAGGAACTTGAGTGCTGATTGTGTTTTACATTTCTCAAAGGGTACTTAAATAATGGCAGTGGCTATATGTCCATGTAAAGTTACAGATGTATCAGAAATAATGCAATTTGTTTTTTAATTATCACAGGGAGGAGTGCATTTAGGTGCTCTTTGAGGCGGATTGCCCCACATCCCAGACCAGCTATTATTAACTCCAGCATAGCTCTTACTGTTTAAAGCTATATGTTCTCAGGGTTGAGAGATTCCGGTGTCATGTATAAATACTAAATAAAGTACAATAAGACTGCGTGACATAGGAGTAGCCCATTGGTCACTGCCATACCTGGTCTCTCGCCCATTGGCTGAGCGAACGGTCTACATGACCCGCGTGCTAACTCCCACTACTTGGTTACAAGACTGCATGACATAGGAGTAGCCCACGCCTGGCCTCTCGCCGATTGGCTGAGGAAATGGTCTACGTAACCCATGTGCTAACTCCCACTACTTGGTTACAAGACTCTGTGACATAGGAGTAGCCAATTGGTCACTGCCATGCCTGGCCTCTCGCCGATTGGCTGAGCAAACGGTCGCCGATTGGCTGAGCAAACAGTCTACGTAACCCATGTCTTAACTCCCACTACTTGGTTACAAGACTCTGCGACATAGGAGTAGCCAATTGGTCACTGCCATGCCTGGCCTCTCGCCGATTGGCTGAGCAAACGGTCTACGTGACCCATGTGCTAACTCCCACTACTTGGTTACAAGACTCTGTGACATATGAATAGCCAATTGGTCACTGCCATGCCTGACCTCTCACCGATTGGCTGAGCGAACGGTCTATATGACCCGCGTGCTAACTCTCACTCCTACATCTCGCTTCACTAAAAATCAAAATAGCATGGCTTCACCGAAATTAAACCACGTGAAAGTCTTTAACAGACCCAAGCTTCTTCCAACGGTCAAACACGTTTGAACATGAATTTACAATATGGGAGCCGTTGAACATTTACAATATATGAAATAAAATTGAATATTTTCCATAATACTTAGTTACAATGGTTATCACTTTCCTTTGCCAAAGTCAGTACACAATTTACTATCTAAGAATCTAACAATGATATTAAAACGAGTAACATATATATATTATTAGCAAATAATATTGAGGAAATTTCATTGATATGGAATTTCAGTCTCAACTTTCTTTTAAAACTATACACGCTCCACCAAAAAAATATATACACACTTTAAGGAACAAAAGCTATTCACTACATGGATCAGGTTATAATACTACATGTGTCAGTTTAACTTGACTAGCTTCAAAAGGCATTGCTTTCAGAAGTCCAGCTGCTGTTGTTAGTTGTAGTACCTGCAGTCTCTTCTCTAGCGGGATTTCAAAATTTAGCCACCTTTTATAATACTAATAATGAGTTTATTATCATTAAGCTATAAAAGACAGCAACAGACACATGAATGGAATATTTACATATACCTCTTGTCATAAGTTATGCAATTACAATATACATAATATTTGTTTTGATTAAGTAGTTTAATTTGAACTATTAACTTAATTGTAGTTGATGTGCTTATCATAGTATTATTAAAATAATTGTTTTCATTTTTACGTATATAATTGTTTTCGTATATAATTATGGTATATGTCAGTATAAAATATTTCAATTTATTCAGTTATGAAAAATTGTGTTCTACATCATATTGATTACTCTGGTCAAACAGGACTCTCAAAGAATTCATTTATATCATAAAAAGGATTTATTTTCAGTCAGGAAGTCGCACCGTTTGTTTTTAAAAAATCTTAACTTGTTTATTGAATAGCTCGAGAGAAGTTTGATACCTAAAATGTCTTATCACATACTTTATTTTTTTAGTGTATATAGAGATTTATAATAGTGAATACTTTTAGTTCACAGTGAGTCGAGTTTGTGATTATTCTTATAGCTTTCTTTGCTGGTAATACGAGATGTATAACAAAAGTATTGTTTCCCCAGAGTGATTTTACTTTGAAAGAACACAAAATATGCAGATCTTGTATAGCATATTTATCCAAATAATATAAGACTATTACTGATAAATGGTGGACATGTGTTTTAACAATTGAAAATTAGTTGAGTCAATTTTGTAACACTACATCACTTACTTTTTATTTCGGGAAAACATGTTTCAGAAGCCATGTGCTTCCATTGTCAATTCCTTTGGTCAACTGCATATATATTTGGAAAAATAAGAACTGTGTTTTCAATTTTAAATCCTGCCAGGCGACCTACTGATACAGAGGTTCATCAAACCACCACCAGGGACAGAGACAACCACCACAGCAAGCAATGCCAGCAGTCGACCTAAGGAATTGACAATGGAAGCTCCTGAAACAAGTTTTCCAAAATAAAAAGTAAGTGATGTAGTGTTACAAAATCAACTCAACTAATTTTCAACATAAGACTGTTTTTTTCCAAAATATTAATCTTGAGAACTGTGTATCTTCTTGTGTTCGTAATACATGTTTTCCAAATACATACCGGTATAAGTAAGTTTCAAATTTTGTGGGTATGGCAATGGCAAAGCCTGGGAGAAATAGTATACCTTACTGGCAAGGTCACTACATATGTGGCAGATTTTGAGCATTTCATTTCGCTGTTAAGGAGCCCATGAGCATTGTCGGAAAAAAGATTAATTTCTTGAGAGTAAAATAAAATTACGCACTTCTTTTTCGCATTAATGGTTGCATTTAATGTTGTATTGGAAGTTAACAGTGAAGCAGAAAGAGAGAGAGGTAAGCTGCATATTTCACCTCCTTGGACTGCATTTATAACACAATTTGAATTTTTGCACAAATTTAAACTAGGTAAAACATTTTACGATATATTGTGTTATGTTAACACATTGAAGCCCAAGCCTGAGTATAGCTCGGGCCGTGCGAAATGTTCATAGTATAGCTCAGGCAGGTATTTCTAATGCTATTCCATGACCTTAACTCAGTCTTGGGCTATGCAGCAAAGAGCATACATCAGTTTTCATTTAGTTGTCTGATTTGTGCTACCGTCTGTTCTTGCTTTAGTCAACTATTAGGACATTTAGGAGTGTTAGTAATATTGGTTGCTTGCGGGTAGTCGCGCCATTTTCTTTGTAGGTGGTGATCTGTTTGTTATGTTTTGTGTTCTTAATTGTTAAAATGATTTCAGCTTCTCTTAAAATATTGAGATCCAGACTTCAAAATGTCAGTTTGGAACTATATATTTAAATTTCTAGAAGGTGAAGAAAATTTAGAGCTTCAGCTCATTATCTTCAAGAAGCTCTCATATTTGTCCTCATAACTGATTTTCTGTACTACATTCACAATGAAAAGTAAGTGCAAGAGTTTGCATTCGTGTTATTTAATGTAAGCATTCACATAGAAAAATGTAAGAATTTGCAAACTGCAAACTTTATCCTTGCATTGCGTTCAAAGAGAAAGAATTGTGTTTCTTTTGTGTGTGTATTGCCCAAGAACACAAGAGACAATAAGATTGTTGGCTGTGCCTCTACAGCTTATCACAGTCTCCTTGTGAATCCTTATTTCATTTAATGGATGTAACTACATTTCTTGGTTCTCATAAATCAATGACACAGAGAGAGAATTCTTTATCACTTTCTGCAGTCTCTATGCTTGTACTATTTTCAATAATTTTGAATGAGCAATTATTGTGACGTCAGTTGTGGATATGTATTTTTTGTAATATCTATTTGTAAAAGATTGAGTGAATTTTGCTATATGATGTTTGTTGGTTATGTTATTCAACTTGAAACATGCAGAGATGTATTCAGTTTACAGATCTAGAAACCCGTATCAACTTCTTGCATTATAATTTTTAAATGTAAAAAGAAGCTAGTAACAGTGAAGAATAACACAAATATTAATATAAAAATAATAGTTGCAACCAATCTTCACTTATCTTTTGGAATCCTTGCCTGGACTAGTTTCGCAACGATTTCATTGCATTATCAACATATCCTTTTGGTCTCAAAAAAGAGAAAAACATCTTCAAAAAAGAGACCAAAAGGATATGTTGATAATGCAATGAAATCGTTGCGAAACTAGTCCAGGCAAGGATTCCAAAAGATAAGTGAAGATTGGTTGCAACTATTATTTTTATATTAATATTCTTGCATTATGTTTACAACTACTCCCTCGCGCTTGCATCATTGGAATGTAGCTTAACTTGGACTGGTGGTGAAGATCTAACAACTGTATGCTGTGCTAAGACAAATGTTTGTAAATTATAAACTATTGAAAGATATTTAGTAGTTTGTACTTTATGACAAAACAGACTTTACTTTAAACATATGTCTTACACATGAAATTCCCCACAAGATGAGCATTTGTACTTATTCAATTTTGAAAATAATAAAAGTTAGAATCTCTGATACAAATGTTAGTAAGCATGTTGTGTTAGAGGAAAATGATCATTACAGCCACTATCACCACATTTCTGTACCACCCATAACATGAACGTTGTAGAGTGTATTAAGTAAGTTGTCTAAATAGAAAATCATTATAGTTACAATAATGGTGTTATGTTCTAACATTGCACACATACTGTACATTTCCAACTGCATCTCTCTCCCACTCAAGATGTGATTTTCTGCACAAATTCAAATCTTAATTTAGGTAAATCTTGTTATATTAGATATATTGTGTAATTATAATTGTTTCTGTTACGCCACTATTAACATCTCTAATCCCACATTTTTTTTTTTTTATTTGTACTAAGTTTCGTACAAAGAATATGATCAAGTATTCAACCACTGGCTGTTAACTTACCATATTCATTAAGCAACTTAGACATTAATTTCCCTTAAAATGATACCTTGTTCAGTTCTCTTTTTAATGACCAATTTCATTTCTTTAACTATATATAAAAACTCACCAGCTTTCATATAGTCTTCATTAATGCAATCTCTCTTTTCATTTTAATCATTTATACATACTTTACTCCATAGCTCAAATATTGTGTTGTATATCTTGTATGTTTTTGTGTAAAATCTTTTGAGTCTGCATTCACCTGCGATCATCTACGCTGTCTTTGTTGTTGATCGCACATATGCTAGTATATCATTTCCATTCTACTGTCTCCCTCAACCTGCCCACCATATTCAAATTAAATTTAAAAAAACAGGAAGGAGCGTAATCATCTTAATTGTCGCTGTCTATGGCAAAGCTTTAAAAATGAAATTATTACGTCTTCTGTTATATAGATGGTACGCTAAATGGCAAGAAAGCAGCTTGTTGTATTTGCTTACTCGTCATATACAACTGGTACTTGTGGTCTCCTGCTGCAAACTGATGTAAGAGAATCTTGGTCTTGATATTCTACAGTAAGTGTGCTACATCAGACGTGCGAATAAACACAAAACATACCTTTAAAAGTGTATTTGCCAAAAAGCACATAGCATGTTATCATATAAGAACAATGTTAATGAAAGGGTGTTTTGGAACAGTGTTTCTGGGGTTTATAACACTTAAGTATCAGATCGGTTCGAAGCCATGAGGGCTTCATTGTAACTGAATTTCCACAGGGTGTTCTATGTTGAGGGTGGCTGAGTGACAAACTTCCACAATATATTTTGTGGTGGCAATTCAAAGTTGATACATGATATGGATTTTTTCCCTGACATAGATTATATTACCATATGATTATGGGGCAAAAGCACTCAGGTTCACAAGTGTTAAAAAATAGGAAGCAAAAGATAACCAGCTTGCCAGTAAAGAGACACTGCAAACTGAACAAATACCTACAGCCACTAATGTTTCAAGGTTTGCAATATGCAGTAGTCTGCATCCATCCCATTAGGCTTTTGGTTATTTGACAAATAATCTAATTATTTTTTCACACAAGCCATAAGTTGGATAGGTACAGTCACACTGAATAGTCCAATGCCATAGGTGGCTAGAGACAGTGAAATCCGTGGTTTAAATCGTAACTTATGGCATTGTGTGACCTTACCTCTCCAACACAGCTTGTGTGAAAAAGCAAAATATAAAATTGCTAATTACCCATTAACTAGACCTTTAAATTAAATTTTAAAAAAAGATGAAAAGTAGTGAAATGGCTGACTCATTAGACAAATTAAGAATGTGTATGTTGTGAAATAAAAGCACAAGACTGGCTATACCAGTTTGTTTTGGTTAGACTTGATAGCTTCGCCTGTCTCTTGCCACTGCCAGGCTGCAACAGAATTAAGATCTTTTTATGCTGTAACAAGAAGTTTTGGCTTTTGCTGCTAACTTACCTAGGCCACATATATCTTTCAATCTCGTAAAATTATTGTTTTAAATAGGGTTAGTATTACTAAATTTTTTTATGAAAAGGTGTTTTGGAATAGAATAGAATAGCTGAGTTGGGTTTGTAACACTTTACATGTTGTTTTATAATTCAGAGTTGAATGCGTTTTGTGTTGGTTTTTAACAATGTCAAGCTGTGCTGCATATCTGAATGATTTTATAAGGAATATGTTTTTCCGTGATATTTCATGATTAGTAGTGATTTGTCAGTTTGTTTATATTTTACTGCTCTTAAGTGTTCTTTTGCTGTCACAAAACACATTTTACAACTTTGAAGTTCTCTCGGGCTTCCAGCTAGGTGTGATATGGTGAGGCACCAACGTTTTGGGAGCATACATTGTTTCCGTCTTCAGGGTTGGTGAATCAATTGAACTGATGTGGTCTTATTATATAGATATGTTTGTGGGTTCCAATCAGCATGCCGAGGTGGAAGGGAACACGGACGTGAAAGAAAACGTTGTGATTGAGGAGACTCTTCTGATTTGTGTTTGTTTTTGCAAGTCTAAGGCTGCATGCTCAATATGTCTGTTGAGATTGCATCTTTCTGAGTTGATAGCAAGTGCTTCTTTTATCCTATGTCCAGTCTCAGAATACCTGCCGGCAAAAACATTGCAACCCTCAAAATGCAAATTTTTCAGGAGAGAATAAAAACAAATAAATTTGTGCATCGAAGCGAAGCGCGTAATGTTGATGTTTGCCAATATCCAGCATTGTATAAAAGTGAGGGTTACAACGTCGGCAGGTGTTGAATTGTGTGTTAGCACAGAGCCAACGACATAGGGTAAAAGGTGAGCAGAGAAACACAAATGAGAAGAGTCTCCTGAATCACAATACTTTGTTTCACGTCCGTGCTCCATTCCACCTCGGCACTCGGCATATCTATATAACAAGACCACATCAGTTCAAAAGACGGGAACAATGTATGCTGCCTCACCTAGCTGAAGGACTAAAGAGAACCTCGAAGATTTACGCCACCAGGAAAGCTACAACTCTTATCACATTTTAGAGGTTGATCACTCAGACATGGAACATTCTGTAGAGATTCAGTTGGCACAATGATGCGTGAAACTGGTCTGGAAGTGTTAAAAATCCAAGTCAAGTATTCTACAGTTAATATTTTTGGCTTTTGTTTCAAAAACTAGTTAAAATAAAAAAACCAGCAACTGTAGTGATGAAGTAAGTAACCCATGTCTAGGTGTTTGGTGTTGACGTCTTCCTCTACAACACCACCTGCTCATGTTACCTTTATCGTGGTTATAGCCAGGGGGGCTACACATACCGAATTAAGGGCATTCTCGTCGATGTATACATTTATTTTCATTGAAACAAGAATATATTTTTTATGACTGTTATTGTTTGATAACAATGTTGTAATGCACCAAAGTTCAAAGAGGTGCTTGCATGTACGTACATAAATATATATATATATATGTTTATAAAGTGCAGTCTTTCTTTATTTGTGATCCTGAACCTCTTTTCTGTTAACTCATTCTCTACATGTACAATGTATAGAGAAGTTTTTGTGTGTGGCTTAACATCCTTTAACCTGGTTGGTCATATTGAAATGATGCTCAAATGATATTGGGGTCCATGGAGCTTAAATTTATTCAACATTCCTCTTCTCAGGACAAGGGAAAACCCTGAAAAAAAAACCTTATCCAAGTAACTCACCCTAAGCAAGATTCGAACTCACGACCTTTTGCATGTGAGGCAGACACGCTACCACCACACTACCCAGGTGGACTGAGAAGGTATTGTATACAACCCTAAAATTTCAGGTCAAGATTTCACCAGAAATACATGTTTTGGGGTCCCCAAATTAAAAAAAAAGGCTATTTTAAAAAAAAAAAAAATCTGGATTCGTGTGTGTCTTTGTGGACAGCTTAGCTGAAAAACAAAAACACCTGTTAAATACCAAACTTGATGTTTAAGTTTAATATCTTCCAAGGAAGCAACACAAAGATTTTCAAGAAAATCTGCCCACCCCCAAGAACCCTTTACATAGAAAAAATTTCGAAAATTTTGATTTTCTCAAAAATGGCTTTGGTGATTGTCATTAAAACCTGTTATATTTAACATTTTTACATGACAAATAAAATGTACATTTTGAATTGTCTGAGAATAGCCTCTGAAAACCTCTTTATTCTGGATGAATTTGTCTGAATTTTACATAACTGGTAAACCGTAAGAGCTACACAAAAAATATAGATCTCCTTAAAACACACAATTTGTCATATACATTTTTTTTTGTAGAGTTGACAGTTTTCAAGATATTCCTCAAGATATTCCTTGTTATTGGTTTCAGTTTTTACATATTTTTCTTGCATTGGAAGTTGTCAACCCCAACCAATAGCAACCACATTTTAAAGCATTTGACAGTTGGTTTAGCCTAATTTATTTTCTTATTTCCCTTCTATTTATATAGAACTAAGTAATAAGACTTTCTGCTAATTATTATATTGAATAGCATGAAGTAGATAGAAGAATAACTTGTTACAGAGATGTAGAGAAGGTCATGTGAATGGAACACATTAGATTTTTAGAGAAAGGTCTTGGTGTGTGTGTGTCTGTGAACAGCATAACCTGAAATTGAACTAAAATACTAAAGTTGATATTTAAGTTCAGTTTCTTTCAAGGAAATCATGAACTACTCTTTATATGGAAAACTTTTTGAACAATTCTATTTTATCAAAAATTGCTCAACTGATTTTGATTAAAATACATTATATTGCTGTTTACATTAATATGTTACATTTTTAAACAATAGACTTTGAAGATCTAATCATTTTGCATAACTATAAAGGATGGACAAAAAAACATAATCTCATTAAAACACACAATTTATGTTATGTAACGATTTCTGAGATATTTGCTGTTATCAATTTCAATATCAATCACAGAAGATTTGACCATCATGTTAGCCTAGTGTATTCCCTCTACTTATAAAGAATTAAGTAATATGACCATTTCTGGTAATGTTTATCTTGATTAGTTTAATGTAAATGAAAGAAGAATCTTTTATGAGTGTTTTGCTTTCATAACAAATAGAAAATCTATGTGAATGGAACACATCAGATTTTTTTCTAATTCATACATATCAAAAACTATTTTTACTTTCTCTACATATACTATGCAAGTAATGTATAAAGAAGGCATTGTATTCCACCCAATAATTTAATGTTGAGATTTTCCAGCAATATGTGTTTTGAGGTCCCCTGAATAAAAAAAAAAAGCATTTTTAAAAAAATGTCTATGGGTCCATATGTGCGTCTTGCTCCAAAACATAAAGGTCGTTAAATACCAAACATGGTATTTAAATTTAGTACCTTCCAAGGTAGTGATACAAAGATTTCAAGAAAATTCCCCCACCCCCAACTACTGTTTACATGGAAAACTTTTTGAAAATATTGTTACTCTCAAAAATGGCATATGTGTTTTGATTAAAAGACTATATATTAAAGATATTTACATTGTAAATAAAATATATATGTTTGAATTATTGGGAATAGCTTCTGAAGATGTGTTTATTCTGGATAAATTTTGCATAACTGGTAAACCATAAAGAAATAGACAGAAACTTACTACACAAAAATGTACAGCTCATTAAAATTTAAAATTTTTGTCTTATCTTTTTGTTGGAGAATTGACTGTTTACAACATATTCCTTGTTAGCAGTTGCAATTTTAAACTACATAGCTTTTCTCTAAGAAGGTCACCTTTCATTTCATTTCTCTCTTGTTTTTCTGCTGGTATAAGCTAACTTTAATTGTTTTTGGGTAGCGATAACTTTTAAAAGATTTGATTATCTCTTTAGCCTAGCACATTTTCTTATTTCCCTGTTAGCATTTTAGAGGAAGCATTGTTGCAGCAGGTGTTTTAAAACATTCTGGTCTTGTATATTCCTGGGGTCCATAGAGCTTACGTCAGGATAAGAGAAACCCTCTAAAAAAATATGTTATGTGTTGCTTTCATCGGTGTAACAAACTATTGTATCTGCTATATGAAAGTGTCGCATTACTTGTTTCCTTGTCAGTAGAAGGGAATATACCAGGATAAAGTGAAGCTCAATGTTTTAAATGCCTCGTGGTTTGTAAGAAGGGCCAGCAGTTTACAGCTTTCAAGTACTTTAGATCTGAAACAAATGACCACAAATATCTTACAAATGGTCACTTTCATGAAAAAAATGTATATATGGTATAAATTGTATGTTTTAACGAGATCTACCTATTTAGTATAGTAAGTTTTTGCCTATCTCTTACTTTTTACGAATTATGCAAAATTCATCCAAAATAGAGGTCCCCAAAGGCAGTTCCCGGAAAACTCGAGATATACAATAAGAACTGAAGCTTTCCTGGCGACGTATTAATTCAAAATCTTCTCGGCCATAATATCACGCGAACCAATCAGATGTTAGCTTCATCCCAGCTCTTATAAATACCAGTCTCCGCAAGCTCAAACCATCAGTTCACCCTGAAGACGAGGAAAATGCACTTCTTCGAAACGTTGGTGTCAAGCCAAGTTTTTACCTGGCTAGAAGCCCGAGAAGATTTTGAATCGAGATATACATTTTATTTGCCATGTAAATATCTTTAATATACAGTGTTTTAATCAAAATCGTTGCAGCCATTTTTGAAAAAAGCAAAATTTTCAAATTTTTTTCTATGTAAAGGGTAGCTTAGGTTGGGGGGGATTTTCCTTGTATTGTATTCCTGGAACACATTAAAGTCAATTATCAAATTTGGTATTTTATCAACTTTTCATTTTTTAGTTATGTTCACAGACACACAGACCTTTTTCTAAAAATGCTGGTTTTCGACACAGTATTGAATTTTTGGGTGCAACTATACAGGAACAAATGTTGATGTTGCAGAACAGGTCGACAAAGTGAATCCATTGCCCACTCACTGGAGTTGGTTCCTGGCTAGATCTGAGTTGTATCAGGTCACTGAAGGACAGATACACAAACAAGCAAGATATACCCTCCGTCGTGTAATGGTTACCATGCTAACTTTATATACCTGCTGTCGCGGGTTCAAATCTGGCATGGCTTCCTTCAGAACGGAAGTAAAACCATTGTTCCCATGTTGTAGATTTACTGCACCTCAAGCTTCATAAAGAGGCCTTTGAGCAAAATTAACGTATTTTGCCCAGTATAGAATGGGATGCTGAGAACCACAGCATCCATAAATAAAACTCCATTTATATTTGGTAAGCATTTAGGGTTTCTTCACAGGGTTTGTTTGAGACCCCAGCTGTGCAAAACCTGCCGCAGTGGGCTCCTAGGGGGGGGGAGCCTTGGAGAGAAACACTTTTCCACAGCAGATAATAACTTTCATCATCCACACAGTTCGCAATCAATTGTGTAAGTGATTATCGTATTTCTTGAATTTTCTGTGAAAGTCCCATAGTAAAGCGTATGAGACAGACAGAAAATGCTATTCATTATTACTTTATTTCATTTAGTGTTTCCCCTTTAACATGTAAGGTCATAGGCTTTGCTGTAGGTTCTTTACGTTGGGTTCTTTTCTTCAAACACACACACAGACTGTTGGGAGATACGGAATAAAACTTCCCCACCCCAGCCAGGAATCAAACCCAAGACCTCCAGGTGATCACTTGACCACGGAAGCAGTCTTGAAATACTTCATAATGTTTTAAGGTGCCAAATTGTCATGTTATGGTGTTGCAAAGCATGGAATATGACTGTATATTAATCTGCCTTTTACTTTCTCTATACTTACTATGTACATAATGTATAGAGGAGGTATTGTATTGCACCCAAAAATTCTATCCCGAGATTTCACCGGAAAAACATATTTTAAGACACCCTGAATACAAAATAAGGCATTTTTAGAAAAATGTCCGTGTGTGTGTCTGTGGGCAATAACTCAAAAACGGAAAGACCGTTAAATACCAAACTTGGTATTTAAGTTCGGTATATGGCCGAGTGGTTAGACCGCTCGCCTCTCACCGAGACGGCCAGGGTTCGATCCCAAGCGACCGCATGTGAGATTTGTGGTGGACAAAGCGGAACTGGGACGGGTTTTCTCCGGTTTACCCCGCCATCGCATTCCACCGGTGCTCCATCTTCATTCATGTATCATCAGTGGCACCGCCTGCGGTGCCATAAGTAGTTAAAGCGGGCGTTAAACACCAAGAAAAAAAAAAGTTCGGTATATTCCGAGAATGCGACACGAAGATTTTCAAGAAAATCCCCCCACCCCAAACTACCCTTCATATGGAAAAATTTTCGAAAATGTTGATTATATAAAAATGGCTCTAACGGTTTTGATTAAAATATCGTATATTAAAGATATATACCTGACAAATAATATGTATATCTTGCATTTTCTGGGAATAGCCTCTGAAGACTACTTTATTCTGGATGAATTTTACGGAATTGTTTATAACTGGTAAACCGTAAGAGATTGACAAAAATCACCACACAAAAATTGTAGAACACATTAAAACACACGATTTATGTTATATACGTTTTTTAGATGTTCCTTGTTGGTTTCAGCCTTGAAAAACATAATTTCCTCATACAGGAATAGGTCAACTTGTGTCCATACAAAGGAACTTCAGTCACACAGCAACCAGCTTTTGACTATCACTTTAACCTATGCTACTCCCTTATCTCCCTTCTACTTACAAGGAAGCAAGTAATAAGACTATTCCTGCTAATTGTTTCTCGATGAGCATGAAGTAAATAGAAGCATAAGCTTTTTAACTATTTGTTGCAGAGATGTAGAGAAAGTCACGTGAATGGAACACATCAGATTTTTAATAGGGTTTAACACGCGATTTTACTTCCATGACACCGCAGACGATGACACTGATGATGCATGGCAGGGGAAACCGGAGAACCCGCCCTCGTGCCGTTTTGTCCTGTACAAATCTTACATGAGGTCGCTTAGGATCGAGCCCGTGGTCTAAGCACTAGGCCACGGCGCGGTCAGTATTAAATCTGTTGCATCACTTGATTAACATGAAGTACACAATGAAGAATGTGTAGGAAAATAACATCACTTGCTTTATCATAGTTTATGCGCTCTTAGACCTTTGTTTTTGGTCCTGACCTGGGTTAAAGCAGTGCTAGAAAAAGTTGGATGTAGTACAAGGAGAGACAAGTTGAAAAGCTTAATATTAATTCAACTAACAAATTTACCCCCCACAATTTATATTTTAAGTGGCCACATTACCAAGATTAAACACAAATTAGGTATATTTGGGGATAACAACGGTTAACAGATAGTACAAAAGTTGGGGGGGGGGGGATGTCCATGCCGATTTCGATCTAAATCAGTTATAAATATGTGTAATGTTTGGGTCCCGCTCATTTTATTAATGCATTGAAACATTAGTTTTAATTATGCTGTTTAAAAGTAATAGCATGCTGAGCTAAATTAAATGTATAGTATCTATTTGCGGAAATCTAATATGAAAATAGAAATTTAAAAATAGGTATGACTCCTGGTAGTGACAGTGTGATAACCTCCCATAGTTGTTTCTCATAGGTTATGAAACGGACACGTTGAAAATGTAAAACTACCCTTAGTCGTAATGCTATTCAATTTAGAGCTGGTGTAGCACACCTCCGAATAAAAAATAAATCGAAAGTAAGGAAGTCATGTTCTAATTTAGAACCTTTCACCATTCCAAATGGACGATGAACAGTGCGCAACGATGGTACAAAAAGTGAGCTTTGAGTTGGCCTTTACTTGGATAAGAGAAATTACGAAAAGATTCCTCGTAGGAACTTGGCTTAACAAAATGAAAGTGGCGACGGATCGTTTGTTTCTGCCTTGGACGGTTCTGCCAACTTATCCATAACAAATATAGCCGGACCCAGCCCCAAGAAATAGCCAAAGGATATTTTTATGTAAGTAGGGTCAAAGGCAATGTTATGAAGTTATACTCCGATACTTGTAACTCCTTTCAGCACGTACTTTCCCGCCAGTCGCTGCTTACGTCACCTACTGAAGTTGTGCTCCCAATATCACCAACAAATACCGCGGGATACTGGCGCTGTCAACATTTATCTAGCTCTAACGCATTGGCAAATTTTTAGGGTCCTGATCAGCAAAGCGTACGAAGAATGCTTTTTAGGGGAGGAGTAAACTTTTGCAGCCGAAGGCGTTCTGTAACTAAAGATCTACTCATCCACGGCATAGCCGACGGATCTCGCCAATCTAGTGGATTTCTATTCTTTGTATTGGCTATGGGCAATATGGCATATTTTCATCGCTGCTTGCAATCATTTTCTCTGTAAAAGAACCCGTTCTATTTAGAGCGAGAGGGCGGAATACAGGCTTCGGAGGTATCAGCAACCACCTTTATCTCAAATCATAAGGTAATCATCATTATTATTTCATTTTTTTAACATTTAAATTCTTTACAGTATGGGAAAAATTCCTCTATTATAGTCCGCATTCTAGGTTGTCGAAGTCGCCGCGCATGTGCGCAATTCACAATATGGCGTGTTTTTGTTCACTTCGGGCCATCGCATTTGCTATAAAAGAACAGGTCCTATAGAGTGGCTTACAAGCTATAGAAGTAGCAGTAACTACTCCTAGTCGTAAAGGTATTCTCAGCATTACTATTACACTAATACTTTTTCATTTCGGGAGACACATAAGGAATCTTCTCGCGCTCCATGGAGTATGACGTAGTAATAAGCGGGCATGTTAATGTCATCAGCAAAAAGAGCGGTAAAGAGCTTTTCTATGCAATCTATGGACCGAAAAATCATTCTCCATACTTATTTAAATATACAATGCAACTGTAATAGGATAAATGCTTCATGACTTGGAAAAAATAAAATGTAGGGAGTAATATTGGCGGGTAAATTTTGTCGTGTTGGTAACATTGCGAACTGTGGTTAAATATTCAAGAGACTGGTACGATGAAATGGCAGTTATAATTACATTTTTTTAAAAAGTTTTGCGTATAACATATTCGAAATGTATACAGCATAGTGCAACATTAAACAATTTCAAGGTATGCACTGGTAAACTTTACTACTTATGGTCTGCGGTAGAGTACTAAATAGAAAAGAGGTACGCTGAGAACGAAAGCATTTTGTAATCTCCGATACTTGTCGCACTTAAAACTTCTTAATAAGGAGATGTGTTTAACGTGCAAGTGTTTGAATATATGTTTCAGCATCATAAAATCTGAAAACAAGTATTTTTAGAATTGCTACTAAAATACTTAACCTAACTTGAACTTGTATACGGTGGGTTTCTTACCTACGCGCCCAGCGATCAGTTTGTTTCAAACTTTTAATTCGTGCTCAATAATACCTTAATGTCGCATATCTTAGGGGTAAAGCTTAAGTTTGACCACAATCAATGTCTAAAAACGCTAATATTGCAGCGCGCATGCGCCATAGCCATCCCACCGTAAGAATATACGGGAAGACAAAAGACCATCACTCTAGGACCCTAATATAAGTTATTTGGAAAAAAGTTAAGTTTAACTTCAAAACGGATTTATGCATTTTTTCAACTTTAAGATGTAGTAACAGTTAATTTTACGATCTTAGTTCAATTTGGGTTATGTTTTGGACATGCTTGGTTCTTGAGTAATGAATGTTTAAAGTGTTAAATAATTTCTAGGACTTGTCATTTTTCATGTCTTACAAGGTAAACCCACGGCTGTCAAGTTACTTGATTGTTCTGCCAAATGGTATGAGCTGAAGTTGTGGCCAATGGTGTTCAATGTTTTGATCACATGATATGGCTGTACAATATTTTGAGTTGATTAACAGCTGTGAACTGAAAAAGAAACAGTAACAGCCTTGATGTTGTGCACATGTGAAAGGGAATGGATTTTTCCTCTGAGCAAATTGTTGAGCTAATTATTATACACAGATATATAAATGGATGCTTGCAGTGTATTTGTTCAAGTGTAAATATGAACCTAAGGAAAGCAACTAAAGTGTCGTATCAGTCCAAATATTAAAGTAAACTAAAGTTGAATGGGTCTTGTGCTTTCTAAACATTGTTTTTGAAAAATGAATGTGAGGCGAGTGGATGCCGCTATGAATGACAGGTTTCATTATCACTATATGATGGTTGTACCACTTCAATACTTTTGTTATCCAGCCATTAGAGCCACTTTGTAGTTACTTACTGGTCTGCTATAAATGTTTAGAGCCCTAAGCTGCAAAACAGGGCCGATGAATATTTTCCTAAGTAGCAGTTGTTGCCAAAGGTTGCTACAGCAGAACGACAAAAGGATGTAGCCAAGGAATCTGTGAAGCTAAAATCGCAATGATTCCAAGAAAAAGTGAAAACTTTGTCCATCCTCACATCTGAACAACTTAATGTTTTCAACACTTTAAAATTAGTACCACCAGTAGAAGTCACTTAAACTACTTCTTAAGAGCATTTTGTGTGTGTGTGTGTTGTGCAACCATCGTATACGTTTACCCAGGTTTCTCTTGAGGTGGATTGCCCCCACTTTATGGGGTGGTTCTGCGATGGTGCTGTGATGTCCTCAGCCTTGTACTTCTGGATTCCCTCGCTGTTACTGTTCAGCATCATCTAACGGTCCCAGACCAGCTATTATTAAGTACAGCATAGCTCTTACTGTTTAAAGCTATATGATCTCAGGGTTGAGAGATTCCGGTGTCATGTATAAATACTAAATAAAGTACAGCAAGACTGCCTCGATGAATTATAGTTTTACTACTATTTCAGTAAAATGAGGATGAATACTTAAATCTTTCACTGGTTTTGCTAATATCTCTAGGCCTATCCCCATAATACAACGTGGAATAAACTAATGCAAGTTTCAACTCCTGTTTCAGGCAGCTGTTTGCGTGAGCTTAGTGCCGACTTCTATAAACACTTCTAGTCGCATAGCTGTCCTAAATCAGAGTGGACGAGCTTAATCCAACAACATACTACTGAACCTCCGCTAACTCCCACTACTTGGTTACAAGACTGTGTGACATAGGAGTAGCCCATTGGTCACAGCCACGCTAGCCTCTCGCCCTTTGGCTGAGTGAACAGTCTACGTGACCCATGTGCTAACTCCCACTACTTGGCTACAAGACTGCATGACGTAGGATTAGCCCATTGGTCACTGCCACGGCTGGCCTCTTGCCAATTGGCTGAGTGAACAGTCTACGTGACCCATGTGCTAACTCCCACTACTTGACTACAAGACTGCATGAAGTAGGATTAGCCCATTGGTCACTGCCACGGCTGGCCTCTTGCCAATTGGCTGAGTGAACAGTCTACGTGACCCATGTGCTAACTCCCACTACTTGGTTACAAGACTGTGTGACATAGGAGTAGCCCATTGGTCACAGCCACGCTGGCCTCTTGCCAATTGGCTGAGCAAACGGTCTATGTGACCCGCGTGCCAACTCCCACTGCTTGGTTACAAGACTCCATGACATAGGAGTAGCCCATAGGTCACAGCCACGCTGGCCTCTCGCCCATTGGCTGAGCGAACAGACTACGTGACCCGCGTGCTAACTCCCACTACTTGGTTACAAGACTGCATGACGTAGCCGTAGCCCATTGGTCACAGCCACACTGGCCTCTCGCCGATTGGCTGAGCGAACGGTCTCCATGACCCACGTGCTAACTCCCGCTACTTGGTTTCAAGACTGCATGTCGTAGGAGTAGACCATTGGTCACAGCCATGCTGGCCTCTCGCCGATTGGCTGAGCGAACGGTCTACATGACCTGCGTGCTGACTCCCACTACTTGGTTACAAGACTGCATGACGTAGGAGTAGCCCATTGGTCACAGCCATGCCTGGCCTCTGGCTGAGCAAACTGTCTACGTGACCTGCATGCTAACTCACACTACTTGGTTACAAGACTGCATGACATAGGTGTAGCCCATTGGTCACAGCCACGCTGGCCTCTCGCCGATTGGCTGAGCGAATGGTCTACATGACCCGTGTGCTAACTGCTGCTACTTGGTTACAAGACTGCATGGCGTAGGAGTAGCCCATTGGTCACAGCCACGCCTGGCCACTGGCTGAGCGAACGGTCTACTTGACCCCGTGCTAACTCCCACTACTTGGTTTCGAGACTGCATGATGTAGGAGTAGCGCCTTGGTCACAGCCACACTGGCCTCTCTCTGATTGACTGAGCGAACGGTCTACGTGACCTGCATGTTAACTACCACTACTTGGTTTCAAGACTGCAAGACGTAGGAGTAGCCCATTGGTCACAGCCACGCCTGGCCTCTGGCTGAGCAAACGGTTTACGTGACCTGCATGCTAACTCACACTACTTGGTTACAAGACTGCATGACGTAGGTGTAGCCCATTGGTCACAGCCATGCCTGGCCTCTGGCTGAGCAAACGGTTTACGTGACCTACATGCTAACTCACACTACTTGGTTACAAGACTGCATGACGTAGGTGTAGCCCATTGGTCACAGCCACGCCTTGCCTCTGGCTGAGCAAACTGTCTACGTGACCTGCATGCTAACTCACACTACTTGGTTACAAGACTGCATGACGTAGGTGTAGCCCATTGGTCACAGCCACGCCTGGCCTCTGGCTGAGCAAACGGTTTACGTGACCTGCATGCTAACTCACACTACTTGGTTACAAGACTGCATGACATAGGAGTAGCCCATTGGTCACAGCCACGCCTGGCTTCTAGCCCATCGGCTGAGCAAACAGTCTACGTGACCTGCATGCTAACTCACACTACTTGGTTACAAGACTGCATGACGTAGGAGTAGCCATTGGTCACAGCCACGCCTGGCTTCTCGCCGATTGGCTGAGCGAACTGTCTACATGACCCGCGTGCTAACTCCCACTACTTGGTTTCGAGACTGCATGATGTAGGGGTAGCGCAATGGTCACAGCCTGGGCTCTCTCTGATTGAGCGAACGATCTACGTGACCTGCATTTTAACTCCCACTACTTGGTTTCAAGACTGCATGAAGTAGGAGTAGCCCATTGGTCACAGCCACGCCTGGCCTCTGGCTGAGCAAACGGTCTACGTGACCTGCATGCTAACTCACACTACTTGGTTACAAGACTGCATACGTAGGAGTAGCCATTGGTTAGAGCCACGCCTGGCCTCTAGCCCATTGGCTGAGCGAATGGTCTATGTGACCTGCATGCTAACTCACACTACTTGGTTTCAAGACTGCATACGTAGGAGTAGCCAATTGGTCACAGCCACGCTTGGCCTCTAGCCCATTGGCTGAGTGAATGGTCTATGTGACCCGCATGCTAACTCACACTACTTGGTTACAAGACTCTGTGACGTAGGAGTAGCCAATTGGTCACAGTCACGCTTGGCCTCGGCGATTGGCTGAGCGAACGGTCTATGTGACCCATGTGCTAACTTCCACTACTTGGTTACAAGACTTTGTGACGTAGGAGTAGCCAATTGGTCACAGCCATGCCAGGCCTCGGCAATTGGCTGAGCAAACGGCCCACGTGGTAACTTCTACTCCTACATCCCACTTCACTAAAATTCAAAATAGCATGGCTTAGCCAAAATTTAACCATGTGAAAATCTTTAATGGACCCAAGCTTCTTCAAATGGTCAAACACATTTAAATATGAATTTGCAATATGGGAGCCATTGAACATTTACAATACATGAAGTAAAATTGAATATTTTCCGAAATACTTTGTTACAACATTTATCATTTCCCTTTGCCAAATTCAATGCACAGTTTACTATCTAAGAATCTGACAATGATATTAAAACGAGTAATATATATGATGATAAAATTATTAACTAATATTATTAGCAAATAAGTAATATTGAAGAAATTTCATAGATATGGAATTTCAGTCTCATCTGGTTTTGAGATTTTGTCGAGGTTAACTTGATCAAAATAAGGGCTAAAAGTGAATTTCAGAGAACTATTTCTAAGAGATTTCGAAAAAGCAGTGCAAACTAAGCATTTTTGTCGCGGAAAAAAGCCTAAAATCGATCTGTAGTCAAAGTAAAGTTTTACAGTGTCCATCTTTAGTAAAATATATATTGGATGCAGTTTTTTTTCAGTAGTATATCTTGCTCATGCGTAAGCAATAAACACAAATAAATGACCGCAGTTGCCTTTTCCTTGGCATGAGAAACTTGCCATTTTTTGATGATTTGTTGCAGTATCACTGAACTTTACGCCTCTTTGTTAAGTTTTTCTGCTTCAGAAGATGAAGTTTCAGTTAAGTATACAATTGTCACAAGTTGACGCTTCCTTCAGAATCTTATGAGTAATAAAAAACTTCTGCCCAAAAATTAATTTCACAAGTTTTGTAATTTATCTTCATTCTAAGTGCTTACCTCAAGTAAGTAATGTACATATTTTATTTACTTGCAGTTTTTTGCTGTGTTTTGTAATACATTATAAGCCATAATTTTAAATTTTCTTACAGCATAAACCATGCTAGTCTAATATACCCAATGTCATGGGTTCAACATGACAGGATGATAGATTTTTTTCGGGTGTAAAAATCCTTAGTATGGCTTCCTTCGGCCACACCGTGGCCAAGTGGTTAGACCACTCACCTAGACGGCCCGGGTTCGATCCCAAGCGACCGCATGTGAGATTTGTGGTGGACAAAGTGGCGCTAGGGCGTGTTTTCTCCGGTTTCCCCCGCCATCACATTCCACCGGTGCTCTATCTTCATTCATTTATCATCAGTGTCACTGCCTGCGGTACCATAAGTGGTTAAAGCGGGCGTTAAACACTACAAAAAAAAATGGCTTCCTTCAGAAGGGAAGTAAAGTCATTGGTCCCATGTCATAGATTTACAGCATGATAAAGAGGCCTCTGGATAAAGTTTCATGCCCAGTATAGAATGGGATGTACCAAACCACAGCAGTTAAAGAGCGTCCATAAATAACATTACATTTCCATTTACAGCATAAATAACTGAAATAGCAAAAGTATGCAGTTTTATCCTTTCCTTTAAAAAAAAAAACTTTGCACCTTGCAAAAAAATAAAAGTTAACTCTGACTACAAAATGGGTTTTGAAGCCTAATTTGTATCGCTTTTTTAAAAACACTGATAAATAATTTTTGGCATCTCCTTTTTTTACCCCTTATTTGAACCCAGTTCATCCACACACACTAACCTAACCTCACAAAAATGTCTAAAGGAGAGGACCTTTTTATTTGATGTGGCTTGCAGCAATTTGTCTCATATTTGATTTAAAGTAAATGAGGTGATACACATTATTTTATCCAGTTGATATACATACACAACATAATCTAACCTCACAAAAATCTTGCTATGCATCAAGTTGTACACTTACCTCATACTCGCTTTTCAGAAGCACACCATTCAAATTTAGCTTACCATAATGTTTCAGCAGATTCAGTGCTGAGCTATTTTAAAATGTGCACAGACCTTTCTTGAATTTATACTTGAAAATTATTCTGCTAAATACGTGTATGTGCACATTTTCTTGGGGGCTTGGCTCCATAGTCTTCACTTTCGGAAACAGAGCAGAGGAGTAACATAGACACATGAAGTATGCTATACACACTGATATCTCATAGCTTCAATGCTAAGGTTCTGTCTGTAGATCCCAGAGTTGATATGCGCTAGTTCTCCGTAAATTAGACAACCTATTCAACACAATGGTCGATGGCATTCAGGAAGTGTTCGATGCCTACATGTAGTATCTGTACTTCAGTTTTAGAATTTTTATCCCATTACGACAGCCATTTGTACATACACCAATGGTAGTAAATGCACAGATGGTTTTGGATGTGCATTCGTTACTGGAACTGAACCACATACCTTCAGTTTGCCTAGTTACACAGCAGAGCTGTATGCTATTTACCGAGCTATTCTGTATATTCACTGCGTTCGTGAGCTGTACAAGTACCATCCTATAATGCAGCACACTTAGTATGCGTCTGGCATTAATGTGGATTGTGCGTGGCTTCCTGGACACATGGGTTGTTGGGGAATGAACTGGCAACAACAGAGCCCAGTGTTAGTATTTCAACCGACTAAGATTTTAGTGTTGTTGTGCGAAGAGTGGTACTTTCGTGCTGGCATTCAGAGTGGTCAGCTCTCCGTGGCAATTAGCTAAGAGTAGTGCAGGATCTTCCTCTTGTGCATCTCATAGTGAGGAAATGGTTTTGGCTCGTCTGCGTATTGACCACAGCTATCTACTCTGTTTGCTTATCTGCCCTTTGAGCAACTCTTCAGCTTCTGGTCTCCCTCAGGGATGATGATTACACGGTAGATGGGGTTTTTTCACTTTTTATCTCAAGTGACTTTCCTGAAAGCATTTTAGTTTTTAAAGTTTTTATCATTACTGAATTTATCTTGTTTGTCACTTTTAACATTGGGACTTTTTATATTTCTTTAAATCACTTTTTTTTTTTTTTTTTTTTTTCTTCTCCTTTTCTTTTTTATGAATATTTCATGTTGGACCTGGGTTTTAGATCTATCTGTGGCCATTGCCATAGATTCTTTTATTTTCTCTGGGATTATATTAGTGACAATAACTATATTTTATTGATGATTTCTTTTTGCATTTGCATTTTAAGGGTGCTAATAACCATGCAGTTGAGTGCCCTTCATCATTATCACCATAATAGTTGAGAGTCTGAAAGAAAGAAACTTGGTGCATTTTAAAACTAGCACCCAAGAATAGGTGGTTGCATAATATCCATTTATAAATATATTTGTATTTAATAAAAAGCTCAAGAGTTTGCCTCTGAGGACATTCACTTTCAGATGGTACGTTCCTGGTTTCTTTTATAGTTACCAGTTGTTAACTTAAAATATTGTAACAAAACTGTTCTTTATTAGTCAAACAACCACTCTTTATTTCTTTCAATAGCCTCTTTTCAAATAAACATGTTTTACTACGAATGAGCTTAATTAAGTAGTTTACGAGTTCATTTCAGATTGCAAAATTTATTTTTATGGAATCCACACATAAAGAAGTGCAGCGAGCGTAAAATGCAATCGTAAAGTAATTTTGTTTCAACTTTACCCTCACCAAAATAATTCACAATTTTAGTTTGTATACATCACTGATCAACAAACACACTTCATAAATTTTTCATATTGTGCCTTATGAACTTTTCAGGATTTTGCTAATGGTAAATTTGATTCTGCTTTTTTCAAAGCTATAAGGACATCATAATTCTCAAAATCTGCCATTTTCTGCCATCACAGAACAATAAAAATATTGGTTTGTCACAGCCTGCTTTAACTGTACTGTCATCATGCCCAGGAATGCAAAATAAATAATGAACTATAACCCTTGGTGAATGGTTCAAACTGAACCTCAAATTTATTTCAACTTTTGTTCCATTTCTTTTAATACCGGAAAATTCTCATAGAAAAAAGCATTATGATATGCAAGCGTAAAGTTTCTTTTTGATTCTCGATGGCTTCTCGTTACACAATATTCCCCCTCCAATGAAAAACCATAACTTGATGCTCTTATGTTATAAATAATTGATGCTTTGCAGGAGTTATGCTGTACAGTTTTCTGTCGACACATGACTGCATCCTCCAAAATTACGTCAAAACTCATCTTGGCAAAGTTGCGTTCTTTGTATACCTCTCAGTTCGATGGCAAGACATTTCCTGAAGTATTATTGCACCTGCAAACCACTTCAGGTGCCGCCAGCTCACGCACAGCTTGCTGAATGCACAAGTTTAACAATTCATTAGCTAAAGGGTAAACAGCAACAGTCAGCTATGACTTGCACACTGCACACACATTTGTGGTGTGTACAGTCACTGCTCCTTCTTCTGGTCACACTCCATGGTATAATGGTTGCCATGCGAACTTCATACACCCAAAGTTGCAGGTTCAAACCTAATGGAGACAGTGGATTTTTTCAGGCGTCAAAATCCTTAACATGGCTTCCTGTGGAAGGGAAGTAAAGCCGTTGTTCCTGTGTCGTAGATTTATGGCTGATAAAGAGGCTTTCATGCTGAGTATACGAGGGCCGTTCAGAAAGTAGCCTCCGATCGGTCACAGTGCGGGTAGTGGGGGGAGTAGCAACGCCATCTGTGCATTCACGCACTCAGCAGGTCAGTTGGCATCAAGCCGTGGTCGAGTGAAAGTCGTACCTGCGCTAGTTTAGTGTTTGTGGCCGTTTGAAATGTGTACTGCAATAGAAAACCCCGCCAAATGTGAAGTGCGTGCTGTTATAAGGTTTTTACAGCCAAAGGATATTCTGCAGCAGCTATTCATCGTCAGCTTTGTGCCGTGTACGGACCAAGAGTTATGAGTGAAGGAGTGGTCCGTGAATGGGTACGTTTATTTAAAAGTGGACGAGAAAACGTTCATGATGAAGAGAGGAGTGGTGGATCATCATTGGTCACGGACGAACTCGTTCAGACAGTTGATGCAAAATTTCGTGAAAACCGACGTTTCACAATGTCGGAGTTGTCTACTGATTTTCCACAGATTTCTAAGACTCTCTTGTACGAGATAGTGACAGCAAGATTGGGTTACCGTAAGTTCTGTGCACGATGGGTGCCCAAAATTCTTACCGACCACTACAAAACTCAAAGAATGGCCTCTGCATTAGACTTTCTGTCACGTTATGAGGCCGAAGGTGAACCATTGTTAAACAGAATCGTGACCGGGGACGAAACCTGGATTAAGTACGTGAACCTTGAGGCAAAAGAACAATCAAAGATGTGGACACATTCAAATTCGCCTACCAAACCAATAAAAGCCCGGCAAGATTTTTCTGCCCGAAAATTGATGGCAACGGTGTTTTGGGATGCAAAAGGGGTGTTGTTGGTTGAATTCATGGAACGTGGGACGACCATTAATTAAGACGTGTACTGTGAAACACTAAAACAATTACGACGGGCTATACAGAACAAACGCCGTGGTATGCTGACTTCCGGTATCGTTTTTTTGCACGATAACGCCCGTCCTCACTCTGCTCGCAGAACAACAGCCCTTCCTGAGTCCTTCAAGTGGGACGTTGGCAACCATCCACCTTACAGCCCAGATCTGGCACCAAGCGATTATCACCTCTTCATGCATATGAAGAAATGGCTCGGGTCCCAGCGGTTTGATGACGACCAAGAGCTCAAAGATGCGGTCACAGGCTGGCTCCAGGCACAAGCGGGTGATTTTTATGCAGAAGGAATTTCAAAGCTTGTGAACAGATACGATAAGTGCCTCAATCGTTATGGAGACTATGTAGAAAAATAGTGCAAAGATGTAGCTGTAAGATGTATATATAAAAATATTTTTATTTAACTTGGTGAATTTCTTGCAATCAACCGGAGGCTACTTTCTGAACGGCCCTCGTAGAATAGGACACTGAGAACCACTGCAGATAAGGAGTGTCCATAAATAAAATGCCATTTCTCTCCTTTTTTTTTTTGTTTTCTTTCCTCCCTCATGATGTCTGGTTATCCTGCCCGGCACCATCATAATGAGCCTCTTTCTCTCAGGGCAGTCTCTGCATGTAGTAGACATCATTTGCCTTCGTCTGAAGGTAAGCAGTTATAGTTACACTAGATAACCAACTTTGGTTGCTGGCGAGACTGAATAGCTCACCTCCTTGCAGAAGAATTGGCACTTGATCACATTGAGCTGCCTGCAGTCTTTATACAGTATTTTAGTGTGGCTCTAAGGTGGCACATTGTAGAGACCAAATGCCAAAGCCCTTGGCCAGTCGAGTATATGGTCTGCTCAGAAGCAAGGGTCCAGCAAGCATGTCCATGATAAGGGGACTGTAGTCCAGGCATTGGCGGGGAGCACTAAGAGCAGTTATTGCCTTAGATGTCCCATATTCTGCCTGGAGGGTCGACTGATAGGTCAGCAATCTCCGGTGTCGATGTTATGGTGTATTCAGTGAGTGTTATGTTTGCTGAAGACAAACTAGTTTCTTTCAGCTGGGGCCCCAGGCTCTGCAATGCTGCTGACTGTCAAACTTCCCTGAGCAGTGTCCTCATGGCAGTCCAACACCAGGTGTACCTTGCTTCCTTCAGATCCAGGGATATTGATGGGGACTCTTGTCAATCTTACCCTTGCGGCTTCTGAGGGCAGGGCTGCCTTCTGTCGACCGATACTGTCATTAGTTGCTAGTGCCAACTGGATGTTGTGTCTGCCACATCAGTTCTAATTACAGTATCTGGCAGGCACAGCTTTTCTGTGACAAGGTGAATTTATACTTCAATAATTTTGAGGTTCAAAAACAGAACGGTTTGTCTTTCTCCATAGGGAATTTGATATCTTGGATTTGTTTAAGATTGAGCTAGTTGTTCATTCACTATTTGCAAACACATCATCTATACCTGAACCAAGTTTTAAAGATATGCACAAATGCTTTTGTGAGTTTGGTTTCAAACAAGCTGATAAATAAAGTTCGTAGGAATGATGAACCAGTGTGAGGCCTGAATTTTACTTACTCTATTCATACTATGTACATAGTATATAGAGAAGGTATTGCACCCCAAAATTTAATACCAAGTTTTCCGGAAATACATGTTTTAGGACACCCTGATTTTAAAAAAAAAATCATTTTCACGAAAATGTCCATGTGTCTGTGGGCAATATAGCTCAAAAACGAAAAGTCTGTTAAATACCAACTTGATACTTAAATTCAGTATCTTCCAAGGATGCAACATGAAGCTTTTTAAGAAAATCCCCTCACCCCCAACAACCTTTTACATGAAAATAATTTTATTTTCTCAAAATCTCTTCTCATATTTAAGACATTTACATGACAAATAAAATGTACATCTTCAGTTTTCTGGGAATAGCCTCTGAAGACATCATTCCGAAGGAATTTTTCTGAGTTTTGCATAAATAGTAAACTGTAAGAGATAGACAAAAACTTACTACACAAAAAATGTAGAGCTCCTTAAAACACAATTTCTCGCATACATTTTTTGTTTTTTCATTTTCGAGATAACTGGTTACTGGTTTCAGTTTTAAAATACTTAAAACTTTTCTCATACACAAACTTTCCAACTCCTGGCCACACAAAGCAATCCCTTGCAACCACATTTTGAAATGTTTAACTGTTGGATACCCAAGGTCATGGGTTCAAACTTGGGGGAGGACAATAAATTTTTTCAGGCATAAACATTTTTAGCCTGGCTTCCTTCGGAAGGGAAGTAAAGTCGTTGGTCCCGTGTCATAGATTTATTGCATGTAAATGAACCTCAAGCCTGATAGAGAGGCCTCTGAGCAAAACTGCCCAGTATAGAATGGGATGCTGAGAACCACAGCAGTTAAACAGCGTCCATAAACAAAAGACTCCATTTCCGTTATTTCCCTTCTACTTATAAGGAACTAAGTAATAAGAATGTTTCTGCTAATGGTTATCTAGATTAGCATGAAGTAGAAGAATAAGCTTCTTAACAATAATTTGTTACAGAAATGTAGTGAAAGTCATGTGAATGGAACACATCAGATTTTTGTTTATAGAACCTTCCTCTAAAGGTGATTGGTCAATGCTATTGCAGATGAGTTTAAGATATTCCTCAATTTCTTGTTTCTCCAAATTTACGGATTTAACCATGGTTGCAAGTATTGCATGAGCGTGACTGTAGGGATAGTTGGAAATAAGGAACTGGCATTGAAAGAGATGAGAAAATCTTTAGTGTAGATAGATAATTTATTTCAACTTTTCAAGTTATAAATTTCCTACATACATATATGGTTAGTTTCCTGGAGCTGGTATCATATACAGTTAACAGCCTGTATATGCACCTTTACCTCTATTTGTACATTTTTATACACTACCAACTTGCAACCCCATCACTTTTATTATTAACATCCTCTCTTTCTTTGATGAGTTTCCTGTCCTATTTCTCTCTTACTTTCCCTGTATAATTAATTACCTAGTTGTTTCAGAAATTCTTTATTATTGTTTCCAAAAAGCTTTAAGTACAATATCTCTGGTGGCAACTTATCCCAGTTTTTATTCTATATTATTTCTGTCTCTCTCTCTCTCTCTCTCTCTCTCTCTCTCCCTCTCTCTCTCCCTCTCTCCCCTCTCTCTCTCCCTCTCTCCCCTCTCCATATTTTGGTTTGCTCACATTCAATTATACAGTATAAATTGTTATTGCCACATCAACTTTTAGACCTTTTAATAACATTGTTCCTGTTCTTGTCCATGCGAGATCCTCACATCACTGTATTTTTCTCTTCACCACTGTTTCTTAACATCCCTATATAATATTAATCCCTCAAGTTACCTATTATTTCTTGTTTACATCATCTATCCTAGCTTTCACTTTATTCCATAGTTTTTGTCTTCCTGTTTGTGGTTTGCCCAATCCAACTTCTCTTTAATTGCCATGTGCAACTTGTTTCCCATTTTGCTGATTCTTGTCCTATAACAGACTGACAATACTTCCTTGCATCCTGTTGCAATATTTCGCTGACTACTGATTTGTCCCTCCCAATACAACTAATGCCACTCCATTTGGTAAACCTGTCGTCCTCCGTGGTGTAATGGTTACCATACTAATTTCATATACCCAAGGTCATGGGTTCAAACCTGGCAGAGGACAATAGATTTTTTTCAGGTGTGAAAATTCTTAGCATGGCTTCTTTCAGTAGGGAAGTAAAGCCATTGGTCCTGTATTGTAGATATAGCATGTAAAAGAACCTCAAGCCTGATAAAGAGGCCTCTGAGCAAAATGAAGCAGTCTTTCATGCCCAGTATAGAATGGACGCTGAGAACCACAGCTGTTAAAGAGCGTCCATAAATAAAACTCCATTTCATTTCTTGGTAATCCCAATATCATTTGTCTTTAATGTTATTAACAGTTCTATTGAATTGTTTATGCTTAAACTTTGGGAAGTTGAGAAGTGTTTTGTTTCGCCATTGGACTAGATACATTGATGTTATTCACTATCAGTCTTCATCTTGTTTCCTGGCATGTGAATTTTTGGCACCCCAGTAGTTTTTTGATAATGTGTGTTTGAAGAATGGGTAGTGAAAGTGATGTGATGGAGCACATCCCAGGCCCCAGAAACAGGAAGCAAGACTTGGACAAGTTTTAACATGATATATTATACATTGTCTCAGACTAGAATGATCCTGATGTATTTGACACTTTAGTGAACACAAATTAGTTACACTAATTCTAGCAATGCTAATTTCTTGACAATAAATCCAGTAAGATATTACCAGCAACTTATTAAATCTTACATAATTAATATTATTATGCACTAGCATAATGGTTATGCTTCCTTCTTAAGTATCATGAAACAGCAAATATCATTTGCCCTAGTCATTTCTCAAGATTTGCTTTGGTTGTGTTTCATTTTGCCAGATTGGCAGATGTGCTCCAGGATGATACACTACTTGCAAGTGTTCTGGGCCTCTGAGTATGCATATTAACGAAGACCTTAGAATTATATCACTGTTGCTAATTGAAACCTCTCGCACATAGGCAGGTGGAGAGCAAACGCTTAAAAGGCTTTAAAAGTGAGGTGCTTTGAGAGTATTAGGGTTTAATAATTAACATGGGCACTTCTACGCTGCATAACTATACCAACCACCGGAAAAATGATTCCATCTGCAAGAATAAACTGTAACATTTTGTAACATTAAATTCATTCCAATTTATTCTCATAGGTTTCCTCAGTCACTAAGCAAATGATAATTTATTTTAGGTTCGCAATACATAAACTAGAATTATTGAGACATAACAAATTTGTACCGTCAAAATATCACAAGACTATACTCAAATGCATTTTGCGAAAAATTGTTGCCATGAAAATAAAGGCAAGATGATGCTAAAACCTGACACAGCACCTTCCATATTTAGTTTTCCTTCTCATCTGACAGAGGTAATGAGATCACTAAGTTCACTCTTATAACTATTTTGTATATCTTTCATTAGCATTAGAAGGCAATGCTAATGAAACATATTAGATTCAATGTTATAATTTGGTCCTAAATTAAAACAAATCACCCGATATCTCGATTAAGTGAATTTTTCAAATCTGTAATTTTAGACTGAAACACAACCCTGCAGAGTGCAAAAATGAATTTTTGGAAAGTTTTAGAATATAAAGAATATTAAGTAATAATTGATTCTAATTTTAGATTTGTTTATAAATTATTTCAGGAAGCACAGACCATACTCTCCTGTGGTGCACATATGAATATACCTCTCTTATCTAACTCAAATATACCTCAAATACTTATAGGAAATGTTTATTTAATGTCTTGAATATAGTCTACTGAAGTGGAATACGGGTATTTAATTTCATGTTTATTTTATTTTTATACTCTACATACTATCTCTGAAAATCCAGTATTATATATGTTTTGTTTTTTTCTGCTAAATCATTTTATTTGTTTGGTTTTATTTATTTACATACCACCATATGTAATATTGTATTGTCACTTTGACCTTCTATAACAACTGCTTAAACTGTTTTGGTGTACATTAAAACTGTACTTCTCGATTAACTTAACACACATTCGTATTTTCAGGCTCTTGAGGGTGGGGAATAAGAATAGCTTCATGAGCCTAAAATCGAACTCAGCATATTTTTCATTTTTAATTCTGCATTTTGATCACTTTACTGTAGAGACACTCTTAACAAGCCCTCTTTATAATTCTTGTTGACGACTTTGTGCATTAAAGTAAAAAGCAGAAAGTATACATGGAATCACTGAGAAGAAACTGCAAAAATGGAATTAAAGCTGAATTATGCTCTCTGTGATTATGCTTACATCTTGTTTGTGAAACACTTTAAATGCAGATATGCGATATTCAAGTGCATTGATAATATTTACTTTGTTTTTGTTCAGTTGGATGAAATTCCATCTAGTTAATGATGTGATTTTATTCAATTCCCAACAGGACATTCAAAGTCTAATCCCTGTGCATAGATGCTGATGATTATAAAGCATGTATTGTTGCAATTATTTCCTATTCAGGTATCCTTATGATGTAAGTATAGCTGTTTTAAATTTCACTGTTTTTCCATTACAATCAATCTATTGCGCACAACCTTAGGGGTCTCTTGCTCTCCGCTACACTTCTTCATTTTACGACACTTTAACTGGTCTGCACAGCTAGGCGTGTAAGGGCTTGCATATTAAATACCAGAGCCAATTCTGCACAACAAACAATGCCATCAGAATTGGCATTCACCTCAGGACAAACTCTATGAGATACACATCTTAAATATCAGAAATGACTGAATGTTAAACAATAGCATCAGAATCACCTCAAGACCAACTCTGTTCCAAGAATGGTCATATGTTATGTGAGATATACATCTTAAATATCAGAAGTGACTGAATGATAAACAATAGCATCAGAATTCAGCTCAAGACCAATTCTGTTCCAAGAATGGTCATATCTTGTGTGAGATATACATCTTAAATATCAGAAGTGACTGAATGATAAACAATAGCATCAGAATCACCTCAAGACCGACTCTGTTCCAAGAATGGCTGTATGTTACAGGAATATAACTGTGCTAGGTATGTATATCATTATGGTTGTAAGCATTCCTTTCACATTCATGAACATAGGAGACACATCCTGTGGTGAAGTGCAGAAAAATAAACGCAAACATTTGTGTATGTTTCCTTTCCTGAAACCAATTCATGCTGAGCAGGTTTAGAAAACTATTTACAGGCAGTTATTGTAGGATGGCAGATAAAAGATAACATCCACGAACTTCACTCCGCCAATGGGTGTCCCATTTCTTTCCTCCCTTCTCCTCTATTGAGGAATATTCTTATATAAGATAGACTCTTCATTGTAGAGATTGTTCTTAGTGGCTGTGCCATGAAAGAGTCACCAGAGCTCACTCTAGTCAATTCTTTTGAATTAAGATATTGGCTGAATTTGAGGCAGATGAAATATATCATGTAGTGGAAAACATATGAAGTCTCAGTATGTAAAATTACCCAGAAAAGAAGTGAATGAAAATCTTGTGTGTTGTGCCACTTCCTCTTTTGGTTATTATGAACCAGCCTTTAATCTAAATCAAAGGTCGGTTAAATACCAAACTTGGTATCTAAGTTCAATATCTACCAAGGATGGGACAAGGAATATCACCCAGCCCTCACTACCCTTTGCATGGAAGATTTATCAAAATTTTAAATTTTCTCAAAAAGATGCCTTAATGATTTTGATTATATAGCCATATGTTAAAGATATTTACATGACAAAGCATATATCTGGAATTTTGTGGGAATTGCCTCTGAGGCCCACTTCCTTCTGGGTGAATTTTGCATAATTGGCAAACCATAAGAGAGATTAAAAATCTTTTTACACAAAAGATGTAGAACTCCCCTAACACACATCCAGTTAACTATATTCGAAATGCTTCTTGTTTTTGGTTTTAATTTTCAAGTACTTATACTTTTCTCAAAGGAAGGCAACCATTCGTCTTTCTATTTTTTCATCATGGTCATGCAAATAGAAAGGAAATTCAGAGTTATCATGCAGCCACAAGCTCTTAAAAGATTTGACTAATGCTTTAGCCTAGTGTATTTCTTTATTTCTCTTCTACTTACAAGGAACTAAGTAATAGCTAATAATGTTTATCTAGGTTTGCATGAAGTAGAGAGAAGAATAAGATTTTGTAAGAATAGTTTATTGCAAATTATACAGAAAAAGTTCTGAGTACCCCACCCCAGATTGTTTTAATGTATATATTTTTGAAGTTCATTACTTTTATAGTAATATTTTTTTTTTTTTTACTATCTGTTTACAGATCAGCTTGGAGTCTGTAAAAATAAATGGATGGTGAATATCATCGGAGGTGTTTTGAAAGTGCGTGCCAGCAAGATGTGTGATGAAGACCTAAAATTAGAAGACAAGTGTTTATTGTGTAATAAAGTGCTCTCAGATGGAGCATTGTGTACAGACCATGATGATAAATTGAGACAGTATGAGTGTTTGTTTTGTGATTTGACCTTCAGTCGTCAAGCTTCCTTGGTGTGGCATTTAAAAACTGCCCATGACTATAAACTGAACACAGATTCACAGAAGAGTCCCTCTGGAAGTGAGCACAATTATTACGAAAGACCTAAATGTGACAAATGCGACATAGAGCTGTTAAATGCTTACGAGTTGGAGAAACATACATGTGGAGATTCTGAGGTTGAACAGTTCACTCAAGGAAACAAACTTGAATCACCAGTAGCAGAGAAAGACTCATCAATAACAGAGGCGGATAAGGTAAAGAAAGAATCATCAGTAGCAGAGCCCAGTAAATCAAAGAACCCCCTTGTATCATCATTAACAGAGTTCTGTGAGGTAAAGAAAGAATCACCCAAAAAAGACCTCGTTGAAGTAAAGAAAGAATCACCCAAAAAAGACCTCATTGAAGTAAAGAAAGAATCACCCAAAAAAGACCTCGTTGAAGTAAAGAAAGAATCACCCAAAAAAGACCTCTTTGAAGTAAAGAAAGAGCCACAAGTAATAGAGCACAATAAAGTAAAGAAACCTGTTAGATTATCAGCAACACAGCGCAGTAAAATAAATGATGCTGTTGAATCACCAATGATAGACACCAGTAAAGCAAAGAAGCCTCATAAATCACCAGCAATGCACCACAGCAAAGCAAATTTTGCTGTTGAATCACCATTGATAGAACCGAGTAAAGAAAAGAAGCCTTGCAAATCACTAGTAACACATCCCAGCAAAGCAAATATTGCTATTGAATCACCAATGACAGAAACTAGTAAAGCAAAGAAGCCTGACAAATTACCAGTAGCACATCCCAGCAAAGCAAATTATGCTGTTGAATCACCAGTGACAGAGAGTAATAAAGCAAAGAAGCCTTATAAATCTCTGGCAACACACCCCAGCAAAGCAAACAATGCTCTTCAATCACCAGTGACACAGAGTAGCAAAGCAAAGAAGCCATATAAGTCACCAGCAGCACAGCTCATTAAAGCAAATGATGCTACTCAATTACCACTGGCAGAGAGTAGTAATGCAAAGAAGCCTTATACACCAGCAACACAGCCCAGCAAAGCAAATGATGCTATTCAATCATCAGTAACAGTGAGTAATAAAGTAAATAAGCCTGAAAAATCATATGCAGCACCGCTCAATAAAGCAAATGATGCTATTCTATCACCAGTGGCCGAGACTATTAAAGCAAAGAAGCCTGAAAAATCATTTGCAGCACAGCTCAATAAAGCAAATGATGCTATTCTATCACTTGTGGCCGAGACTATTAAAGCAAAGAAACCTGAAAAATCATTTGCAGCACAGCTCAATAAAGCAAATGATGCTATTCCATCACTAGTGGCTGAAACTATTAAAGCAAAGAAGCCTGAAAAAGCATTTACAGCACAGCTCAATAAAGCAAATGATGCTATTTCAGCGTCAGTGACCGATACTATTAAAGCAAAGAAGCCTGAAAAAGCATTTACAGCACAGCTCAATAAAGCAAATGATGCTATTCCATCACTAGTGGCTGAAACTATTAAAGCAAAGAAGCCTGAAAAATCATTTACAGCACAGCTCAATAAAGTAAATGATGCTATTTCAGCGTCAGTGACCGATACTATTAAAGCAAAGAAGCCTGAAAAAGCATTTACAGCACAGCTCAATAAAGCAAATGATGCTATTCCATCACTAGTGGCTGAAACTATTAAAGCAAAGAAGCCTGAAAAATCATTTACAGCACAGCTCAATAAAGCAAATGATGCTATTTCAGCATCAGTGACCGAGACTATTAAAGCAAAGAAGCCTGATAAATCACCAGGAAAACAAGGTAACAAAGCAAAGAAAGCTACTGAATCATCCGTTATACATTGTAGCAACTGTAATAAAGATTTTTCTTCACAAGAGGAATATCATAAACATCTCAGTAAATATGCTACCAAATATCGACCATTTTTCTGCTGTATTTGTCAAACCACTTTCTCCAGGAAGCGTTCACTCATTTTCCATCTGTACATCCACAAAAGATCAAGCGAACCAGAGAGCAAAGTTAGTCGTCTCTCTGACATAGATGCTCCACCAAGAGCATTTCCATATACCCCTAGCACAAAAACCAAAAAGACACCAACAAAGAAAGAGGTTGAGACTAGCATGCCAGCGAGAAAATCAACAAGGAAAGAAGTAGATAATGATGAGCCAGCAAGGAAATCAGCTCGTATATCTACTGAAACAAGCAAAGAGACGCTGAGCAAACCAGTGCCAAAAGATGAACCACAAATTATTGATGTCAGGAATAATGATGCAAGCAACCAGAGGTGTTCGTTGTGCCACAAGAAATTTAAGAAAGTGCTAGATCTTGAAATGCACATGATAAACGACCACCAAGCGCCGTTAATGCACAAATGTTCGCTGTGTCCAGAAGCATTTGTGCTAAAACCTTCCTTGTTAAACCACGCCATTGGCCACATATTCTAGAAATATTTAATTATCTGATGAGAGGTGCTCACGAATTTAAGTTAATAATTGCAAATGGTTGTACATATATGTACCTGCAATTTGGATACTGTATCAATATACAACATAGTTATAATGAGATTGTAACATAAAGAGTTAATTTCTCTAACACTTTCTGGAAATATTGACACACAGAACTTTGAAAATTGATTTTTATTGCTACTTATTTGTTTTCTCTTTTAATCATGATAGAACAAAGTTTATGTGGATGATACCACATAATTTTTGCTACCTTTCCAACATGCAGATAGTTGCATATTTTGGTCAGACCAAACCCTTCTCAAATAACATTGATTGCATAAGTGCCTGTAAACAGAGGAATCCTTGTATTACATTTGGATAAGTTGGTAATAGTGATGCGAAAATTAAATTTGAGAAAAGGTGAAAGTCGGAATAGAAATTCAGACATCACTTACATTTTGTAGTTTCTACAGAAAACCAAAACATCTTGGGCTGCCATAGCCCTCTACTTTCTTTAAAGGTGTACCTTCCTAAATGTTCATAATATCATGAGAATTTGTTCCCTCACTTGATTTAATTTTTTCACTTTTCCTGTACTTTTGCACCCATTTCAATTTGCTTTAAGCTCGCCTTTAATTTTAATTTTGCTTTCCTTTTCCCTGTTACTTTACAAACTATGCAGTTTTCTCTTTCCTATCATTTCCATGACTTTATTTGACTTGGTTCACTTTCATCCCCTCCCTTCCCTTTTCTTCTACCATTGCATCATGTCTGTTCCCTCCTTGATCTTTGGTTTGGTGTACACTATGACACTGTGTTCCTGCAGCATTTAACATTCTTCCACACTCTTATATTATTCACCCACTCTTTCTTTAAACTACATACTCTTCATTATCACTTCCCTTTTGCACTCCCTCCCTAATTCACCATCAGTTGGTTTTCTCCTTCAAATTGCTTTTTCCCTTGTCTCTAACATACTTTCCTGCATCATTTCCCAAACCATCTCTCTGCTATTCTCCCCCTCCATTGTACTGGTCACTTTTTCTCTTCATTGACTTTCAAAGTTATTGCTCCATGTTGTAAGTTTGTCACCATCGTCAATTTCAAAAGCCCACAGTTTCATCCATAGATTGGTGTACATTTCATTAACAGAAGAAAAGTAAAGAATACCAACACATAGTCAACACAAGCCTTCACCAAATCAACAACAAAATTTTTAAAAAACATATAGATTGAGGATACTACAAAGCTTCCCCAGCAAAAAAAAACAAAATTCATCTTATAAAAATTTGTATTTCACCCAAATTCCACATCATCATCAAAAAGCATTACATTTGCTTAGCTCCTCTAATTAAATACAGTCTAGGAGAATTTCTGCAACAATTTCAAGCACCCAATATCTCAGAACAAAATAACAAAGTTTGCCAAATCAATTGCTTAGAATGTGATAGAAGCTATATAGGAAAAATAAAAAGAATCTTGGACAACAGACTTAAACAAATTAGAGACTTCAGATACAGATAAAGAAATCTACCCTTGTTCATTTCTGGACAATCGGTCACACTGAACATTTCACTTCTAAAACATACAAAATATACTGCTGAATTGGGTACTTTGGAAAAGATTTTAACTGTAAAACACAAAGACCACATACTGAATTTTGAATTGTGGCACCAAATGAGCTATGAAAGTAAATTGTTCCATCACTAGATGTCAGTATAGGCACCAACATCAGAAACAAGTCACTTGCTTTTAATGAGTGAATAGTCCTTGGGGCCAAAGGGCAGGGGGGAAGAAGAGAGTTTGTGTGATGAATAGGTGGTCTAATTTACCTCAACTAGCCAAGTTATTAAACAAAACACTGCATGTGAACTCTGGGATCTACAGACAGAGTTAAACCTTAGCATTGAAGCTACTAGATACCAAGGTGTATAGTGTACTTCATGCCCCAATGTTGTTACTCTGCTTCCAAAATTGCATGAAACCACAGGGTGAAACAAGTCGGGCTCATCCACCATCTTGTGAAACTACCGTATGCAACATCTGTCAAATTTTTTTCCAAGTTTTTTAAGTAAAGGACAATGGAAGGGAAGAAATGTATAGTAGAAGGGAGATTTAATAAAATCACATTTTTTGGCCTGTTAGAAGTTGTTGTTGATAAATTGGTTGTTGTTGCAGTAAATATCATGGCAAGGTCATAACTTAATTTTGTTCTAATTTCTTGGTTCTAAAACTACTGTTAATGTAACAAAAGACTGTACCATATATTACAACTTTGATTTAAAGCATTAATAGAATGGGTGATTTTAATCAAGAATTTTGGTCAAGGAATATTGCAATAATTATTGCATTCTGGGTCCAGGGAATATACCCACCTATTCTGACGGTTATATCATATGCACATAATTTGATAGTAATTATTCACAATAGCTGCTAAATAGGTGAATTAGCAAGAGGTTTCTTTTAAACTGGAGTAGGTTGCCAATTTTTTCTGTGAATTGCCTTTATCCAAGTTTCTCTAAGGCCTTTCCAAGTTGGAAATCTAACAAACAATACAGAACCATTCTGTTGATAATGTGTAACACAGTTCAGTAAGTATACCACCAAAATGTCACTTAAATAAGTACACTAATCTGTGTATTCGCTTTCCTTTTTCTTGTTTTTGCTTCTGCTATTTGAGAAACTACAACCAAACACCACACACGTAATGACCATTATACCGGTTTAAAACTTACTCTAAATTTACTGCTTAATTAAACATTAACATACAAAATGTTATTTTTGTGAACACATTTAACCCACACAAGGTGTACTCGTGTCTAAGTGTAGCGGCTGCTTGAAAATCCTGCTTCACCAACCATAATGTATAAGGCTAGGACATTTCCAATTTAATCTATCCCTGTGCATGAAACCTACTGAATGAAGATTAGAGAATCAAGCCTCAAGAAAACATGTGTGCATAGTAAGTGATGTGTTTTTTTTTTGTTTTTTTTTCTCTCTTCCAACTGAAACCTTTTCTTAAATTTAAAGAATAGTGTTTAGTTACTTTGATATTCAATGTAAAAAGCCTTTGTTTGGATGTGGGAATTTCATGCACTGCATCGATCTGTTCCCTCTCCATGTGCCAGTTAATCACTTAACACAAACTCTGTGATGTATATATTTTAGTGTTAGTGCTGTGTCTGTGAACTGTATGACATAGAATCTTCGCAACGACAAACTCTTATAGACAATTGAGACCGATTCCCTGCTGTTTCTTAAGACACCAAAAGTAAATCGCTGTGTTCCTACAGATGAAAGCTCAATAACATTGCAGTAAAGATAGAATCAAGTCCAAAGAAATTTCTGAGAAAACTTATCTAGGAATTTTGGAAACCTGAACTTGGAATACGACTAATCTTTGGAAATTAAAACCATAGCCATATAAAATAAGTTCAGGGATTGTAACCACATGATAATTAACCCTTTTTCTGCCTGCCTAGAGAGCAGAGTACAGATGAGAACTGCCAAGCAAGTACAGGATTTTAAAACAATGATAAAATGAAAATCAAATGATTTGTACATAATGAATTTAATTTTTTTTTTTTTTTTTTTCATTAAATACTCTCTTCTGTTGTATAATATAGATTTCATAGATAGGAAGTCTCTTAAATAGTTGAAAAAGAAGAATAAAAAAACAAACTTTTGAAAGTAAACATAAAACCTAAAAGATTTTATGCTTCACCCATTCAAATGTACCCAATAATGAGGTGATGCGTTAAAAGAAAAAGATAATAATTGGTCCTTTGGGTCACAAACTTCTGACCATACCAGTATGGCCAACTTTCACACACCATGTGACCATTTGAATTATCTGATCTTGTAATGCTGCATAATGGTGTGAACTAAATTATTTTATTTTACATAAAATGTGTGTATCTACATTTGGTTGAAACTTGTCATCACACCGATTGATTTAGTTGGGCCCACCCTGTCCTTTACCACAGTTTCTCTTGAGTGTAGAGCATACATTTTGACTGAATTTGATCCTGTGATCCTTCGTTTGATACCTTGTACACTCCTATTGTGCCTTAGATTGTGTGGTCATAAATCCAGATATCAAGGTTTGTTTTATTTAATGGAGTTATCTGATGTTATCTGTTAGTAAAGTGGGTGATTTAAGAATCATCAATAAAATAGTGGTATGTTTGGTTTGGTGTTGTCTTTAATTTTTAAAATACAAAACATTAGTTTAACCTTCAAACTGAAAGAAATCACCAAAGCACATACATTTACCCTGCATTGCGTGAATTGTTTGTTATATGCTAGTCTTCCTCTCATTTGCAAACTGGATTTTAATCGTTAGTGAGATATTGCTAGTTCAAGTCCCAGCACAGCAACTACAGTCAAATGTGCCTGGAGGGTCCAAGTAAAATAACTGCCATCATGACACTTGGATGCTGACAGGGTTTCATTTAACTGCAGTTGCATGGATTTTGCAATTATTTAAAAAAAAAAAAAAAAACCTACAGTTTTATTGCAAAAACATTAACATTTTTATAATATAAAATGGCTATAAATAGCTCATTTTGTTGTTGAAGGGTAGTGTAATAAGAAAAAAGAAAAGAAGCACTGTAAAATACTAAAACCTTTGATTAATCTTCTTAGTTGCCAAATGGAGGGTTAAACAAGTAATTAAAAAAAAAAAAAAAAATCTAAAGGACACATGTGTAAACTAAGTTACTATACCATTCAGCATATACTTAGGCCGCGCCGTGGCCGAGTGGTTAGATCACTCGCCTCTCACCTAGATGGCTAGGGTTCGATCCCAAGCGACCGCATGTGAGATTTGTTGTGGACAAATCTGTGCTGGGGTAGGTTTTCTCCAGGTACTCCGGTTTCCCCCGCATTCCACTGGTGCTCCATCATAATTCATGTATCATCAGTGCCACCACCTGCAGTGCCTTAAGTAGTTAAAGCGGGCATTAAACACTACCAAAAAAAAAGAAAAGCACATAATGTCAGAAGCTCTGCCACTCAGGTCTGAAAATTCAAATTCCTTATCAACAGCCTCTTAACACATCCTGAACTGCAGCTCTTATTTCAACTTTGGTTCATAACCTTTTGCATGTTGATGCCATTTTTCAGCATATATAAACATGACTAGAGAAACCTGTGTTTGGAGTTGGCCTGAAATGCTGCAGCAAAGCTTTCTCTATGGCTACAGAATTTCTGGTTGAAATGTGTTTAACCCTTAATTGCATTAATTATTTTGCTATATGTGCTGTTCCTCTAATTTGCAAATTGGTATTTATTTCCTTTTCACTGACACCACAATTGAAGTGACTTGAATAGCCGCGATACCAAGTGGACCGGCCATCCATTCAAAGTCAAACATTGCTAGTTTTGAGCCTCAGCGACTGCAGTCAAATGTGCTTGTAAAGGACAGGGAGGGCCCAAGTAAAATAACTGGTGTGATGTCAAGCTTGGATGCTAATGGGCTTACATTTGACAGCAGTTGCATGGATTTTGCCCTTTTTTATATTAAAAAGAAAACACTTTTATTGCAAAAATATTAATATTTCTTTAATGTAAGACAGCTACAGGGTTCTTCATTTAAAGCCTAATGTGTGCACGGCTTTTCACTTGAGTGCGATTGGGTGTGCCACAACCAGCTTTGTTCCTACATAAACTCTGGGTGTAACACACTTCATTTACAGACTACTCGTAAAATATTGGGCTGATTATGCATCTAGTGCTAATAGCACACCAAACTCCAATTTTCTGATCATGATGGGGGATTTCTTGAATGCAATGTGGATTTTCAGATGCCCAGTATTGTGTTATGTGTTGACACGAGCATTTAGGTGGAACTGTGCCTCGTGGAAAAGAACAGAAGCTGTGTATCAATTAAACTGTCATTTAGTGATGAAAGAAACCATCAACAATCATCCATGATACTGGGTCACCTTGTTTTAAAGTGTGGACACTTGTACACTTATAGGGCTTTAGTTGCTCTATGTACAGAAGACTGACAATGTAACCTGTTGTACTAATTTCGGGATGGATTTTGTTGAACATTCAAGACTTGCATTTATGTTTAACTTTTCCTTTATTAAAACTGTATTCTTATGATTTCATTCTTTGTTTGTCACAGAACCAATGGTTTGGAAATTCTTCACAATCTTGTGAATCGTAAATCTGGAAGGAGGCACTTCACCAGGGAACTTTTGAATACACTCTATGCAAACACGGTTTGGTGACTTCCAATTATAATAACTTTTACACACAAAAATGTGTTGTGGCTGACACTAGCCCAAGCCGGTTGTGGGGGAATCAAACGAGGTCTCGGGAGAGGCGAAATGCTGTGCGCCCCAATAGGTTTTAAATGAACCCTATATAACTAGCCTAATTTTATTGGTGAAGGTTAATGTAGTACAAAATTTGAAAAACAGTTGCAATTAAAATGCTAAAAGCTTTGATTAATCACGTTTGTTGCATACATGCAATAAAGGATTAAACATATGAAATTGACTTTGGCAAGGTACTATTGTGACATTGAAGTTACAGGTATAGCTGGGAATTTTTGTTTTGGCAAAAGGAGGTGGCCCAAGTTGGACAGGTAAAAACAATTTACAAATTAGAATGATTCACAAATAATGTTTAGTTCCTCACATTTATTGATAATTAAATATGTTGAACAAGAGAACATACAAAAGACATTTTTATTTCTTTAGCATTTTTCTTAGACACCCATCACTGCTGGAAAAAATTAAAAATAATTTTGGCTGATATCTTCGCTAAAAGCGCTATTGTTTGTAAGTTTCTTTAGTGCAGTCTTGCATGTTGATACTTTTAACCTCAGAGTGGGCAAAGTTCATTATCAGCACATGGCAGGTTGTCACGCAACTGATCATATAGGGCAAGGTAGGCATAAAGTCTGTTGTTACAACTTAAAATTTTATAATTTTTTTTGTGACAATTAAGGACCCTATGTGACAGAAAGCCAAGAAATGAATATTTTTGTTTTGGATGTGTTTTCATTATAAAAATTGTGGCTCAATCCCTGACGCGAACATGATAATAGGTAACCCCTTGTAAACAGGTTAAGAAGAGTTAATTTCTGAAATTGTGGTTGGATAAACTAATAATTGCTCTATTGACCTGCCTGATTTTATTTGAAAGGCATATCCAGAAAGTAAGTAAAAGTTTGGAAAAAGAGGCATAATGTATTTATTTTTACATGAAAGAGCATTCCTTAACACAATTTTCAACATAGCTGTCACCATTGGTAAGAGTTTGCCATAATGGAGAATGAACTTCTGTACACCCTCTTCAAAGAAAGCTGCTGAATAATGTATTTTGTGGAAATACATCATAAATCATTTTTATTATGAACCGTTTTCATGAAATGCCTCATTCACTTGTTCAACCAAATCATCAGTAACAACAGAAGGTCGCCCACTCCATGCTTCATCATTGAATTGCCTAACCCACTTTCCCAGTATTCCATCTGTCATTACATTTTCGCCATAAATCTCTACCAGCTGGTTTCACATTCTGTACATTCAAAAACCACATTATGGAACACACTTCACAGTTGGCAGAATTAGACATTTCTTAAACATTTCAAATGCTCAGTAACAACGATAAACACAACACAATCCTGCTATGATGGTGTCAATGGACAGAAAATGAAACAGTATATACTTTCCAGACATGCCTCATGGTCATGAATAAATGAGAGTTAATAGAGATTTTGTTAGTGTGTGGAAGATGTGCAGACATTTTGTAATGAAGGTACAGTGTTATTTCCCCCAGGAGCCTACTACGGTAGGTACGGGTTTGGCGCACCCGGGGGTTTCCGAGCCACTCACCACCATCTCATCCCCATCACCACCAACTGAGCCACGTTTTGTGTTTGTGTGTGTGTCTGCTTTTGTGGGAGCGAAGTTACTCGCCTCATCTTCTTCCCCTTCTAGGCTTATTCTTTACATATTTAGTTTTAAGGCTTTAGATTAATTAACTCCCGCCTCACCAACAGGAATCTTTATTCTATCTCCGTGGTTCCTGTCCCACGGTTCCAGCGCGGCTTCCAACATGTGTGCTCTTCGGAGGTCTCAGGCGTGAAGGTTGAGCGGACCCTATGTGTAAGCCTTAGGTGCGGAGCCCGTCCATACCGTTATATACACCCACGTAGCTTCCTCGGGGGCCCGGTCTGTTTTAATTTCCCGACGAACACTGCTCGATGGGTTAGAATCACGAATCGGACGTGTTACTGCTAACGAAAACCCGGTGTAATCAACCACAAGTCCCCTGAATCCATGTCTGCTTTATTACGCAGCGTGGCCTAAAGTGGGGAGCCACAGGTGGTTATACCTGTGGTAGGGGCTTAAAGACGGGTTGTACATGGTGAAGGGCTTACCCGTATGGACCAGCAGTAGTGGCTGGAGGGTAACTCCTTCTGAGGTATTCCATGAGATCGGTCTGGTAGGGGTCTACCAGGCCTCACAGACCGGAAAGTATTTTGGTGTCTTTTTTTCTTTACTCCCGGATGGCAGGCCGACGCCGACGGTTCCGGAAGGGGGTCCTTTCAGCATGCTCTCCGCGCAAATCCACTTTATTTGACCGCTTTTTAGTTGTGACCTGGGCCTGCGAAAAGAAAACTGTGCGAGATATTAGTCCGTTTTATATACAACGCGAGATTGACAGGATATGCGGTAAAGTGACCAATGCCACCAGAACGCGAGACGGTACGCTTTTAGTTGAAACGAAGACAGCAGACCAGTCCAAGAAACTTGTGAAGGCCAGCTTGTTGGGTTCGTGCCCCATTACCGTGGTTTCCCACAAGTTTTTAAACACCTGTAGAGGCGTAGTAACTACTTCTTGTTTGGACTGTCTTTCCGAGGCAGATATTGTCACCAATTTATCTGACCAAGGTGTGTGCTAAGCGTACCGTCTGCTCGGCAAACGAGGTGGTGAATCAGTGGCATTGCGTATAGCCTTTCTAACTTTTAAGGGCACCACAATACCCGAGACCTTATATTGATATGAACGCGTCTCTGTGCGGCCGTATGTGCCGAACCCAATGAGCTGTTTTCGGTGCCAACTCAAACTCGGTGCACGTTTGATGCCATCTGCGAACGGTGCGGCCAGCCTGCTCATGATGAGGGTGTCTGTTCACGAGACCCTTGCTGCGTTCACTGCCGCGGGAGCCATTCCGCTAGTTCACGGCAATGTCCACGGATTTTGGAGGAAAAAGCCATCCAGGAATTAAGAATCAAGGAACATCTCACTTTTCCGGAGGCCCGGCGCCGCTATCAGCAGCTTAAGCCTACGACCAACTTAGGCTACGCCTCCGCTGTTCGCCGCACTCCTGGTGCCTCTGTGGCTCTTCAAACTGCACCGGTTGCTGAAGCGTCCACTCAAAGCAACTGTGGCTCACCTCTGTTGTCTTGTCTGAACGATCTGCACCGCCAGCCGTCACCTAGTTCACCGCCTCTCATGAGCGTTCTCATAAGAAGCACAAGGCGGCGGATAAACCAAAGTCCCGTTCACGCTCTACGGACCGACCATCTGAGGAGTCCGACGGGGACACAAGCCGTCCTTTTTTGGGCCAGAGGTATGTGAAACTCAACCGGCCACCTTAACAATGCCTGTCGTCCATCAGCTCATATTGAGAGTTTCCTTTGTTCCACCTCGCTTCTCCCACGTTTCTAGCGTCTTTCCTTTTTGCCATGGCTCTGCTGACATGGAACACCCGCGGTGTTCGCTCCCATAGAGCTGAACTACAGTTATTGCTGCGGTCTTATGATCCCTTGGTCGTCTGTTTACAGGAGATGAAAGCTTCAGCCACACGATCCTTTTGTAGTCCACCATTACGACCCGGCTCGCTTCGATCTTACCCCGGAGGATGGGTCTCTAGCTCACGGGGGTGTCATGATACTCACGCGCGATGATGTCTTTTGTAAGCCACTATCGCTTATCACTGCCTTGCAAGCTGTTGCTGTCCATCTTGTTCTTCCGGAATACACCTTATCAGTCTGTAACGTTTACTTCCCTTCTTCAGCTACCCTAAGTTCAGCCGACATGCTGACACTGCTGTCTCAACTCCCGGCCCATTTTGTTTTGTTGGGTGATTTTGTTGACCTCTGAAATTTTTAGGCTTGTCGTTTTGAACACTGGTGAACCCACTTTTATTTCTGATTCTTCTGGCACCTTTCTATTTGTTCAGCACAGCTTGCTTACCGGTTACAATGTAATGAGGTATCTGACACCCATTCCAGCGATCATTGCCCGTTTGTTCTGAGTTTGCTCTCTCGCCGTGTTACTTCCTCGCGAGCAGCACTTGGCAGCTGGATAAAGCCCTCTTTTCAGCAAAAGCGGTCTTTAAGTCCCGTGAGTTCGACACAATAGATGAGATGGCAGAACATTTTCTATCTGTCGTTCTCTCCGCCGCCGACTTATCTATTCCTCGGTCGTCTTCCCATCCCAGACGGTTGCCGGTTCCTTGGTGGAGTGCCGAGTGCCGCGAGGCTATCCGTGCCCGCAGGAGGGCTCTTAGGGTGTTTCACCATCACCCTACGCTGCATCATCTGATCTCTTTCAAACAAGCCCGCGCACGGGCCCGTCGCATTATTCAGGATAGCAAACGGGCTTTCTGGGCCTCGTTTGTTGCCACCTTTAATAGATCAACGCCTTCTTCGGTAGTCTGGGAAAAGCTATGACGTGTTGCCGGTAAGCAGGCCAACTCTTCCATACCGGGACTTCACGTGGGAACTGCTACTGTCGTCGATCCGGTAGCTGTTGCCCTTGATAGTACGTTCGCGTCTGCCTCTACTTCCGAAAATTATGATCCAGCTTGTACTACCAAGGCTGAGGTGGAATCTGAGGCTCTCCTTGCGCTCTTTTAGCAATGAGTGCATTAACTCGATTTTTAGCATCCAGGAGCTTGAAAACTCCCTTTCGTCCTCTAGGCTCACTGCTCCTGGACCAGATGGTATTCATATCGCCATGCTCCAGCATCTCTCTCCTGCCGGCAAACTCTTTCTCTTATTTCTATACAACCGCATTTGGTGTGATGGAGTGTTTCCTGCAGTCTGGCGCGAGGCCACCATCGTCCCAATCTTAAAACCTGGTAAGGATCGTCATCTACCTTCCAGCTATCATTCCATCTCCCTCATCAGTTGCCTCTGCAAAGTGATGGAGAGCATGATTAATGGGCGTTTGCGATGGTGGCTCGAATCCCAAAATCTGTTTGCCAGCGTCCAATGTGGGTTCCGTCGCTACCGTTCTACAGTCGACCACCTGGTCGCACTATCCACACACATCATGGATGCCTTTTTGCGGAAGAGTCAGACTGTCGTGGTATTTTTTGATCTGGAAAAGGCGTATGATACCTGCTGGCGATACTGTGTACCTCGTACCCTTCATAATTGGGGAATTCGTGGTCGTCTGCCCGTTTTTATTCGGGAGTTTATGAAAGATAGAGTTTTTAGGGTACGGGTAGGCTCGATTTTATCCGGTATTTTTACTCAGGAGAACGGAGTACCATAGGGTTCGGTGCTTAGTGTCACATTGTTTGCTATTGCCATCAATCCTATTGCAGAGTGTTTCACCTGGGGTTTCGTCTTCTTTATTTGTGGACGATTTCGTAATTTATTTTAGTTCTCGACGGCCTTGTCTTCTCGAACGACGCCTCCAACTGTGTTCTGACCGCCTGTACCTTTGGAGTATCAATAATGGTTTTAATGTGTCTTCTTAGCTTCCGGAGAAGGCCGCGTTATCTTGCATGGGAATGCCGACGTTTCGCTCATCTTGCGTTAGCTTGCTGGGCACAAGAGCCCAGGTCGTGGAAGCCTACGCATCCAATAATGGTTTAAATTCTTCGTCGAGAAAACCGTCTGCGTTAATTTCTGGCGACGGAAGGCGTATGCTTCGCCTTCTCTACTTCTTGGTACGAATCTTCTTCCTTTCGCTGAGGAGACGAAATTTTTAGGATTGATTTTTGACCGGAAACTCAGCTGGTCTTCTCATATTTCCTACTTAAAGGCAAAATGTGACCGTTCTCTTAATATTTTACGTGTTTTAATTGGCACATCCCGGGGGGCTGATCGGATTACTCTTCTTCGGCTCTGTCGGGCTCTCGTTCGGTCAAAGCTCGACTTCGGTTGTATTGTGTATTCTTCGGTCCGCCCGTCAATTTTAGCTCGTCTCAATGCTACACATCACCGTGGTATCCGTATGAGTATTGGCGCCTTTCCCACGAGCCCAGTTCTTAGCCTTTGTGCGGAAGCTGTCGCACCTTCGCTGCCTTATCGACGTGATGTTCTCCTTTGCAGTTATGCCTGTAGCCTTCTTAGTTTACCAGGGCATCCGTCTTTTACCTGTTTTTTTTTTTTTTTAATGAATCTTTGGATCTCCGATACTCGAGTAACTCCCGGGCCTTACTCCCGCCTGGTGTTCGCTTTCGGCTGTTGGACGTCACTTTACCGCCACTCTATTCTAGAGGGGAGACTCTCTTTCCCCCGTGGCTCCACCCTGAGATACTTGTTGAACAAGGTCTGTTGTACACGCCGAAGTCAACCACTTCCCATTTGGCTCTTCATTCCGCCTTTTTAGCCCTCAAAGAACCTTTTCTTGGTCCTAAGTTTATCTATACTGTTGGTTCAAAGGACGCTACGGGAGTAGGATGTGCTTTTATTCATAACCGACAGAGTTTTAGATTTCGCCTTTTACCGCAGTGCTCGATTTTTACAGCTGAGCTTTTTGGTGTTTACCAGGCTCTTTTATACACTCAGCGACAGGCTTTTAGTGAGTGGGTTGTGTGCTCTGATTCCTTGAGTGTTTTGCAGAGTCTGAGATTGCTGTGCCGCCCCCATCCCCTTGTACAACGTGTCCAGGATTGTCTCCATTCGCTTGCCGAATCCGGCTTTAGCGTCACATTTATGGGTCCCTGGACACGTCGGCATAGACTGCTGACGCCGCTGCGAAGGCCGCCATTTCCGCCCCCATATGTTCTAACGCACCTGTACCTTCTGGGGATTTACGCGCTTTTTACCAACATCTTATCCTTTTGCGTTGGAGTTCTGCCTGGGCCGATCTGCAGGGGAATAAACTTCGGTAGGTGAAGCCTCTCCCTGTCGCCTGGAATATCTCCTCTCGCGCGTGCCGTCGCGAAGAGTTGATTTTAACTAGACACCGTATCGGCACTGTCGTTTTAGTCTCAGTGATTTATTGTCTTCGGACCCTGCACCATTTTGTGTTCACTGTCGTGAGCCCTTGACTGTGAGGCATGTTTTAATAGAGTGTCAGTTTTTAGCTCCCTTACGTTTGTCCGTCGGTATACCACTTGATATTTCGCAGGTACTTGCGGATGAAGTCGTTTCTGTGGAACCAGTTTTAAATTTTATGCGTCAGGTCGGTATGAGCCACCGTGTATGATTTTCACGTGTTGCCAGTGTGTATTTTATTTGTTTAACAACCTGGTGGCATCGTTTATCGGTGGCGCTCTAATAAGGTACTTGATATAGTTTTGCGTTCCACAGCTCCTGACACTTTTAGCCAGATCTTTGTGGTGTTTTAGTTTTTAGTGTGCAACCTTGGTGCCTAGCTTTTTAATTCCCTTTTAAATTCTTTGTTCGGGCGCTAATGACCATAATCATTGAGCGCCCTAAGGCCCTTATACTACTACTACCACCACCATTACCATTACCACTACCACCACCACCAACACCATTACTACCACCATTATCACCACCATTACCACTACTACTACCACCATTACCACTACTACTACCACCACCACCATTACCACCACCATTACCACTACTACTACCACCATTACCACTACTACTACCACCACCACCACCATTACCACTACCACCACCATTACCACTACCACCACAACCACCACCACCATTACCACTACTACTACCACCATTACCACTACCACCACCACCACCACCACCATTACCACTACTACTACCACCACCAGTACTACTACCACCACCATTACCCTACAGGTCATCTCAGGAGCAGTACCCATAGATCTGTTAGTAAAAGAGAGAAATATCTTAGAAGAAAAAATTGGTTCCACTAATGCAGACAAAAAAAATATAAGACAGCAAATCATAGAAGAGTGGCAAGAGCAGTGGCATGAGACCATGGAAGTGGCACAATGGACGAAGAAAATTATCCCAGATATTAATATGTTGCTGTTATGCAAGCACAGATCATTAGATTATTTCATGACGCAGGTACTATCTGGTCATGGAAGATTAAGGTACTACGCAAAAAAATGGGAAGAAGAATAGCGAGATATGCAACTACTGCCCAGAAACTGATACCGCAGAGCACACGCTACTCCACTGCCCAAGATGGGAGACCTTTAGGAATAAAGCTCACACAAAATTGGGTAAAATTATAACAGTAGATAATTTAGAGCAGACCATTACTGGGAGTACAAAAGCATGGAATACAGTAAAAGAACTATGTAAAGAAATTATGGAGACAAAGGAAAAAGAGGAAAGACAGTAACTGGCAATACAAATAGACAGCTGCCATGTTGATGAAATGCGGCAAGCAGTTCCGAAATGGTAAGCGGATAAGACAGTGGTTTTTTTTTAGTTGGTAAAAATCCAACTTGCCAGGAGGGTGTCTTTAGAAAATTTTTTCCACTGCCAAAACAAACAAAAAAATTACCACGACCACTACCACCCCACTACCCCTGCTGCTGCTGCTACTACTACTACTACTACTACTACTACTACTACTACTACTACTACTACTACTGCAGTGTTATTGTTGGAAATCTCTGTACTTGAGTTTAACGTCTATGAATATTCAACACATGTAGACCAATGAGACTGTTTAAGGGATCATCGTTACCCTGTATCACAATATATGAAATATCTTATGATATGACCAGATTACAGTATAAATGATGTCCATCTGCATTTGGGACATTTCTGGCATTCATCTTCACAAGTTTGTGATTCTGAACTATGTCACATACTTTTAAAGGCTTTACTTACCAATGTTATTAAAGGAGATGCTGAAACTGGCCACCACCGTTGTCCATACATTTTTGACACCCCTATCCATCACTCAATTGCCAATTTCATAGCAGATATTTTGTTGTAATTTTTCTAGGGTGTGTTGGTTTGTTTTGTATACTTTATGCTTTTAGTTACCCCAGAGATAGAAATTACAGGGGGTTAGGTGGCGGGACCAAGGAGGTCACAAATCTTGACTAATAATTGTGTCCTGAAACACACTTTCAATTGATCTCATCGAAAGATTAGCTGTATGAGCTGTTGCAGGCTGTTGTTGAAAGAAAAGGCAAAATCATGCTCCCTGTCTGTTAATTTTCTAAAAAGAACAGGGCAAAATTGTATTCACATATGTACAGACAAAAACCACTGACTGAAAAAAATTGTGGCTATAATTCTCTTTGCTAATGGCACAACATTCACTAATTTTTTCATCATGAAGGGGTATTCACGAACAATATTAGTTTCTCAGAGCTCCAATAATGATTATTTTGTGAACACACATGCCCATGAAGATGGAACCAAGCCTCGTCCGTGGGTCAATTTCACCATTCAAAATTCACTCAGAAAATGTGTTAAGACATACAAATCATAAAGAAATACTCTCTGTGCAGCAGAAAACGAATGCTGAGCAATAACACACTTTGTGACCAAATATAGGACACTGTAATAACTCAAGCACACGATATCACCGTGAGCGCAATCCTGCACTTTCAGAGCGGAGAAATACAAGTTAGCACTGTGACCTTCTGTAAAGCAACTGTGTGTTGACATGATTCCGTGTGCTCAGTTGAAAAACACTGCATAGCTATTCAGATGTTTTTAAGTCTGATGATAGTATACTCAGTGTGAGGAGGTGCACCCTCTACACTGTGCATCTCTAGGGGGTGGAAGGATCAGAGATGTAGCTGGGACTTGTGAGAGGGAAGCAAGGTTGATGGTGCAGGAGCTATTGGCAGCCATAAATAAATATACCAAAGGGAGACAGTGCTTTTAACTTCAAGTAAGTGAATTTTATGAATGTGTGGTCAGGGAGCTAAAGGGGAGAAAATCCAAGGACTATCCAAATTCCACTCAACTCACCTGTCGGTTTAGAGTGTCTCTGACCTAGTTGTTGGAATTGATGTTTGTACCAGCATTGCTTTAACTGGCGCAACATTACCTCATACAAAATAAAATAACTTATTCAAAATGACCATCTATACCATACAATGTGTATCATACACCAGATGTTCACCAATAATGCTTAAAATGTTGAGTGGGACATTAAGGTGAACATTTTTACTTTCTCTATACATACTATGTACATAATGTAAAGCGAAGGTATTGTAATGTACCCAAAAATTCAATACCGAGATTTCACTGCAAATATATGTTTTGAGACTGCCTGAGAACATAAAAAGCATTTTTAGAAAAATGTGTGTGTGTGTGTGTGTGTGTGTGTGTGTGTGTCTCTGGACAGCATAGCTCAAAACCAAAAAGTTTGTTAATTACCAAACTTGGTATTTAAGTTGAGTATCTCCCAAGGATGCAACACAAAGCTTTTCAAGAAAATCACCCCAACTACTCTTTATATGGAAAAAATGTTTGATTTTCTCATAATGATTTTGATTAAAATATTGTATATTAATGATATTTACATCACAAGCAATATTTCTATGGTGAATTTTCTTTGTATAGCATCTGAAAACCTCTTTACTCTGGATCAGTTTTGCATAACTGGTAAAGTATAAGAGATAGACAAAAACTTAGAACACAAAAAATGTAGATTTCGTACAACACAATTTATGTCAGCTTTAAAATATTTACGCTTCCCTCAAATGGAACCATACAAGGCGTACCGAACCTCAATTGTTTGTCATAGCAATGAATTTTTAAAGCATTTGACTACCTCCTCCAACCTAATGTATTCCACTTGTATGGGAGCAATTCTGCTAACGTTGATCTCGATTAGAAGGATTTAGATAAAAGAATAATCACCACCAATAATGCTTAAAATGCCAGTGGAACATTTTGTTGAACATTTTACAAGAGAGAACCCACATGTCATCGGTGTTGTGCAGCCCTTTAGCCTTTAGTTCAAGTTGGATAGTTGGCAGAAAAATAGATGCAGTTTTATTTATGGACACACTTTAACTCTGTAGTTCTCAGTATCCCATTCTATGTTGGGAGTGAAAGACTTGAATGATTTTGCTCAGAGGCCTCTTTATCATACTTGAAATTCTTTTACATGGCATAAATCTACAACCTGGGACCAATGGCTTCACCTCCATTCTGAAGGAAGCTATGCTAAGGACTTTTACACCAAAAAAATCCATCTTCCTCCCCCGGGTTTGAACCTGCGACATGAGTATATGAAGTTGGATTGGCAGAGACCACCATGTGGGCTACACACAGGCTACATGAAGGCTACAGTGATTCCTTCCCTAGTAACAAATTCACCCTGCAATGAACACTGAGCACACAGGCACACTTAGGTATTAATTTGTTCAGTCGCTGATGTATGCTATACATTAACTGGGAGGTCAACTGAGCACACAGGCACACTTAGGCATTAACTTGTTCAGTTACTGATGTATGCTCTACATTAACTGGGAGGTCAACTGAACTTTGAGCACACAGGCACACTTAGGCATTAACTTGTTCAGTTACTGATGTATGCTCTACATTAACTGGGAGGTCAACTGAACTTTGTGCACACAGGCACACTTAGGCATTAACTTGTTCAGTTGCTGATGATTGCTATACATTAACTGGGAGGTCAGCTGTATTTGAGCACACAGGCATATTTAGTTATTAACTTGTTCAGTTGCTGATGTATGCTATACATTAACTGGGAGGTCAACTGAGCACACAGGCACACTTAGGCATTAACTTGTTCAGTTACTGATGTATGCTCTACATTAACTGGGAGGTCAACTGAACTTTGAGCACACAGGCACACTTAGGCATTAACTTGTTCAGTTGCTGATGATTGCTATACATTAACTGGGAGGTCAGCTGTATTTGAGCACACAGGCACATTTAGTTATTAATTTGTTCAGTTGCTGATGTATGCTATACATTTACTGGGAGGTCAACTGAACTTTGTGCACACAGGCACAATTAGGTATTAACTTGTTCAGTTGCTGAAGTATGCTATACATTAACTGGGAGGTCAACTGAACACTTAGGCATTAACTTGTTCAGTTGCTGATGTATGCTATACATTAACTGGGAGGTCCACTGAACTTTGAGCACACAGGCACACTTAGGCATTAACTTGCTCAGTTGCCGATGTATGCTATACATTAACTGGGAGGTCAACTGTATTTGGGCACACAGGCACATTTAGTTATTAACTTGTTCAGTTGCTGATGTATGCTATACATTAACTGGGAGGTCAACTGAACACACAGGCACACTTAGACATTAACTTGTTCAGTTGCTGATGTATGCTATACATTAACTGGGAGGTCAACTGAACTTTGAGCACACAGGCACACTTAGGCATTAACTTGTTCAGTTGCTGAGGTATGCTATACATTAACTGGGAGGTCAACTGAACTTTAAGCACACAGGCACACTTAGGCATTAACTTGTTCAGTTGCTGATGTATGCTATACATTAACTGGGAGGTCAGCTGAACTTTGAGCGCACAGTAACACTTAGGTATTAACTTGTTCAGTTGCTGATGTATGCTATACATTAACTGGGAGGTCAACTGAACACACAGGCACACTTAGGCATTAACTTGTTCAGTTGCTGATGTATGCTATACATTAACTGAGAGGTCAACTGAACACACAGGCACACTTAGGTATTAACTTGTACAGTTGCTGATATATGCTATACATTAACTGGGAGGTCAACTGAACTTTGTGCACACAGGCACACTTAGGCATTAACTTGTTCAGTTGCTGATGTATGCTATACATTAACTGGGAGGTCTGCTGAACTTTGAGCACAACGGCGCACTTAGGTATTAACTTGTTCAGTTGCTGATGTATGCTATACATTAACTGGGAGGTCAACTGAACACACAGGCACACTTAGGCATGAACTTGTTCAGTTGCAGATGTATGCTATACAATAACTGAGAGGTCAACTGAGCACTGAGCACACAGGCACACTTAGATATTAACTTGTTCAGTTGCTGATGTATGCTATACATTAACTGGGAGGTCAACTGAACTTTGAGCACACAGGCACACTTAGGCATTAACTTGTTCAGTTGCCGATGTATTCTATACATTAACTGGGAGGTCAGCTGTATTTGAGCACACAGGCATATTTAGTTATTAACTTGTTCAGTTGCTGATGTATGCTATACATTAACTGGGAGGTCAACTGAACACACAGGTACACTTATGCATTAACTTGTTCAATTGCTGATGTATGCTATACATTAACTGGGAGGTCAACTGAACACACAGGCACACTTAGGCATTAACTTGTTCAGTTGCTGATGTATGCTATACATTAACTGGGAGGTCAACGGAACTTTGAGCACACAGGCACACTTAGGCATTAACTTATTCAGTTGCTGATGTATGCTATACATTAACTGGGAGGTCAGCTGTATTTGAGCACACAGGCACATTTAGTTATTAACTTATTCAGTTGCTGATGTATGCTATACATTAACTGGGAAGTCAACTGAACTTTGTGCACACAGGCACACTTAGGTATTAACTTGTTCAGTTGCTGATGTATGCTATACATTAACTGGGAGGTCAACTGAACACACAGGCACATTTAGTTATTAACTTATTCAGTTGCTGATGTATGCTATACATTAACTGGGAAGTCAACTGAACACACAGGCACATTTAGTTATTAACTTATTCAGTTGCTGATGTATGCTATACATTAACTGGGAGGTCAACTGAACACACAGGCACATTTAGTTATTAACTTATTCAGTTGCTGATGTATGCTATACATTAACTGGGAGGTCAACTGAACACACAGGCACATTTAGTTATTAACTTATTCAGTTGCTGATGTATGCTATACATTAACTGGGAGGTCAACTGAACACACAGGCACATTTAGTTATTAACTTATTCAGTTGCTGATGTATGCTATACATTAACTGGGAAGTCAACTGAACTTTGTGCACACAGGCACACTTAGGTATTAACTTGTTCAGTTGCTGATGTATGCTATACATTAACTGGGAGGTCAACTGAACACACAGGCACACTGAGGCATTAACTTGTTCAGTTGCTGATGTATGCTATACATTAACTGGGAAGTCAACTGAACACACAGGCACACTGAGGCATTAACTTGTTCAGTTGCTGATGTATGCTATACATTAACTGGGAGGTCAACTGAACACACAGGCACATTAGGCATTAACTTGTTCAGTTGCTGATGTATGCTATACATTAACTGGGAAGTCAACTGAGCACACAGGCACACTTAGGCATTAACTTTTTCAGTTGCTGATGTATGCTATACATTAACTGGGAGGTCAAATGTACTTTGAGCACACAGGCACACTTTGGCATTAACTTGTTCAGTTGCTGATGTATGCTATACATTAACTGGGAGGTCAACTGAACTTTGAGCACACAGGCACACACTTAGGCATTAACTTGTTCAGTTGCTGATGTATGCTATACATTAACTGGGAGGTCAGCTGAACTTTGAGCACACAGGCACACTTAGGCATTAACTTGTTCAGTTGCAGATGTATGCTATACGTTAACTGGGAGGTCAACTGAGCACTGAGCACATAGGCACACTTAGGCATTAACCTGTTCAGTTGCTTAAGTATGCTATACATTAACTGGGCGGTCAATTGTTTAGTATTGTACCATGTTATGTTATTGCTGGGTTTCTCTACAAAATATGGAACACACCAAGAACATATGTAAACTTTGATACACCAAAGGTCAAAACTTTAATTCTGGGTTCCAGTTTCAATTTATTGTCTGTATGGATCACATAAATATATATTTTTGCTGTATATACAGAACAAATAGTAAAATTAATTATGAATCAGTTATACACAAGAAATTCTTCAAGGTAATAATGAAGTCTTAAATGCAATAGAATGCCATATTTACACAGGTTTTGTTTGTTTGTTTGTTTGTTTGTTTTACTTTCTGTACACAGTATGAAGGTGATCAAATATAAACAGTAATTTTGTTAAAAATATTTATTTGTTAAATATATACACAAGTGACTTCATCAGCCTTTCTCAACATGGCCTCCTTCACACTCTGCACATTTTTGCCAATGTTTTAGAACTTTGAGGGCATGTCGCAAACCAATTGCGCACATGCTTCTCGACTTCCTTATTGTTTTCAAAATGTTTCCCTCAAAGCAATTCTTTCATGGGTGCAAACAAAAAAATAGTGTGGAGTATAGGGAGGGTGTTCCCAGTGCATGTCCGCCATTGTGTCCATTGTCAAATTGTCTTGGAGTAGGATAACATCTGTGATGGGCATAGACGTCTTTTGCTTCGGTATGCAGCTTTTACAGACCTTAACAATTGGCAATGAAATCTTCTCCTTGCCAGAATTGATTCAGAAGCCTCTCACAGATCTCCCAGTTAACATTTTGGAACCCATCAAGCACTAATGTTTCTAAAGCCAAGATGGTTCCTAATAATGGCATTAGCACTCCCAATGCTGACACCAACTTCTGATGAGATTTCTTTGACAGTGGAGCAGCGATCACATTCACCATGCTCTCGAACGGCACGCATGTTGTCATCTGTGAGACTTGACCTTCATTTTCTACATATTCTCGGCCGCCCTTAAATTGTCTGGCCCAATTTAATTCTCGATTCTGCGACAGTGTAGTGTCCCCAAGGTTTGACCCCTTCCTTGGGTAAAAACTTGATAATAACAGACTTGTTGCTCACTCATGGCTGTACTGACGCCAGAACCTAGCTAAGCTAGTTCCCCCTCCCTATCACACCGACTCTGAACTGCTTCCTCCGTGATATGCAACAGTTACTGTTTATATTTGAATCACCCTCGTATATAGAGAAGGTTTTGTATGGTACTCAAATATGCAATACCGAGATTTCACCAGAAATATTTCTTTTGAGACCCCCGGAATCAAAAAAACATTTTAGAAAATGGTCCGTGTTTGTGGACAGCATAGCTCAAAAACTAAAAGACCACTAAATACCAAACTTGGTGTTTATTATTTTCCAGAGATGTGAGTCAAAGATTTTCAAGAAAATCCCCCACCCCAAATTACCCTTTACATGTAAAAATGTTTGAAAATTTTGTTTTCTTCAAAACTAATTCTAATAATTTTCATTAAAGTCATTCAGAACACAAATAAAATGTATGTATTGAATTTTCTGTGAATAGCCTCTGAAGAGCACTTTATTCTGGTTCATTTTTACAGAATTTTGCATAACAGCTAAAATGTTAAGTGATAGACAAACATTTACTAAACAAAAAGTGTATATCTCATTCAAACATTTATGTTATATGCATTTTTGTTGTACACTTGACTGTTTGCAAGATATTCCTTTATTGGTTCAACTTTAAAATGCTGATAATTTTCTTCCTTTAGTTGCCTTCTACTTATAACGAACTAAGTAATAAGAACATTCTGCTTATGTTTATCTCAATCAGCATTGTGTAGAAAGAAGAAGAATCTTTGGCATTCTTTCTCTGTGAGTTATGTAACTATGAAAAACTAATGCAACACGAGAAGTTCTATTTAATCTTTAGACACAATAAACAGTTGCAGTGTGTTTCTTTGGCTGTTACAGCGTTCTCATGTCTTGTGCCTAACGAGTAGATGCAACTCTGACAAGTTTCGAAACCTTATGATGATGATGATAATAGTTTTTAGTTTATTGAAGCACTAACAAATACATATACTGTATGATACATATCTTATACTCTCCACTAGAATTTGACCCAGGCTACTTTTTACTTTCTCTACACGCACTATGTACATAGTGTATAGAGAAGGTATTGCATGCCACCTAAAAATTCAATACCGAGATTTCACCGGAAATAAATGTTTTAGGGTCCCCTGTATCCAAAAAAAAACATTTTCAGAAAAAGGCCCGTGTATCTGTGAACACGATAACTCAAAAACAAAAAGTCGGTGAAACGCCAAACTTGGTATTTAAGTTTAGTATCTTCCAGGGATGCGACACTAAGATTTTGAGAAAAATCCCCCCACCCCAACTATCCTTAAATGGATTTTTTTCGACAATTTTTATTTTCTCAAAAATTGCTCTAACGATTTTCATTAAAATATCGTATATTAAAGATATTTACCTGACATAAAATGTATATCTTGAATTTTCTGATAATAGCCTCTGAAGACTACTTTATTCTGGATGAATTTTACGAAACTTTGCATAACTGCTAAACTGTAACAGTGGAACAAAAACTTGCGACACAAAAGATGTAGAGCACGTTAAAGCACACCATTTATATCATATACATTTTTTTGTGGAGCTGGTCGTTTTTGAGTTATTCGTTGTTTTTGGTTTCAGCTTCGAAAAATATATTTTTCCCATACGGGAATTTGTCAACTGCTATCCATACAAACAAGGGCACATAGCAACCAGCTTTTGGCTATCACTTTAACCTATGCTACTCCCTTATTTCATTCTACTTACAAGGAAGCAAGTAATAAGACTGTTTCTGCTAATTTTTTCTCGATTAGCATGAAGTAAACAGAAGCATAATCATTTTAACAATAATTTGTTGCAGAGATGTAGAGAAAGTCATGTGAATGGAACACATCAGGTTTTGTAATAGTGTTTAACGCCCGCTTTTACTACTGTGGCACGACAGGCGATGACACTGCTGATACATGGAGCACTGGTGGAATGTGATGGCGGGGGAAACTGGAAAACCCGGAAAAACCTCGCTTTGTCCACCACAAAAGCCATGGAACCCGGGCCGCATAGGTGATAGGCGAGTGGTCTAACCAATTTTGTTGGTGAAGTGATTGCAATACAACGAGCATTAGAACAAATATATTAATAAGAAAATAAAGTAGTTCGTAAGACTCAGTTTGTGCCACTCAAGCAATACAACAATATGAATCTTATAACATTAAGGATGTGAGATTGCTTCAAAGAAAATTTCAACGGTGGATACCAGGTCATGTGGGAGTGATTGCCAAAAAGGCTTAAGTGATACACTTAAAACTTAATAAGTCTTGTAGATTAAACTAAAAAATATCAAAATTGACATAGAACACGACATAATATTCAAAAGGAAATGTCTAATGAAAATCTGATGTGTTCCATTCACATGACTTTCTCTACATGTCTGCAACAAATTATTCTTAAAAAGCCCTTGCTTCTATTTACTTCATGCTAATTCAAAAAAATTAGCAGAAATAGTCTTATTACTTGCTTTCTTGTAAGTAGAAGCGAAATAAGGGTAGGTTAAAGTGATAGTCAAAAGCTGGTTGCTATGTTACGGAAGTTCCTTTGTATGGACAGGAGTTGACAAATTCCCGTATGAGAAAAATATAAGTTTTTCAAAGCTGATTCCAAAATCAAGGAATATCTCGAAAACAATTAACTCCACAAAAACAAATATATATAACATAAATTGTGTGTTTTAACGTGCTCTACATTTTTTTTGTGTGGTAAAATTTTGTCTATTTCTTACGGTTTAGCAGTTATGCAAAATTCCGTAAAATTGATCCAGAATAAAGTAATCTTCAGAGGCTATTCCCAGAAAATTCAAGATATATATTTTATTTGTCAGGTAAATATTTTTAATATGCGATATTTTAATCAATATCGTTACAGCCATTTTTAAGAAACTCAAATTTTTTTAAAAAAGTACCATGTAAAGTGTAGTTGAGGATGGGGGAATTTTCTTGAAAATTTTCGTGTCGCAAGTTTGGTATTTAACGGTTTTTTCGTTTTTGAGCTATGCTGTCCACGGACACACGCACGCTCATACAGACGAACCTGTTTTGGAAATGTTTCTTCGTTTTTTTTTTGGGGGGAGGGGATTCAGGGGGACCCAAAATATGTATTTCCGGTGAAATCTCGGTATCGATTTTTTGGGTGGAATGTAATAGTACTTGTAGAGAACGTAAAAAACCATGTGAATGAAACACATAAGACTTTTTGGGTTCAGGGGGTCTCAAAACATAGTGGTATTGAATTTTTGGGTGCAATGCAATACCTTGTCTGTAGACTATGCGCATAGTACGTGTAGAGAAAGTAAAAATATAATTTTGTCCAGTGATTACATATGTGTTAGTCCTAAATGGAAATAATGAGACAGCGATTTAACAAGGATTAAAGAAGCGATTTTCAATAGCTAACAGACTTACATTTCCATTTGTGCACTGCGCTAGCCTCTTGGCTTCACCGCGACAACCTGGTTACCAAACATTATATTTATATGTGGTGTACGAACATGACGATTTTCATACTTCCTCATTCCTGCTGAAGATGGCACTTCAGCAGTTATGGGGAACAAGGGTTACTTGTGTTTTTACAAGTTACGGCAGTAAATGAAAACACAAAAAGTACAGATGTCCTAATACATGTTTACGAAGTCAGCACTGCGGCTTGTTGAACTAAGCTCACACTAGCGCTGAAGACTGAAGAAAGCTGTAGCTGCTGGAGTCCTAGAAGGTTTCGGAGGTGCAGAGAAAAAAGCTTCTGGCGTTTACACCGGATGTAACAGTCATCTGTCTTCACTTTACCAATCAAAATGAAATACTACACTTTGAAACAATATGATAAGTTTATTAAATGCATTTACTGTACAGGGCATGGTGGCCGAGTGCTTAGACTACTTGCCTCTCGCGAAGGCATCCAAAGTAGAGCTGGGTCGAGCGATTTATTTTCAGTAATCGATTGATGCGATTTCTTCATCCAACATGAATCTATTCATACGACTCGTTCACGATTCATTAATCGTTGCCATGCCTTCTTTGTGTTTAATTTATATTATACACAATGATGACAGTAATTTATATAAAAACCGTTATATTTTGCTAATGTAGTGACGATATATCATATCTAAGATACTGCAACAATAAAACAGTTGTGAATTGTAACGCTTGCTTTCCCATGTCCAGTGTTCGTTTTCTTATGTAGGATATTGTACATTTTATATTTAGTCTCATGGCCTCAGCACTATTTATTTTCTCACAATAAAATAAATTATTATAACTCCGTACACCATCGTGTGCATTCGGCAGTTTTCGTCGAAGCTCGGCTTGGTAGCAAAAGGAAAACAAACCCCAATACCTGATCACGATTCTTCAAATCTGCGATTCTTTTTGAACGACTATTCATGTTGAGACTAGCACGATTCATGCGATTCTTTCCTTGTAATCATAGGTATGAACGATTCGTTCATGAATAGCCCCATGTTTAATCCAAAGTTTAATCTTCAAAATGGAAATGGAGTTTTATTTATGCACTGTTGTGGTTCTCAGCATCCCATTCTATACTGGGCATGAACGATTCATTAATCTTGCTCAGAGGCCTCTTTATCAGGCTTGAGGTTCTATGAAACGGGACCAACAGCTTTATTTCCCTTCCAAAGGAAGCCATGCTAGGGATGTTTTGCCATCATCCTCCGCTGTGACTTTGGATATATGAAGTTGGTAACCACTATACTACAGCTTGGTCGTAGGAGACTGCACAAAGTCTTCCCCCATCATTCATTCCACCATGTCCTTTGATACATATCTTTGTCACTGATACCAGAAATTGGGCTGCTCACCCATCCTGGCTACTCTCTGCTCTGTGGTCTAGGGGCCACAGGCCTCTGGTTCCGAAGGTTACAGGTCGAAACCCAGCAGAGGGTGATGGTGTTTTTGGGACATAAAAATCGGTTTGGAATAGAAGTAATGTTGTTGGTCCTGTGTCATAGAACGTCAAGCCTGATAAAGAGGCCTCTGAGCAAACTAAAGTGGCGTTTTACACTGCGTTAGGTAAATGAATTCAGAAATAAGTTAGAAAACAACATCAGGAGCAAAAGAGGAACAAGCTCTCTGGAACAGTGCCAAGTACAAAGGTTACTTGGCCAGAAGAGGTCATTACTATTTTAAGTTGTATTGAAAAACAATTGGCAGAGAGATAAGAGCAGACAAATGACTATCAAGATGTACAACACATAATACAGAGAAACAGAAAGTGTACACTAGCAGTTTCACCAAATTTTAAACAAATAAAGTTGTTATTGTTCCATTTCTACCTGCACAGTGACAATTTCCTTTGTAACATATTGTCTAACTCCTGTTGGCTCTCTATATGATTTTTTTACTTTCTCTAGCCCCGTATGTACATGTACATAGGGATAGAGAGCTATTGTATTCCACCCAAAAATCCCATGCCGACATTTCACCGGAAATACATGTTTTAGGATCTCCTGAATCCAAAAAAAATGTCCATGGGTGTGTGTGTGTGTGTGTGTGGACAGCATAGCTCAAGAATGAAATGAACGATAAAAACCAAACTTGATATTTAATTGCAGTGTCTTCCAAGGATGCGACATGAAGAATTTCAACTACCCTTTACGTGGAACTTTTTTCGAAAATTTTGATTTTCTCAAAAATGCCTCTAACGAATTTCATTAAAATGTTGTATATTAATGGGTATGCTTGAATTTTCTGAGATTAGCCTCTGAAGACTACTTTATTCTGGATAAATTTTACGGAATTTTGCGTAACTGCTAAACCGTAAGAGATGCACAAAAACCTACAACACAGAAAATGTAGAGCACATTAAAACACACAGTTTATGTTATATACAATTTTTTGTGCAGTTGATCGTTTTTAAGATACTCCTTTTTTACTTTCTCTACACGTACTATATACATAGTGTATAGAGAAGGTATTGCACTCCACCAAAAAATTCGATATCGATATTTTACCGGATATATATGTTTTAGGGTCCCCTGTATCCAAAAAAAGCATTTTCACAAAAAGGTCCGTGTGTGTGTGTGTGTGTGTCAGAATGTCCGTGTGTCTGTGAACACGATAACTGAAAAACGAAAAGTCGGTAAAATACCAAACTTGGTATTTAAGTTTAGTATCTTCCAGGGATGTGACACGAAGATTTTGAGAAAAATCCCCCCACCCCAAATTACGCTTTACATGGAACTTTTTTCGAAAATTTTGATTTTCGCAATAATGGATCTAACGATTTTTACTAAAATATCATATATTAAAGATATTTATCTGACAAATAAAATGTATATCTGGAATTTTCTGGGAATAGCCTCTGAAGACTACTTTATTCTGGATGAATTTTACGGAATTTTGTATAACTGCTAAACCGTAAAACTCAGATAAAAACTTACCATACAAGAAATGTAGAGCACGTTAAAAAACACAATTTATGTTATATACATTTTTTTCGTGGAGTTGATCGTTTTTTGAGATATTCCTTGAATTTGGTTTCAGCTATGAAAAACTTACTTTTCTCATATAAGAATTTGTGATCTCCTGTCCATACAAATAAAGGAACTTTAGTCATATAGCAACCAGCTTTTGACTGTCACTTTAACGGACGTTACTCCCTTATTTCGCTTCTACTTAAAGGAAGCAAGTAATAAGAATATTTCTATTTATTTTTCGATTAACCTAAAGTAAATAGAGGCATAAGCTTTTTAACAATAATGTGTTGCAGAAATGTAGAGAAAGTCATGTGAATGGAACACATCAGATTTTTACTTTCTCTATACGTACTATGTGCATAGTGTATAGAGAAGGTATTGCACTCCACCAAAAAATTCGATACCGAAACTTCACCGGAAATATATGTTTTAGGGTCCCCTGTATCCAAAAAAAGTATTTTCAGAAAAAGGTCCGTGTGTGTGAGTGTGTGTCCGTGTGCCTGTGAACACGATAACTCAAAAACGAAAAGTCGGTAAAATACCAAACTTGATATTTAAGTTTAGTATCTTCCAAGGATGCGACACGAAGATTTTGAGAACAAATCCCCACACCCCAATCTACCCTTTACATGGAACTTTTTTCGAAAATTGTTATTTTCTAAAAAATGGCTCTAACGATTTTGATTAAAATATCGTATATTAAAGATATTTACCTGACAAATAAAATGTATATTTTGAATTTTCTGGGAATAGCCTCTGAAGACTACTTTATTCTAGATGAATTTTGCATAATTACTAAAGCGTAAGAGATGGACAAAAACTTAACAAACAAAAAATGAAGAGCACGTTAAAACACACAATATATGTTATATACCTTTTTTTCGTGGAGTTGATCGTTTTTGAGATATTCCTTTTTCTTGGTTTCAGCTTTGAAAAACTTATACTTTTCTCATACAGGAATTTGTCAACTCCTGTCCATATAAACAAAGGGACATCAGTCACATAGCAACCAGCTTTTGGCTTTCACTTTAACCTATGGTACTCCCTTATTTCGCTTCTATTTACAATAAAGCAAGAAATAAGACTATTTCTGCTAATTTTTATTTTCTCTATACGAACTATGTACATAGTGTATAGAAAAGGTATTGCACCCCACCAAAAAATTCTATACCGAGATTTCACCGGAAATATATGTTTTAGGGTCCCCTTTATCTAAGAGGTATTTTCAGAAAAAGGTCCGTGTGTATGTGTCCGTGTGTCTGTGAACACGATAACTCAAAAACGAAAGTCGGTAAAATACCAAACTTAGTATTTAAGTTTAGAATCTTCCAGGGATGCGACACGAAGATTTTGAGAAAAATCCCCCCACCCCAAACTACCCTTTACATGGAACTTTTTTCGAAAATTTAGATTTTCTAAAAAATGGCTCTAACGATTTTGATTAAAATATGGTATATTAAAGATATTTACCCGACAAATAAAATGTATATTTTGAATTTTCTAGGAATAGCCCCTGAAGACTACTTTATACTGAGTGAATTTTCCGGAATTTTGTATAACTGCTAAACCGTAAGGGATAGACATAAACTTACCACACAAAAAATGTAGAGCACATTAAAACACACAATTTATGTTGTATGCATTTTTTCTTGGAGTTGATCCTTTTTTTTTTTTTTTTTTTTTTAATATTCCTTGTTTTTGTTTTCAGGTTCGAAAACCTTAACTTTTCTCATACAGGAATTTGTCAACTCATTTCCATACAAAGGAACTTTAGTCACATAGTAACCAGCTTTTGGCTATCGCTTTAACCTGTGCTACTCCCTTATTTTCTTTCTACTTACAAGGAAGAAGGTAATAAGACTATTTCTGCTAATTTTTTTTAGATTAGCATGAAGTAAATAGAAGCATAAGCTTTTTAAGAATAATTTGTTGCAGGGATATAGAGAAAGTCATGGGAATGGAACACATAAGATTTTTTAGCTTCAGCTCTGAAAAACATACTTTTCTCATACAGGAATTTGTTAACTCCTGTCCTTACAAACAAAGGAACTTCAGTCACATAGCAACCAGCTTTTGACTATCACTTTAACCTATGGTAGTCCCTTATTTCTCTTCTACTTACAAGGAAGCAAGTAATAAGACTATTTGCTAATTTTTTCTCAATTAGCATGAAGTAAATAGAAGCATTAGCTGTTTAACAATAATTTGTTGCAGACATGTAGAGAAAGTCATGTGAATGAAACACATCACATTTTTTTACTTTCTCTACACGTACCATGTCGATGGTGTATAGAGACGGTATTGTATTGCACCAAAACTTCAATACCGAGTTTTCACCAGAAATAAATGTTTGAGATCTGCTGGATCCAAAAAATACATGTTTAGAAAAAGGTCTATGTGGGGACAGGATAGCTTAAATTTGGTATTTAAGTTGAGGATCTTCCAAGCATGCAGCACAAATATTTTTAATAAAATCCTCCACCTCAAATTACACTTAAGATGGAAACATTTTTTTTAAAAAATCTTTTGTATTATACACATTTCTACATCAAAATATATATCCTGCATTTTCCGGGAATAGCTTCTTAAGACCTATTCGTTCTGAATACATTTTTCTGAGTTCTCCACATCTGGTAAACTGCAAGAAATAGACAAAAACTTGCCACAGAAAACTCTGATGTGTTCCATTCACATGACTTTCTCTATATCTCTGCAACAAATTATTGTTAAAAATCTTATGCTTCTATTTACTTCATGCTAATCGAGAAAACATTAGCAGAAATAGTCTTATTACTTGCTTCCCTGTAAGTAGAAACAAAATAAGGGAGTTAGCATAGGTTAAAGTGAGAGTCAAAAGCTGGTTGCTGTGTGAAGTTCCTTTTATGGACAAGAGTTGATAAATTCCTGTATGAGAATGTAAGTTTTTCAAAGCTGAAACCAAGAACAAGGGATATCTCAAAAACAATCAATTCCACGAAAAAAAGTATATAAGATAACTTGTGTGTTTTAATGTGCTCTACAGTTTTTGTGTGGTAACTTTTCATCTATCTGTTACGGTTTAGCAGTTATGCAAAATTCCGAAAAATTCATCCAGAATAAAGTAGTCTTCAGAGGCTATTCCCAGAAAATTCAATATATATATATATATATATATATATATATATTTTTTTTTTTATTTGTTAAATGTCTTTAATATGTGATATTACAATAAAAAATCGTTAGAGCCATTTTTGAGAAAATAAAAATTTTCGAAATTTTTTCCATGTAAACGGTAGTTTGGGGGGGGTTCTCAAAAGGTTCATGTCGCATCCCTGGAAGACACTGAACTTAAATACCAAGTTTGGTATTTTACCGATTTTTTGTTTTTGAGTTATCGTGTTCACGCACACACGGACCTTTTTCTGAAAATCCTTTTATTGGATACAGGGGACCCTAAAACATATTTCCGGTGAGATCTCGGTATCGCATTTTTGGGTGGAGTGTAATACCTTCTCTATACACAGTACGTGTAGAGAAAGTAAAAATGTAGATCTCATTTAAACACCAATTTACGTCATATAACTTTTTCTTCTGCAGTTGGCCGTTTCCAAGATATTCCTTGTTATTGGTTTCAATTTTAAAATACTTATACTTTTCTCAGACAGGAAGAGCCCGTTTTTCTTTTGTTCTACTCCTGGCCAAGCAAAGAAGCGAATTGCAATGATAATCGCATAACGACAGTTTGCAAAACATTTGACTATCACTTTAGTATAGCATATTCCTTCAGTTGCCTTCTACTTATAAGGAACTAAGTAATAAGAACATTCTGCTAATGTTTATCTCGATTAGCATTGTGTAGAAAGAAGAAGAATCTTTTCTAAAAAGTTTTTAGAACAATTAGAGAAAGTCATGTGAATGTAACACATCAAATTTTTATCATTCATTCTGTCTGTCTGTCACACACACACACACATACTCTGGGTACATAATCTGGACTTTAGAAAGATGTCCTCCCCACAGCCGGGACCCCTCACAAAGCAAGCGGGCAGGTGTTTGTAATATTGTGACTAGGTGCATCCGTGCCTTGCACGTATGTGAGTGAATAGCCGTCAGCTTCCTGTCAATTTTAAATTCATTGCGACACGTGTGCAGTGGGCGAGCGCTTGGCACCCTTGCCACGTGACCAGACCATGGAGCTGCGCTAGAGACCAGAGCGTTCAAATGACGAGAGAAAACAATTCTACTGCACAGTAGTAATCAACACATTTACTCTAAACACAGTTTGGAAGTAATAAAGCGAGATTTGTTGCACTGGTGTCAGAAGTGGGATTTAACATCAAGACGCAAGACACGATGAAAACAATTAATTATAACTGGCGCAACATATCTGGACATGTGAAAATGTTAATGAGAGCTAGGAAGCGAGTTGTACTTTGAGATAAGCAGTTCACCATTCAATTCATGTCTGTCACAGTGAATGTCAAATATCTGTCACCTGCACTGATCAACATGTGTTATATTCATATCTATACAAATGGCTTACTATATAAACAATGCCTGCAATTGTTCCTTCATCTTCGCTCACGTCACTGCCATCATCAAAGCTATCGCTATTTCCTATACATTATCCTCGATTAGAATTCTTCAATGTTCTCAACATGTCGACATACATTTTCCCATTCTGGCCTGCCAATGTCTGCAATTCGCTGGCGACACAACTGTTCCGCATCTTTTTATTTAAAACTGATATATTAAGTTTTATTTTCCTTTCTTTCTTATCTTTGAGAACCCTGGAAACGGAACTCCTTGAAATATCAGTTGGCTTGGCTACTCTTTCATTCACTTTCTACAAGCTTTTGAAGAACTCGGGGAACATGCATTTTCTTCCTTCATCTCTGCCTCTTGTTTCATGAAGTCAATTATTTCTCTGCTCTAACCAAGTAATACCCTGCCACTTTGAAAACGTAGGAGTCATAGTGATGGCTAAAAAAATAAAACAAATAAAATGAACACTATTTACTGCCCACTTTGAACACAAACATATGCGGAACACTTTTGATACAGACTGTACAAAGTTTGCTCGCTGAGACTTTAAGTAAGCAAAGTAAAATAAAAACTCCGATAGCTGGGTTGGCGGTCAGGGTCACGTTTTCACAAGTTTTGCGCAGGCAACTCCACGTTTCCATGGGAATTGAAACTGATTTGAGTCCAATTCCATCTCAATGCGATCCAAATTCAATACGAATTGAGATCGTTTTGAATACGCAAACTTTGAGAATAATGTTATCCATCCATTCATGATCGTCAACTTTTAACTGTGTTGCGAACCTGTTAAATATAATTTGTTATCCGTGTATTACGTGCAGGTTTTGAAGTTAAACAACTATATTTGATAATACATTGCAAACTATAGAAACCGCAAACGTGGTTTTGTAATAATCTACCAAGGAGTAATTAAATAACAATATAGTAACAAATGACTAGCGCGTGCAGAAGTTTGTTTACTGTACTCAAAACGATTTGCATGCGATGGTGTTTCCTTGCTACATATTTAGATCCCACTTTGTAAGGGTAACTGAAAGTCTGAAATTTCAAAATCTTAATGCCAGCCTTTAAAGTGTATACCATAGAGATATAATGCAAATAAATTACAGTGTAAATTTCATCAAGTTTTCTAGTTATGGTCAAATGTTGCTGTCACGTGATTAAAAATGTCCCTTGCGACAGTAAAATTAAAATTTTGATCTAATATTTTAACCCTAGGTTTACAATACATCCACTTTGTGGTTTCTCTGTGTCTTGTTTGGTACAGACGCCAATAATTTTTTAAAGTTAGGATGTTGACATTGATGAAATGATGCCCAAATGATCTCGGGGTACATGGAGCTTAACGTTACTCGATATTACTCTTCTCAGGATAAGGGAAAACCCTGAAAAAACCTTAACCGATCAACTCATCCTAAGCGAGATTCGAACTCACGACCTTTGGAATGTGAAGCAGATACGCTACCAGCACACTACCCAGGCGGGTTTTCTGATATAGTATTGAATACGATGAGCGTACTCGAATCTACTTCAGTTCCCCATGTTGGTCGACATAAAACCGTGAAACCCCGAATGGGAAACTGAAAAAAGGAAATCTGGCAGGGAAAGATAAAGGAACTTGACAAACGCATTAGCACCCTGGGACAAGATTTAATGTACGGGAGAGAAAAGTGAAGGGGACTGAATCACACGGTGCTAAAAATCTTGACATGAACGTCGATACGACTACGGTTCGCCGTGGACGTCACCCATTACAGGTGGTCGCTGCAAGAAGATGCCTCGTCGGCGGTTCCCTAGCACATTTCGAATGAGAAACAACCTCATTACAGATACTACTGTCATAACGATTTTGCAGTGATGGGACACAACAATTATGTCAAACTGTTTCATACAACACTTCTGGAAATCGCGGTCATTGTGTTGTTGTTTCATGTATCGCAGCGGATCCCTGTAACACCACAGTAGTTGTTTCATGTATCGCAGCGGATCCCTGTAACACCACAGTAGTTGTTTCATGTATCGCAGCGGATCCCTGTAGCACCTCAGTAGTTGTTTCATGTATCGCAGCGGATCCCTGTAACACCTCAGTAGTTGTTTCATGTATCGCAGCGGATCCCTGTAACACCACAGTAGTTGTTTCATGTATCGCAGCGGATCCCTGTAACACCACAGTAGTTGTTTCATGTATCGCAGCGGATCCCTGTAACACCACAGTAGTTGTTTCATGTATCGCAGCGGATCCCTGTAACACCACAGTAGTTGTTTCATGTATCGCAGCGGATCCCTGTAACACCACAGTAGTTGTTTCATGTATCGCAGCGGATCCCTGTAACACCACAGTAGTTGTTTCATGTATCGCAGCGGATCCCTGTAGCACCTCAGTAGTTGTTTCATGTATCGCAGCGGATCCCTGTAGCACCTCAGTAGTTGTTTCATGTATCGCAGCGGATCCCTGTAACACCTCAGTAGTTGTTTCATGGGATCCCTGTAACACCACAGTAGTTGTTTCATGTATCGCAGCGGATCCCTGTAGCACCACAGTAGTTGTTTCATGTATCGCAGCGGATCCCTGTAACACCACAGTAGTTGTTTCATGTATCGCAGCGGATCCCTGTAGCACCTCAGTAGTTGTTTCATGTATCGCAGCGGATCCCTGTAGCACCTCAGTAGTTGTTTCATGTATCGCAGCGGATCCCTGTAGCACCTCAGTAGTTGTTTCATGTATCGCAGCGGATCCCTGTAACACCACAGTAGTTGTTTCATGTATCGCAGCGGATCCCTGTAACACCACAGTAGTTGTTTCATGTATCGCAGCGGATCCCTGTAGCACCTCAGTAGTTGTTTCATGTATCGCAGCGGATCCCTGTAGCACCTCAGTAGTTATTTCATGTATCGCAGCGGATCCCTGTAGCACCTCAGTAGTTATTTCATGTATCGCAGCGCATCCCTGTAGCACCTCAGTAGTTATTTCATGTATCGCAGCGCATCCCTGTAACACCTCAGTAGTTGTTTCATGTATCTAAGCGGATCACTGTAACACCTCAGTAGTTATTTCATGTATCGCAGCGCATCCCTGTAGCACCTCAGTAGTTGTTTCATGTATGGCAGCGGATCACTGTAGCACCTCAGTAGTTGTTTCATGTATGGCAGCGCATCCCTGTAGCACCTCAGTAGTTGTTTCATGTATCGCAGCGGATCACTGTAGCACCTCAGTAGTTGTTTCATGTATCGCAGCGCATCCCTGTAGCACCTCAGTAGTTGTTTCATGTATCGCAGCGGATCACTGTAGCACCTCAGTAGTTGTTTCATGTATCGCAGCGCATCCCTGTAGCACCTCAGTAGTTGTTTCATGTATCGCAACGGATCACTGTAGCACCTCAGTAGTTGTTTCATGTATCGCAGCGGATCACTGTAGCACCTCAGTAGTTGTTTCATGTATCGCAGCGGATCACTGTAGCACTTCAGTAGTTGTTTCATGTACCGCAGCGGATCACTGTAACACCTCAGTAGTTGTTTCATGTATCGCAGCGGATCACTGTAGCACTTCAGTAGTTGTTTCATGTATCGCAGCGGATCACTGTAACACCTCAGTAGTTGTTTCATGTATCGCAGCGGATCACTGTAACACCTCAGTAGTTGTTTCATGTATCGCAGCGGATCCCTGTAGCACCAGAGAAGTTATTTCATGTATGGCAGCGGATCCCTGTAGCACCAGAGAAGTTGTTTCATGTATCGCAGCGGATCTCTGTAGCACCAGAGAAGTTATTTCATGTATCGCAGAGGATCCCTGTAGCACCAGAGAAGTTATTTCATGTATCGCAGCGGATCCCTGTAGCACCTCAGAAGTTATTTCATGTATCGCAGCGGATCCCTGTAGCACCAGAGAATTTGTGTCATGTATCGCAGCGGATCACTGTAGCACCAGAGAATTTGTTTCAATTATCGCAGCGGATCACTGTAGCACCTCAGTAGTTATTTCATGTATCGCAGCGGATCCCAGCAGCACCTCAGTAGTTGTTTCATGTATCGCAGCGGATCCCTGTAGTACCTCAGTAGTTGTTTCATGTATCGCAGCGGATCCCTGTAGCACCTCAGTAGTTGTTTCATGTATCGCAGCGGATCCCTGTAGCACCTCAGAAGTTGTTTCATGTATCGCAGCGGATCCCTGTAGCACCTCAGAAGTTGTTTCATGTATCGAAGCGGATCACTGTAACACCTCAGTAGTTATTTCATGTATCGCAGCGGAACACTGTAACATCTCAGTAGATATTTCATGTATCGCAGCGGATCCCTGTAGCACCTCAGTAGTTGTTTTATGTATCGCAGCGGATCACTGTAACACCTCAGTAGTTATTTCATGTATCGCAGCGGATCCCTGTAGCACCTCAGTAGTTGTTTTATGTATCGCAGCGGATCCCTGTAGCACTTCAGTAGTTGTTTCATGTATAGCAGCGGATCCCTGTAGCACCTCAGTAGTTTTCTCATGTATCGCAGTGCATCCCCGCAGCACCTCAGTAGTTGTTTCATGTATCGCAGCGGATCACTGTAACACCTCAGAAGTTGTTTCATGTATCGCAACGGATCATGGTAGCACCTCAGTAGTTATTTCATGTATCGCAACGGATCACTGTAGCACCTCAGTAGTTGTTTCATGTACCGCAGCGGATCACTGTAGCACCTCAGAAGTTGTTTCATGTATCGCAGCGGATCCCTGTAACACCTCAAAAGTTGATTCATGTATCGCAGCGCATCCCTGTAACACCTCAGAAGTTGTTTCATGTATCGCAGCAAATCACTGCAGCACCTCAGTAGTTGTTTCATGTATCCCAGCGGATCACTGTAACACCTCAGTAGTTGTTTCATGTACCGCAGCGGATCACTGTAACACCTCAAAAGTTGTTTCATGTATCGCAGCGCATCCCTGTAACACCTCAGAAGTTGTTTCATGTATCGCAGCGGATCACTGTAGCACCTCAGTAGTTTCATGTATCCCAGCGGATCACTGTAACACCTCAAAAGTTGTTTCATGTATCGCAGCGCATCCCTGTAACACCTCAGTAGTTGTTTCATGTATCGCTGCGGATCACTGTAGCACCTCAGTAGTTTCATGTATCCCAGCGGATCACTGTAACACCACAGTAGTTGTTTCATGTATCGCAATGGATCCCTGTATCACCTTGGTAGTTGTTTCATGTATCGCAGTGGATCCCTGTATCACCTCAGTAGTTGTTTCATGTATCGCAGTGGATCCCTGTATCACCTCAGTAGTTGTTTCATGTATCGCAGTGGATCCCTGTATCACCTTAGTAGTTATTTCATGTATCGCAGCGGATTACTGTAGCACCTCAGTAGTTATTTCATGTATCGCAGCGGATCCCTGTAACACCTCAGAAGTTGTTTCATGTACCGCAGCGGATCCCTGTAGCACCTCCGTAGTTGTTTCATGTATCGCAGCGGATCCCTGTAGCACCTCACTAGTTGTTTCATGTACCGCAGCGGATCCCTGTATCACCTCAGTAGTTGTTTCATGTACCGCAGCGGATCACTGTAGCACCTCACTAGTTGTTTCATGTACCGCAGCGGATCCCTGTAGCACCTCAGTAGTAATTTCATGTATCCCAGCGGATCACTCCAGGTACTCAGTAGTTGTTTTATGTATGGCATCGGGTCCCTGCAGCACCTCAGTAGTTGTTTCATGTATCGCAGCGGTTCCCTGCAGCACCTCAGTAGTTGTTTAATGTATCGCAGTGATTCCCTGCAACCCCTCAGTAGTTGTTTCATTTATCACAGGGGATCACTATTACACCTCAGTAGTTTCATGTATCGCAGCGGATCACTGCAGCACCTCAGTAGTTATTTCATGTATCGCGGCGCATCCCTGTAGTACCCCAGTAGTTGTTTCATGTATCGCAGCGGATCCCTGTAGCACCTCAGTAGTTATGTCATGTATCGCATCGGATCCCTGCAGCACCTCAGGAGTTGTTTCATGTGTCGCAGCGGATCCCTGCAGCACCTCAGGAATTGTTTCATGTATCGCAGCGGATCACTGCAGCACCACAGTGGTTGTTTCATGTATCGCAGCGGATCACTGCAGCACCTCAGTAGTTATGTCATGTAGTGCTTCCTCGCAGCGGATCACTGCAGCACCTCAGTAGTTATTTCATGTAGTGCTTCCTCGCAGCGGATCACTGCAGCACCTCAGTAGTTATTTCATGTAGTGCTTCCTCGCAACGGATCACTGCAGCACCTCAGTAGTTTCATGCATCGCAGCGGTTCCCTGCAGCACCTCAGTAGTTGTTTCACGTATCGCAGCGGTTCCCTTCAACACCTCAGTAGTTGTTTCATGTATCACAGGGGATCAGTAAAGAACCTCAGTATTATTTTGACTTACCGCAGCGGATCCCTGTAACACCACAGAAGTTGTTTCATGTATCGCAGCGGATCCCTGTAGCACCTCAGTAGTTGTTTCATGTATCGCAGCGGATCACTGCAGCACCTCAGTAGTTGTTTCATGTATGGCATCGGATCCCTGCAGCACCTCAGTAGTGGTTTCATGTATCGCAGGGGATCACTGCAGCACCTCAGTAGTTGTTTCATGTATGGCATCGGATCCCTGCAGCACCTCAGTAGTGGTTTCATGTATCGCAGCGGATCCCTGCAGCACCTCAGTAGTGGTTTCTTGTAGCGCTTTCTCGCAGCGGATCCCTGCAGCACCTCAGTAGTTGTATCATGTATCGCAGCGGATCGCTGCAGCACCTCAGTAGTTGTTTCATGTATCGCAGCGGATCACTGGAGCACCTCAGTAGTTGTTTCATGAACCGCTTCCTCGCAGCAGATCCCTGCAGCACCTCAGTAGTTGTTTCATGTATCGCAGCGGATCCCTGCAGCAACTCAGTAGTTGTTTCATGTATTTCAGGGGATCCCTGCAGCACCTCAGTAGTTGTTTCATGTATCGCAGCGGATCCCTGCAGCACCTCAGTAGTTGTTTCATGTATCGCAGCGGATCCCTGCAGCAACTCAGTAGTTGTTTCATGTATCGCAGCGGATCCCTGCAGCAACTCAGTAGTTGTTTCATGTATTTCAGGGGATCCCTGCAGCACCTCAGTAGTTGTTTCATGTATCGCAGCGGATCCCTGTATCACCTAAGTAGTTGTTTCATGTATCGCAGCGGATCCTGTAGCAACTCAGTAGTAATTTATGTATCGCAGTGGATCCCTGCAGCATCTCAGTAGTTGTTTCATGTATCGCAGCGGTTCCCTGCAGCACCTCAGTAGTTGTTTCATGTATCGCAGGGGATCCCAGCAGCACCTCAGTAGTTGTTTCATGTATCGCAGGGGATCCCAGCAGCACCTCAGTAGTTGTTTCATGTATCGCAGCGGATGCCTGCAGCACCTCAGTAGTTGTTTTATGTATCGCAGCGGTTCCCTGCAGCACCTCAGTAGTTGTTTCATGTATCGCAGCGGATCCGTGCATCACCTCAGTAGTTGTTTCATGTATCGCAGTGGATCGCTGCAGCACCTTTGTAGATGTTTCATGTACCGCTTTCTCGCAGCGGATCCCTGTATTACCTCAGTAGTTTTTTCATGTATCGCAGCGCATTCCTGCAACACCGCAGTAATTGTTTCATGTATCGCAGCGGATCACTGCAGCACCTCAGTAGTTGTTTCATGTATCGCAGCGGATCCCTGCAGCACCTCAGTAGATGTTTCATGTATCGCAGCAGATCGCTGCAACACCTCACTAGTTGTTTCATGTATCGCAGCAGATCACTGCAACACCTCACTTGTTTCATATATCGCAGCGGATCCCTGCAGTACGTCAGTAGTTGTTTCATGTATCGTAGCGGATCGCTGCAACACCTCACTAGTTGTTTCATGTATCGCAGCAGATCTCTGCAACACCTCACTAGTTGTTTCATGCATCGCAGCGGATCGCTGCAACACCTCACTAGTTGTTTCATGTATCGCAGCAAATCACTGCATCACCTCAGTAGTTATTTCATGTGTAGTAGCAGATCACTGCAACACCTCACTAGTTGTTTCATGTATCGCAGCGGATCGCTGCAACACCTCACTAGTTGTTTCATGTATCGAAGCGGATCGCTGCAATACCTCACTAGTTGTTTCATGTATCGCAGCAAATCACTGCAGCACCTCAGTAGTTGTTTCATGTATCGCAGCAGATCACTGCAACACCTCACTAGTTGTTTCATGTATCGCAGCAGATCACTGTAACACCTCAGTAGTTGTTTCATGTATCGCAGAGGATCCCTGCAGCACCTCACTAGTTGTTTCATGTATCGCAGCGGATCGCTACAACACCTCACTAGTTGTTTCATGTATCGCAGAGGATCCCTGCAGCACCTCACTAGTTGTTTCATGTATCGCAGCGGATCCCTGTAACACCTCACTAGTTGTTTCATGTATCGCAGCAAATCACTGCAGCACCTCACTAGTTGTTTCATGTATCGCAGCAAATCACTGCAGCACCTCACTAGTTGTTTCATGTATCGCAGCGGATCGCTGCAACACCTCACTAGTTGTTTCATGTATCGCAGCAGATCACTGCAGCACCTCACTAGTTGTTTCATGTATCGCAGCGGATCGCTGCAACACCTCACTAGTTGTTTCATGTATCGCAGCAAATCACTGCAGCACCTCACTAGTTGTTTCATGTATCGCAGAGGATCCCTGCAGCGCCTCAGTAGTTGTTTCATGTATCGCAGCAGATCACTGCAACACCTCACTAGTTGTTTCATGTATCGCAGCAGATCACTGCAACACCTCACTAGTTTTTTCATGTATCGTAGCGGATCGCTGCAACACCTCACTAGTTGTTTCATGTATCGCAGAGGATCCCTGCAACACCTCACTAGTTGTTTCATGTATCGTAGCGGATCCCTGCAACACCTCACTAGTTGTTTCATGTATCGCAGAGGATCCCTGCAGCGCCTCAGTAGTTGTTTCATGTATCGCAGAGGATCCCTGCAACACCTCACTAGTTGTTTCATGTATCGTAGCGGATCCCTGCAACACCTCACTAGTTGTTTCATGTATCGCAGAGGATCCCTGCAGCGCCTCAGTAGTTGTTTCATGTATCGCAGCGGATCGCTGCAACACCTCACTAGTTGTTTCATGTATCGCAGCAGATCACTGCAACACCTCACTAGTTTTTTCATGTATCGTAGCGGATCGCTGCAACACCTCACTAGTTTTTTCATGTATCGCAGCAAATCACTGCAGCACCTCAGTAGTTGTTTCATGTATCGCAGCAGATCACTGCAACACCTCACTAGTTGTTTCATGTATCGCAGCGGATCACTGCAACACCTCACTAGTTGTTTCATGTATCGCAGAGGATCCCTGCAGCGCCTCAGTAGTTGTTTCATGTATCGCAGCGGATCGCTGCAGCACCTCAGTAGATGTTTCATGTACCGCTTTCTCGCAGCGGCTCCAAGCAGCACCTCAGTAGTTTGTTTCATGTATCGCAGCGGATCACTGCAGCACCTCAGTAGTTGTTTCATGTATGGCAGCGGATCACTGCAGCACCTCAGTAGTTGTTTCATGTATCGCAGCGGATCCCTGTAGTACCTCAGTAGTTGTTTCCTGTATCGCAGCGGATCCCTGTAGCACCTTAGTAGTTGTTTCATGTATCGCAGCGGACCCCTGTAGTACCTCAGTAGTTTTTTCATGTATCGCAGCGCATCCCTGTAGTACCTCAGTAGTTGTTTCTTGTATCGCAGCGGATCCCTGTAGCACCTCAGTAGTTGTTTCATGTATCGCAGCGTATCCCTGTAGTACCTCAGTAGTTGTTTCATGTATCGCAGCGGATCCCTGTAGTACCTCAGTAGTTGTTTCATATATCGCAGCGGATCACTGCAGCACCTCACTAGTTATTTCATGTATCGCATCGGATCCCTGTAGTACCTCAGTAGTTGTTTCATGTATCGCAGCGGATCCCTGTAGTACCTAAGAAGTTGTTTCATGTATCGCAGCAGATCACTGCAAGACCTCACTAGTTGTTTCATGTACCGCAGCGGATCCCTGTAACACCTCAGTGGTTGTTTCATGTATCGCAGCGGATCACTGCAACACCTCACTAGTTGTTTCATGTATCGCAGCGGATCACTGCAACACCTCACTAGTTGTTTCATGTACCGCAGCGGATCCCTGTAACACCTCAGTGGTTGTTTCATGTATCGCAGCGGATCGCTGCAACACCTCACTAGTTGTTTCATGTATCGCAGCAGATCACTGCAACACCTCACTAGTTGTTTCATGTATCGCAGCGGATCGCTGCAACACCTCACTAGTTGTTTCATGTATCGCAGCGGATCGCTGCAACCCCTCAGTAGTTGTTTCATGTATCGCAGCGGATATCTGTAACACCTCAGTAGTTGTTTCATGTATCGCAGCGGATCTCTGCAGCACCTCAGTAGATGTTGCTACAGATGCTATGTGCTGTCATTGCTTGGCTTTGTGGCTTGTAGCGCGCGGCCTCACATTATAATCCGCGAGACTCCAATGTACTAAACACACCATTCCCTCTCGTTAGCGCGTAACAATACTCTTCTTCAGTAAGTTGACAATTTTCTCTTCAGTGTACCAAGCGCGCGGTTATATGGTCGTTTTATCGAAGGACTGTATTTGGTGGTACACAACATGTCTGCAACAGTTTAGGGATTTTTTGTTACACGAAACTGTTATTTCGAAACTGTTTCGTGGTTGCCACAGAAACAGATTAAACTGTTTCGCAAATAGAGCAACTTTTCCCAGCACTAGACTAGACTGCTGTTGCTCACGCAAATCCTTATCTCTGTAAACTCTCAGGCAAAAATGGTTGATTCATGTTTGTTATCTGCTATCCTTGCCATTAATAGTCTGATAGCTTTAACGTGGCGAACATTGTTGTTTGATGTTGCAAATGTTCAGAAAACAGGACGACTGTCTTCTGTTTGAACAAAAGAAAACATTGCTGTCGCCCGTGACAATGTGCCATTTAGGCATATGATGGTTGCTTGCCATTAGTGGTCTGATAGCTTTAGCGCGGCAAGCATTGCTGTTTGGTGTTGCAAATGTTCAGAAAACAGGACGACTGTCTTCTGTTTGAACAAAAGAAAACATTGCTGTCGCCCGTGACAATGTGCCATTTTGTCATATGATGGTTGCTTGCCATTAGTAGTCTGATAGCTTTAGCGCGGCGAACATTGCTGTTTGATGTTGGGTTGCTAATGTTAAGAAAACAGGACGACTGTCTTCTGTTTGAACACAAGAAAACATTGCTGTCGCCCGTGACAATGTGAATCCCCACAAAATCGGTTCGCTGACAAGTCTAACAGTTGAGTTTATCACCAAGATCACTGCATGCAATCTTTTTAAAACATCTGAAAGTACAAGACTTGAAGCCTGCCAGATCGTGCGATCTTTGGCTTCCTTTATGTGCCGATTTGTGAAATAGAAAGTGTACATGAACAATACGCCAATTGAAGGATAAAATTCAAAGGGTTATTAACGGCATCCCACCAGATGTTTGTGAACCCGTCATTGAGAACTTCAATGAACACATTGCTCGTTGCCGGGCGGCCTTGGGTAGTCATAAGAAGGATATAATTTTTCATACATAATGTTATATGTTCTAGCACTTAAATATTCATCCCTACACCACCTCTCAAGGGCCTACTACGGTAGGTACGGGTTTGGCACACCCGGGGTCCCGAGCCAACCTTGACTCCATCTGGGGCAACCTCTGAGTCGTGAGGGAGTCAGCAGGTTAAAATGCCCACCCACGTGTAGGCCATGCGTGGAGACCCATGTCGGTGGAAAGGAATATCCTGATTGGTTGAGGGTTGCATATCTGAGCCTGGGTCTTCTGTCTTTTCAGTGGGCAACCTAACACACCACTTTGGTCTCTGCTTCATCTAAATGGGAGGCTAGGGACTAGCCCATCCTAGTCAATCGGCCAGGACTAAGTATTATACCGAACTCCAGGGTTAGTGGGACGGCGAGCCTGTGTAGGCCTGTCATCCCAGTGGGGTTGGGCTCCGTAGTGGGTGGGGAGCACTGGGGGATGAAATTTCTTACAATCTTTTACGACACAAACAACAAAAAATGAATTGGTAATTGGAAAAGAAGAAGACGAGTGCACAGGTCCTCACTACTTTGTGATAACTAGGACAGAGGAAGGTCGGACATTTTGTTGTACAAAAGAGTCTAGACAAAATTGCTGGTCCCGTTAACTCCTGTATGAAAACACGTGTCGGTACACTCCTGGTAGACACATTTACGGTCCCTCAGGCAGGCAAACTTATGGAGGTCAAAATATTAGGCAGTTAGCCGGTCAAGGTTGAACAGCATAAAACGCTGAACTCCTCGGGAGGCGTTATTAACACCCGCGCATTGGACGGTTTGTCCAATGAGGAGCTTCAAGACCAGAAGAAGCCCAGTTCGCCTTCCAGGCGTTTAAGTCAGCACTCTGCTTATTTTGGGATTCCCGCAGTCTGGTAGTGACTTCAATGTGAATACCGTGTCGCATTCTTGGAAGATACTAAACTTCAATACTAAGTTTGGTTTTACACGTTCTTTTCGTTTCTGAGCTATGCTGTTCACACACACGCGCGCGCGCGCACACACACAAACCTTTTTTCTAAAAAATATTTTTTCGGACTCGGGGGACTCAAAACATATTTTCGGGGAAATCTTGGTATCGAATTTTTGGGTGGAATGCAACACCTTCTCTCTCCACTATGTGCATTGTACATACGGAGTAGAAAAAGTAAAATCTAATATGCCACTCCCTCCGGTGAGTGATTGGCCAAAACCTTGCTCAAATTTAAGTGTAGAATGTTTATGCCGCCTGAATGAACGTGGGGCTGGACTTAAAGTTGGTGTCCTGATTGATGTACTGCTCCACCTCATAGCGACAAAACAGTTGTTGTTCTCGAGAAAATTGAAAATGATGTTCGCGTGCTGGCTAGAGGCAGTCCATAGCGACCAACAGTGCCCCTGTCTCACATCACCAATGGCTCTGGTGCTCCCGCGTTATACGCTGCTGGTAGCCGTACACACTGGACATTAACTCTCAGAGTCTTCCCATATTCTCAGCCAGTTCGCAAATGTCCTCCAGAAGTCCCCGCATGTACCGTGTGACCCAAAAACATCTGAACTGCTACGCTGTGTTTTTCCACCGCGCACTTGGAAATATGATATCACACAGCTGCTGTACACAAGGTCACAGTGCTGACTTGTTTTTCTCTGCTCTGAAAGTGCAGAATTGAGCTGACGGTGATATCGTGTGGTTGCGTTATTACCAATGTGTTTTAATATTTTGTCCTGTACTTGGTCACAAAGTATATATGGCTCAATATTTGTTTTCTACTGCACAGCGTGTTAATACATTTTTTGTGAGTGACTCTCAATAGTTTTTGACCCACGCACGAGGGTTAGTTCCATCTTCATGGACAAAATAATTGTAATTGGAGCTCTGAGATACCTAATATTGTTCATGAAATAAAAATTGGTTTATGGCGTGGCATTAGCAGAGAAAGAGTTATAGAACCAATTTGTAACGAGTCAACAGTTGACGTCCATACATAGTGGTAACACTTTTGCTCCCCTTTTTAGAGAGAGAGGGAGGGAGTGAGGATTAGCAGACAGCGCGATTTTGCCCTTTTTCAACAAGACTATGCAACAGTTCATACAGCCAATATTTCGATGAGAACATTTGAAAGTGTATTTCAGAACAGAATTATTAGTAGAGATTTGTGGTTCTCTCAGTCCTCTGACCTAACCTTCTGCGATTTCTATCTATGGGGTAACTTAAAGTGTAAAAGACAAACCCACACACCCTGGATGAATAAAGACAAAATATCCACCAGGAAATTGTCAGCATTTCTCAATGTGAACTACAGCGAGTGATGGATAGTTTCCTAAAGAGGTGCCAAAAATGTATGGGGCCAGTTTCAGCCTCTCCTTTAATAACATTGGTAAGTAAAGCCTTTAAAAGTAGTTTTAAAAATGTTGCTTGGTTTCATCTGCACCTTTCTACGAGCGCCAAGGACTCGGATAGGCAAAACACTGTGCAGCCGGTTCGGATGCTTTTGGATCACCCGGTACTTCCTCCAGAACTTCTGTGATCTTATTCCAGTTGAGATCAGTTGCTCTCTGTGGGTGTTCCCAGCAGGTGGCTCCCACACTCCTGTATTTTAATGTCACACTTGGCCCGGTAGGACTGTGCACAGCACTCCTCGTGGCTGGTAATGCATTTCGGCGCTTCTCATAATTGGCATGTGTTCCTTATCACAATGAATACATTCAAATGTTTCTTCTTTGCATACATTAACTTCATGTTCTCTGCAATTAGCACACCTTTTATAAGATCTTACATTATGCTTTTCACCAAGTTATGATCCAAGAAATGAATTAACTTCTAGGAAAGGATTGAAATGTAATTCAAATTTGTTCTTCTCTGTCAGGAGAATGGCCTCAATGTTATATTTGTCTTGAAACAACTATTTACCTTATTTTATCGGATGTACCTTACTGAGGTTTCCTTGGTTACCAATTAATTCAACAACATAGGGACCTGAGACCTTGTAATTAAAAATGTATTTTTTATTTACTTTGCCAGCATTTTCACTTGCCACATTTTAATTTTTAGATACATCACTGGTCGGATTGTTACTTAGATTATCAATCATATTTTCCTCCTGGCTTACCTGCATCCCTAAATTTAACTTGTAACATTTGCCCCTCAAAAGAGGGCAAATTTAAATGTGCTAACAGAAAACTAGTATGTGTGGGAAAAACTTGAAGACCTAAATTAAACTACTAATTAAAAACAACAAATCGTTAAATCTCCTTCAAAAACCATAGGTCCACAAACTAGCAAATCAAATTTCGAAGTTGCCGTCATTTGTTCATTGTTTTAAGACGTCTTGAATCAAAGGCATCAATACCGTCTGATTTTTTTTTTTTTTTTTCTCTAGTTTACTTTTTGTTTAACTAAGTAATCGGATAAGCAAGAACTGATATTTCACTTTGTATACTGCATTTTGATATGTTTTTAAAATACATTTGAATACTTTAGCTGGGTCGTGTATAATAATATTACTAATTTTGACAGGACCAGGAGGACCTATCTTGTACAATGGCTGCAATAATTGAAGATTTTGAGTATTGAAGTTGACACACCCGAAGAGATAATGCTCTAAGTTACCACAGCTGCCTCAATCACAGGGGGGAGGGAAATATGTCTTAGATAGTTTATGAAGAAAAGCCGGTTTATGTGTAATTCCCAACCTCATTCTTGAAATTCTCGATAAGCTTCCCTATTAATCGTGATGTTCTTAAAATCAGGAATAAAGACGCTGCTCTGGAGTTTTTTTTTTTTCTTTTTCTTATTGAAGTTGTGCATGTAGATCTCCAGTTAAGATAAATATAAGTTTAAGACTGTCATTAATAGGCAATTGAATATTAGATATGATACCAGAATTTCTTGTAGTTTTTGCCAATGTGCCCACTTCCTCTCTCTCGTTTTCTGGATTATGTGAGCGGCCACGGATCCTTCAGTGTATGCTTTATAAATAGAAATTTCATTTCCATTTCTAAAAATGTCAGATTTTTCAAATTCGGTAATCTTACACTCGTCATGTTTCCAGAATTCAAAATTGCTCGCGGTATTCCATTGTCAATTGAACTCGTTGGCAACCCTGTGTTGAATAAGCCTTTGCGACATGTAGGTTAGAACATTTCTCAAGACTATTATAAATCAGTCATCAATATAATTAAGCAGTTATAGAATATTATAGTATTTCAGTGCGGACGCAAATTTCGAACCAAAACACTATGGTAAGATGTAAACAATTTGCAGTTTTATTATCAGTATGGTTGGCTGTGTTTCATCATTGACTCAAAATCTAGGTCTTGACATTTGAGTCAGCGCATTCTGTAGTTAAAGATCACAATAAGGCGAACGAATTCAACGGATACTGTTTGGTTTGGTTAAGAGTACTTGGTTAAAGTTTCATTCAGTACTTACTTGTAAATAGAAAGTAGTTTAAGTTCTTGTGCCGAAAAAATGAAGTCAATGGTAAGAGCAGTGATTATCTCACATTGATAAGATACAGAAAGTTTTTTATTGGCAAGTTTTATGGAGATAAGCAGTGTTACATATGCTGTCCCCAATTTAGTTTTAGATTATGTACAAAGAGCATGTAGAGCCCAGTTTCATTTGGGAGCTAGATGACGATGCAGAAATACTGGTGTTAAGCTTTCTGGTTATGAACAATTAAATTGAGTTTTGTTTGTGTACAGTGTTAACTGCTGCGGTTCTCATCGTCCCATTCTATATTGGGCGTGAAAATAGGTTTATTTTAATCAGAGGCTTGAGGTTCTGCAAGCCGTAAATCTATGACACGGGGCCAACATCTTTACTTTCCTGTTTAACGAAGTCATGCTAAGGAATTTTACGCCCGAGAAAATGCATCGCTCTCCGCCGGATTTGAACCCGCGATTTTGGGGCCCAGAGGCCAGCTTGGTACCCCTAGGTCACAGAGCAGGACTTCCGATTGTGATGTGTCGATGAAAGCGTTATCTAATCCTGCACCAGTGAGAAAGTTATCGTGCACAACGACTTCTGACAAGCCTAAATGAAGTACGAACCGTAAATCTTCCGCAGGCGATCCAGATTTGAAAGTCCTTGGCTATGCCTTGGTGAGAGATTACCTTGTGATAGACATTCCTGCTGACTGTCTGGGTACATGTTGCCATATTTACTCGCTGTCTGTAGCAGCTGCACTCCCACTGATATCACTTTAACTGGAATCATTTCTGTTAACACACGTTCCACTGCCTCCTGTAAAATGTCTTCACACGTCTCACTTATTGCTTTCAACATTAGATCCTGTTCCTGCACTTGACTAAACGTAACGAACATAACCTCAACTCGTTTAGCAGGCCTGCAAGACATTTAAAATCTGTGTCACATGTAATAGTTGTAGGATGAGAACAAGAACAATGCCTGTAGTATATAACAATTGTAAATCATTGTGTATAAGACAATCAAACTTATCACACAATCAGATCAGTCATGCATGAGAATGTGCACTGAACCCAAGTCAAGCACATCGATGATGTTGATCTCTCTGACGGTAATGTATTCTTACACTATGATTGGTCGGCAACCTGACAAGCCTCTATCAGCAGATGTCAAACACAAGGGCATTTCTCTCTGACTGTACATTTTGCAGCTTAGGGAAGTTTATAACAGACCAGTAAGTGACTACAAAGTGGCTCTAATTGCAGAATAACAAAAGTAGTAAAACTGGATCACATATGGAAGTAAGTGGGTATCAGCTTCAGAAGAGAGTACTTGTTGGACACCAGCTGCAGTGTATAACATTGTTAAAAGTTAAACAAGGGTGTGTTCTCTATAAGGTGGAAATGAAAGTAAAATGTGCATAAACCTAGTTTTAACATAACCATTTGTGACTTTAAAATTGTTGATAAAAAAAAACGTATGTGTTCCATTCACATGACTTTCTCTATGTCTCTGCAACATGTTATTGTTAGAAAACCTATTCTTCATGCTAATCAAAATAAACATTAAAAGAAATGATTTTATTAGTAATTGGTTATAAGTAGTAGGGAGATAGGAAATTCACTAGGCTAAAGTGATAGTCAAATCTTTTAAAAGCTGGTTGCTATGCGGATGAAATCTGTTTCTTTGCATAGCCAGGAAACAAATTTTATATGAGAAAAGTTTTAACATTTTAAAACTGAAACCAATAACAAGGAATATCTCAAAAATGCTTAACTCCACAAAAAAAAAAAAAGCATATTACATATTGTGTGTGTCTTTCTCTAGCCCACATGTACAACGTATATAGTGGATAGAGAAGGTATTGTATTTCAACCAAAAATTTGATGTCGAGATTCCACTAGAAATGTATGTTTTGGGGTCCCCTGAGTCCGAAAAAAGCCTTTTTTTAGAAAAACGTTCATGTGTGTGTCTGTCTGTGGACAGCATTGCTCAAAAAGGAAAATACCATTAAAAATTCTAACTTAGTATTTAGGTTCAGTATCTTCCAAGGATGCAACATGAAGATTTTCAAGAAAATACCCCCACCACAAACTACTCTATACATGGAAAATGTTGAGTTGTTCAAAAATGGCTAATGATTTTGATTAAAATTCTGTATATTAAATATATTTACGTCCCAAATAAAATGTTTATCTAGAATTTTCTGGGAATAGCCTCTGAAGGCCTCTTTATCCTGGACGAATTTTGCCAAATTTTTCTTAATGGATAAAACGTAAGAGATAGATAAAAACTTACTGCACAAAAAATGTAGATCTCGTCAAAACACACAATTTATGTCCTTTACGTTTTTGTTCTGGAAGTAACAATTTTCCGAGATATTCCTTGTTATTAGTTTCCATTATAAACTACTTATACTTTTCTCAGACAGAAGTGTCTGTTTTTCTTTTGTTCTACTCCTGGCCAAGCAAAGAATTGATTCGCAATGACAGTGGTATAACGACAGCTTTTAAAACATTTGACTTTCACTTTAGCGTAGCATATTCCTTTAGTTTCCTTCTACTTATAAGGAACTAAGTAATAAGAACATTCTGCTAATGTTTATCTCAATTAGCATTGTGTGGAAAGAAGAATAATGTTTTGTAAGAAGTTTGTTTGTGGAGCAGCTAGAGAAAGTCATGTGAGTGTAACACATCAGAATTTTTTTTTTTGTAGTAGGTTTTTGTGTTTTTCTTACGGCTTATCAGTTAATGCAAAATTTGACAAAATTCATCGAGAATGAATAGTCTTCAGAGACGATTCTCAGGATATATCATGATGTACATTTTATTTGGCGATGTAAATATCTTTAATATATATATATATATATATAAATAAAATTATTATATCAAATTATTATATATATATATATCAAAATTGTTAAAGCCATTTTTGACAAATTTATATTTTTTTCATGGAAAGGGTAGTTTGTGGAGGGTTTTTTGCAAATTTTCCTGTCACATGCTAAACATAAATACCAAGTTTGGTATTATTTAACGATCTTTTCGTTTTTGAGCCATGGTTAACACACATACAGATATGCATTTTTCAGATTCATAGGACCTCAAAACATGTTTTCGGTAAAATTTTTGGGAGGAATACAATGCCTTCTCTATCCACTATGTACATTCTGCATGTGGGCTAGAGAAAGTAAAAATGTGGTGTGTTGAATTCACATGACTTTCTCTACACCTCTGCAACACATTATTGTTAAAAAGCTTATGCTCCTATCTACTTGATGCTAATTGAGTTTTATTACTTGCTTCCTAGTATTTAGAAGGGAATACACTTGGCACTTCAACTACCGAAATGCCCGGGCTTCAATGTGTTATAGAGCATCCATAAATAAAACTCCATTTACATTTTTACCAGAGTAAAGAGCTCTTCACAGGCAGCTGTTCCCAGAAAATTCAAGATATACATTTTATTTGTCGTGTAAATATATTTAATGTACAGTAAATTAATCAAAATTGTTAACAGCCATTTTTGAAAAAAACAAAAATTTCATGTAAAGGGTAGTTTGGGGTAGAGGGATTTTTTTTGAAAATCCTCCTGTCACATCCTTGGAAGATAATATACATAAATACCATATTTAACCGTGTTTTCGTTTTTGAATTATGCAGTCCACAGACACACACAACACCTATTTCTGCAAATGGGGACCGAGAAACATAATATTTCCAACGAAATACTGACGTTGAGTTTTTGCGTGGAGTACAATACCTTCTCTAGCTACTATGTACATGTGTGCAAGAGAAAATAAAAAGTATACATTGGTAACAACACAAAGACTACCTTTAAATATATATATGTTTATGCCCTTTTTCACACCATAATGATTTACTGTTAAAGCTTCAGTAATTTATTGATCTTTAAGGCTCAATAAAATGTGGTATTTATTTTGTTACTTTCTCTACACCTTGAAAAAGTATTGCATTCCACTAAAAAATTCAATACCAAGATTTCACCAGAAATATATATTTAGAGCTACCCTGAGTCCAAAAAAAGTATTTTTAGAAGAAAGTCCATGTGTGTGTGGGGGGGGGTGTACACACAAAGATTTTTGAGATAGTCTCTCCCCAAACTGCCTTTACATGGAAACATTTTTGAAAATATTGATATTCTCAAAAATGGCTCTTAACAATTTACATCACAAATAAAATGTAAATCTTGAATTTCCTGGGAAGACACGTCCATTATGGATGAATTTTACAATTTAAACCAGGAGAGATAGGCAAAAACTTGCTACACAAAAATGTAGATCTTGTTAAAACACACAATTTATGTCATATACATTTTTGTTGTAGAGTTGACCATTTCCAAGATATTCCTCGTTATTGGTTTCAAGTTTAGTTTTACATCTTGTCAAACAGGGTGTCCTTTTGCTACACCTCTCTTGTTTTTCTGGGAATGCAAAGCGAACCGATTTTCAGTAAATAGCTTTTAAAATATTTGACTATCACTTTAGCCTGGTATATTCCATTATTTCTCTTCTACTTATAAGGAACTAGATATAAAGACCATTGTGTTAATTTTTATCATGATGTCGACAGAAGAATAATCTTTTGTAAGAATAGTTTACAGAATAAGTAGAGGAAGTCATGTGAATGCAGATTTTTCTTAAATGCATTATATTAGCTGCTGTAACCATTCACATGACTTTCTCTACCTGTTCTGCAAGAAAATTATTCTTAGAAAAGCTTATTCTCCTATCTATTTGATGATAATCAAGATAAACTTTAACAGAAATTGCTTCCTTGTAAGTAGAAGGGGATACACTAGGATAAAGTGATAGTCAAATGTTTTAAAGCTGATTGCCATGCCAGGTTGTCCATATTTGCCCCTTTGCATGTACAGAACATGATAGCCTTGCCTCACTCTTGCAAATTTGTGGTTTCGGGGTTTGCAGTCAGTGCTGCGAAGTCTTGCACTTATTGGTCTCTTAACTGAGGTGTGATTCTCGACTTGCAAGCAGAGTCTCCAGGGTGTAGAGTTATCTTTTGTTATTGCCCAGTAGAAGTTTTGGAAAAAAACTATACAACTCAATGGGTGTATTTCAAGTTAACCTCTAAACATATGTATTCATATACAATATGATGGTTCTTTCTTCGCCAATTTTTTCTTTCTCTACACTTATTATGTACATAGTGTACAGAGAAAGGAATTGTATTGCACCTAAAAATTCAATACCAAGATTTCACCATAAATATATGTTTTGGGCCCCCTGAATAAAAAAAAAAAAAAACATTTTTATAAAGAGGTCCGTATGTGTGTCTGTGGACAGCATAGCTTAAAAACGAAAATACTGTTGAATACTAAACTTGGTATTTAAGTTTGGTATCTTCCAAGGATGCAACACGAAGATTTTCAAAAAAGCCCCCCACCCCTAACTACCCTTTACATGGAATATTCTGTGGTTACCATGCTAACTTCATATACCCAAGGTTGTGGGTTCAAACCCGGCGGAGGACAATGGATTTTTTCGGGTGTAAAAATCCTTAGCTTGGCTTCCTTCGGAAGGGAAGTAAAGCCGTTGGTCCCGTGTCATAGATTTATGGCACGTAAAAGAACCTCAAGCATGATAGAGAGGCCTCTGAGCAAAATTAAGCAGACTTTCATGCCCAATATAGAATGGGATGCTAAGAACCACAGCAGTTAAAGAGCGTCCATAAATAACACACCATTTACATTTTTTGAAAATTTTGAATTTTTTAAAAATGGCTCTAATGATTTTGATTAAAAGATTGTATATTAAAGATATTTACCTGAAAAATAAGATGTATATCTTGAATTTTCTGGGAATAGCCCCTGAAGACTACTTTATTCTGGATCAATTTTACGGAATTTTGCATAACTGTTAAACCGTAAGCATTGGACAAAAACTTAGCACACAAAAAATGTAGAGCACATTAAAACACACAATTTATGTTATATACCTTTTTTTGTGGAGCTGATAGTTTTTTAGGTATTCCTTATTTTTGGTTTCAGCTTTGAAAAAACATACTTTTCTCATACAGGAATTGATCAACTCCTGTCCACAGAAACAAAGGAACTTCAGTCACATAGCAACCAGCTTTTGACTATCACTTAAACCTATGCTACTCCCTTATTTCGCTTCTACTCACAAGAAAGCAGGCAATACGACTATTTCTGCTAATTTTTTCTCAATAAGTATGAAGTAAATAAAAGCATAAGCTTTTTAACAATAATTTGTTACAGAGATGTAGAGAAAGTCATGTGAATGGAACACATCAGATTTTTTTATTGTCAAAATGAAATATTCAATACAGTACAATGACAGTAACCTTGAAATTGTTTTTTAAGAGCACAGCAATGGCTGAATATGCCCTAGTTTAGTATACTCGTGATATGCTTAGCCAACATTTGCCTGAATCATCAGTACAGGGTTAAAAATAATTTGAGGTTTAACTGTAAAGGAAACTGATGGTGGAGCAGGTGGCAGTGGCCTAGATCCACTTCGGCACTCAGACCAAGTTGATTCATCACTTTCTTCTTCTCAACTCTCAGGCCCACTAAATCCAATTCAAAGTCATCTTCACTCTCCATTTTTATAAAGCGTGAGTAAATGCCACACAAGAAACTGCGAGAACAGATTGTAACACTGGCTGCATGCTTCAGAGAGATCTCTTGGCAGAAGTATACATTTCAAAGCAACAGACCACAGCGATATCTATGAAAATATCAAAGAAGTGCCAAAACATGGGATAGAATGAGTAACTTAGACCTTTTAAAATGTATGCCGGTCAGAAATGATAAGCCTGAGTATATTCAGTGTTTTATTATGCCGTCAAATTTGAAAAAACAAGTATGCTCATGGTTTTATGTTAAGAGGTTAAACCTTGGCTGTCAGCGTGACCTGCTATCTGTCTCCTAATAATAAAGGTGGGTCTCGCCAGTTCTCCGCTGCACAATTTAACATGAAATACACCCATTCAATTCTGCATCTCTTTTAATGTACCATTTAAAGGGTAGACAACGAGTGTCCACAAATAAAACTGGGATAACTGCACACATCAAACCTGTAGCGCCAACTTCGGTTCTCTTGGATGGCCAGGAGTACAACAGAGAGATGAAACAAATGAGGGCTTCAATTTGAGTAAAGAGCAAGTGTTTAAAAAGTGAAACCATTAACAGGGAACATCTCAGAAATGTTTAATTGTACTCCTCGCATAAAGGGGGTATGTGACATAAATTGTGTGTTTCAACAAAATGTACATTTTTTTGTGTAGTAAGTTGTTTTCTATCTCTTATGATTTAGCACTTTTGCAAAAGTTATTCAGAATGAAGAGGTCCTCAAGGCTATTACTTGAAAATTCAAGATATAAATCTCAATTTTCATGAAAATATCTTGAACACATGGCATTTCAATCACAATCATAAGAGCAATTTTTGAGAAAATCAAAATAACAAAAAAACACCCACCCCACCCATCTACATGCCCACACTCTATCTCCCCTAAACCCAAGGTTGTGGATTCAAACCCAGCAGAGGATGATGTATTTTTTTCATGCATAAAAATCCATTGCATGGGTTCCTTCAGAAAGGAAGTAAAGTTGTAGGTTTACAAAACGTAAAAGAACTTCAAACCTGATAAAGAGGCCTCTGAGCAAAATTAAGGAGACTTTTACACCCAGTATAGAATGGGACTGCTGACATCCAGCAGTGAAAGAGCACCCATAAATAGATTTCCATTTTCAGCCCCCCCCCCACTTAAAGAGGATTCAGAGAATCTCAAAACATATATTTGTGTTTGAAGTTTTGACATAAAATTTTTGGTTGTAATACAATACCTTTTTACTTTCTCTACACGTACTATGTACATAGTGTATAGAGAAGGTATTGTAATGCACCCAAAAATTTGATACAGAGTTTTCACCGGAAATACATGTTTTGGGTCCCCCTGAATAAATAAAAAGCATTTTTAGAAACATGCCAGTGTGTGTGTGTGTGTGTCTGTGGGCAGCATAGCTCAAAAACAAAAAGGCATTTAAATACCAAACTTGATATTTAAGTTTGGTATCTTCCAAGGATGCGACACAAAGATTTTCAAGAAAATCCCCCCACCCCAAACTACCCTTTACATGGAACTTTTTTCGAAAGTTTTGATTTTCTAAAAAAAGGTCTTAACGATTTTGATTCAAATATTGTGTATTAAAGATATTTACCTGACAAATAAAATGTATATCTTGAATTTTCTGGGAATAACCCCTGAAGACTACTTAATTCTGGGTGAATTTTACGGAATTTTGCATAACTGGTAAACCATAAGCATTGAACAAAAACTTAGCACACAAAAAATGTAGAGTACAATAAAACACACAATGATACTGCCTTATTTCGCTTCTACTCACAAGGAAGCAAGCAATACGACTATTTGTGCTAATTTTTTCTCAATTAGTATGAAGTAAATAGAAGCATAAGGTTTTCAACAATAATTTGTTGCAGAGGTGTTGAGAAAGTCATGTGAATGGAACACATCAGATTTTTTATTTACTATTCACATAGTAAGTGTAGAGAAAGTAAAAAGTAACATTTTTGTATATTTTTGTCATATTTCACATTTGCTTACTATTTCTGAAAAATGTTAATAATAATAATGGCTTTATTGCAGTCAATAGACATCTGATATTGTAAATTTTTTCTAACAGAATTTAGAATCTGAATACATAAGATATTTACATTACATGTATCTATAATTCACTGATGTCATACAAACATTTACATATTAAGAATGGTTTTAATACATATTTAAATTTTGATTCATTTGTGTTGTTAAATGCTAATGGTAATCTATTGTACAGTACAGCTCGTTTTTTATATGGGTCTTTATCAGTTTGAGTTTTATTTGTGCTCACCCTATGATCATCATTTGCTCTCCTATGAATGACAGTCTTTATTAAGCATGTTAAATTGCTTCTTTTCTTTAACAAGCTTAATAGTTTTAAACTCATATAGCAACACTACAGTTAGGATATTTTGGGTTACAAATGTTTCCCTACAAGATTGTCGAAACCGAAGGTTGTACATACTTCTTATACACTTTTTTTTTTTTTTTTTTTTTTTTTTTAGCAATCTGCTCATATTAGTTTTACTTGTTCCCCCCCAAACTTCTATACCATACATTAGATGTGGGTATATAATGCCATAATATGCTGTTTTAAGTATATCAATATTCCTATATTTTGCCTATTGTCTTAGTTGATACAATCCCGAATTCATTTTATTGCACACCATTTCTATGTGTCTGTTGTAAGTTAAGTTTTCTTCAATGTGAACGCCCAAAAATTTGAAGTCCCTTATCTGTTCTAGAGGAATATTATCAATGTTTATATTTAGATTATCATTTTGAAATGTCATGAATTTTGTTTTTCATATATTTAACTTCAGTCCATTGTTTAGAAAGTACTGTGATATTTCGGAAACTGGATTTGTCGTTTTCTCTGTCTTTATTCCAACATATTATAGATGTGTCATCTGCATAAGAAATCACCTTGCTATTTTCTGGTTTATATATAGCAAAAAGAGTGCTGGTCCCATTACTGATCCCTGCGGAACCCCTCATTTTACTAAATGTTGTTTATTTCTATGAATTGCACACGGTTTTTAAGATATGTGGCTAATAGTTTATTTATTTGCCCTCTAAGCCCATAGTTGTCTAATTTTGAGATTAGGTGATCATAATTCACAGAATCAAAAGCTTTAGAGAGATCTAGATAGATTCCTGCTGCGTTTATATGGGTATCCTTCCTTAACTATTTTTATTAAAATACTGTATATAAAAGATATTTGCATCCCAAATAAAATGCATATATTGAATTTTCTGGGAATAGCCACTACAGGCTTTTTCCTTTTGCTCAGTTTTGTGTAATTTTTAAATCGTAAGTGATAGACAAAAACTTTAAATACAAAAAATGTAGATCTTGTCAAAATTCACACTTTATGTCCTTTAAATTTATGTTATGGGGTAATAGTTTTCGCGATATTCCTTGTTATTGGTTTCAGTTCTAAAATACTTATACTTTTATGAGACAGGAAGTGTGCATTTTTGTTTTGTTCTACTCCTGAACAGGCAAAGAAGAGATTTGCAATGACGAATCACGTAACGATAGCCTTTAAAATATTTGACTATCAGTTTAGCATAATGCATTCCTTTAGTTGCCTTCTACTTATAAGGAACTGAGTAATAAGAACATTCTGCTAATGCTTATCCCAAATGGCATGGAGTAGAAAGAAGAATAATCTTTTGTAAGGAGAACAGCTAGAGAAAATCTTGTGATTTTAACACATCCGATTTTTACTTTCTTTACACATACTATGTACATAGTGTGTACAGAAGGTATTTTATTGTAACCAGAAATTTGATACCAATATTTCACCAGAAATATATGTTTTAGTGTCCCCTGTAACCAAACGGTCTGTGTCTGTGAACACAATAACTCAAAAACGAAAAGTTGGTAAAATACCAAACTTGGTATTTAGGTTTGGTATCTTCCAGGGATGCATCAGAACGATTTTGATTAAAATATTATATATTTAAGATATTTACCTGACAAATAAAATGTATATCTTGAATTTTCTGGGAATAGCCTCTGAAGACTACTTTATTCTGAATGAATTTTACGGAATTTTGTATAACTGCTAAACCGTAAGAGATAAACAAAAACTTAACACACAAAAAATTAAGAGGACGTTAAAACACAGAATTTAAGTTATGTAAATTTTTTTAATGAAGTTCAGATATTCCTTATTTTTGGTTACAGCTTTAAAAAACTTATACTTTTCTCATAAAGAAACTTGTCAACTTCTGTCCATACAAACAGGAACTTCAGTCACATAGCAACCAACTTTTGACTATCACTTAAACCTATGGTACTCCCTTATTTCCCTTCTACGTACCCAAGGTTGGGGTTCAAACCTCTGTGATCAAGGAGTTACATGCTAGCCTCAAGTTCCCAAGGTCGGGGTTCAAACCTCTGTGATCAAGGAGTAACATGCTAGCCTCAAGTTCACAAGGTCAGTGTTCAAACCTCTGTGATCAAGGAGTTACATGCTAGCCTCAAGTTCCCAAAGTCAGGGTTCAAACCTCTGTGATCAAGGAGTAACATGCTAGCCTCAAATTCCCACGGTCAAGGTTCAAACCTCTGTGATCAAGGAGTTACATGCTAGCCTCAAGTTTCCAAGGTCAAGGTATCAAACCTCTGTGATCTAGGAGTAACATGCTAGCCTCAAGTTCCCAAGGTCAGGGTTCAAACCTCTGTGATCAAGGAGTTACCTGCAAGCCTCAAGTTCCCAAGGTCAAGGTTCAAACCTCTGTGATCAAGGGGTTACATGCTAGCCTCGAGTTCCCAAGGTCAGGGTTCAAACCTCTGTGATCAAGGAGTAACATGCTAGCCTCAAGCTCCCAAGGTCAGGGTTCAAACCTCTGTGATCAAGGAGTTACCTGCTAGCCTCAAGTTCCCAAGGTCAAGGTTCAAACCTCTGTGATCAAGGGGTTACATGCTAGCCTCGAGTTCCCAAGGTCAGGGTTCAAACCTCTGTGATCAAGGAGTAACATGCTAGCCTCAAGCTCCCAAGGTCAGGGTTCAAACCTCTGTGATCAAGGAGTTAGCCTCAAGTTCCCAAGGTCAAGGTTCAAACCTCTGTGATCAAGGGGTTACATGCTAGCCTCGAGTTCCCAAGGTCAGGGTTCAAACCTCTGTGATAAAGGAGTTACATGCTAGCCTCAAGTTCCCAAGGTCAATGTTCAAACCTCTGTGATCAAGGAGTTACATGCTATTCTCAAGTTCCCAAGGTTGGGGTTCAAACCTCTGTGATCAAGGAGTTACATGCTAGTCTCAAGTTTCCAAGGCCAAGGTATCAAACCTCTGTGATCTAGGAGTAACATGCTAGCTTCAAGTTCCCAAGGTCAGAGTTCAAACCTCTGTGATCAAGGAGTTACCTGCTAGCCTCAAGTTCCCAAGGTCAAGGTTCAAACCTCTGTGATCAAGGGATTACATGCTAGCCTCGAGTTCCCAAGGTCAGGGTTCAAACCTCTGTGATCAAGGAGTTACCTGCTAGCCTCAAGCTCCCAAGGTCAGGGTTCAAACCTCTGTGATCAAGGAGTTACATGCTAGCCTCAAGTTCCCAAGGTCAATGTTCAAACCTCTGTGATCAAGGAGTTACATGCTATCCTCAAGTTCCCAAGGTCAATGTTCAAACCTCTGTGATCAAGGAGTTACATGCTATCCTCAAGTTCCCAAGGTCGGGGTTCAAACCTCTTTAATCTAGTGTTCTTGAGGAACAATGATGACTTCAGTTTCTCAAGGTAGTTAGTGGGGCAAACATGTGTGTTCTTGAGGAATAATGCTGACTTGTGTTTCTCAAGGTCACAGGCCAAATATGTGTTCTTGAGGAATAATGCCGACTTCTGTATTTGAAGGTCGTAGATGAAGTATGTGTGTTTTTGAATAAAGCTGACTTCTGTTGTCAAGGTTGCTGGGCTTGAATGTTTATTCTTGAAGAATAATACTGACTAGTGTTTTTCAAGGTTTCAGGACATATATATGAGTTCTTTAGGAATAATGCTGACTTGTGTTTCTCAAGGTTTCGGGCCAAGTATATATGTTCTTGAGGAATAATGCTGACTTGTGATTCTCAAGATCACAGGTCAAGTATATGTGTTCTTGAGGAATAAAGCTGACTTCTGTTTCTCAAGGTATCAGGCCAAGTATATGTGTTCTTAAAGAATAATGCTGACTTTGTTTCTCAATAATGCAGTCGAGTTTGTGTGTTCCTGAGGAATAATGGTGACTTTTGTGTCTGAAGCTCGTAAGTGTAATAATAAATGTGTTCTTGAGGAATAAATCTGACTTCTGTTTCTCAAGGTCGCAGGTCAAAATGTGTGTTCTAGAGGTAATATGCTGACTTCAGTTTCCCAAGGTCATAGGTAAAACGTGTGTTCTAGAGGTAACTTGCTGACTTCAGTTTCCCAAGGTCGCAGGTCAAACGTGTGTTCTGGAGGTAACATGCTGACTACAGTTTCCAAAGGTCGCAGGTCAAACGTGTGTTCTAGAGGTAACATGCTGACTTCAGTTTCCCAAGGTCGCAGGTCAATCATGTATTCTAGAGGTAACATGCTGACTTGTGTTTTCCAAGGTTGCAAGTCAAACATGTGTGTTCTAGAGGTAACATGCTGACTTCAGTTTCCCAATGTCGCAGGTCAGTCATGTGTTCCAGAGGTAACATGCTGACTACAGTTTCCCAATGTCGCAGGTCAATCATATGTTCTAGGGGTAACATGCTGACTTCAGTTTCCCAAGGTCGCAGGTCAATCATGTATTCTAGAGGTAACATGCTGACTTGTGTTTCTAAAGGTTGCAGGTCAATCATGTGTTCTAGAGGTAACATGCTGACTTGTGTTTCTAAAGGTTGCAGGTCAATCATGTGTTCTAGAGGTAACATGCTGACTTGTGTTTCTAAAGGTTGCAGGTCAATCATGTGTTCTAGAGGTAACATGCTGACTTGTGTTTCTAAAGGTTGCAGGTCAATCATGTGTTCTAGAGGTAACATGCTGACTTGTGTTTCTAAAGGTTGCAGGTCAATCATGTGTTCTAGAGGTAACATGCTGACTTGTGTTTCTAAAGGTTGCAGGTCAATCATGTGTTCTAGAGGTAACATGCTGACTTGTGTTTCTAAAGGTTGCAGGTCAATCATGTGTTCTAGAGGTAACATGCCAACTACAGTTTCCCAAGGTCGCAGGTCAATCATGAGTTCTAGAAGTAACATGCCAACTTCAGTTTCCCAAGGTCGCAGGTCAAATATGTGTTCTAGAGGTAACATGCTGACTTCAGTTTCCCAAGGTCGCAGGTCAATCGTGTTCTAGAGGTAACATGCTGACTACAGTTTCCCAAGGTCACAGGTCAATCATGATGTTGTACAGGTAATATGCTGTCTTGTGTGTCTAAAGGTTGCAGGTCAAACATGTATGTTGTACAGGTAACATGCTGACCTGTGTTTCTAAAGGTGCAGGTCAAACATGTATGTTGTACAGGTAACATGCTGACTTGTGTTTCTAAAGGTTGCAGGTCAATCATGTATGTTGTACAGGTAACATGCTGACTTGTGTTTCTAAAGGTTGCAGGTCAAACATGTATGTTGTACAGGTAACATGCTGACCACCTGTGTTTCTAAAGGTTGCAGGTCAAACATGTATGTTGTACAGGTAACATGCTGACCTGTGTTTCTAAAGGTTGCAGCCAAACATGTATGTTGTACAGGTAACATGCTGACCTGTGTTTCTAAAGGTTGCAGGTCAAACATGTATGTTGTACAGGTAACATACTGACTTGTGTTTCTAAAGGTTGCAGGTCAAACATGTATGTTGTACAGGTAACATGCTGACTTGTGTTTCTAAAGGTTGCAGGTCAAACATGTATGTTGTACAGGTAACATACTGACTTGTGTTTCTAAAGGTTGCAGGTCAAACATGTATGTTGTACAGGTAACATGCTGACCACCTGTGTTTCTAAAGGTTGCAGGTCAAACATGTATGTTGTACAGGTAACATGCTGACTTGTGTTTCTAAAGGTTGCAGGTCAAACATGTATGTTGTACAGGTAACATGCTGACCACCTGTGTTTCTAAAGGTTGCAGGTCAAACATGTATGTTGTACAGGTAACATGCTGACTTGTGTTTCTAAAGGTTGCAGGTCAAACATGTATGTTGTACAGGTAACATACTGACTTGTGTGTCTAAAGGTTGCAGGTCAATCATGTATGTTGTACAGGTAACATGCTGTCTTGTGTTTCTAAAGGTCACAGGTCAAACATGTATGTTGTACAGGTAACATGCTGACCACCTGTGTTTCTAAAGGTCGCAGGTCAAACATGTATGTTGTACAGGTAACATGCTGACCACCTGTGTTTCTAAAGGTTGCAGGTCAATCGTGTTCTAGAGGTAACATGCTGACTACAGTTTCCCAAGGTCACAGGTCAATCATGATGTTGTACAGGTAACATGCTGTCTTGTGTGTCTAAAGGTTGCAGGTCAAACATGTATGTTGTACAGGTAACATGCTGACCTGTGTTTCTAAAGGTTGCAGGTCAAACATGTATGTTGTACAGGTAACATGCTGACCTGTGTGTCTAAAGGTTGCAGGTCAAACATGTATGTTGTACAGGTAACATACTGTCTTGTGTTTCTAAAGGTTGCAGGTCAAACATGTATGTTGTACAGGTAACATGCTGACTTGTGTTTCTAAAGGTTGCAGGTCAAACATGTATGTTGTACAGGTAACATGCTGACTTGTGTTTCTAAAGGTTGCAGGTCAATCATGTATGTTGTACAGGTAACATACTGACTTGTGTGTCTAAAGGTTGCAGGTCAATCATGTATGTTGTACAGGTAACATGCTGACTTGTGTTTCTAAAGGTTGCAGGTCAAACATGTATGTTGTACAGGTAACATACTGACTTGTGTTTCTAAAGGTTGCAGGTCAAACATGTATGTTGTACAGGTAACATACTGACTTGTGTTTCTAAAGGTCGCAGGTCAAACATGTATGTTGTACAGGTAACATGCTGACTTGTGTGTCTAAAGGTTGCAGGTCAATCATGTATGTTGTACAGGTAACATGCTGACCTGTGTTTCTAAAGGTGCAGGTCAAACATGTATGTTGTACAGGTAACATGCTGACCTGTGTTTCTAAAGGTTGCAGGTCAATCATGTATGTTGTACAGGTAACATGCTGACCTGTGTTTCTAAAGGTGCAGGTCAAACATGTATGTTGTACAGGTAACATGCTGACCTGTGTTTCTAAAGGTTGCAGGTCAATCATGTATGTTGTACAGGTAACATGCTGACCTGTGTTTCTAAAGGTGCAGGTCAAACATGTATGTTGTACAGGTAACATGCTGACCTGTGTTTCTAAAGGTTGCAGGTCAATCATGTATGTTGTACAGGTAACATGCTGACCTGTGTTTCTAAAGGTGCAGGTCAAACATGTATGTTGTACAGGTAACATGCTGACCTGTGTTTCTAAAGGTTGCAGGTCAATCATGTATGTTGTACAGGTAACATGCTGACCTGTGTTTCTAAAGGTGCAGGTCAAACATGTATGTTGTACAGGTAACATGCTGACTTGTGTTTCTAAAGGTTGCAGGTCAAACATGTATGTTGTACAGGTAACATGCTGACTTGTGTTTCTAAAGGTCGCAGGTCAAACATGTATGTTGTACAGGTAACATGCTGACTTGTGTTTCTAAAGGTTGCAGGTCAAACATGTATGTTGTACAGGTAACATACTGACTTGTGTTTCTAAAGGTTGCAGGTCAAACATGTATGTTGTATAGGTAACATGCTGACTTGTGTTTCTAAAGGTCGCAGGTCAAACATGTATGTTGTACAGGTAACATACTGACTTGTGTTTCTAAAGGTTGCAGGTCAAACATGTATGTTGTACAGGTAACATACTGACTTGTGTTTCTAAAGGTTGCAGGTCAAACATGTATGTTGTACAGGTAACATGCTGACTTGTGTTTCTAAAGGTTGCAGGTCAAACATGTATGTTGTATAGGTAACATGCTGACCTGTGTTTCTAAAGGTTGCAGGTCAATCATGTGTTCTAGAGGTAACATGCTGTCTTCTGTTGCACAAGGTTTCTGTTTTTAACATGGTGGAGGGTGTTTTATATTTTGGACATAAAACCTTTTGCAATGCGTCTATTAGTAGGGAAGCAACTCTGTTTGTCTGGGACTTTGATTTATGCAATTAGGGAACCTGAAACCTATTAAAGATGTCATTGAAGAAAATTAAGTGGCTTCTCTTCTGTATGAAATGGGGCACTGAGAAGTTCATTTGTTTTAATGGTGTCCATAAATTAAACTCAATGTAATTTATTTATGCCTTCGGAGTGTTATGATAAATGGAAATTTGTTTGTATTTATCTTGTGAAATATCGAGTAGGTTTTATTGCTCTGCTTTTAAGTATGGAATGCCCTTAAGTTATTTGAAACTGTTTAAGTAATTTTCTTCCCATAATATTTGGAGGTTCATGTACCTGTGATGTTTTGTTTATCAAGTTGGCTGCAGTTATTTTATTTTTCAGGATGTGTATCTGATGATCAGAAGAGACCGCCTCACCATTTTCACCGATGCCAAAGAAACTACAACTATCTTAGATTTAAAAAAGGAGATTCAGGGTAAGACAGTAGGGTGACTTCATAATAATCATCATTTTTACTTTCTCTAGCCCATATCTACAATTTACATAGTGCATACAAAATTTGAGACTGATATTTCACCATAAGTATGTTTTGAAGTCCTCTTAGTCTGAGAAAAGCATGTTTAGAAAAACATTTGAGTGTGTGTCTGTGGACAACATAGCTCAGAAAACAAAAGTTGGTTAGATACCAATCTTTGTATTTAATTCAGTATTTTCCAAGAATGAGACACACAGATTTTCAAGAAACCCTTTACTTGGATCATTTTTCAAAATTTTTTATTTTCTCTAAAATGGCTGTAACAATGTTGATTGAAATACAATATATTAAGGTAACACATCACAAATAAAATCTTTATTTTGAATTTTCTGGGAATGGCCTCTGAATAGCTCTTTAGTCTGGTTGTTCATTTTTGTAAAATATAGACAAAATCGTACTGCGCAAAAAATGTAAATCTTGTTAACACTTTGGAGCCCAAGTCCGAGTATAGCTCGGGCCATCGAAATGTTCATGAGATCCATGCCTGAGCATAGCTTGGACCATCGAAATGTTCTTGAGATTCTCGCCTGAGTATAGCTCGGACCATCGAAATGTTCAGGTGACAATGCCTGAGCATAGCTCGGACCATCGAAATGTTCAGGAGAACCATGCCTGAGCATAGCTTGGGCCATCGAAATGTTCATGAGATCCTCGCCTGAGCATAGCTTGGGCCATCGAAATGTTCATGAGACCCTCGCCTGAGCATAGCTTGGGCCATCGAAATGTTCAGGTGACAATGCCTGAGCATAGCTCGGGCCATCGAAATGTTCAGGAAGCCCTCGCCTGAGCATAGCTTTGGCCATCGAAATGTTCAGGAGACATATGCCTGAGCATAGCTCGGGCCATCGAAATGTTCATGAGACCCTCACCTGAGCATAGCTCGGGCCATCAAAATATTCATGAGACCCTCGCCTGAGCATAGCTTGGGCCATCAAAATGTTCAGGAGACATTGCCTGAGCATAGCTTGGGCCATCGAAATGTTCAGAAGACCCTCGCCTGAGCATAGCTTGGGCCTATCGAAATGTTCAGGTGACATATGCCTGAGCATAGCTCGGGCCATCGAAATGTTCAGGAAACCCTCGCCTGAGCATAGCTTGGGCCATCGAAATGTTCAGGAGACCCTCGCCTGAGCATAGCTTGGACCATCGAAATGTTCATGAGACCCTCGCCTGAGCATAGCTTGGGCCATCGAAATGTTCATGAGACCCTCGCCTGAGCATAGGTCGGGCCATCGAAATGTTCAGGAGAACCATGCCTGAGCATAGCTCGGGCCATGAGAAATGTTCATGAGACCCACGCCTGAGCATAGCTTTGGCCATTGAAATGTTCATGAGACCCTTGCCTGAGCATAGCTTGGGCCATCGTAATGTTCAGGTGACATATGCCTGAGCATAGCTCGGGCCATCGAAATGTTCAGGAAACCCTCGCCTGAGCATAGCTTGGGCCTATCGAAATGTTCAGGTGACATATGCCTGAGCATAGCTCGGGCCATCGAAATGTTCAGGAAACCCTCGCCTGAGCATAGCTTGGGCCATCGAAATGTTCAGGAGACTCTCGCCTGAGCATAGCTTGGGCCATCAAAATATTCAGGAGAAAATTTTAATGCAATTCCATGACCTTAACTTGGTCTTGGGCTATGTGGCAAATAACATACATCAGTTATCATTTAGTTATCTGATTTGCGCTGCCATCTGTCCTTGCTTTAGTCAAGTATTAGGAAATTTAGGAGAGTTAGTAATATTGGCTGATCTCAGGTAGTCGTGTCATTTTCTTTAAAGGTGGTGATCTGTTTGTTACGTTTGTGCTCTTAAATGTTAAATAGCTGCATTTTCCTCTATTTCTGTGAACTGAAGCTGTGGAAAATTCTGATTCCGAGGTAGAGTTTTTCAAACTTCCAATAAATGGAATATAAGCAGTTTTACACAGATTTTTTGAAACTCATATTTGATACTTGTTGTAAATTTAAAATAAAACATTAATACAGAAGTTATGACTGTTTTCTTATTTGTTGAGAAATCCTTGAATACCATACTTTTAGATTGTTCCTATACTTTTCGGCAGATTTGATTGATGTACTGTAAATAATAACTCAAAGCAGGCATAAAAACCCTGGGTTTCTTGGCACTTCAACTAAATTAACCCTGGGCACAGTGTGTTAATAATAACTCACAGCAGGCGCAACAACCCTGGGTTTCTTGGCACTTCAACTAAAGAAACCCTGAGCTTCAGTGTGTTAATAATAACTCACAGCAGATGTAAAAACCCTGAATTTCTTGGCTCTTCAACTAAAGAAATGCCAGGCTTCAGTGTGTTAATAATAACTCAAAGCAGGCGTAAAAACCCTGGGATTCTTGGCACTTCAACTAAAGAAACCCTGGGCTTCAGTGTGTTAATAATAACTCACAGCAGACGTAAAAACCCTGGGTTTCTTGGCTCTTCAACTAAAGAAATGCCAGGCTTCAGTGTGTTAATAATGACTCACAGCAGGCGTAAAATACCTGGGCTTCAGTGTGTTAAGAATAACTCAAAGCAGGCGTAAAAACCTTGATATTCTTGGCCCTTCCACTAAAGAATCCCCGGGCTTCAGTGTGTTAATAATAACTCAAGATAGGCGTAAAAACCCTGGGTTTCTTGGCACTTCAACTAAAGAAATGCCCTGGCTTCAGTGTGTTAATAATAGCTCACAGCAGGCGTAAAAACCCTGGGTTTCTTGGCACTTCAACTAAAGAAATGCCCGGGCTTCAGTGTGTTAATAATAGCTCACAGCAGGCGTAAAAACCCTGGGTTTCTTGGCACTTCAACTAAAGAAATGCCCTGGCTTCAGTGTGTTAATAATAGCTCACAGCAGACGTAAAAACCCTGGGTTTCTTGGCACTTCAACTAAAGAAATGACCAGGCTTCAGTGTGTTAATAATAGCTCACAGCAGGGGTGAAAACCCTGGGTTTCTTGGCTCTTCAACTACTGAAATGCCCAGACTTAAGTGTGTTAATAATAAGTCACAGCAGGCGTAAAAACCCTGGGTTTCAATGTGTTAATAACAACTCACAGCAGGCGTAAAAACCCTGGGTTTCTTGGCAGTTCAACTAAAGAAATGCCCAGGCTTCAGTGTGTTAATAACAACTCACAGTAGGCATAAACACCGTCGGTTTCTTGGCACTTCAACTGAAGAAATGCCCAGGCTTCAGTGTTAATAATAACACAAGGTAGGCGTAAAAACCCTGGGTTTCTTGGCAGTTCAACTAAAGAAATGCCAGACTTCAGTGTTAATAACAACTCGCAGCAGGCATAAAAACCCTGGGTTTCTTGGCAGTTCAAATAAAGAAATGCCAGACTTCAGTGTTAATAACAACTCGCAGCAGGCGTAAAAACCCTGGGATTCTTGGCAGTTCAACTAAAGAAATGCCCAGGCTTCAGTGTGTTAATAATAACTCACAGTAGGCATTAAAACACTTTCTTGGCACTTCAACTGAAGAACTACCCAGGCTTCAGTGTGTTAATAATAACTCACAGTAGGCATTAACACTGTCGGTTTCTTGGCACTTCAACTGAAGAACTACCCAGGCTTCAGTGTGTTAATAATAAGTCACAGCAGGCGTAAGAACCCTGGGCTTCAATGTGTTAATAATAACTCAAAGCAGGGGTAAAAACCTTGCGTTTCTTGGCCCTTCAACTAAAGAAACACCTTGGCTTCAGTGTGTTAATAACAACACAAGGTAGGCGTAAAAACCCTGGGTTTCTTGGCAGTTCAACAAAAGAAATGCCAGACTTCAGTGTTAATAATAACTCACAGCAGGCGTAAAAGCCCTGGTTTTCTTGCCACTTCAACTAAAGAAATGCCCAGGCTTCAGTGTGTTAATAATAACTCACAGCAGGCGTAAAAGCCCTGGTTTTCTTGCCACTTCAACAAAAGAAATGCCAGACTTCAGTGTTAATAATAACTCACAGCAGGCGTAAAAGCCCTGGTTTTCTTGCCACTTCAGCTAAAGAAATGCTTGGGTTTCAGTGTGTTAAAACACACAATTTATGTTATATACATTTTTTTCATGGAGTTTACCATTTTTGCTTGTTATTGGTTTTAGTTTTAAAATAGTTAGACTCTTCACTTACAGGAATTTGTCAACTCCTAGCAATTCAATTCAATTTTTATTCACCGCAGATATACAATTTGTACATATGGCTTCATCAATACAAATAAAATAGTACAAGAAATATACAGGTGTAATGTAATGCAGTTGTCCTAATACAATAGGAGTTAAGAAAATCATTAATGTTATAAAATTTGTGTTTTAATAATAATTTAGATTTATAAATGTTTCCTGGTACAGCTTCTAATGATGTGGGTGTCTTATAATATAGAATTATTCCTTTATGGGATATACTATTGCGAGTTTTGTTCAGTCGGTGTATTGTCTCAGTTGTTGGAGTATTATATGCCTGATAATCCTTATTTCTTTTGAAGTATTGCATATTGCTATGAATAAAGGAGACTGTTTCTGAAATATATTAAACTCGTCAAGAATAGCTTTACTTCTTAACACTTTCTTTTGAATATTGCAATTGATTGGTTAGAACCTCCCTAAAAGGGTATTCCATATGAAATTGTTGAGTGTAGGTACATATTCAAAGTGTACCATGCAAAGCATGCAAAGAAACAAATTTCATATACATGGCAACCAGCTTTTAAAACATTTGACTATCACTTTATCCTAGTGTATTCCCTTCTACTTTCAAGGAAGTAAGTAATAAGACAATTTCTGTTAATGTTTATCTTGATTAGTATCTGTACATCTCTGTAACAAATTATTGTTAAAAAGCTTATTCCTTTTTATACTTCAATCAAGAGAAATGTAACTACAAATTATTTTATTACTCAGTTCCTTATAAGTGCAAGGCAAATAAGGGAATTTACTAGGCTAAAGTGGTAGTTTAATGTTTTAAAAACTAATTAATAATGTGGTTGAAGTTCCTTTGTTTGTGTGGCCAGTGGTTGACAAATTGAATTGATCATAAGAGCCAGGAATTTGTATCGTTAGGTGTGCCATGATTTGAAATGAGAGTAGGTGGTTGTGTTATTGTACCAGGGTTGCTCAAGACTGCTCCTGAGAACTTCAGACTGCACAAAGATGACGATGTGATGGAAGATGGCAACACACTGCAGTTTTACGGTTATACGGCAGACTCCACAAAACCACATCAACCTGGTCTGATTGGAGCCACACTCAGGTGACCTTCCTCACATAACTTTCTCTACTTCAACATAAACATAAGTACCAGGGAAATGCAGGGTGGGTCAAAAGTCTCATTACAAATCGGAATAATATTATGCTACAATTATAGAATGTGTTGCATGTGTTTTCCTTCCACTTCCACACAATACAACCTATTGTAACGAACGTCTGTCATTATTTGTTTGCATGCTGCAGTGATTCTCTTTTTAAGATGAGCCAAATCTCGAAATATGTTCTGGCCCCGCAGGTAAAAATCTATGGGAGATATCTAGTGACCTGAGTTGCCACTCCACCGGACCACGTCGACCAATCTAATGTCCAGGAAACTGTTGGCCACGTCAATGCCATAGTGCGCCCAAGATTGACATGAAGATAACATTTTTCAACATGTCAAAATAACCATTGGCTTATAGGTTTCCTCCAATGAAAAACAGGCCACAACCCTGTTACCCCATATCCCACACCACACCATAAGTTTCGCTGCATCTTGACGTTTGCAGGCCGACATCCAATGTGGATTGGTATCACTCACATTTTGCCGGTTCACTTCACCATTAACACGAGAATTTTCCTCATTTGAAAAAAAGGATGGAACTAACAAATTCAGGAATTGTCGTGGGAGCGGCGTCTCGTTCCTGCAATGTCCTCAGCTCCGGCATTGATGTAGCTTCCAATCCTAATCTCAGGGTTTGTGGCTGAGGCTAATATATTAAAAACACTGTATGTTCCCTTACGACATTAATTTATTGTAATATAGATTTTAAACAGGCGGCTAGCTTGTTCCTTACAAATGTGATATAATAAATACCATCTCACCATTTAATTACAAATGAGGAGCCTATTCTAACCCTCTGCACATCGCTGCCCCACCAGGGGCACACAACTCAAGGTGGCATGAACACAAGCTCAAGCGAATAAGTAATTCAGAGTGTAGAGTAAAAGATCTGCCTTATATAGTAAACCTGGGTTATGCCAACTTTCGCGCCATAAAATGTAACATCTGTTATTGGTTCTGAGTTAGTATCACCTCACAAGTTATGAGAATAAATTGTGCCAAGTTCTGATGTCATAGCGTGCACATGACACTTTTGGAACTACCCAGTAGTTCCTTCTCACTTTAACATTATGCTCTCTTTGTCTGTCTTTCCAATTCCCTGTGGTACATGGAAGACAAGTCATTATTCCTGTCTCACTTCTTTATATGTCTATTATTTCTATCATGCATCCTATAGCCTAAACCCTGTGCTCATTAGCAGGTGGTGTTTGGTGATCTTATACCTAAAACTAAGCTAGCTTGCCTCGCCTTCCACTTCTACAATTATTTTCCCTGGCTTTTTATAAGCTAGTAATATATTCTGTCAAGAAAGTGCCGGGAATCGATCATTTAAAAATCCTGTTTAAAAGGGGATTCAAAATTATTGTTGTTGCTAAGTTGGTACACCTTTCCTCTATACCCACGCAGAGTTTGATTGTCATCTGTCATCTAGTTTGTTTACAGTATGCCATTTTGTTTGTTCATCTCAAAGGTGATTTGCGATTTTACGATGGATACAAGTATTGAACAAAGATTCTGTCTCAAATTTTGCATTGCAAATGGTATTTTGTTTGCCAAATCTCGGAAAACGTTACAGAGGGCTTACGGTGAATCAGCTTTATCAAAAACATGTGCATATGAGTGGTACAGTGCATTCAAAAGTGGTCGAGATGTGCTGGAAGATTTGCCTCGCTCTGGTCGGCCATCAGCGGTTTGAACTGAACTGAACATTGCTAAAGTGAAGAAAATGGTGTCTGAAAATCGTCATTTAGGCCTCAGAGAGATTGCCACTGAACTTTCTGTGTCTCACGAATCGATTCGTACCATTTTAAATGATTGTTTGGGCATGACGTGCGTTGCAGCTCTGTTAGTTCGGAAAGACTTGAATTTTCTACAAAAACTCAATCGCATAAGGATTGCTGAACACAGCCTAGAACGAGCCAGTTCCGAACTCACATTAATAAAACGCATTGTAACTGGTGATGAGACGTGGGTTTATGCAACAAGCTTCTGAATTGCGCCTTCAATCTGAACAGAAACCTAAAAGGTCACGTCAAACTCGACCAAAACTGAAGGTCACATTGACAGTTTTTTTTGATTATCGTGGTGTCGTGCACTCAGAGTTCTTGCCAGAAGGTCAGATGGTAAATAAAGACTATTATCTGAGCGTTATGCGGCGTTTGAGAGAACAAATACGGTGAAAAAGGCCAGATTTGTAGAACAACAACTCATGGATTCTGCACCAGCTCACAAGGCTATTATTGTGAATGAATTTCTAGCCAAAAACTCAATGAATTTCATCGTACAACCACAGTATTCACCTGATCTGGCTCCTGCTAATTTTTTTCTCTTTCCAAAAACTCAAGTTACCACTTTGAGGCACCCGTTTCAGTCGATAGAAGACATAAAGGAAAATTTGTGGTGACAATTGACATCGATTCCTAAAAGTGCCTACAAAAAATGTTTTGATGATTGGATTATTTGTTGGCATAAATGTATAATTTCAGAAGGAGCCTACTTTGAGGGTGATAAAATAAAATTGGATGAATAATTAATTTTTTGTGTTTTATTGACCAATTGCCGGAACTTTCTTGACACAGTAGTATTATGTATATTTTCTCTTTTTCTATAAATTTTGAGCAGAACATTGTGGTTCATGTTTAGTGGCCATTGACAAAACTGTTGTCAGCTGCTGCAACATTTGCACCTTGCCAATGCCCAGCACACAAGATACGCAGAGAGGCTTCGGCTTCCTCACCAGCATTATCAGCTCCACCGTTGCCATAGCTTCATCTGGGTGCGTTAGTGATGGAATCTGTCCTCTTGAATTTCAAGATATGTTTGGCCACCGAGTCATCGGTTATCTGTGTTTTGTGTGTTGCACTGACCGTATGCGTGGAACCACTCTCTTCCTTTGTTAGTGGCACGCCATTGCACCTGGTTCACTTCAACTACCTGAAAAGTAAAATAGACATTAATCATCCCTATCCCCATTTGTATGGAGACTTTCGACTCACCCTGCATAATATAATAAAGTTAGTCAAATCTTTTACAATTCATTGCTATGTGAAACAATTGAGGTTTGCTTCACTTTGAAAAAAGTTATAAGTAGTTTTAAATTGGAACCAATAATAAGGAATAGCTCAAAAAGAGCCAGCTCTACATGACTTAAAGTATGTGTTCTAACGAGATTACACTTTTTTGTGTGTCACGTACGATTTTGCCATTCTGCAAAATTTTGTAAAACTCATCCAGAATAAACAGCTCTTCAGAGGCTATTCCCACATAATTAAAAATATACATTTTATTTGTTATGTAAATGTCTTGAATAGACAGTATTCTAATCAGAATTATTAGAGCCATTTTTGAGCAAAACAAAATTTTGAAAACTTTTATCAGGGTAGGTTGTTGAGGGGGAGTGGGATTTTTTTTTTGTGTTGCATCCGTTGAAGATACCAAACATACATACAAGTTGGTATTTAACAGTATTTTTGTTTTTGAGTTATGCGCGTGTTCTGTCCCTCCCTCCCTCCGTCTCTCCTGAAAATACTTTTTTTGAATACAGGGGACCCTTAAACATATATTTCCGGTGAAATCTTGGTATGGAATTTTTGGGTGGATGCAATACCAGTGCTGAGTGACCTTGTTTACAGCAGCAGTGCTGCGTCCACATGCCCAGTGCAATAAACTGTGCAGCCAGTTGAGAGGTTTTTGCCTCACTCTCTGCAAAACAATTCATTTTTTCAGTACTCAAAAACTCACTGAAATATCTCCCACCCACATTTTTAGCCTCATTATTGTGTGTCTTTATCAAAAAGTGTAATTTGCTTCATTGTTTATCCGTGCTGCAAACAAACTGTTGTTACAAAAGATTATCTACATCATGATAATTGAGATAAACATTAGCAAAATTTGTAAGCAAATGCTAAAGCAATGTTCCATCTTTTGAAAGCTGGGTACTGTGTGAAATAATTAAAATACTGCTGTGTTTTTATGCTCAGGAGCAAAAGAAAATGTCTATTTTGTGAAAACGGTGGGAAAGTGTTGTTGGAACATGGTCAATATGATAAGAAACACTTTTGGGAAAAGGGGTTGATCGCTTTAATCTTTATCTCAATTACCATGATGTAGACTAGAGAAAGTTATGTGAATGGAAAACATTAGATTTGTGTCACATGTGATTAAGCAATAAAGATTTGCTTTTTAGTTATATTTACACCTTTTTACGTTCCATTATTGAAAATAGTTTTTAGATCCATCTATGGTTGGTTTTATTTACCTGGGTGTGATGACATGGGGGTTTGCTATAGACAACTCTTTCCACAATAAGGAAATGTGAGTGTTGAATTATTACAATATTAAGGATCTGTTGTGAACGACTAGTAATTTGCTATGGGGTGAGATGCTCTAGAATTGCAGCATCCTTCACTCACAACATTATCACACTGTGTAAGTTTTGTTTTTTTTAGAGGAATGTGTAATGTAGGAAATTAACAAGTGTCCAAATTCTTCCATGGATTGTTGCATTCCTCAATAGTAACCATGACATATCCAACTTTGGCTAATATTTATATTGGCTTTTGTATGATTTGTTTTACAAGGGTGCTGTTGGGTGCTTAAACACCAACAGTTTAAGTAAATAAGTATGTAATTATAAGGTGGCCAAGGTGAGTGCAGTCCTGTACCGGGAAGTGCCCACCCTCCAGTTGTGATAGTTCATGATGGGGCATTTCTCCTGTTAATATTAATATCGTATATGTTCTCAAATACATCTGTTATACTCTGTCTCTGCCATCTCTTCTCCCATTACTACATCTCTATTTCAACATATTTCTACAATATTTTTCACCTTCTGAACCTAATTTTTCATCCAGTCATTTGCTATTATTCACCTAATATTCTAAGGAATTCCTTGAGCCACTTCGTCACAGTGTTCTATCAGTAAACTTTACACTTTTTAAATTTCAATATTTTAACAATCTTGCTCTGATGCTTATTCTAACTGGTAGAAGTGACAAGGATTTGTAATAAGTATGTTGTTCTGTTCGTCGCTTTGTGTCACGGAATACTGCGCAGTAAAGTAAACCAGACTGTACAGCAAAGTCATATTGCTTGAGCACACTCTCACTGCACGACTGCACTCACCTTGGCCAGCTTATACAAATGCTTTAATAAAGATATGTGATTTTGTTTGTGTCCAGGTCGGACAATGGGGAGTTTGAAAGCTTGAAGATCGAGCCGTACTCCAACCCTCCAGACCTGCCAGATGTGATGAAGGCGCAGAGCATGCCCGACACTCAGCCCTAGTCTTATCTGACATCACACAGACTGTTGTTTGTTTTCAGTTCCTATATCATCAAGTTACAATGTCGACTATGAAATCTGATGCTAGGAATGAGATATTTTTATGAATGTTCTTTCATATAACTTTTTAAATGCTGCAATAAATACTTGCAGTTTTCATTTGATTTGTGAAGTTGGTAATGGTGGATCATGATCGTTATGTCGTCATTATCTCAACAAGCGATGTTATTAGTACTAAAATGATATGGAGAACTCAATATCTTAATATGTATCATATGGATCCCAAAGTAATCAATAATTAGGCATACAAAATCTTACTATACACAAAGTTCCAGCTAATGAAATGAAAGTAAAATAGCAATCAATTTTGATCTGGTATTTCATTTTTTGAAATACCAAGAATGAATTAATGTAACCTGAAAAAAAATCACCAAAAACACTACATAAACCTAATATAACTAATAATCAAAATAGCATATAGCACTTGCGTTGTTGTGTAGTTGAATGGTTGATTCACATTACACCTCCATAAATCGGTTTAGATTACTACACTGATGATAAATTTTCATCGCTGAAGCTAAAATATACTGTATTTATCTGAATACAACACAATGTTTTTTTTTTTTTTTTTTTTTTTGCATTTACGATATGTTTTCCAAATAGCACACAGGGAAAGAGTAAGTTTGAAAGTTTGCAGATACAGCGGTGGCAAAGATTACAGCCAGGGTTGCAACGTATGCAACAGATTTTGAGCATTTTCATTGGAAAAAAGATTATTCTCCCATTCTAAAATAAAAGTCCTCACATTGATGGTTGCATGTAATGTTGTATTGGAAGTCAAAGGTCAAACAGAAAGAGAGAAAGGTTAGCTGCACATTTCCCCTCCTTGGGTCACATACACTACAATGGAATTTATGTGTAAATTTAAAGTAGGTAAAACATTTCATGATACATAAGTATCTCATGTTAACAGAAAATGGCATCCATAAATAATCACCATTACAGCTATGAGGGGCATACTGAAAGTCACGAGCAACCCATTGTAAACATTTAAATTTCAACAATGTAACGAAACGAATTGCAAGATCGTAATCTACAGACTTTAAGCCACATGTTGACATATTGTGACGTCATTAGCTTCTAACACGTGACCACAGACAGTGTTTGAAAAATGGCTGACATTGATGTTTCATTTCGACAGCATGCTGTCATTGAATTCCTTGTGAAAGAAGGAAAATCTGCTCCTGAAATTCATCTCAGACTTCAGTGTGCGTATGGAGGTGTCTGCATGGGTGCCAGCAGTGTTAGAAGATGGGTGAAACATTTCAAAGATGGAAACACGAGTCTGCAAAATGCGCCTCGTAGCGGGCGTCCTCGAACTGCCTCTACAGAACGCAACAAGGAAAGAGTTGATGAGCTCATTACAGGAGATAGGCGTTTCACTGTGAATGAAATTGCTGCGCAACTTGAGTGCAGTACAAGAAATGATCCACAGCTTGGGTTATCGAAAGGTCTGTGCCCGTTGGGTCCCCCGTTTATTGACTGAAGACCACAAACTTCAGAGAAGAACCATTGCACAAAACCTTCTTCAGCGATTTCATAATGAAGGTGATGAATTTTTGACGTGTATTGTGACTGGAGATGAGAGCTGGTTCCATCACTATGAGCCAGAAACGAAACGTCAGAGTATGGAATGGCACCACTTGAACTCACCATCGAAGAAGAAAGCGAAGACAGTGCAGTCTGTAGGAAAAGTTATGGGAAGTGTCTTTTGGTTTGCAGAAGGTTGCATTCTGGTTGACTTTCTTGAACCTGGACAAACCATAAATTCTGCCCGCTACATCAAGACACTTCTGAAGCTCCGTCGGGCTTTGCGTGATAAACGCCCTGGAAAGAGGATCATCCTTCAACAGGATAATGCGCGTACGCATACTGCCTGTGCCACTATGGAGAAGATCAGGGCATTAGGGTGGGAAACTCTTCCACATCCTCCCTACAGTCCCGACTTGGCACCCTCCGACTACCATCTTTTCGGTTCTGTGAAGGAGCAGATGCGTGGCCAACGCTACGAGACTCTGGAGGATATTCGGAAAGCAGTGCGTCAGGGTCTGTGGGCAGCTGCAACGGAGTTCTATCACAAGGGCATTTTCAAACTTGTAGAACGATGGGAAAAAATGTGTGCAAAACAATGGAGACTATGTTGAAAAGTGAAAGAAAGTCTGTAGATTAGGATGATGTATTTGGTTTGGCTTAAAAATAAATATTAAGATTGTAAAACAGTGTTGCTCATGACTTTCACTATGCCCCTCGTAAGTTGCACCAAGACCGTAATCGTCATGTTTTATCGTTGCATACAATGTACATTTCCTTCTCCCTTCTCTGTCTTTCCTACTCGCAACGTGAATTTCTGTGTAAATCCAAATTAGGTAAAGCCTTTATGATGAGGTACGAGGGTGATTCAAATATAAACGGTAATTTTGTTAAAAATATTTATTGATTAAATATATAAACAAGTGGCTTCATCAGCATTTCTCAACATGTCCTCCTTCACACACTACACAATTTCGTAAGCTTGAACATTCCTTCTTCAAAAAAAGTGTGAGGGTGTGTCGCCAACCAATTGCGCATATGCTCCTTGATGTCCACGCTGTTTTCAAAATGTTTCCCTCTAAGTGATTCTTTCATAGGTGAAACAAAAAATAGTGAGGGGGGACAAGTCTGGACTATAAGGAGGGTGTTGAAGGGTTTCCCAGTGCATGTCCGCCATTGTCAAATTGTCTTGGGGAAGGATGACATCTCTGATGGATATACACATCTTTTGCTTTTACAGACCTTAACAATTGGCAATATTAAGCTGCAGTCACTGCACGTTGATCATGAAGAAAATCAACCAGCAAAACTCCTCTGTGAGACTTGACCTTGGAGGTTGAGCATAACCTTCGTTTTCCACAAATTCTCGGCTGCCCATAAATTGTCTGGCCCAAGTAAACACTCAATTCTGCGACAGTGTAGTATCCCCAAACTGTGCCCTTAAATGAGTTAAAATCTCTGAAGGTTTAACCCCTTCCTTGGTTAGAAACTTGATAATAAGAGACAAAGGGACTTGTTGCTCACTCATGGCTGTACGACAAAGCTAGTTGCCACTCTGAACTGCTTCCTCTGTGATATGCAATAATTACTGTTTATATTTGAATCATCCTTGTACATTAAATGTGTTGTCTAAATACAAAATGCTATCATGGTTGTTGGAATGGTGATATTGCCATGTAGTGTTACATATACTATACCAACCACTTAAATGATATCATGGTGATATTTTCATGTAGTGTTGCATATACTATACCAACCACTCAAATGATATCATGGTGATATTGTCATGTAGTGTTACATATACTATACCAACCACTCAAATGATATCATGGTGATATTGTCATGTAGTGTTGCATATACTATACCAACCACTCAAATGATATCATGGTGATATTGTCATGTAGTGTTGCATATACTATACCAACCACTCAAATGATATCATGGTTGTTGGAATGGTGATATTGCCATGTAGTGTTACATATACTATACCAACCACTTTAATGATATCATGGTGATATTTTCATGTAGTGTTGCATATACTATACCTACCACTCAAATGATATCATGGTGATATTGCCATGTAGTGTTGCATATACTATACCAACCACTCAAATGATATCATGGTGATATTGTCATGTAGTGTTACATATACTATACCAACCACTCAAATGATATCATGGTGATATTGTCATGTAGTGTTACATATACTATACCAACCACTCAAATGATATCATGGTGATATTGTCATGTAGTGTTGCATATACTATATCAACCACTCAAATGATATGGTGATATTGTCATGTAGTGTTACATATACTATACCAACAACTCAAATGATATCATGGTTGTTGGAATGGTGATATTGCCATGTAGTGTTGCATATACTATACCAACCACTCAAATGATATCATGGTTGTTGGAATGGTGATATTGTCATGTAGTATTGCATATACTATACCAACCACTCAAATGATATGGTGATATTGTCATGTAGTGTTGCATATACTATACCAACCACTCAAATGATATGGTGATATTGTCATGTAGTGTTGCATATACTATACCAACCACTCAAATGATATCATGGTGATATTGTCATGTAGTGTTGCATATACTATACCAACCACTCAAATGATATCATGGTTGTTGGAATGGTGATATTGCCATGTAGTGTTGCATATACTATACCAACCACTCAAATGATATGGTGATATTGTCATGTAGTGTTGCATATACTATACCAACCACTCAAATGATATGGTGATATTGTCATGTAGTGTTGCATATACTATACCAACCACTCAAATGATATGGTGATATTGTCGTGTAGTGTTGCATATACTATACCAACCACTCAAATGATATCATGGTGATATTGTCATGTAGTGTTGCATATACTATACCAACCACTCAAATGATATCATGGTGATATTGTCATGTAGTGTTGCATATACTATACCAACCACTCAAATGATATCATGGTGATATTGTTATGTAGTGTTGCATGTACTATACCAACCACTCAAATGATATCATGGTGATATTGTTATGTAGTGTTGCATATAATATACCAACCACTCAAATGTTATCATGGTGATATTGTCATGTAGTGTTTCATATACTATACCAACCACTCAAATGATATCATGGTGATATTGCCATGTAGTGTTACATATACTATACCAACCACTCAAATGATATCATGGTGTTTGGAATGGTGATATTGTCATGTACTGTTGCATATACTATACCAACCACTCAAATGATATCATGGTGATAATGTCATGTGGTGTTGCATATACTATACCAACCACTCAAATGATATCATGGTGATAATGTCATGTGGTGTTGCATATACTATACCAACCACTCAAATGATATCATGGTGATAATGTCATGTGGTGTTGCATATACTATACCAACCACTCAAATGATATTATGGTTGTTGGAATGGTGATATTGTTCTGTAGTGTTGCATATACTATACCAACCACTCAAATGATATCTTGGTGATATGTTTCTGTAGTGTTACATATACTATACCAACCACTCAAATGATATCATGGTTGTTGGAAAGGTGATATTGTCATGTAGTGTTGCATATACTATACCAACCACTCAAATATCATGGTGATATTGTTATGTAGTGTTACATATACTATACCAACCACTCAAATGATATCTTGGTGATATGTTTATGTAGTGTTACATATACTATACCAACCACTCAAATGATATCTTGGTGATATGTTTATGTAGTGTTACATATACTATACCAACCACTCAAATGATATCTTGGTGATATGTTTATGTAGTGTTGCATATACTATACCAACCACTCAAATATCATGGTGATATTGTTATGTAGTGTTGCATATACTATACCAACCACTAAAATGATATCTTGGTGATTTGTTTATGTAGTGTTACATATACTATACCAACCACTCAAATGATATCATGGTTGTTGGAATGGTGATATTGTCATGTAGTGTTGCATATACTATACCAACCACTCAAATGATATCATGGTGATATTGTTATGTAGTGTTACATATACTATACCTACCACTCAAATGATATCATGGTGATATTATCATGTAGTGTTACATATACTATACCAACCACTTAAATGATATCATGGTGATATTGTTATGTGGTGTTACATATACTATACCAACCACTTTAATGATATCATGGTGATATTTTCATGTAGTGTTGCATATACTATACCAACCACTCAAATGATATCATGGTGATATTGTTATGTAGTGTTGCATATACTATACCAACCACTCAAATGATATCATGGTGATATTGTTATGTAGTGTTACATATACTATACCAACCACTCAAATGATATCATGGTGATATTGTCATGTAGTGTTACATATACTATACCAACCACTCAAATGATATGATGGTGATATTGTCAAGTAGTGTTACATATACTATACCAACCAATCAAATGATATCATGGTGATATTGTCATGTAGTGTTGCATATACTATACCAACCACTCAAATGATATCATGGTGATATTTTCATGTAGTGTTGCAAATACTATACCAACCACTCAAATGATATCATGGTGATATTTTCATGTAGTGTTGCATATACTATACCAACCACTCAAATGATATCATGGTGATATTGTTATGTAGTGTTGCATATACTATACCAACCACTCAAATGATATCATGGTGATATTGTCATGTAGTGTTACATATACTATACCAACCACTCAAATGATATCATGGTGATATTGTCATGTAGTGTTGCATATACTATACCAACCACTCAAATGATATCATGGTTATTGGAATGGTGATATTGCCATGTAGTGTTGCATATACTATACCAACCACTCAAATGATATCATGGTTGTTGGAATGGTGATATTGCCATGTAGTGTTACATATACTATACCAACCACTCAAATGATATGGTGATATTGTCATGTAGTGTTGCATATACTATACCAACCACTCAAATGATATGGTGATATTGTCATGTAGTGTTGCATATACTATACCAACCACTCAAATGATATCATGGTGATATTGTCATGTAGTGTTGCATATACTATACCAACCACTCAAATGATATCATGGTGATATTGTTATGTAGTGTTGCATATACTATACCAACCACTCAAATGATATCATGGTGATATTGTTATGTAGTGTTACATATACTATACCAACCACTCAAATGATATCATGGTGATATTGTCATGTAGTGTTACATATACTATACCAACCACTCAAATGATATGATGGTGATATTGTCAAGTAGTGTTACATATACTATACCAACCACTCAAATGATATCATGGTGATATTGTCATGTAGTGTTGCATATACTATACCAACCACTCAAATGATATCATGGTGATATTTTCATGTAGTGTTGCATATACTATACCAACCACTCAAATGATATCATGGTGATATTTTCATGTAGTGTTGCATATACTATACCAACCACTCAAATGATATCATGGTGATATTGTTATGTAGTGTTGCATATACTATACCAACCACTTTAATGATATCATGGTGATATTGTCATGTAGTGTTACATATACTATACCAACCACTTTAATGATATCATGGTGATATTTTCATGTAGTGTTGCATATACTATACCAACCACTCAAACGATATCATGGTGATATTGTTATGTAGTGTTGCATATACTATACCAACCACTCAAATGATATCATGGTGATATTGTTATGTAGTGTAACATATACTATACCAACCACTCAAATGATATCATGGTGATATTGTCATGTAGTGTTACATATACTATACCAACAACTCAAATGATATGATGGTGATATTGTCAAGTAGTGTTACATATACTATACCAACCACTCAAATGATATCATGGTGATATTGTCATGTAGTGTTGCATATACTATACCAACCACTCAAATGATATCATGGTGATATTTTCATGTAGTGTTGCATATACTATACCAACCACTCAAATGATATCATGGTGATATGTTCATGTAGTGTTGCATATACTATACCAACCACTCAAATGATATCATGGTGATATTGTTATGTAGTGTTCAATATACCAACCACTCAAATGATATTATGGTTGTTGGAATGGTGATATTGTTCTGTAGTGTTGCATATACTATACCAACCACTCAAATGATATCTTGGTGATATGTTTATGTAGTGTTACATATACTATACCAACCACTCAAATGATATCATGGTTGTTGGAAAGGTGATATTGTCATGTAGTGTTGCATATACTATACCAACCTCTCAAATATCATGGTGATATTGTTATGTAGTGTTACATATACTATACCAACCACTCAAATGATATCTTGGTGATATGTTTATGTAGTGCTACATATACTATACCAACCACTCAAATGATATCTTGGTGATATGTTTATGTAGTGTTACATATACTATACCAACCACTCAAATGATATCTTGGTGATATGTTTATGTAGTGTTGCATATACTATACCAACCACTCAAATATCATGGTGATATTGTTATGTAGTGTTGCATATACTATACCAACGACTCAAATGATATCTTGGTGATATGTTTATGTAGTGTTACATATACTATACCAACCACTCAAATGATATCATGGTTGTTGGAATGGTGATATTGTCATGTAGTGTTGCATATACTATACCAACCACTCAAATGATATCATGGTGATATTGTTATGTAGTGTTACATATACTATACCTACCACTCAAATGATATCATGGTGATATTGTCATGTAGTGTTACATATACTATACCAACCACTTAAATGATATCATGGTGATATTGTTATGTAGTGTTACATATACTATACCAACCACTTTAATGATATCATGGTGATATTTTCATGTAGTGTTGCATATACTATACCAACCACTCAAATGATATCATGGTGATATTGTTATGTAGTGTTGCATATACTATACCAACCACTCAAATGATATCATGGTGATATTGTTATGTAGTGTTACATATACTATACCAACCACTCAAATGATATCATGGTGATATTGTCATGTAGTGTTACATATACTATACCAACCACTCAAATGATATGAAGGTGATATTGTCAAGTAGTGTTACATATACTATACCAACCACTCAAATGATATCATGGTGATATTGTCATGTACTGTTGCATATACTATACCAACCACTCAAATGATATCATGGTGATATTTTCATGTAGTGTTGCAAATACTATACCAACCACTCAAATGATATCATGGTGATATTTTCATGTAGTGTTGCATATACTATACCAACCACTCAAATGATATCATGGTGATATTGTTATGTAGTGTTGCATATACTATACCAACCACTCAAATGATATCATGGTGATATTGTCATGTAGTGTTACATATACTATACCAACCACTCAAATGATATCATGGTGATATTGTCATGTAGTGTTGCATATACTATACCAACCACTCAAATGATATCATGGTTATTGGAATGGTGATATTGCCATGTAGTGTTGCATATACTATACCAACCACTCAAATGATATCATGGTTGTTGGAATGGTGATATTGCCATGTAGTGTTACATATACTATACCAACCACTCAAATGATATGGTGATATTGTCTTGTAGTGTTGCATATACTATACCAACCACTCAAATGATATGGTGATATTGTCATGTAGTGTTGCATATACTATACCAACCACTCAAATGATATCATGGTGATATTGTCATGTAGTGTTGCATATACTATACCAACCACTCAAATGATATCATGGTGATATTGTTATGTAGTGTTGCATATACTATACCAACCACTCAAATGATATCATGGTGATATTGTTATGTAGTGTTACATATACTATACCAACCACTCAAATGATATCATGGTGATATTGTCATGTAGTGTTACATATACTATACCAACCACTCAAATGATATGAAGGTGATATTGTCAAGTAGTGTTACATATACTATACCAACCACTCAAATGATATCATGGTGATATTGTCATGTAGTGTTGCATATACTATACCAACCACTCAAATGATATCATGGTGATATTTTCATGTAGTGTTGCATATACTATACCAACCACTCAAATGATATCATGGTGATATTTTCATGTAGTGTTGCATATACTATACCAACCACTCAAATGATATCATGGTGATATTGTTATGTAGTGTTGCATATACTATACCAACCACTTTAATGATATCATGGTGATATTGTCATGTAGTGTTACATATACTATACCAACCACTTTAATGATATCATGGTGATATTTTCATGTAGTGTTGCATATACTATACCAACCACTCAAACGATATCATGGTGATATTGTTATGTAGTGTTGCATATACTATACCAACCACTCAAATGATATCATGGTGATATTGTTATGTAGTGTAACATATACTATACCAACCACTCAAATGATATCATGGTGATATTGTCATGTAGTGTTACATATACTATACCAACCACTCAAATGATATGATGGTGATATTGTCAAGTAGTGTTACATATACTATACCAACCACTCAAATGATATCATGGTGATATTGTCATGTAGTGTTGCATATACTATACCAACCACTCAAATGATATCATGGTGATATTTTCATGTAGTGTTGCATATACTATACCAACCACTCAAATGATATCATGGTGATATGTTCGTGTAGTGTTGCATATACTATACCAACCACTCAAATGATATCATGGTGATATTGTTATGTAGTGTTAAATATACCAACCACTCAAATGATATTATGGTTGTTGGAATGGTGATATTGTTCTGTAGTGTTGCATATACTATACCAACCACTCAAATGATATCTTGGTGATATGTTTATGTAGTGTTACATATACTATACCAACCACTCAAATGATATCATGGTTGTTGGAATGGTGATATTGTCATGTAGTGTTGCATATACTATACCAACCACTCAAATGATATCATGGTGATATTGTTATGTAGTGTTACATATACTATACCTACCACTCAAATGATATCGTGGTGATATTGTCATGTAGTGTTGTATATAATATACCTACCACTCAAATGATATCATGGTGATATTGTTATGTAGTGTTACATATACTATACCAACCACTCAAATGATATCATGGTGATATTGTCATGTAGTGTTACATATACTATACCAACCACTTAAATGATATCATGGTGATATTGTTATGTAGTGTTACATATACTATACCAACCACTTTAATGATATCATGGTGATATTTTCATGTAGTGTTGCATATACTATACCAACCACTCAAATGATATGGTGATATTGTTATGTAGTGTTGCATATACTATACCAACCACTCAAATGATATCATGGTGATATTGTCATGTAGTGTTGCATATACTATACCAATCACTCAAATGATATCATGGTGATATTGTCAAGTAGTGTTGCATATACTATACCAACCACTCAAATGATATCATGGTGATATTGTCATGTAGTATTGCATATACTAGACCAACCGCTCAAATGATATGGTGATATTCTCATGTAGTGTTGCATATGCTATACCAACCGCTCAAATGATATCATGGTGATATTGTCATGTAGTGTTGCATATACTATACCAACCACTCAAATTATATCATGGTGATATTGTCATGTAGTGTTGCATATACTATACCAACCACTCAAATGATATCTTGGTGATATGTTTATGTAGTGTTACATATACTATACCAACCACTCAAATGATATCATGGTTGTTGGAATGGTGATATTGTCATGTAGTGTTGCATATACTATACCAACCACTCAAATGATATCATGGTGATATTGTTATGTAGTGTTACATATACTATACCTACCACTCAAATGATATCATGGTGATATTGTCATGTAGTGTTACATATACTATACCAACCACTTAAATGATATCATGGTGATATTGTTATGTAGTGTTACATATACTATACCAACCACTTTAATGATATCATGGTGATATTTTCATGTAGTGTTGCATATACTATACCAACCACTCAAATGATATCATGGTGATATTGTCATGTAGTGTTTCATATACTATACCAACCACTCAAATGATATTATGGTGATATTGTCATGTAGTGTTGCATATACTATACCAACCACTCAAATGATGTCATGGTTGTTGGAATGGTGATATTGCCATGTAGTGTTGCATATACTATACCAACCACTCAAAAATTCAAATTAAGAACAAAAAGTATAATAAATAAGGAACTTAATGAGTTTAAGTGTGCATTAGTTTGTTCAAGTATATGACAAATGTTTACATTTCATTTCAACATTGTTCTTGTATATATGATATGCTAAATTATTCCAAAATTAAGTGCTGAAAAATCGGGGTCATCTTGTTTTCAGATAAATACAGTATATTGCCTCACTAATGTGCAATTAGAGAGAAACAACTGCACATCACACATGTGGATGCAGAATTATACTGCAAGAAGGTAACGTTGTATATTGATTATAACACTTTTGGAAATATCTTGTGTGTACTTAACCAGAAAACTATTATTTGATGAATGTAATGTTGTACATATCCCAATTTTGGTACGAAAATTTTAAACTACAGAGCTACTTTTGGTATAAATAATTATTACTAGATACATAATTTATTTCATGTTTTCTAGTTGCAAACATGATACATATATAGTTACTGGTTATGTGTGCCATGTAACATCAGGCAGCCAACCTTTGCATCTGAAAAGTGCATTGTTCTGTGTAATGGAGCATATATAGTTGGTATTGTGCAAAAGAGGGAAGCAGCGCACCCAGAGAGTAGTCAGGAAAGGATGAAATTTGCAATTAACAGTGAGGGTAAGCAAGGATGCTCTGGCAATTGTCACAAAATATGACGGATAAACCCTGAAATATGTAATGAAACTCTCGCATTTTCCTCCAAAACTGGACCCACATCTTTCTTTCTTCTGAATCTGTTTCTTTCTTTTACTTATACTGTTTGCACCTCTTTCTTTATTATGCCAAAACAGGCTTTCTTAAGACTTAACAAGTACATAACTAAAGATAGAATTGGACTGGCAGTTATTCTTAAAAGTAATATTATTATTATTATAATAATAATGTTCTATATTATTGTTTTTTATTTACTACTAATGCTGCTGTGTTTTTGTTAAAAAGAAACAAAGCAATTGATAGGTTTTTATTTGATAGTAGTTTTGTTTGCCTATTTGACCCAAAATATTACTTGATGTAATGTATTAGGAACACTGAAATTACAGTGTGACAGCGACAGGGTATCTTCATGTTCTCATGAAATCACATTTAGCTAGCTCATGTACCACATAACCAACATTTTCAATAGGCACGTTAACTTAGAAAGGTGTATCTGGGTCCCGTCATTTCTCTGCCATTTTCAGAATCCAACAAGGATTATTAATAGTTAATCCTTAAAATATATTTGATTTCTAATGTTATGTTGCATCATGCATTCCCTTAGCATTGGATGGGGAAGAAAAATAGAGGACATTTAAAATAAATAACTGTGCTATTACTGCTACCTGGTGGCTATTAACTGGTTGTGTTCCCTTGGCACTACCTGCTTTTTCAATTTTTAAAGTTGGTATGTATTTGCGACATTGCGTAGTCGGCAACATTACCTACTTAAAATAAGAACTGAAGCTTTCCTGGCGACGTATTAATTCAAAATCTTCTCGGACTTCTAGCCAGGTAAAAACTTGGTTTGACACCAACGTTTCGAAGAAGTGCATCTTCCTCGTCTTCAGGGTGAACTGATGGTTTGAGCTTGCGGAGGCTGGTATTTATAAGAGCTGGGATGAAGCTAACATCTGATTGGTTCGCGTGATATTATGGCCTGGTATTTAAGATGACTGAGACATGGGCACGGACTTCGTAGAAAACTATTTATAGCAGTTATTTGGCTAATATTTTGTGTTTGAGCATGCACCTGTTAGAAAATAAGTCTTGGAAGACTGCAGGTAGAGGATTAGGTATTAAGGCTCTTTAACATTGGTGTCCATGCTGAACTTAATTGTGGCCAGAATCGCAATTTAGATTATTTGTTTCAGATGAGATGGCTAAAGCTTCTTTTACTCTCCTTTCCCAGTAGTTCGAACACTTTGCCACTATCTTGGTGTTGGTAAAGCTAGCTCTGTGGTTTTGTTCTATACAGTGTTCAGCCAGTCCAGATTTTTCGGGTTGCATGAGCCTTATTGATCTTTGGTTTCCAGAAACGCGTGTGGCAATAGTGCGTCCTGTTTGGCTAATGTACGTTGCGCTGCATTCGCAAGGAATGTGGTAGACACCAGGTACTCTGAGAGCTAGATTATCTTTAACTGGCCTGACCAAATTTTTTATTTTAGGTGGTGGCTTATGGATGGTTTTGACATTATATTTGCAGAGTAGTCTACAAATGTTTCCCGAAAAATTGCCGGTAAACAGTATATAGGCTATGACGGTTGGCTTGTCTTTTTGTTGAGTGTTCTTGCTGGGGTTTCTTTTTCGTCCGGCTCTTTTCAGTGCTGATGTGATGTCCTTGGCTGAATATCCATTTTGTTGGAGTGTGAATTTTAGGTGTTGAAATTCCGTTTGCAGATTATCTGGGTCTGATACAGAAACTGCTCTATGTGCCAATGTGTTGAGAATGCACTTTCGTTGTGACTTATGGTGGAAGCTGTTTGCGTTGAGATAAAGATCCGTGTGTGTAGGTTTTCGGTAGACGGCATGACCAAGAGTTCCGTCCACTTTTCTGGTGACCAGAATGTCCAGAAAGGGGAGGGAAGCATTTTTCTCAACTTCCATTGTGAACTGTATTTGTGATCTGAGGCTATTTAGGTGTGCAAGAAAATCTGGAAGAGTGTGCAGTCCATGCGGCCAAATTACAAATGTATCATTTACATATCTGTAAAAATGTGTCTGTAAAAATGTGTAGGTTCAGCATGGACACCAATGTTAAAGAGCCTTAATACCTAATCCTCTACCTGCAGTCTTCCAAGACTTATTTTCTAGCAGGTGCAGGCTCAAACACAAAATATTAGCCGAATAACTGCTATAAATAGTTTTCTACGAAGTCCGTGCCCATGTCTCAGTCATCTTAAATACCAGGCCATAATATCATGCGAACCAATCAGATGTTAGCTTCATCCCAGCTCTTATAAATACCAGTCTCCGCAAGCTCAAACCATCAGCTCACCCTGAAGACGAGGAAGATGCACTTCTTCGAAACGTTGGTGTCAAACCAAGTTTTTACCTGGCTAGAAGCCCGAGAAGATTTTGAATTACCTACTTAGTTTGCTGTATCATACAGTTATTTGTGAATATGTACCTTTCCCTCTGTTTGTACATACTATATAATATCTAGAGCAAGTATTGTATTCCACCCAAAAATTCAATATCCCGATTTTACCAGAAATATGTTTTGAGGTCCCCTGCCTCCAAAAAAAGCCTTTTTAGAAAAAGGTTTATGAGTGTGTGTGTGTGTGTGGGGATAGCATAGCTCAAAAACCAAAAGACCATTAAATAACTTGCTTGGTATTTAAGTTTGGTATCTTCAAGCATGTAACATGAACATTTTCAAAAATATCCCCCCTCCCCCAAACTATCCTTTGTATAAAAAACGTTTTAAAATTTTAGTTTTTTCAAAAATGGCCAACTATTTTTATTAAAATACCATATATTAAAGCTATTTACATCACAAATAACATGCATATCTTGAATTTTCTGGAAATAGGTTCTGTTCATTCTGGATGAATTTTGCATAACCGGTAAACCATAACAGATACAAAAACTTACTGAACAGAAAATGTAGATCCCGTTAAAACACACAATTATGTCATATGCACTTTTCTTGTAGAGTTGACCGTTTCCGAGATATTCCTTGTTATTGGTTTCAGTTTCAAACTACACAGCTCAAATGGGGTGACCTTTCATTTAATCTCGGTTTGTTTTTCTAGAAATGCATAGCGAGCTTCAATTGTTGACATATCAATTTGCTTTTTAAAGATTTGACTATCGTTTCGGCCTGGTATATTTATAAGGCCAGTTGTGTTAATCTTTATCATGATGTAGATAGAAGAACTATCTGTTATAAGAATAGTTTGTTTGCAGAACAAGTGAATGTAATACATTCCTACAAACTTAAATCTATTTACCTCATCACTTCTGTTATCAAAATTCTCTCTCTCTTCTTCTTTTTTTGGGCAATTTTCGTACCCTATTTCTCTCTAACTTTCCCTTTATAATTACCCAGCTGTTTCAGATATTCTTTCTTATTGTTTCCAAAAACTTTTAACTACAATGTCTCTGGCAATAACTTTTCCCAGTTTTTTACTTTCTCTACACGTGCTATATACATAGTGTAGGTATTGTATTGCACCAAGCATCCACTGGAAACATATGCTTAGGGTCCCCTGTATCCAAAAAAAAAAGCTTTTTCAGAAAAAGATCTGTGTGTGTGTCTGTGAACATGATAACTCAAAAACAAAAAGTCGGTTAAAATACCAAATTTGGTATTTTTGTTTAGTATCTTCCACGGATGCGACACAAAGATTTTGAGAAAAATCCGCCCACCCAAAACTACCCTTTACATGGAACTTTTTTCGAAAATACTGATTTTTTAAAAAATCTTAACGATTTTGATCAAAATATCATATATTAAAGATATTTATCTGACAAAATGTATATCTTAAATTTTCTGGGAATAGCCTTTGAAGACCACTTTATTCTGGATGAATTTTACAGAATTTTGCATAACTGATAAACTGTAAGAAATGGACAAAAACTTACCACAGAAAAAATGTAGAGCACCTTAAAACACACAATTTATGTTATATACATTTTTTTCGTGGAGTTGATCGTTTTTGAGATATTCCTTGTTTTTGGTTTCACCTTTGAAAAACACACTTTTCTCATACCCGAATTTGTCAACTCGTGTCCATACAAACAAAGGAACTTCAGTCACATAGCAACCAGCTTTTGGCTACCACTTTAACCTTTGCTACTCCCTTATTTCCCTTCTACTTAAAAGGAAGCAAGTAATAAGACTATTTCTGCTAACTTTTTCTCGATTAGCATGAAGTAGATAGAAGCATAAGCTTTTTAACAATAATTTGTTGCAGAGATGTAGAGAAGGTCATGTGAATGGAACACATCAGATTTTTTACATAGAGTTGACCACTTTTGAGATACTCCTTTTGTTTTAAAATGCTAACTATTCACATATGGAAATTTGTCAATTCCTGACAAACAGCTTTTAAAAGATTTTACTATTTTGTTTAGCTGAGTGTATTTCCTTATTTCCCTGCTACTTACAATAAACCATTTCTGCTGATGTTAATCACAGTTAACACGAAGTAGAAGCATGCACTTTTAAACAATAATTTGTTACAGAGATGCAGAGAAAGTCATGTAAATGCCCAACATCAGATTTTTTTACTTTCTGTAAACGTACAATGTACATAGTGCATAGAAAAGATTATGCATTCCAATCAAAAATTTGATACTGAGATTTCAGTGGAAATAAATGTTTTAGGGTCCCCTATATCCAAAAAAGTCTGAAGTGTTCCATTCACATGAATTTCTCTACATTCGAGTAGCAAATTATTGTTAAAATATATGTTCTTCCATCTACATTATGATAATTGATATAAACATTAGCAGAAATTGTCTTAATTGCTTCCTTGTAAATAGAAGCAAAATTTGGGAATACACTCGGCTAAAACGAATGTCAAATCTTTTAAAAGCTGGTTGCCATGTGGTTAAATCTGTTTCTGTGCAGGGCAAGGAATTTACTACTTTCCATGCGAGAAAATTTTTAAGTATTTGAAATCTGAAAACAACAACAAGGAATATCTCAAAAATGGTCAATTCCACCAAAAAACGTACATGACATAAACTGTGTCTTAACGTAATCTACACTATATGTATAGCAAGTTTTTGTTCTCTTACAGTTTACCAGTTCTGCAAAATTCATTCTGTATAAAGAGGTCTTTAGAAGCTATTCCCAGAAAATTGAAGATATACATTTTATTTCTCATATAAATATCTTTAATATACAATATTTTAATCAAAATTGTTACAGCCATTTTTGAGAAAATCAAAATTAACACAAATTTTTCCATGTAAAGGGTACTTTGGGGTGGGGGAGTTTTTCTCAAAATCTTTATTTCACATCCCTGGAAAATAATAAACTTAAATATCAAGTTTGGTATTTTACCATTTTTTAGATATTGGTACACACACACACACACCCACCCACACACACACACACACACACACACACACACACACACACACACCCACCCATCCCCACACACACACCTTTTTCCAAAAATGCTTTTTTTGAATCAGGGGTTCTAAAACATATATTTCCAGTGAATCAAATATTTGGATGGAATGCAATACCTTCTCTATACACTATGTATATAGTACATGTAGAGAAAGTAAAAAGCATCTTTAGAAAAAGGTCCATGTGTCTGACAACATGATAACTCAAACTTGGTATATAAGTTTATTATCTTCCAGGGATGTGACAAAGTTTTTGAGAAAAATTTCTCCACCTCAAACTACCCTTTACATGGAAAAAATTTAGAAAATTTTGATTTTCTCTAAAATGGCTCTATCAATGTTGAATAAACTACTGTATATTAAAGATATTTATATTGCAAATAAAATGTATATGTTGAATTTTCTGGGAATAGCCTCTGAAGACCTTATTCTGAATGAATTTTTGTATAACTGGTAAACCATAAAGAGATATACAAAAACTTGCTACTCAAAACATTTAGATCTCATTAAAACACAATTTATGCCATACCCTTTTCTTTCTTTTTTTTTTTTTTTTTTTTTTTTCTTAAAAGAGTTAACCATTTTCGAGATATTCTGGATTATTGGTTTCAGTCTTAGCTAAAAGTTTTCTCAAACAGCAAGACATCCTTTTTATTGTTTCACATATCTTTACTCCTGGCAAGGAAAGAGATTGCAATTTCAATTGTGTCACATAGAGACTGGCTTTTAAAAGATGATACTATCGCTTTAGCCTGTGAATTTTCTTATTTCCCTTCTATTTATAAGGAAGCAAGTAATAAGACTAATTCTGCTCATATTTATCTTGATTAGCATGATTTAGATAGAAGAATAAGCTTTTTAAGAATAATTTGTTACAGAGATGTACAGAAGCTGTGTGAATAGAACAGATCAGATTTTTTTTGGCATGAAAAAGGTAGTTTAGAATGGGATTTTCTTGAAAATTAATCTCCCCCCTCCCTCTCACACACAAACACTAATTGTAATGTAAATACTTTTAATGAATTATCACAGTCATTTTTGAGAAATCAACATTTTTAAAAATGTTTCCTGTAAAGTGTATTTTGGGGTTGGGGGATTTGCCTCCTGGTTGCCGCATTTATCCGAATACAAAATGACCTTGAATGCAAGATGACCCCCCATTTTTAGAACCTAATTTTGGAATTTAGCATTTCATTTATATAAAAAGAACACATGATAATTTGATGTTTAAATGTGTGTCATATTCATAAATATCGGGGTTTTAACTCTTTATAATATTTATTACATTCAACTTAAAGTAATGAATGATATGTCAAATGAAAAAGCAACTCAAACAGTTTTACCAAGGAGCTTATAAATGTTCAATGTGACTACCCTTTGTCACACGGCACACATCAAGTCTATAGCCGAGTTCTTCCCAAACGTTGATAAGTGTGTATTCAGTAATTGTAGCAACAGCTGCTTCAATCCGATTTTTAATTCAGGGAGGTCAACTGGTAGCGGAGGCACGTTCACACGATCCTTGATGAAGCCCCAAAGTTAAAAATCGCATGGCGTTAGGTCAGGAGAACGTGGAGGCCATGCATAGTAAGCCCTGTCATTGGGGCCCTTGCGGCCTATCCAGCGCTCAAGTACAGTGACGTTCAACCAATCGCGTACTTCGTTATGCCAGTGATGTGGCGCACCATCCTGCTGGAAAATGAAGTTCTCTGGCTCATTTTCTTCCAACTGAGGGAAGAGCCATTGCTCTAGTGTATCAAGGTAAGAAGGGCCAGTTACAGTGGGTTCACCAAAAACGAAAGTCCCATAAACTTTTCGCCGGGATATGGCACAAAAAACATTCACTTTAGGGGAATCTCGTTGCATTTGTACCATCTCACTAAGGTGAAAGGTCGATTCATCACTGAAGACAACACGATCCACAAAATCGTCATGAAACAACATGTCGTTTGCGAATTTGGCACGTAATCCGTGGTCTGTCGGCTTTAGAGCCTGTAATAACTGTAAACGGTAAGGACATAGCTGTAAGCGTTTTCTTACAACTTTCCAAACAGTCGACACAGGAACTTGTAATTCACGACTAGCCTTCCGGACTGACTTCTTTGGGCTACGAGTGAACGACTGTCTCACTCGCTCAACAGTCTCTTCACTTACTCCTGGTCGTCACATGCTCTTCCGTTTACAAAGGCAGCCGGTATCTTCAAGCTGATTATACCATCTATGAATGTTCTTATCACTAGGAGGATCACAACCGAACTTACTACGGAATGCATGTAACTACAGATTCGGTCTTTGCAAACTGCAAAACACAAAACGCTTTCTGTTTACTAGTCGCCATCTTTGCTACTACGACTGTCTAGCGGATTGCGGCAGAAACATTGCACGCACATGCACACTTGTGCCAACAAACAAAACTGTTTCAGTTGCTTTTTCATTTGACATCATTTACAACTAAGTTGAATGTAATAAATATTATAAAGAGTTAAAACCCTGATATTCATTTATGTACACCCTGTATTTTGAAGTTGCCCTCCATGGTGTAATGGTTACCATGCAAACTTTATTTACCCAAGGTCGCGGGTTTAAACAATTTTTTCGGGTGTAAAAATTCTTAGTATGGGAGGCAAGTAAAGCCGGTGGTCCTGTGTCATAGATTTACGGCACACCAAAGAACCTCAAGCCTGATACAGGGGCCTCTGAGCAAAATTAAGTGGTCTTTCACTCCCAGTATAGAATGGGACGCTGAGAATCACAGCAGCTAAAGGCATCCATGAATAACACGCCATTTACATTTACATATTTTGATCCAACTAATGGACACTTAAGCTGATTAAGTCCTTTATTTGGTTTTACTGAATTTGAGCTGAAAGTTTTGAGGGGAGGGGAGTTTGGAAATGTATGGTATGGGTGTGATGATGTCAGCTGTGGTGGTACCAGCATAACTGTAGAGAGGATGATAGATGTGATTTTTCTATTTAGACATCATACTTAACACATTGAAGCCCAGGCGCTTCTTTAGTTGAAGGGCCAAGAAACCCAGGGTTTTTATGCCTACTCTGAGTTATTATTTACAGTACATCAATCAAATCTGCCAAAAAGTATTGGGACAATCTAAAAGTATGGTATTCAAGGATTTCTCAACAAGTGAGAAAATACTCATAACTTCCGTATTAATATTTTATTTTAAATTTACAAGTATCAAATATGAGTTTGAAAAAATCTGCGTAAAGCTGTTTACACTCCATTTATTGAAAGTTCAAAAACTCTACCTCGAAATCGGAATTTTGCAGAGCTGCATTTGTATACTGAATTTCAGCTTCAGTTCACAGAAGTAGGGGAAAATGCAGCATTTTAACATTTAAGAGCACAACGTAACAAACAAATCACCACCTTCAAGGAAAATGGTGCAACTACCCGCGAGCAACCAATATTACTAACTCTCCTAAATTTCCTAATAGTTGACTAAAGCAAGGACAGACCAGACAACTAAATGATAACTGATGTATGTTCTTTGCCGCATAGCCCAAGATCAAGTTAAAGTCGTGGAATTGCATTAAAAGTGTTACAAATACTGCCCAAGCTATGCTAAGGCATGGGCCTCATGACCATTTTGCTATACTCGGGATTCGGCTCCAATGTGTTGATATATCACATCATAAATGTTTTTGCCTAATTTAAATTGTGAAAGGGGGAAAGACGGGAAGGGAGAACTGTGTTCGGTGATGATTTCGGCAGTTTAGCTGTAAAAATGGTTCTTGATACAATCTTCAGTTAAAACAACATACAAGATGTAGTAAAATGTTTTATCTAGTTTAAACTTGTACATAAAGTCAGGTTTTTATTGGGAGACGGAGCAGAAGCGAAGCTCTAATAACGATTAAGGTTACTATTTTCTATTAAGACAACATACTTAACATAATATATCATAATTGTGTGTAAATTTGGCACAATGTGAGAGGCAGAGGGGAAGAAGAAATGTGCAGCTAGCCTCTCTCTTTCTGGTTGACAACACAAAATTACATGCAACCATTCATGTGAAAGAAGTCCTTTAATTTTATTTTAGACTTAGTCAATTTTTTCCAATTAAATGCTAATAAGCCTGTTAACAACTAATTTTTGGTGCAAAATGAAATGCATAAAATGTGGCGCGTGTCCTGACCTTGGTGGTAATTTATACCATCCTAAGCCACTGATGTATCCGCAAAGTCTGAAACTTACTTTTCCGTATGGTATTCAGAAACCATATCACAAATACAAGACAACTGCCAGTTCTGAACATTAGTATTTTGGTAAAAACTACTGTCTTCTGAAAATTGTTTAATTGTTTCATGTATTCCCTTCCCTGCAACAATGACAGCAACGCCTGAATAGCTGTTTCACTTATTGCGGTTGTGGTGTTCCATTGTTGTAAATATTTTGTCATTGCTTACCGCAAGATGCACCTTTACACCTTGTAGCCGCAGCCTCATATTATAATCCTTGGAAATTTTAATTTACTAATGAAACTCATTCACTCTCGTTAACATGCACATCACTTTGCTTCCGTAATTTGATCATTGCGCCTGATGAGTAGTTGTGTAGTATCGATGAACTGTATTTATCTCTATAGTATTTGTGGTAGACAACATGTCTGCAACAGTTTAGGGAACTTCTGTTGTACAAAACTGTTTCGTGGTTGCAACAGAAACACATTAAACTGTTTCGCAAAAAGAACAGTTTTTCCCACCACTAGTCATGGCACCTCAAATCATATATTTACAATGAAATCTTGACCATGAATTTTTGGGTGAAATACAATACCTTCTCTAGTACTATGTGTTCTTTACTTTCTCTACCTGTCCTGCAAACAAACTTCTTACAGAAGTTATATCCAAAATTGAGATAATTCTTACTCTAACTTGACTCAAAATAACCAGAACTTACTGGCACATGTTTCGAAGATTGTACTATACATTTTCAGCCTGTGTCTGGACGTTCTGTACGATGAGATCATTCTCACCTGGGATTTCCAAGTTGGATAGCTTGTGTTTATTCTTAAACATGTTTCTCTTTCAACTGATTGACCAAAAAGACTGATTTCTCACTTTGTTTATACCTCTTTATTGCAATCTGCAGCCAATTTGATAAATTCCTGTTCAAATTTTGGTGCTGAGAATGTTTTTAAAGCAATTCTTGTTTACTAAGGCTAAGGTTTTGCCTTGTTCTTTGATGGGTGAAGTTTTTAATTTTTACCCTAAAGCCTAAATGTGCATTGTACATGGTGGATAGAGAAGGTACCCAAAAATGTGATGAGATTTCACTAGAAATATGTTTTGATGTCCCTTGAGTCAAAAACATTTTTAGACAAATATCCATGTGTATATATGTGGACAGCATAACTCAAAAATGAATAGACCATCAAAAACCAAACTTTACACATTTAAGTTTTAAATCTTCCAAGGACGTGACACAAATATTTTCAAGAGAGTTTCCTAACCCGAAACGCCCTCGCATGATAAAAAAATTGGGGTATGGCACGCAATAATTGTATAGAATTCTGTGATAAGGTAGTTTTGTGTTTATTTTGATAATTGTTAATGTGATTTGAGGTTTTATTTTGTCGTCACTTTGATGTACCTTTGAGTTGGTCTCAATTAGCACCAGTGAAATACTTTATAAACGAGCATGTACATACCTCTTTATAGTTCTCTGGTGCGCTGGCTGTGCTCATCCATGTAGAAGATAAATTTGACTCTCACTGAGGGGAGAAAGAATGTCTGAGGTATGTGAAGTAGTTCACTTTAAGATTGTTCAGTATTGAGATGTTTTATTCACCTTGGTTGAGGCACTAATCCTACGTGTGACTCCCGACAAAATAGTTCTTGAAGATGTTAATAACTAGTGCTATTTTGTTCTGGTTACCAAGTTCTCGCGTACTTTCCTATTACATGATATATCAACTTGTGTGATAACTGCAATGTTTCACGTAATAATATCACATCCTCGAGCACTTACACAGCGCACTGCGTAACAAGTATATTCACCATAACAAGCCAAGCCTAATTTCTTGTGAGCACATCAGTTATCCAATCTTGAGGCTCATTCCTGATTGGTTAAAAAGAAGCGCGAAAACAACATTGTCACATTTGTAGAAGTTCTTTGTATTAGACTCATGTGACCGCACTTTATAATGGAAAAGTCCTGAGCTGCTAACTTTTAGGGAAAAGACCCTTCTCTATCAAACGCCCTGTTACTTATGTCTCTAATGCGCTAAAATGTTGCTCTCAAAACCCTTTATGTTGCAGTATTAACAAAGAAAGTAACCTTGGCGTAACAATGGCAACTTGTCACCTTGCTATCTGCTCAGTCTTGGCTCCTTGACTCTGTTCACATTGTCCTCTCAGGCAGGAGCAGCATGTGTGGGGGAAGGGGTAAGTCGCTAAAACAAGCCTTTCACACCTGATATAGGCATTCTTAATTTGCCTAACAGATACATCACAAGTTATGCTTTTAAGGTCTAGTTAATGTTATATTCTTTGTCATAATAATATTTTTAAAAATATAATAGCTATATAGATTACATTTCATTGATTAACATGAAAAGAATCTGCTAAGACAATGCTTAGGATAAGAAGAAAAGGGTTTAAAAGGCAATGGATGGCGCTGCAGTATAAAACAAGCTGGTCTGTATGAAACTTGGAGAGTGATCGAAAATAATGGTAAGGGTTAGGAGAAGATTTGAAGCTATACAAATACAAACTGTTTGGAAAAAGATCATTAAAATTGTGTATTACAAAAATCTGATTTGTTCCATTCACATGCCTTTCTCTACATCTTTGCAACAAATTATTGTTAAAAACCTTAAGCTTCTATTTTGAGAAAAATTAGCAGTAATAGTCGATTTCTTGCTTCCTTGTAAGTAGAAGGGAAATAGGGGAGTAGTATAGGTTAAAGTGATAGTCAAAAGCTGGTTGCTATGTGACTCAAGTTCCTTTGTTTGTATGGACACGAGTTGACAAATTCCTGTATGAGAAAAGTATAAGTTTTTCAGTGCTGAAACCAAAAGCAAGGATTATCTCAAAAACAATCAACTCCATGACAAAAATCTATATGACATAAATTGTGTTTTATCGCAATCTACATTTTTTGTGTAGTAAGTGTTTGTCCAGCTCTTACGGTTTATCAATTAAGCAAAATTCTGTATAATTCATCCAGAATAAAGTAGAGGCTATTCCCAGAAAACTCATGATACAATATTTAATCAAAATTGTTAGAGCCATTTTTGAGAAAATCAAAATTTTCAAAAAATGTTCTATGTAAAGGGTAGTTTGGGGTGGGGAGATTTTTCTCAAAATCTTTGTGTCGCATCCCTGGAAGATACTGAACTTAAATACAAAGTTAGTATTTTACCAACTTTTCGTTTTTGAGTAATCGTGTTCACGGACACACACCCACCCACACCTTTTTCTGAAAATGCTTTTTACTTTCTCTATACTCACTATGTACATAGTGTATAGAGAATGTATTGCACTCCACCAAAAAATTTGATACCGAGATTTCACCGGAAATATATGTTTTAGACTCCCCTGTATCCAAAAAAAAAAGTATTTTCAGAAAAAAGTCTGCGTGTGTGTGTGTGTGTGTGTGTGTGTGTGAACATGATAACTCAAAAACGAAAAGTCGGTAAAATACCAAACTTGATATTTAAGATTAGTATCTTCCAGGGGTGCGACATGAAGATTTTGAGAAAATCCCCCCACCCCAAAATACCCTTTACATGGAACTTGTTTCAAAAATGTTGATTTTCTCAAAAATGGCTCTAAGGATTTTGATTAAAATATTGTATATTAAAGATATTTACCTGACAAATAAAATGTATATTTTGAATTTTCTGGGAATAGCCTCTGAAGACTACTTTATTTTGGATGAATTTTTCATAACTACTAAACCGTAAGAGATGGACAAAAACTTAACCCACAAAAAATGTAAAGCACGTTAAAACACACAAGTTATGTTATATACCTTTTTTCATGGAGTTGATCGTTTTTGAGATATTCCTTTTTCTTGGTTTCAGCTTTGAAAAACTTATACTTTTCTCATACAGGAATTTGTCAACTGCTGTCAATACAAACAAAGGAACATCAGTCACATGGGAACCAGCTTTTGGCTTTCACTTTGACCTATGGTACTCCCTTATTTCGCTTCTACTTACAATAAAGCAAGAAATTTCTGCTAATTTTTGTAGATTAGCATGAAATAAATAAAAGATAAGCTTATTAACAATAATAATTTATAGAGATATACAGAAAGTCATGTGAATGGAACACATCAGATTTTTTTGGTTACAGGGGACCCTAAAACATGTATTTCTGGTGAAGGTATTGAATTTTTGGGTGGAGTGCAATACAGTCATCTATACACTATGTACATAGTACATATAGAGAAAGTAATAAATGGGAAGGAGAGGAATATATAAAGAACAAAGAGAGACTGCATGGAGACTGAAAGATTTTCCACACAAACAGTGCTGCCCAAAATGAGGGAGAAAGGAAGATATAGAGCATGTGAAGGGACAGAGCTCTGGAGAAAATAATGAGAAATGGCTTAAAGTGGATAGAAAGATTGCATTAGTAAAGACTATATGAAAGCTGAAGAGTTTTTATATAAAGTCAAAAAGAAATGGAAAAGAGAAGAGTATAAGATATAATTTAGAGAGAAATTAATGTATAGGTAGTAGAAGTTGTACAATTTTAACAGCCTGGACTGAACTCTTAACATATTCCTTCTGTTTTTTATTTGCACGAAGCGTAGTGGGCGCTGCTGTGCCCAAATGGTTCGACTACTAGACACCCACCAAGGTGGCCCAAATTCAATCCCCAGCATCCTCATGTCAAAACAGCATTTGGGCGACTTATCTTTGGGTCCTCCAGTTTCCCCTGCCACTCATCCATCAACTTTACCTATTATTCATTTCACATAAGCATGCTACTGCCCAACCTCTTGTTCAGGTTCTCCATTCCGTTGGCAACTGACCCTTAGACACCCACTGGTGAGAGCGTAAGTTGACTAAAAATGATATGAACTTTAGTATAAAATTCCTTTCTGCTCATTTGTTTGGTGTCATTTTGTTACAAATATGTTGGCGTCCTAATTGAGATTCTTTTTAGTATTACTGCAATAATACGTCTCAGGATGGTGGCCATGAGGGAGTACAGGTAATATAATACTGGTAAGATGTTCTTGTATATTATTATTATTATTACGTCTCAGGATGGTGGCCGTGAGGGAGTACAGATAATATAATACTTGTAAGATGTTCTTGTATATTATAATTATTACGTCTCAGGATGGTGGCCGTGAGAGAGTACAGGTAATATAATGCTGGTAAGATGTTTTTGTATATTATTATTACGTCTCAGGATTGTGGCCGTGAGGGAGTACAGGTAATATAATACGGGTAAGATGATCTTGTATATTATTATTATTATTATTACGTATCAGGATGGTGGCCGTGAGGGAGTACAGGTAACATACTACTGGTAAGATGTTCTTGTATATTATTATTATTACGTGTCAGGAAGGTGACCGTGAGAGAGTACAGGTAATATAATACTGGTAAGATGTTCTTGTATATTATTATTGTTACGTGTCACGATTGTGGCCTTGAGAGAGTAAAGGTAATATAATACTGGTAAGATGTTCTTGTATATTATAATTGTTACGTGTCACAATGGTGGCCGTGAGAGAGTACAGGAAAAATAACACTGGCAATTAGTTCTTGTATTATATTACTGTTACGTGTCAGGATGGTGGCCGTGTGGGTCTACAGGTAATATAACACTCGTAAAATGTTCTTCTATATTATTATTGTTACGTCTCAGGATGGTGGCCGTGAGGGAGTACAGGTAATATAACAGTGGTAAGATCTTCTTGTATATTATTATTGTTGCGAGTCAGGATGGTGGCCGTGAGGGAGTACAGGTAATATAACATTGGTAATATGTTCTTGTATATTATTATTGTTGCGTGTAAGGATGGTGGCCGTGAGAGAGTACAGGTAATATAACACTTATAAGATGTTCATGAATATTATTATTGTTACGTGTCAGGATGGTGGCCTTAGGGGGAGTACAGGTAATATAACACTGGTAAGATGTTCTTCTATATTATTATTGTTACGTCTCAGGATGGTGGCCTTGAGAGAATACACTTAATATAATACTGGTAAGATATTCTTGTATATTATTATTGTTACGTTTCAGGAAGGTGGCCGTGAGACAGTACATGTAATATAATACTGGTAAGATGTTCTTGTATATTATTGTTACGTCTCAGGATGGTGGCCGTGAGAGAGTATAGGTAATATAACACTGGTAAGATGTTCTTGTACATTATTATTGTTACGTGTCAGGATGGTGGCCGTGAGGGAGTACAGGTAATATAATACTGGTAAGATGTTCTCGTCATATTATTATTGTTACGTCTCAGGATGGCGGCCGTGATGGAGTACAGGTAATATAATACTGTTTAGATGTTCTCGTCATATTATTATTGTTACGTGTCAGGATGGTGGCCGTGAGGGAGTACAGGTAATATAATAATGGTAAGATGTTCTCGTCATATTAATATTTGTTATGTATCAGGATGGTGGCCGTGAGAGAGTACAGGAAATATAATACTTGTAAGATGTTCTTGTATATATTTATTATTACGTCTCAGGATAGTGGCCGTGAGAAAGTACAGCTAATATAATAGTGGTAAGATGTTCTTGTATACTATTATTGTTATATGTCACGATGGTGGCAGTGAGAGAGTACAGTTAATATAATACTGGTAAGATGTTCTTGTATATTATTATTATTATTATTATAATATACTATTATTATTATTATTATTATTGTACGTCTCAAGATGGGGACGTAAGAGTGTGCAGGTAATATAATATTGGTAAGATGTTCTTGTATATTATTATTGTTACGTGTCAGGATGGTGCCCCTGAGGGATAACATATAATATAATACTGGTAAGATGTTCTTGTATATTATTGTTGTTGCGTGTCAGGATGGTAGCCTTGAGGGAGTACAGGTAATATAACACTGGTGAGATGTTCTTGTATATTATTGTTGTTGCGTGTCAGGATGGTAGCCTTGAGGGAGTACAGGTAATATAACACTGGTGAGATGTTCTTGTATATTATTGTTGTTGCGTGTCAGGATGGTAGCCTTGAGGGAGTACAGGTAATATAACACTGGTGAGATGTTCTTGTATATTATTGTTGTTGCGTGTCAGGATGGTAGCCTTGAGGGAGTACATATAATATAATACTGGTAAGATGTTCTTGTATATTATTGTTGTTGCGTGTCAGGATGGTAGCCTTGAGGGAGTACAGGTAATATAACACTGGTGAGATGTTCTTGTATATTATTGTTGTTGCGTGTCAGGATGGTAGCCTTGAGGGAGTACAGGTAATATAACACTGGTGAGATGTTCTTGTATATTATTGTTGTTGCGTGTCAGGATGGTAGCCTTGAGGGAGTACAGGTAATGTAATACTGGTAAGAAGTTCTTGTATATTATTGTTGTTGCGTGTCAGGATGGTGGCCTTGAGGGAGTACAGGTAATATAACACTGGTAAGATGTTCTTGTATATTATTGTTTATGCGTGTCAGGATGGTAGCCTTGAGGGAGTACAGGTCATATAACACTGGTAAGATGTATTGTATATTATTGTTGTTGCGTGTCAGCATGGTAGCCTTGAGGGAGTACAGGTAATATAACACTGGTAAGATGTTCTTGTATATTATTGTTGTTGCGTGTCAGGATGGTAGCCTTGAGGGAGTACAGGTAATATAACACTGGTAAGATGTTCTTGTATATTATTGTTGTTGCGTGTCAGGATGTTGGCCTTGAGGGAGTACAGGTAATATAACACTGGTAAGATGTTCTTGTATATTATTATTTTTACGTGTCAGGATGGTGGCCTGGAGGGAGTACAGGTAATATAACACTGGTATGATGTTCTTGTATATTATTATTGTTACGTGTCAGGATGGTGGCCTTGAGGGAGTTCAGGTAATATAATACTGGTAAGATATACTTCTATATTATTATTGTTGCGTGTCAGGATGGTGGCTTTGAGGGAGTACAGCTAATATAACACTGGTAAGATGTTCTTGTATATTATTATTGCTGCGTGTCAGGATGGTAGCCTTGAGGAATTACAGGTAATATAACACTGGTAAGATGTTCTTTTATATTATTATTGTTACGAGTCAGGATGGTAGCCTTGAGGGTGTACAGGTAATATAACACTGGTAAGATGTTCTTGTATATTATTATTGTTGCGTGTCAGGATGGCGGCCTTGAGGAATTACAGGTAATATAACACTGGTAAGATGTTCTTGTATATTATTATTGTTGCGTGTCAGGATGGTGGCCTTGAGGAAGTACAGGTAATATAACACTGGTAAGATGTTCTTGTATATTATTATTGTTGCGTGTCAGGATGGTGGCCTTGAGGGAGAACAGAAAATATAACACTGGTAAGATGTTCTTGTATATTATTATTGTTGCGTGTCAGGATTGTGGCCTTGAGGGAGTACAGGTAATATAACACTGGTAAGATTTTCTTCTATATTATTATTGTTACGAGTCAGGAAGATAGTCGTGAGAGGGTACATTTAATATAACACTGGTAAGATGTTCTTGTATATTATTATTGTTACGTGTCAGGATGATAGCCGTGAGAGGGTACAGGTAATATAATATTGGTAAGATCTTCATGTATATAAGTTTTGTTACGTGTCAGGATGGTGGCCGTGAGAGAGTACAGGTAATATATTACTGGTAAGATGTTCTTGTATATTATTATTGTTACGTGTCATGATGGTGGCCGTGAGAGTGTACGGGTGTTATAATACTGGTAAGATGTTCTTGTATATTATTATTATTACGTGTCAGGACGATATCCGCGAGAGAGTACAGGTAATATAATATTGGTAAAATATTCTTGTATATTATTATTGTTACGTGTCAGGGTGATGGCCGTGAGAGAGTACAGGTAATATATTACTGGTGAGATGTCCTTGTATATAATAATTGTTACGTGTCAGGATGGTGGCCGTGAGAGGGTACAGGTAATATAATACTGGTAAGATGTTGTATATTATTATTGTTACGTGTCAGGATGATGGCCGTGAGAGAGTACAGGTAATATAATACTGGTAAGTTGTTCTTGTATATTATTATTGGTACAGGTCAGGATGGTGGCCGTGAGAGATTACAACTAATATAATATTGGTAAAATGTTCTTGTATATTATTACTACGTCTCACGATGGTGGCCATGAGAGAGTACAGGTAATATAATACAGGTAAAATGTTCTTGTATATTATTATTGTTACGTTTCAGGATGGTGGCCGTGAGAGAATACAGGTAATATAATACTGGTAAGATGTTGTTGTATATTATTATTGTTACGAGTCAGGATGGTGGCCGTGAGAAAGTACAGGAAATATAACACTGGTAATATGTTTTTCTATATTATTATTGTTACGTGTCAGGATGGTGGCCGTGCGGGAGTACAGGTAATATAATATTGGTAAGATGTTCTTGTTTATTATTATTGTTACGAGTCAGGATGGTGGCCGTGAGAGAGTACAGGTAATATAACACTGGAAAGATGTTCTTGTATATTATTGTTGTTGCGTGTCAGGATGGTAGCCTTGAGGGAGTACAGGTAATATAACACTGGTAAGATGTTCTTGTATATTATTATTGTTACGAGTCAGGATGGTGGCTTTGAGGAATACAGGTAATATAACACTGGTAATATGTACTTGTATATTATTATTGTTGCGTTTCAGGATTGTGGCCTTGAGGGAGTACAGGTAATATAACACTGGTAAGATGTTCTTGTATATTATTATTGTTACGAGTCAGAATGGTGGCCTTGAGGGAGTACAGGTAATATAACACTGGTAAGATGTACTTGTATATTATTATTGTTGCGTTTCAGGATGGTGGCCGTGAGAGAGTACAGGTAATATAACAGTGGTAAGATCTTCTTGTATATTATTATTGTTACGAGTCAGGATGGTGGCCGTGAGAGAGTACAGGAAATATAACACTGGTAATATGTTCTTGTATATTATTATTGTTACGTGTCAGGATGGTGCCCGTGTCGGAGTACAGGTTATATAAAAGTGGTAACATGTTCTTCTATATTATTATTGTTAGATTCAGGATGGTGTCCGTGCGGGAGTACAGGTAATATAATACTGGTAAGATGTTGTTATATATTATTATTGTTACGTCTCAGGATGGTGGCCGTGAGAGAGTACAGGTAATTTAGTACTGGTAAGATGTTCTTGTATATTATTATTGTTACGTCTCAGGATGGTGGCCGTGAGAGGGTACAGGTAATTTAGTATTGGTAAGGTGTTCTTGTATATTATTATTGTTACGTGTCAGGATGGTGGCCTTGAGGGTGTACAGGTAATATAATACTGGTAAGAAGTTCTTGTATAATATTATTATTAAGTCTCAGGATGGTGGCCGTGAGGGAGTACAGGTAATATAATACTGGTAAGATGTTCTTGTATATTATTATTATTACGTCTCAGGATGGTGGCCCTGAGGGTGTACAGGTAATATAATACTTATAAGATGTTCTTGTATATTATTATTATTACGTATCAGGATGGTGGCCTTGAGGGAGTACAGGTAATATAATACTTGTAAGATGTTCTTGTATATTATTATTACGTGTCAGGATGATCGCCGTGAGGGAGTACAGGTAATATAACACTGGTAAGATGTTCTTGTATATTAATATTATTATAATAATAATTATTATTATTATTATTACGTGTCAGGATAGTGGCCGTGAGGGAGTATAGGTAATAAAATACTGGTTAGATGTTCTTGTATATTATTATTATTATTGTTATTATTATTATTATTATTACGTCTCTGGATGGTGGCTGTGAGGTAATATAATACTGGCAAGGTGTTCTTGTATATTATTATTGTTACGTGTCATGATGGTGGGCGTGAGAGAGTACAGGTAATATAATACTGGTAAGATGTCCTTGTATATTATTATTGTTACGTGTCAGGATGATAGCCGTGAGAGAGTACAGGTAATATAATATTGGTAAGATATCCTTTTATATTATTATTGTTACGTGTCAGGATGATAGCCGTGAGAGAGTACAGGTAATATAATATTGGTAAGATATCCTTTTATATTATTATTGTTACGTGTCAGGATGATGGCCGTGAGAGAGTACAGGTAATATAACACTGGTAAGATGTTTTTGTATATTATTATTGTTACGTGTCAGGATGATGGCCGTGAGAGAGTACAGGTAATATAACACTGGTAAGATGTTCTTGTATATTATTATTGTTAAGAGTCAGGATGGTGGCCGTGAGAGAGTACAGGTAATATAACACTGGTAAAATGTTCTTGTATATTATTGTTGTTATGTGTCAGGATGATGGCCGTGAGAGAGTACAGGTAATATAACACTGGTAAGATTTTCTTGTATATTATTATTGTTACGTCACAGGATGGTGACCGTGCGGGAGTACAGGTAATATAACACTGGTAAGATGTTCTTGTATATTATTATTGTTACGTGTCAAGATGGTGGCCGTGAGCGAGTACAGGTAATATAAGACTGGTAATATGTTCTTGTATGTTATTATTGGTACAGGTTAGGACGGTGGCCGTGAGAGATTACAGGTAATATAATATTGGTAAGATGTTCTTGTATATTATTATTATTATTATTATTATTATTATTATTATTATTACGTGTCAGGATGGTGGCCGTGAGGGAGTATAGGTAATATAATTCGGCTTAGATGCTCATGTATATTATTATTATTATTATTATTATTACGTCTCAGGATGGTGGCCGTGAGGGAGTACAGATAATATAATAAGGTAAAGATGTTCTTGTATATTACTATTATTACCTCTCAGGATGGTGGCCTTGAGGTAATATAATACTGGCAAGATGTTCTTGTATATTTGTATTATGTCTCTGGACGGTGGCCGTGAGGGAGTACAGGTAATATAATACTGGTAAGATGTTCATGTATATTATTATTATTGTTATTATTATTTATTATTATTATTATTATTATTGTTATTATTATTATGTCTCAGGATGGTGGCCTTGAAGGAGTACAGGTAATATAATACTGGTAAGATGTTCTTGTATATTATTATTATTATTATTACGTGTCAGGATGATAGCCGCGAGAGAGTACAGGTAATATAATATTGGTAAAATATTCTTGTATATTAATTATGTTACGTGTCAGGGTGATGGCCGTGAGAGAGTACAGGTAATATATTACTGGTGAGATGTTCTTGTATATTATAATTGTTACGTGTCAGGATGGTGGCCGTGAGAGTGTACAGGTAATATAATACTGGAAAGATGTTGTATATTATTATTGTTACGTGTCAGGATGATGGCCGTGAGAGAGTACAGGTAATATAATACTGGTAAGTTGTTCTTGTGTATTATTATTGGTACAGGTCAGGATGGTGGCCCTGAGATATTACAACTAATATAATATTGGTAAAATGTTCTTGTATATTATTATTACGTCTCACGATGGTGGCCATGAGAGAGTACAGGTAATATAATACAGGTAAAATGTTTTTGTATATTATTATTGTTACGTTTCAGGATGGTGGCCGTGAGAGTATACAGGTAATATAATACTGGTAAGATGTTCTTGTATATTATTATTGTTACCAGTCAGGATGGTGGCCGTGAGAAATTACAGGAAATATAACATTGGTAATATGTTTTTGTATATTATTATTGTTACGTGTCAGGATGGTGGCCGTGCGGGAGTACAGGTAATATAATATTCGTAAGATGTTCTTGTATATTATTATTGTTACGAGTCAGGATGGTGGCCGTGAGAGAGTACAGATAAAATAACACTGGAAAGATGTTTTTGTATATTATTATTGTTAGGTGTCTCGATGGTGGCCTTGAGGAAGTACAGGTTATATAACACTGGTAAGATGTTCTTGTATATTATTATTGTTACGAGTCAGGATGGTGGCCTTGAGGGAGTACAGGTAATATAACACTGGTAAGATGTACTTGTATATTATTAATGTTGCGTTTCAGGATTGTGGCCTTGAGGGAGTACAGGTAATATAACACTGGTAAGATGTTCTTGTATATTATTATTGTTACGAGTCAGAATGGTGGCCTTGAGGGAGTACAGGTAATATAACACTGGTAAGATGTACTTGTTTATTATTATTGTTGCGTTTCAGGATGGTGGCCGTGAGAGAGTACAGGTAATATAAGACTGGTAAGATATTCTTGTATATTATTATTGTTACGAGTCAGGATGGTGGCCGTGAGAGAGTACAGGAAATATATCACTGGTAATATGTTCTTGTATATTATTATTGTTACGTGTCAGGATGGTGCCCGTGTCGGAGTACAGGTTATATAACACTGGTAAAATGTTCTTCTATATTATTATTGTTAGATTCAGGGTGGTGTCCGTGCGGGAGTACAGGTAATATAATACTGGTAAGATGTTGTTATATATTATTATTGTTACGTCTCAGGATGGTGGCCATGAGAGAGTACAGGTAATTTAGTACTGGTAAGATGTTCTTGTATATTATTATTGTTACGTCTCAGGATGGAGGCCGTGAGAGGGTACAGGTAATTTAGTACTGGTAAGATGTTCTTGTATATTATTATTGTTATGTCTCAGGATTGTGGCCGTGAGAGAGTACAGGTAATTTAGTACTGGTAAGATGTTCTTGTATATTATTATTGTTACGTCTCAGGATGGTGGCCGTGAGAGAGTACAGGTAATTTAGTACTGGTAAGATGTTCTTGTATATTATTATTGTTACGTGTCAGGATGGTGGCCTTGAGGGTGTACAGGTAATATAATACTGGTAAGATGTTCTTGTATAATATTATTATTACGTCTCAGGATGGTGGCCGTGAGGGAGTACAGGTAATATAATACTGGTAAGATGTTCTTGTATATTATTATTATTACGTCTCAGGATGGTGGCCTTGAGGGAGTACAGGTAATATAATACTTGTAAGATGTTCTTGTATATTATTATTACGTGTCAGGATGGTGGCCGTGAGGGAGTACAGGTAATATAACACTGGTAAGATGTTTTTGTATATTATTATTATAATAATTATTATTAATATATTTATTATTATTATTATTATTATTACGTGTCAGGAAAGTGGCCGTGAGGGAGTACAGGTAATAAAATACTGGTTAGATGTTCTTGTATATTATTATTATTATTATTATTATTACGTCTCAGGATGGTGGCTGTGAGGTAATATAATACTGGCAAGGTGTTCTGGTATATTATTATTGTTAAGTGTCATGATGGTGGGCGTGAGAGAGTATAGGTAATATAATACTGGTAAGATGTCCTTGTATATTATTATTGTTACGTGTCAGGATGATAGCCGTGAGAGAGTACAGGAAATATAATATTGGTAAGATGTCCTTGTATATTATTATTGTTACGTGTCAGGATGATGGCCGTGAGAGAGTACAGGTAATATAACACTGGTAAGATGTTCTTGTATATTATTATTGTTAAGAGTCAGGATGGTGGCCGTGAGAGCGTACAGGTAATATAACACTGGTAAGATGTTCTTGTATATTATTACTGTTACGAGTCAGGATGGTGGCCGTGAGAGAGTACAGGTAATATAACACTGGTAAGATGTTCTTGTATATTATTATTGTTACGTGTCAAGATGGTGGCCGTGAGCGAGTACAGGTAATATAAGACTGGTAATATGTTCTTGTATGTTATTATTGGTACAGGTTAGGACGGTGGCCGTGAGAGATTACAGGTAATATAATATTGGTAAGATGTTCTTGTATATTATTATTATTATTATTATTACGTGTCAGGATGGTGGCCGTGAGGGAGTATAGGTAATATAATTCGGCTTAGATGCTCATGTATATTATTATTATTATTATTACGTCTCAGGATGGTGGCCGTGAGGGAGTACAGATAATATAAGGTAAAGATGTTCTTGTATATTACTATTATTACCTCTCAGGATGGTGGCCGTGAGGTAATATAATACTGGCAAGATGTTCTTGTATATTTATATTATGTCTCTGGACGGTGGCCGTGAGGGAGTACAGGTAATATAATACTGGTAAGATGTTCATGTATATTATTGTTATTATTATTATTATTATTATTATTATTATTATGTCTCAGGATGGTGGCCTTGAGGGAGTACAGGTAATATAATACTGGTAAGATGTTCTTGTATATTATTATTATTACGTGTCAGGATGATAGCCGCGAGAGAGTACAGGTAATATAATATTGGTAAAATATTCTTGTATATTAATTATGTTACGTGTCAGGGTGATGGCCGTGAGAGAGTACAGGTAATATATTACTGGTGAGATGTTCTTGTATATTATAATTGTTACGTGTCAGGATGGTGGCCGTGAGAGTGTACAGGTAATATAATACTGGAAAGATGTTGTATATTATTATTGTTACGTGTCAGGATGATGGCCGTGAGAGAGTACAGGTAATATAATACTGGTAAGTTGTTCTTGTGTATTATTATTGGTACAGGTCAGGATGGTGGCCCTGAGATATTACAACTAATATAATATTGGTAAAATGTTCTTGTATATTATTATTACGTCTCACGATGGTGGCCATGAGAGAGTACAGGTAATATAATACAGGTAAAATGTTTTTGTATATTATTATTGTTACGTTTCAGGATGGTGGCCGTGAGAGTATACAGGTAATATAATACTGGTAAGATGTTCTTGTATATTATTATTGTTACGAGTCAGGATGGTGGCCGTGAGAAATTACAGGAAATATAACATTGGTAATATGTTTTTGTATATTATTATTGTTACGTGTCAGGATGGTGGCCGTGCGGGAGTACAGGTAATATAATATTCGTAAGATGTTCTTGTATATTATTATTGTTACGAGTCAGGATGGTGGCCGTGAGAGAGTACAGATAAAATAACACTGGAAAGATGTTTTTGTATATTATTATTGTTAGGTGTCTCGATGGTGGCCTTGAGGAAGTACAGGTTATATAACACTGGTAAGATGTTCTTGTATATTATTATTGTTACGAGTCAGGATGGTGGCCTTGAGGGAGTACAGGTAATATAACACTGGTAAGATGTACTTTTATATTATTAATGTTGCGTTTCAGGATTGTGGCCTTGAGGGAGTACAGGTAATATAACACTGGTAAGATGTTCTTGTATATTATTATTGTTACGAGTCAGAATGGTGGCCTTGAGGGAGTACAGGTAATATAACACTGGTAAGATGTACTTGTTTATTATTATTGTTGCGTTTCAGGATGGTGGCCGTGAGAGAGTACAGGTAATATAATACTGGTAAGATGTTCTTGTATAATATTATTATTACGTCTCAGGATGGTGGCCGTGAGGGAGTACAGGTAATATAATACTGGTAAGATGTTCTTGTATATTATTATTATTACGTCTCAGGATGGTGGCCTTGAGGGAGTACAGGTAATATAATACTTGTAAGATGTTCTTGTATATTATTATTACGTGTCAGGATGGTGGCCGTGAGGGAGTACAGGTAATATAACACTGGTAAGATGTTTTTGTATATTATTATTATAATAATTATTATTAATATATTTATTATTATTATTATTATTATTATTATTATTATTATTATTATTATTATTATTATTATTATTATTATTACGTGTCAGGATAGTGGCCGTGAGGGAGTACAGGTAATAAAATACTGGTTAGATGTTCTTGTATATTATTATTATTATTACGTCTCAGGATGGTGGCTGTGAGTTAATATAATACTGGCAAGGTGTTCTGGTATATTATTATTGTTCAGTGTCATGATGGTGGGCGTGAGAGAGTACAGGTAATATAATACTGGTAAGATATCCTTGTATATTATTATTGTTACGTGTCAGGATGATAGCCGTGAGAGAGTACAGGAAATATAATATTGGTAAGATGTCCTTGTATATTATTATTGTTACGTGTCAGGATGATGGCCGTGAGAGAGTACAGGTAATATAACACTGGTAAGATGTTCTTGTATATTATTATTGTTAAGAGTCAGGATGGTGGCCGTGAGAGAGTACAGGTAATATAACACTGGTAAGATGTTCTTGTATATTATTACTGTTACGAGTCAGGATGGTGGCCGTGAGAGAGTACAGGTAATATAACACTGGTAAGATGTTCTTGTATATTATTACTGTTACGAGTCAGGATGATGGCCGTGAGAGAGTACAGGTAATATAACACTGGTAAGATGTTCTTGTATATTATTATTGTTACGAGTCAGGATGGTGGCAGTGAGAGAGTACAGGTAATATAACACTGGTAAGATGTTCTTGTATATTATTATTGTTAAGAGTCTGGATGGTGGCCGTGAGAGAGTACAGGTAATATAACACTGGTAATATGTTCTTGTATATTATTTTTGTTACGTGTCAGGATGGTGGCCGTGAGCGAGTACAGGTAATATAAGACTGGTAAGATGTTATTGTATGTTATTATTGGTACAGGTTAGGACGGTGGCCGTGAGAGATTACAGGTAATATAATATTGGTAAGATGTTCTTGTATATTATTATTATTATTATTACGTGTCAGGATGGTGGCCGTGAGGGAGTATAGGTAATATAATACTGCTTAGATGCTCTTGTATATTATTATTATTATTATTATTATTACGTCTCAGGATGGTGGCCGTGAGGGAGTACAGATAATATAATACTGCTAAGATGTTCTTGTATATTACAATTTTTTCCTCTCAGGATGGTGGCCGTGAGGTAATATAATACTGGCAAGATGTTCTTGTATATTTATATTATGTCTCTCGACGGTGGCCGTGAGGGAGTACAGGTAATATAATACTGGTAAGATGTTCATGTATATTATTATTATTATTTATTATTATTATTATTATTATTATTATTATTGTTATGTCTGAGGATGGTGGCCCTGAGGGAGTACAGGTAATATAACACTGGTAAGATGTTCTTGTATATTATTATTATTACCTGTCAGGATGGTGGCCTTGAGGGAGTACAGGTAATATAACACTGGTAATATGTTCTTGTATATTATTATTGTTACGTGTCAGGATGGTGGCCTTGAGGGAGTACAGGTAATATATCACTGGTAAGATGTTCTGGTATATTATTATTGTTACGTTTCAGGATGGTGGCCTTGAGGGAGTACAGGTAATATATCACTGGTAAAATGTTGTTGTATATTATTATTGTTACGTCTCAAGATGGTGGCCGTTAGAGTGTACAGGTAATATAATACTGCTAAGATGTCGTTGTATATTATTATTGTTACGTCTCAGGATGGTGGCCATGAGAGGGTACAGGTATAATAATACTGGTAAGATGTTCTTGATATTATTAACATTATTGTTACCTCTCAAAATGGTGGACTAGAGAGAGTGCAGGTAATATAATACTGGTAAGATGTTCTTGTATATTATTATTGTTACGTGTCATGATCGTGTCCGTGAGAGAGTACAGGTAATATAATATTGGTAAGATGTTCTTGTATATTATTATTGCTACGTGTCATGATCGTGTCCGTGAGAGAGTACAGGCAATATAATATTGGTAAGATGTTCTTGTATATTATTATTGCTACGTGTCAGGATGGTGGCCTTGAGAGAGTACAGGTAATATAACACTGGTAAGATGTTCTTGTATATTATTGTTACGTCTCAGGATGGTGGCCGTGAGAGAGTACAGGGAATATATCAGTGGTAATATCTTTTTGTATATTATTATTGTTGATTGTCAGGATGGTGGCCGTGAGGGAGTACACGTAATATAACACTGCTAAGATGTTCTTGAATATTATTATTGTTAATTTTCAGGAAGGTGGCCTTGAGACAGTACAGGTAATATAATACTGGTAAGATGTTCTTGTATATTATTATTGTTACGTGTCAGGATGGTGGCCGTGAGAGAGCATAGGTAATATAACACTGGTAAGATGTTCTTGTATATTATTATTGTTACGTGTCAGGATGGTGGCCGTGAGGGGGTACATATAATATAATACTGGTAAGATGTTCTCGTCATATTATTAATGTTACGTGTCAGGATGGTGGCCGTGAGGGAGTACAGGCAATATAATAATGGTAAGATGTCGTCATATTATTATTGTTATGTCTCAGGATGGTGGCCGTGAGAGGGTACAGGAAATATTATACTTGTAAGATGTTCTTGTATGTATTTATTATTATGTCTCAGGATTGTGGCCGTGAGAAAGTACAGCTAACATAATACTGGTAATATGTTCTTGTATATTATTATCGTTACGTGTCATGATGGTGCCGTGAGAGCGTACAGGTAATATAATACTGGTGAGATGTTCTTGTATATTATTATTGGTACAAGTCCGGATGGTGTCCGTGATAGAGTACAGGTCATATAATACTAGTAAGATGTTCCTGTATATTATTATTGTTACGTGTCAGAATGATAGCCGTGAGAGAGTACAGGTAATATAATACTGGTAAGATGTTCTTGTATATTATTATTATTATTATTATTATTATTATTATTATTATTATTATTATTATTATTATTATTATTATTATTATTATTATATTTGCGTCTCAAGACGGGGGCCGAGAGAGTGTACAGGTAATATAATACTGGTAAGATGTTCTTGTATATTATTATTGTTACGTGTCAGGATGGTGGCCGTGAGAGAGTACAAGTAATATAATACTGGTAAGATGTTCTTGTATATTATTATTGTTACGTGTCAGGATGGTGGCCGTGCGGGACTACAGGTAATATAGCACTCGTAAAATGTTCTTCTATGTTATTATTGTTACGTGTCAGGATGGTGGCCGTGAGAGAGTACCGTGAATATAGCAGTAGTAAGATCTTCTTGTATATTATTATTGTTGCTTGTCAGGATGGTGGCCGTGAGGGAGTACAGGTAATATAAAACTGGTAAGATGTTCTTGTATATTATTATTGTTACGAGTCAGGATGGTGGCCGTGAGAGAGTACAGGTAATATAATACTGGTAAGATGTTCTTGTATATTGTTACATCTCAGGATGGTGGCCGTGAGGGAGTACAGGTTATATAACACTGGAAAGATGTTCTTGTATATTATTATTGTTACGTGTCAGGATGGTGGCCGTGAGAGAGTACAGGTAATATAACACTGGTAAGATCTTCTTGTATATATTTAATCTTACGTCTCAGAATTGTTGCCGTGAGAAGGTACAGCGAATATAATACTGGTAAGATGTTCTTGTATATTATTATTGTTGTGTGTCAAGATGGTGGCCGTGAGAGAGTACAGGTATTATAATATTCGTAAGATGTTTTTGTATATTCTTATTACGTCTCATGTTGGTGGCCGTGAGAGAGTACAGGTAATATAATACTGGTTAGATGTTCTTGTATATTATTATTGTTACGTGTCAGGATGGTCGCCGTGAGGGGGTACAGTTAATATAACACTGGTCAGATGTTCTTGTAGATTATTATTGTTACGTCTCAGGATGGTGGCCGTGAGGGAGTACAGGTAATATAACACTGGTAAGATATTCTTGTATATTATTATTGTTACGTGTCAGGATGGTGGCCGTGAGAGAGTACAGGTAATATAATACTGGTAAGATGTTCTTGTATATTATTGTTGTTACATGTCGGGATTGGGCCATGAGGGAGTACAGACAACATAACACTGGTAAGATGTTCTTGTATATTATTATAACGTCTCAGGATGGTGGCCGTGATAGTGTACAGGTAATATAATACTGGTAAGATGTTCTGGTATATTATTATTATTATTATTATTATTACGTCTGAGGATGGTGGCCGTGAGAGAGTACAGGCAATATAATACTGGTAAGATGTTCCCTTATATTATTATTACTTCTACGGATGGTGGCCGTGAGAGAGTACAGGTAATATAATACTGGTAAGATGTTCTTGTATATTATTGTTGTTACGTGTCGGGATTGGGCCATGAGGGAGTACAGACAACATAACACTGGTAAGATGTTCTTGTATATTATTATAACGTCTCAGGATGGTGGCCTTGAGGGAGTACAGGTAAAATAATACTGGTAAGATGTTCTTTTATATTATTATTGTTACGTGTCAGATTGGTGGCCATGAGGGAGTACAGGTGATATAACACTGGTAAGATGTTCTTGTATATTATTATTATTGTTACGTGTCAGATTGGTGGCCATGAGGGAGTACAGGTGATATAACACTGGTAAGATGATCTTGTATATTATTATTATTGTTACGTGTCAAGATGGTGGCCATGAGGGAGTACAGGTAATATAATACTGGTAAAATGTTCTTGTATATTCTTATTATTTTGTCTGAGGATGGTGGCCGTGAGAGAGTACAGGTAATGTAATACTGGTAAGATGTTCTTGTATATTATTATTGTTACGGGTCTGGATGGTGGCCGTGAGGGAGTACAGGTAATGTAATACTGGTAAGATGTTCTTGTATATTATTATTGTTACTTGTCGGGATGGTGGCCGTGAGGGAGTACAGACAACATTACACTGGTAAGATGTTCTTGTATATTATTATAACGTCTCAGGATGGTGGCCGTGAGGGAGTACAGGTTATGTATAACTGGTAGGATATTCTTGTATGTTACTATTGTTACGTGTCAGGATGGTGGCCGTGAGGGAGTACAGGTAATATAATACTGGTAAAACGTTCTTGTATATTATTATTGTTACGTCTCAGAATGGTGGCCGTGAGAGAGTACAGGTAATATAATACTGGTAAGATGTACTTTTATATTATTATTGTGACGTCTCAGAATGGTGGCCGTGAGAGAGTACAGGTAATATAATACTGGTAAGATGTTCTTTTATATTATTATTGTTACGTCTCAGAATGGTGGCCGTGAGGGAGTACAGGTAATATAATACTGGTAAGATGTACTTTTATATTATTATTGTGACGTCTCAGAATGGTGGCCGTGAGAGAGTACAGGTAATATAATACTGGTAAGATGTTCTTGTATATTATTATTGTTACGTCTCAGGGTGGTGGCCTTGAGGGAGTACAGGTAATATAATACTGATAAGATGTTCTTGTATATTATTATTGTTACGTGTCCGGATGGTCGCCGTGAGGGAGTACAGTTAATATAACACTGGTAAGATGTTCTTGTATATTATTGTTACGTGTCAGGATGGTCGCCGTGAGGGAGTACAGTTAATATAACACTGGTAAGATGTTCTTGTATATTATTATTGTTACGTGTCGGGATGGTGGCCGTGAGGGAGTACAGGTAATATAACACTGGTAATATGTTCTTGTATTTTATTGTTACGTGTCAGGATGGTGGCCGTGCGGGAGTACAGGTAATATAACACTGGTAAAAGGTTCCTCTATATTATTATTGGTACGTGTCAGGATGGTGGCCGTGAGAGAATACAGGTAATATAACAGTGGTAAGATCTTCTTGTATATTATTATTGTTGCGTGTGAGGATGGTGGCCGTGAGGGTGTACAGGTAATATAACACTGGTAAGATGTTCTTGTATATTATTATTGTTACATCTCAGGATGGTGGCCTTGAGAGAATACAGGTAATATAACACTGGTAAGATGTTCTTGTATATTATTATTGTTACGTGTCAGGAATGAGGCCATGAGGGAGTACAGGTAATATATCACTGGTAAGATGTTCTTGTATATTTTTATTGTTACGTGTCAGGATGCTGGCCATGAGGGAGTACAGGTAATATAGCACTGGTAAGATATTCTTGTATATTATTATTGTTACGTGTCAGGAGGGTGGTCGTGAGGGAGTACAGGTAATATAATACTGGTAAGACGTTCTTGTATATTATTATTACGTCTCAGGATGGTGGCCGTGAGAGAGTACAGGTAATATAATACAGGTAAAATGTTATTGTATATTATTAGTATTACGTGTCAGGATGGTGGCCGTGAGGGAGTACAGGTAAAGTAATACTGGTAAGTTCATATATATTATTATTATTATTATTATTATTATTACGCCTCAGGATGGTGGCCGTGATGAAGTACATGTAATATAATACTGGTAAGATCTTCTTGTATATTATTATTGTTGCGTGTGAGGATGGTGGCCGTGAGGGTGTACAGGTAATATAATACTGGTAAGATGTTCTTGTATATTATTATTGTTACGTCTCAGGATGGTGGCCATGAGGGAGTACAGGTAATATAACACTGGTAAAATGCTCTTGTGTATTCTTCAATACAATAATCATTAACACTGTATGATGGCACAGATATATTAAGATTGCATTCTACAGCACGCGTTCCCATAGCATGCTACCCTTGTGATGATCACATGAAGACTGACCAATAAGGAATGAGCATCTATTCAGCTCAAATCTTATTCTACAAGACTCTCTTAATTAAACATGCTTGAAGACTTCCTTTTAATTATAAATAAATTACTTTTGGTATATATAATATTTATTTCATAAGCTATTTGCACTTAATGAATATTTAAATATGGGTATACAATGCTTGTGAATGTGGTATTCTAGAAAGAACGACTTCCTTTTTCATGCACGTAGCAATGCAATTATCATTGTTGAATTTTTAAATAATTAATTGTGATCATAAATGAAATTCTACTTAAAATAAACATTAAATTCAATATTCATATATTTGCAGAACACTTGCAAGCTAATTACTTTCAGTAATTAATTTTTCGTTTACCACATAATATAGCATCAATTTCCTTCCATTATTGTAAAATACACACTTTGATGTGAAAACGCTTGGCTTCCATGTATTAATGTCTCAAGTAGAAATATATACATTTTATATAAATTATTTACACCTTTAAGGATAACTTTCATTAAATTCTGAACCAAAATGCAAACATAATTTAAGAAGTCAAGAAAAACAAAAACCCAGAGCTTGGTTTCAGCTTGTGCCTTTGATGTACGTTATATAGTCTTGAAGTGGGCAATCACACAGCAATTGTCTCTCTTCATTGCAGAGTTATGTTAGAAACATAAAGCAATCCATCGACTCCCATGATTATACCAGCTTAGGAAGAATCTGTTATTTATAGAAAGTGGTGGAATAAGTGTGCAGTTTGTGACAAAGTTTTGCCCAAGCAGGTGAGTATACCACCAGGAGAAGAACCTTTCACTGATATAATTGTGAAAGTTAATCCTCATATTGTTGGAGATGCAATGCACTTAGAATGTGAAATAATTGCTTACTCCATCAAAGCTGTGTGTAGGATATGAAAGGTAGGTTAGACTTAAAAATTCATTGCTGTAGTCAGTATTTGAACCATAGATGTCCAGGTTTCTGTCTAGTTGCTCTGACCACTAGGCTACCATGGCACTAAATTCTGCAACTGACTTGCATTTTTTTTTTCTGGTAAAGCATAAGAAGGTCTCAAATTGTTTTGAGATGTCATATCTGAATAGCAACTTAAGTACTGAATCTGGCTCTACCTCTCCTACTTCTGTCCTACACACACCTGTTGTCAAATAAACAATTCACGTTAAATGACCAAGAGTCTATTAACTATAGAGCCCAGGATTTAAGTACTTGTTGCCAATGAGGTATGACATTTCAAAAATAATTTGAGATCTCCTTGTATTTACCTCAGGGAGTTTAATATATAAAAGAATACCTTTATAAGAAACTGAATTCAAGGTTTCAGTTAATCTGTGTTATTGTACAAACAATACTTTATTTCTTCCAATGGATTACAAAACACCTTTATTTGATACTTTCACAACAATTCAGTTGGTAGTTTTGTTTTGTTGCTTGCTGTGGCATGTATCACAACTCTCTATAGATCGAGTTGTCTTTGTTTTACACCTATAAAGCAGGTAGCAAGAAACTTGTGGAAATGTAGTAAATTATTTAGAGACCACAATTTAAACTTGATAAATCGGAAATCTACTAAACCATTCTTTGAAAGATAGCACACCACAAACAAAATTATCCGGCATTTACAACTACAGTTGAATATTCCAATTATGGTAATTGCTAATATAACAGTGCCGCCGGTATGAGGGACTTTCGTCCCGTAGGAGGTCATTTACTTATCAGTCGCTGTCGCTTTTAAATACATTTGAAAATGATCGGTCTGAGCCGGGTTTGAAGCTGCTATGAGAAGGCCAGCAGCTAACCATCTCAATACTCGGATCAACAAGTATCTAGCAGGTCAAGCGTTCCTGTTCTTAGTCACAGTTAGCTCCCTTACCCAAATTAAAATGAAACTGCGGCACTTCCGAATTTCACTTGGGGCTTTGGCCAGTCAAATAATAAAACACTTGTTCTCTAATCTATCGTTCTAACCTTAATATGCCTAGAAGTCTAAAAAATATACAATCACTTTAAAAACAAATTTAATGAACCTTTCGCCGTATTATGCTATTTCCTAATCTTATTCTTCAGTTCAGAATATGTACATTCCAGAAACAATAGGTATCAGGAAGGCCTAGGAAATATGAAATCCAGCAACTCAAACAAGAAGTTAAATGTTAATGTCAGTTGTTGCTTCGGAGTGCATACCGACAATAAGGAATATAGTTGTGCCGGGTTTATCTTAATAAAGGTGAGGGAAAACAGAGTAATGTAAATAATTAGGTTTCGGCAGCTCTTTGGTGTCAATTGCACATGATGGAATAAACTTGATGTTTGTCTGAAGCTTCTCTAACAATGCGATTTAGCATAATTATTTGTGATTTCACGTCGTGTATTCATCATTTGGAAAACCTAAGGCGCGAATGTTTGAGGTTAAAAACGATGCTTCTACGCGCAACAGGCTAAAGCCAGGTAAGTAAAGGGAAAGAAAAAACAATATTTGGAAATCTTGGAGAAATTGGACTGTATGAAAAATAAATGAAATGTGGTGTTACTGGAAAATGGTTTTAGGATAGCGTACTTGTATAACTATGGCGTTCCAACTTGGAAAACAGTGTGAAGCATCGAGCGCCACAAAAGCGGCGAAAATCGTAAACTATACCTACCCATACCTGCCATGCCGTTTACTTGTTGGCTCATACTCTACCTGACGATAATGTAGTACTACTGTTCTTACCCATGCTACTGCACCAACACTTTCTTGCTTTTTTTTTTCTTTTTTTTGGTAGCCGCTTTTACTAATTGTGATACATGGAATGAAGATGGAGCGCTGGTGGAATGCATTGGTGGGAGAAAAAAAGAACCCTGAGAAAACCTGCCCCTGCGCTGCGTTGTCCACAAATCTCATACGCGGTCACTTGGGATCGAACCCGGTTGATATTTAATTTTTTTTTGGTAAATTCATATTTACACTGAACTGAAATATTTGGGCAGCATTGTGCTTATATATGCTATGAAACAGCAAGATGGTTGTTAGTAATTATACATAAATTTATATATTACCATGAACAGACCATTGTGGAAAAATTAGCAATACAATTTGCAAACATGACATGTGAAATGCTACACAGTATTGGCTTTGCAAGTAGTTTTGTGGGGCCCCCAACAGATGGCTTGGAATATTTGCTGATGGTCAATATTTAGATACATTGTTGATATAATATCATTTTGTGGAAGCAAGATGTTTCGTACTTATTTCCTTCTATTACAAATAAATGTGTACATACACAACACTGCAATCTGTAGATCCTATTATGAGATTAGACTCAACGCCCAAACTCATATTACATTTATTTACAAATAATAGCCTAACAATGAATTATGTCAGTTTTGCATAATTTACAATTACATATCTGTTTCCCAAAACCTACTCGTATACTTACAATATTACATTATTACCAGTATTTTTTGATTGAATGAAATCCTCCTCTGTATAGAAGCTGTGAGTAATAAGGTATCTTTTTAATTCGATCTAAACTTGTTTTTGTTTTATAGAAGAGGGAAGTGAATTAAACAAAACTATTCCTTTGTAGTAAACCCGTTTTTGGAATAACTGCAAATTATTTGTTGGTCTATGCATGTCCTGTCTCTTTGTTATGAGTATCTGTATTTTTTTGTAAATAACTTTTATTTATTACAAATGACAATATGGCTGGAACATATTCACAGGCTAATGGTAAAATTCCAAACATTTTGAAAAGTGACTTCCAGTGAATTGATCGTCTTTCCCCTGCTATTATTCTTATTACCTATTTTTGCATAATGAACACCTTTTTAGCATTTACTGAATTTCCCCAAAATATTATTCCATAAGTAACAATGAATGAAAATATGCATAATAAGCTGGTTTTATTATGCTCTTATTTTTAAGCTGAATTAAAAATTGGATTGCAAAACATGCAGAGCTCAGTTTGGTTAAGATATAACAATATGGTGTTTTCAATTCATGATCAATCATAAGACCTAGGAATTTTGTATTACAGGATTCTGGAATCTGATTATTTTTATATCCTATCCTTAGGTTTGTGACGTTTTTATGCTTTGTACAAAAGTTAATGTAGTTAGCTTTTTCAAAATTTATGTGAATTTTGTTACTTTCCAACCAATTGTTTAGTGTGTTTAAGATTTTATTAGATGAATCTGGGAGCTTACTGATAATTATAATGCATGTGTCATCCACAAAAATAACTGGACAGGCATTGTTGTTTATTACTGCAGGTAGATTATTTACAATAAGGGTTCCAGAATAAAACCTTGTGGGACACAATGCTCTATTTCTGACCATTCAGAATACTCTTTTTTATTATTTGAAGTATTTATTATAACTTTTTGCTTTCTGTTTGATAAGTAAGATGTAATCCATTGATACCCCTAATACCATAGTGTGATGCTAACTTCATATACCCAAGGTCATGGGTTCAAACCCAGCAGAGGATGATGGATTTTTTTGGGTGTAAAAATCCTTAGCATGGCTTCCTTCAGAAGGAAGTAAAGCTGTTGGTCCCGTGTCATAGATTTATGGCATGTAAAATAACCTCAAGCCTGATATAGAGGCCTCTGAGCAAAATTAAGCAGTCTTTCATGCCCAATATGGAATGGAACGCTGAGAATCACAGCAGTTAAAGAGCGTCCATAAATAAAGCGCTGTTTCATTTCATTTTTTCATAGTGTGATAATTTTGATAGAAGTATTTCATGGTTAACACAATCAAATGCCTTTGATAGATCACAGAATATTCCTAGAGTATTAAGTCTGCGATCCATGGACTTCAGAACTTCATAAAAAAAAAGTATTTCCACATTCCCTTGTAATCTTTGTCAAAAGATGATAGAGATATTTCTCTGTGTAAAACTTAAGTAGTTTTAATAGACAGAAGCAAAACTATGAAAAATGAAAATATCACAATTTTTTGTATGCTGCAGTTTGGTGGTACCTGATATGTGATATTTTATTGATATGAATTTGGAAATAAGCAGCTTTAGCATCTGTATTACTTTAATAAACCATTAATTTTAATTTCAAACGTCACATTAGCTAATTAATTCTGCACTAAATTAAAGTGAATCCTGCCTTCATACTTGTGAAAGTTGTTTTTGAATATCAATTGTATACAGCTTTCCAATACCAAGTTTTTGAGTTCAGTCTTGAATAATTTTCTGTTTAATTCTATTGATTAAATTCTTTGTTGTTTCCCTTTTTGACAATTTAAATTTTGTTTCAGAAGTTGGCAACTCTTGGATATTGTGGGGAAAAGCACCTCACAGGTGAGTTGAATATTTCTGTGTTACAGTATTTCCTGCACATTTCCTCAAAACGACCCCATATGGACTGCACCATGAAGCCACTGACCCACCAAAAGTCCATGTGTATAATAATAATAATAATAATAATAATAATAATAATAATAATAATTATGGTGGTGATGATAATAATAATAATAATAATAATAATAATAATAATAATAATAATAATAATAATAAAGATGTTTTGCACATTCAATATTGGACACATGAAAATATAAAAATAAAGATAGTAGATATTTATGTTACTGGTTGCGAATGCTAGCACTACCTGCTGTGCCATACACTGGACAGTACGTGAGAAAACATGTTCACTCATCGTGTAATTTATTGTTTTAGTACATTGAACAAGAAGAAGAAACAATTGTTTAACAATGGAAACTCCGCCAAAGCAGAAACCAGTCAAGAAGGTCTATAAATTGGAAAGCAGAATGTTAATTTACAATGTTTTAAAATTCTGTATGGAGGAAAAGAAAACATGTATTATTCTTCTTTTAATAATATGATAAAAGCAGACTAACATGCATAATGGTTAATTTGATTTAGTGTTTGCTATAATCGCATAAAGATTTTGTATTCTGATGATGCACACTGGGGTCGTGGCGTGCTGTATTCTTGCATATCTTAGCTTGTAGTTTGCAGTATGTCTGCACCAAAGAAATCTGTTAGGTTTCTTCTTTCTCTTAGGTGGATCTGCGTTTTTCTTGTAGATGGTAGAATTGGTTGCGTTTGTAGGTCCTCAATGAGGAAGCGTTCCCTTGCCAGTTTATTTATACTTCCTTTAGAACGAAGAACCATCAGAGAAGTGAGAAAACCATAACGACAGTTGACACACACTGCAATAGTGGAAGTAAAACTTCATGTTAGCAGATGATAAGCATATGGGATTCAATTTAAGAAATCTAAGAATGTAAGAAGTGTTCTAATGGAACAACAGCATATTGTCGCTCATAGGGCCATTTACCTCAGGGCAATACACAGAAATGAATTCATTACTGTACACATGGGTCCATACTCATTATACAGTGCTGCTCGCAGCATGAACTTCTGGAGTCATGTTGAATGATAGAGAGAGGGAGGGAGAGAGCAAGAGAGGGAGGGAGGAGAGAGCAAGGGAGGGAGAGCAAGAGAGGGAGAGGGAGGGAGCAAGATAGAGAGAGGGAGGGAGAGAGCAAGAGAGGAAGGGAGAGCAAGAGAGAGGGAAAGATATGTGTCAAGTGTTACTGACATAAGCATAATGCCAATGCTGGTAATAGCACATTACATGATGGACTGTTCCATGCACTCAACCCCAGCAATTACCCGTGAGCTACATCAACCCTACCATCACCGGTAGTCTGAACTGGTATGGGCTACACATTATGTACAATAAATGTGTACATTACATATACCATGATTCATGGTACACTTTAATATTGAAGGTGATCTTTGATGGAATAATTGAAGTTGCAAGTTTGAATCTCACTTATGGTGAGTTACCTAGATAAGATTTTACTTGGGGTTTTTCCTTATCCTGAGAAACTTTAAGCTCCAAGGACCCCAAAATCATTTGTGCATTATTTGACCAATTTCTTTCATCGTCTGATATGACGAACCAGATTAAAGGACATTAAGCCACAACAACAAAAAAATAATAAATAAATAAATAAATAAAAGGGGTGGTTAATTACATGTGGCTTGAAACTTGACTTTAAGGTGTTCATACTTTTTGATTGGTGTAACTCTTTTAGTGCAAAACATGATGTCATTTTCATATGAAGTACCTTTTTCCAACAGGAAAGTCTGTGTACTTTCTACATCACAGCTATACAGAAAGGTTTTCTGGACCTTATCTTTACAGTCCAAAGTGATAAATTAGCTCCAAATTTAATTTCTCTATCTGGTGTTTGTTTATGCTCATTGAAACATGGCGTGATCTAGCCAAAAGTTCCATACTGAAGAGGAAATAAGAGCTGCAGTTCAATATCTATTAGAAGAAAGCAAGTGATTTTGAATTTTCAGACTTTGATGAAAGAGTTTCTGACACTGACATAAGAGAGCAAGATATATATACTAGCTTCAGCGATGAAAATGCATCCAATAAGAATGGACCTCGTACGCTGGCAAGTAATGGGTGTACTTATCAAAACGGATTTACGGAAGTGTAACTAGACAGCTACACAACACAAGTGCTAAATTGTACAGTAATGTACGTTACATTTTTATCCTATTGCTTTATGCCATTTTCATTATTAGTGGTATCATGCTTATATGAGTCTGTTTTTGGTGATTTTTTTTTTCAGTTTTGGGTTATGTGAATTCTTTTTTTGTATTTTAAAACAAAACACCAGATCAAAACAGGATACTGTTTTAGTAAAGAAATATCTGACTTTCATTGTGCAGTAAGCCCAATTATTATAAGTTTTTGATTTTTAATTTTATTTTAAAATAATGCTAAGGAAATGCACCAAGTTTGGAGTCAATAACACAGATTACTAAAAATGAAAAAAATATTCAGTTCTCTCTATGTAATGTGGTACTCATTTTATTACTAATAATCTAAAACCCTGTATTCTCCTCTGAAATTGCTTGGCACTTTTCAGACAGTATTTTGTTATTTGGGCTACACTTAAAGGACAGTTATAAAGTTTAATGCATGAGTATTGCAGCTGGTTTTGTGGTTATGCACCATATTGTGTCAAAAGTGTTAATGTTCTTGTATACAAGTATAATGTAAACAATGAAAGTATTTCTATTCCAATTCAAACCTTGTGTTGAATTTCCCATTGTGTTTACAGAGATGGCGCTCAAGTTTGAAGGTATGTGTCGCTTGTGTATGAAACATGAAGAGAGAATGTCACCAATATTTACAGAGGAAAACAACTTGCCAGTAAAACTGTCTCAGCTTCTTCCAGCGCTCAGGGTATGTACTGACATTTTAGTGTTTGTCACCAAGTACATGAATCCAAGAGCTGAATGAGAGGCATGTCCAGAAAGTAAGTACACTTGTCCCTCTGGTTCATTACCTGTCAGATCATATTGTGTTTACAGATCATTGAAATGGTTTAACACAATTTTTGATTGCACCAACTGTGAAGTGTGTTCCATAAAAGGTTTTTTAATGTTGGTTGGTTCGTATCTAATGTAAAATGCTTGTTAATGAAATCATTTGTTTTCTTATGCTCCAATATTTAGCTGGGAGGTTGTAATCTTCTTTAATGCTGCATTCACAATGAAATGCAAGTGCAGACGCAATGTAAGAGCAAGAGTTTGGACTCATATTATTTAATGTAAGCATTCACATAGAAACACGCAAGATGCAATGCAAGAGTTTGCAAACTCCAAACTTTATCCTTGCATTGCATGTAAAGAGGAAGAAGTCTGCTTCTTTTCCCTATGCATTGTCTATGAATTCAATAAGAAACGATCACACTGCAAGATTTTACGTGGCCTGCCGTATATGCATGATCTTCTATTTGGCCGTGCCGTGCCATCTCTAATCTCTGTCAAGAGGTTATGACAGTCTCCTTGCGAATCCTTCTTTGATTTAATGGATGTAACTATCATCTGTGTGTAGATTTTTTGGTTCTCATAAATCGAAGACGCAGAGAGATAATTCTTAGTTCATTAAATGTGTAGCTTTATCACATTCTGCAGTCTCTATGCTTGTAGTATTTTCAATAATTTTAAATAAGCAATTATTGTGACGTCACTGCTGCTAGCGTCAGTTGTTAGTATGTAATGTATTTATTTGTAAAAGATGAGTGAATTTTCTTATGTGGTATTGTTGGTTATGTTATTCAGTTTGTAACTTGGAAGATATTCACATGTAGCTTGTAGATCTAGAAACCCATGACAACTTCTTGCGTTGCGCTTACGATTGCATTGTGAATGGTGTTTCCTTGCATCTGCACTTACGCTATGCTAAGTCTGCACTTGCATCTTATTGTGAATGTAGCATAAAAAGTCAGACAACATAGAAGATGATCACGCAAAGACTTTTAACAATAACCCTTCTAACTTAAAGGAACTGATCTGAACAAAATCATGTGATGAACTTAAGTTCCCTGCTCACCAATAAGCACTGCTCAGCTTGGTATTTCTTCCTCTTCTTATACCTATTCCCTCTTTAACTTTCCTTGACTGAACTTTGCTTTCTCCATCACTGATGACATCTTGGGAATCATTTCAATTTCTTTGCTATAAATACTTGGATGATGTAACCACCAAATACATGGTGCCCACTGTTTAATACACTCCAACATGAATCCTAAGATAAAGTAATGCAGGAATGTTAAGTGAGCTCAGATGGAATGGTGAGAAAGTAGGTTAGGTAATTCAGTGATGGATGAGGCAGTGTTCATGACAAAGATGATTAGTGAGGCAATTCATGAAAACAGATGGTTCACATTGTCTGCGGTGCTACAAGTAGTAACACTGTTCACAATAAGAATACTTACAATATGTTTCTACAAAATATGGTGTTCAGCAGCAGCTTTCTTTTAAGAGGGCATACAGACAATGACAAACACCTGAACAATACTCTCAACTTTATCGACTGCCTTTTTTCTAAAACTAAACTTACTTTGTGGACATGCCTTAAACAAGTTGTAATTGTTTCAGAAAATAGTGTAAGTGCTAGAAGCAGTTACATTTATTGATTACTATTAGATTTGTTTTAGGACTAAAGATATTGACTAATCATTTTATACAACAGATATATGCAGGAGATGGACTGCCCTCACAGGTTTGCCAACATTGTGTACAGCAAGTGGAGACTTGTTACAACTTCCTGAGACAGTGTGAGGCATCAGACACCACGTACAGAAACTACCTGAATACTGAGGTGAGTCACATCAAGTATTACAAGAGTTACATAAATGATTAGGAATACTAGTGCAAATTTAGAAAATTATTTAAAGATCACAACATAAACCCGATACAACATCAGAAATCCACTAAACCACCCTTTGAAAGATGGCAGCACACCAGAAGCAACATTACAGCATTTACCAAATGAACTGTAGCAAAATATGAATTGTGCAAATGAAGAGAAATTTGGATGTTAGAAAAAGGAACATCAGATTCAAATATATTTATTGCCCATCATTTTTGGACAGAGAATCATGATATAGAAGCAGAAATGAAATTAAAACAACCTTGGGAACAAAACATTTTATTGATAAGCATGAAGGAAGAGATGGCAGCACAACCCTTAGTGGAACAGCAGCAGCAGTCAACAAATTAACTGAAGATGGGAAGAATGCTTCTTGAAACTAGCCTTAAAAAAGATCATTGTTATACGATTTCATTATAGTCAAGGAGTACCCAGAAAGCACAGCAGATGTGGTTACCAAGGAAATAATTTAAAAGTTCATGACGTTAATCTTGCTGAAAACATCCGTAACATGGTAGCTCTGGTCATAGAAATATGGCTTCCTTCAGTAGGGAAGTATAGCCATTGATTTATGGCATGTAAAGAGACCTCAAGCTGTCTTTCGTGTCCGACATAGAGAATCACAGCAGTTAAACAGTATACAAAAATAAAAGTAAAGTTGCTGATGATTTAAGTGACTGAGGTGAAGGTAAATCAACAGCTATGCACTAGACAATGAGCAATATCCAAAGGAACTTTAGCATGAAGCTGTTACCATCGATGTGGCCCAGATTTAGTATTTGTACTCCAGAAACCAAGCAAAAATGGAAATGTTATGAGAATGATTTTTTGGGATGTGAAGAGCTTACTTAGAAAAAGGATATATGATTACTAGAAATACTATACTGCGTTATTAACCTGATTCAACAAAAAATTGAAGGAAAGGCATTGTCCCATTTGGTGCACCACAGTAATGTACCAGCACATTCATTAGGAGTTATTGACACCACTGCTGCCATTCCCCAAAATTTAGAGAATCATAGACAAGAGAGCTTGGCAGGGACATTGGGAAAATTAGATATCCCTATAAGAGCTCTTTGCTAAGAAATAAATAATTGGGTTCTTCAGAAAATATAATTCTTGATTTAATACATTGGAACCAAAGCCCGAGTATAGCTTGGGCTGTGCGAAATGTTCATGAGGCCCATGCCTGAGTATTTCTAACGCCTTTAATGCAATTCCACAACCTTAACTCAGTCTTGGGCTTATGCGGCAAAGAACATAGATCAGTTGTCTCATTTGTGCTGCCATCTGTCCTTGCTTTAGTCAACTATTAGGAAATTTAGAAGATTAAGTAACATTGGCTGCTCTCGGGTAGTCAAACCATTTTACTTGAAGGTGGTGATCTGCTTGTTACCTATTTTGTTCTTAAATGTTAAAATGCTGCATTTTCCTCGATTTCTGTGAACTGGAGCAGACATTCAGGATACAAATGAAGCTGTGAAAAATTATGATTCTGAGAGAGAGTTTTTCAAACTTTCAATAAATGGAGTGTAAGCAGCTTTAAGCAATTTTTTTTTAAACTCATATTTGATACTTGTAAATTTAAAATAAAATAATAATATGGAAGTTATGACTTTTCTTACTTGTTGAGAAATCCTTGAATGCCATTGTCCCAATACTTTTTGGCAGACTTGGTTGATGTAATGTAAATGATAACTCACAGCAGGCTGGGTTACTTGGCACTTCAACTAAAGAAACACCCGGGCTTCAATGTGTTTGTGCTTGACCAGTTTCAGCAGCTATTGCTCTTATCTTCAGAGGACTCAGACTGGATGCTGGTGTTGCCATCCATAGTTGATTTGATTGTAGCAATTCAAAACTCATCAAGCAATGTTTATGTTTTATTATCATGAATATCTTTTCTCAAGCATCCAAGTGTTTTTGTAGATTACAGTAATGTAATGTTGTGATTGCTGGTCCAAAAGTGGCGTGTGAGGCTGCGCCATGGCCAAGTGGTTAGACCACTCACCTCTCATCTAGGTTCAATCCCAAGCAACCACATGTGAGATTTGTGATGGACAAAGTGGCTGGTCTTCTCAGGTTTCCCCATCATTAGTATTATTGCTTGCAGTCCCATAAGTAGTAAAAGCAGCCATTAAACACTGTGCAAAAAATCTGATGTGTTCCATTCACAAGACTTTCTCTACATCTCTGTAACAAATTATTGTTAAAAAGCTTATGCTTCTCTTTTCTTCATGGTAATTGTGAAAAAATTAGCAAAAATAGTCTTATTACTTGCTTTCTTGTAAATAGAAGTGAAATAAGGGAGTAGCATAGGTTAAAGAGATAGTCAAAATCTGGTTGCTATGTCTCTGAAGTTCCTTTGTTTGTATGGACAGCAGTTGACAAATTCCTGTATGAGAAAAGTATAAGTTTTTCAAAGCTGAAACCAAAAACAAGGAATATCTAAAAAGCGATCAACTCAAAAAAAAAAAAAAAAAATGTGTATTACATAAATTGTGTGTTTTAACGTGCTCTATTCCCAGAAAACTCAGGATATACATTTTATTTGTGAGGTAAATATCCATAATATACAATATTTTAATCAAAATCGTTAGAGCCATTTTTGACAAAATCAAAATTTTCGAAAAAAGTTCCATGTAAAGGGTGCTTGGGGGTGGGGGTATTTTCTTGAAAATCTTTGTGTCGCATCCTTGGACGATACCAAATCTAAATACCAAGTTTGGTTTTTAACGGACTTTTCGTTCATTAGCTATGCTGCCTAACAGACACACACACACACACACAGACATTTTTCTAAAAATGCTTTTTTTTTTTTTATTCAGGAGGTCTCAAAACATGTATTTCTGGTGAAATCTCGGTATCAAATTTTTGGGTACAATACAATACCTTCTCTATACACTATGTACACAGTACATGTAGAGAAGGTAAAAAAGTGGTGTAAAACTGTAGATTTGTCTGTTTGTACTTGATGGGTGTCATGTGATCTTCCAAGTTTTCTTTATAGATTTTGTCACATTCTGTGCAGCTGATTTCATAAACTGCTGCTTTTTTGCTCTGTGGTATTGAGTCCTTTAAATTGTTGCAAAGCCAAGCAAATATGTTTTTTGAAGATATTGTGGTGGAAGGCAAATTTTGTGAATATCATATTGGTTTTCTATTGGGTGAGTTTAGTAGTATCTTTGATGTGCTTCTGTTGATTATATGCTGATATTAATGGAGTGTATGCCAATCTATGGTTTAAACTGTTTGTATGAGACCAGGTTGATTTTTCTGTAATTTTCAGAATGTGTAGATTCCAAAGTTGACATTGTTTTGGGATCTAATAACTTTGACATTCAAGAATGTTAACATGCTTCCATCTTCAATTTTCAAGTTGTAGAATATTGTAACACTTGTATTTTACTGTGGCAGGTTGGTGAGAAGCTGCAGGAAGAGCAAGTCTTGCAGACACTGAGCGAGATGAAGGTGGATATGCTGACTGTTAAGATCGAGGATTCCAATCACGATGTTGACGTTGTTGCCTTGCCAGAGGAAAACAAAAGGTGTTACAGGACCAGAGGTTGTTCAGTGCCCAAGGAACAGGAAACTGAGAGACATTTCACCTCAGAGCGTCCTCTGGTGGCGCAGTGCAAGCAAGCAGACTCTGAATACACGTGCAAGGAATGTGGCAAGAAGTTTGTTCACAAGATGACGTTCCTCAATCATCAGCGACTGCACGAAATACACAAGTGTGCAGACTGTGGCAAAATGTTCCCTACGCCGTACACGCTCAAGTTACACAGCAGAAAACACACCGGCGAGAAACCATTTGTGTGCGAAGTCTGTGGCAAGGGGTTCTCCCTCCATCACAACTATAAGACACACAAGAAGGTTCATATGGGACTGAAACCGTTCCAGTGTCCAGACTGCAGCAAGTTCTTCACAACGAAGCAGGCGTTGCAGAACCATCTGCTAATTCACAGCGGGGAGAAGCCCTATATATGTGAGATATGTGGACAGAATATGAGGGACAAGGCAGGGCTGGCGCGACACATAAAGTCAAAACATGAGGAAAACAGAATGACGTACAACTGCACAATGTGCTCTAAAACTTACACTCGCTTGCTGACGCTCAAGATACACATGCGCATACATTCAGGTGAGTCACTACGAGGGGCGTTTCATAATCAGTTACACTTTACTCTATGCCTTGGCAGCTATATCTACTTGCTCAATGTATATAGTCTCCATCACCAGTGTGATAACCTCTGCAGGACAGGTGCTTGCAGTTCCTCTAAAATGATGTCTACACAAAGGTGAATAGGAGCAACAATATGGTGGGTGTGGCAGCCGTGGTTTCCCCAAGCATTATACTACATTTACATACAAACATGCAATGCAATGCAAGAGTTTGCAAACTCCAAACTTTATCCTTGCATTGCATGTAAAGAGGAAGAAGTCTGCTTCTTTTCCCTATGCATTGTCTATGAATTCAATAAGAAACGATCACACTGCAAGATTTTACGTGGCCTGCCGTATATGCATGCTCTTCTATTTGGCCGTGCCGTGCCATCTCTAATCTCTGTCAAGAGGTTATGACAGTCTCCTTGCGAATCCTTCTTTGATTTAATGGATGTAACTATCATCTGTGTGTAGATTTCTTGGTTCTCATAAATCGAAGACGCAGAGAGATAATTCTTAGTTCATTAAATGTGTAGCTTTATCACATTCTGCAGTCTCTATGCTTGTAGTATTTTCAATAATTTTAAATAAGCAATTATTGTGACGTCACTGCCACGAGCGTCAGTTGTTAGTATGTAATGTATTTATTTGTAAAAGATTGAGTGAATTTTCTTTTGTGATATTGTTGGTTATGTTATTCAGTTTGTAACTTGGAAGATATTCACATGTAACTTGCGGATCTACAAAACCCATGCCAACTTGCGTCTGCACTTGTGCAATATTACGTCTGCGCTTGCATCTCATTGTGAATGGTGTCTGCGTCAGCACTTGTGCAATGTTACGTCTCATTGTGAATGTAGCATTATTATGTTGGAGGAGCACACCTATCATCATTTCTTTTAAATTCTGTAGCACAACTTCCAAAGACATGCCACATGCTAATGGTGGTGTTCAGTTTCATCCAAAACACTGTTGCCATGCGTTCACCTACTGAGGGCGCTGTACAGAGGCTTCCACTGCATTGATTGAGATTTGGTCACATGAAGCCTTCTACATCCTGGAGAAGACCTTCCCTAACTTCAGGTGTTTGTGCAGAGTGTGTCTGGGAAGTCTTTGTGGCCACCTCCAGTTCTGTTAACATGATGCACTTATTCTCTTGAAATGTTGTCACCGTGACAGGCCTTCCAGAAATGGTTCCTTTCTCCGTTGATATTTGGTCAGTGTAAAGCTCTTTGTACAGAAACCATGTCATGCAGCTCTGCCCTCACATTCCATGGTGTCCACTCAATAATGGCAGCACTTCTCAGTTTGAGTGGTTTCTCGTAAGGTTGGCTATGCTGCCTTTGCCAGAGTAACTAGTAAACAACAACAGCTGATTACAAATATCTCTATCGTGTGTAAACAGTGTACACAGTAAATGAATGCCAATGAATAATGAAACTAATTCTTTATTATTGATGTTAACTGAAAATAACAGTGATACTGTAACGTGTGTAGATACATTACGTATTTACAACAATATTGAGGAAAAGGTATAACAAACTGATTTTCACCAGTTTAGAATTTTAATAGCTCAATTCCATCATTATCACCAAGACATATCATTAGTGGTTCACATTCACTGATGATTCCATCTAATTCCTGTGCTTTTGTATTCCTTTGTGCACATGATTCACTTTCTTGTTCCATGTAGCCATGTTCACCCTCGCCACACCTTCCAGCAAAAGTCTATCCACCTCTATAATTGTGAAACTCTTGTTTTGTTCCCTCACGTACAAACAACAAATAATACGTATCTTATACAGAACAGCTCAACGTGCGTGTTAGAAGTTCACAAACTGAGCACATGGTTGGAAATAGCCAGATATTGCAATGGTGCGGCATCTAGATGCATTTCTGTTGTCTGACCGACCGTAATGCTGCTTTGTGATTGGTTCAGAAAGTCAAATGGGTAAAGCTTTTCATGTGTTTTCTGTGGGTGTACCAACTTAACTCCTAACTGTCAAGTGCAAGGATTTGGCGGCGGGGGTATAGATGGCCCAGGTTTAATCCCAAAAGGCGCAGGAATGGGTTTTCTCCAATTTCCTCTGCCATCGCACTCTACCAGTGCTCCTTCATTCCATGTGTCATCAGTGGTACCACAAGTAGTAAAAGTGGGCAATAACCACTAAAAAAACAAAACAAAAAAACAGCCAAACAGTGGACCAAGAATGATGGAAGAAAATAAAAGTGTAATTTATTATGGAAGAGCCTTAGTACAACTGTCCAGTTTCATATGAACTCAAAATATTCTGAACATGTATTTCTGATTTGCTTAAAAAGCACAAAATTTGTTTCATTCCACCTATTCATCTACAAAGTATTCTTATAAAAGATTATTTGCATATCTACTTCATGCTAATCAATATAAAATTAGCAGAAATGGTCTTATCACTTATTTCCTTATGGGTTCAAGGGGAATAAGGGCGGTTGCTATGTGAGAGCCTTGAAATTGTATTCTAATTGCATGACCAGAATAAAAAAATCTGATGTCTCACTCTCATATACATAACTTTCTGTAACTGTTGTACAAACAAACTTATTATGAAAGATTATTTTTCTTCCTACACCATGCTCATTGAGATAAACATTATCAGAATGTTCTTATTACTTAGTTCCTTATGAGGAAAAAGGAACTAAGAGAATATACCAAGCATGTAGGATTTATGGTGCTCCATCTTCATTCCATGTATCATCAGTGCAATCGCCTGCACTGCCAATGTAGTAAAAGTGGTGTTGTTAAACATTATAAAAAAGACAGGAATACACTAATGCAGTTCCCATCTTTGCATGGCCAGGAGTAGAACAAAAGAAAAATGGACACTTCTGTCTGAGAAAAGTATAAGTACTTCACAATTGAAACCAATAACAAGGAATATCTTGGAAATGGTTACATCCACAGTAAAAATGTAGACATAAATTGTGTGTTTTAACTAGATCAATATTTTTTATTCAGTAAATTTTTGTCTATCTCTTTTGGTGTAGCTGTTATGAAAAATTCAGCAAAATTAAGAGGTCTTCAGAGTCTATTCCCAGGAAATTCAAGATATTCATTTTATCTGGGACCTAAATATGTTTAATATATGGTATTTGAGTCAAAACAGTTAAGAGCCTTTTTGAGAAAATCAAAATTTTTAAAAATTTTGCCATGTAAAGGGTATTCTGTAGTGCAGGGATTTCCTTGAAAATCATCATGGTGCATCCTTGGGCGATATTAAACTTAAATACAAAAATACTGTCCACAGACAAACACAGGCCTTATCTAAATAAAATTTTGGACTCGGGGAACCTCAAAACATATTTCTGGTAAAATTTTGATGGCAAATTTTTGGGTGGAATACAATAACTTCTCTAGCTTCTAAGTACATTGTACATAGTGCTAGAGAAAGTAAAAAAAATATTTATTATGGGTCCGTATTTGAGAAAAGTACAGATCTTTCTGAAAAGATGTTTTGTCTTTGTTCAGGGGACTCCAAAACATCTATTTAAGTATTAAATTTTTGGGTGGAATTCAATACCTTCTATATACATTGTACATATGTGCATTTGAGTTGTGGAGCTAAGCATTTCTGAGATGCTCTTTGTTATTGGTTTGAAACTGTTGTTTTACTCTTGGCCATGCAAAGAGAAGTGCATAGCAACAGTTTAAGATTTGGCCTACTATATACTCTTCTTCTCTTCTTCTTGATGAGCAAAGTAGAGAGCAGAATAATCTTTTGTCAGCAGAACAGATAAAGAAAGTCATGTGAAGTATTACGTTGGTTGTGCAGGTGAAAGACCGTTCCAGTGCTCCATCTGTGGTCTGGCGTTCACACAAAATGCCCTGCTGAAGAATCATCACAGAGTGCACACCGGAGAGAAGAACTACGACTGCAAGTTTTGTGGCAAGAAGTTCTCAACCAACTCTTCCAGAGATCGTCATGTTCGCACGCACACTGGTGAGACACCTTATGAGTGCGAGATGTGTCATAAGGCGTTCTCACTCAGACGGGACCTCAAGAACCACATTATCAAATTGCATGGGGAACAAGAAGAATGTTCCCTTGTATAAATGTTGTGTGTTTCTCTGTAAACGTCACAAGCAATTAAAACATTGTCACAGTGCACTTGCTCTATGTATCAATAAGTAACCATACATGGCAGTTAACACACTGAAGCCCGGGCATTTCTTTAGTTGAAGTGCCAAGAAACACAGGGTTTTTACGCCTGCTTTCAGTTATTATTCACACTACATCAATCAAATCTGCCAACAATTATTGGCACAATCTAAAAGAATGGCAATCAAGGATTTCTCAACAAGTAAGAAAATAATCATAACTTCCGTATTAATATTTTATTTTAAATTTACAACAAGTATCAAATATGAGTTTGAAAAAAGCTGCATACACTCCATTTTTCAAATCTCGAAAAACTCTCCCTCAGAATCAGAATTTTACACAGCTTCATTTGTATCCTGAATTTCAGCTTCAGTTCACGGAAATCGAGGAAATGCAGCATTTTAACATTTAAAAGTACAAACAAAACAAACAGATCACCCGCCTTCAAAGATAATGGCACAACTACCTGAGAGCTAAATTTCCTAATAGTTGACTAAAGCAAGGACAGATGGCAGCACAACTAAACGATAACTGATCTATGTTCCTTGCCACATAGTTCAAGACCGAGTTAAGGTCGTGGAATTGCATTAGAAATACCTGCCCAAGCTATACTAGGGCTTAAAGTTTCAGCTATTCCATCAAGTGGTTTTGTTGCCATAAGCGATTCAGTTAACAATCTTGTGCTTCTTTAGATAGATGAAAAAAAAAAAAAAGAATTTCATGCGGTAATTAAACATTTCTATTTAAAAGACTTAACACCAAAAGAGATAAAAGCAGACTTGGATGTGAAGTTCATGGCACATCTGCTCTTGTGTTTGCAACAATTTACAATTGAATGAATAGATTTAAATGTGGCCATACATCCACAAATGATGAGCATCGTTCCGGACATCCATAGAAGTGACTTCCTCCGAAATTATTGACAAAATCCAGGATATGGTTTTGAGTGATCGACGAATTGAAGTTTGCAAAATATGAGGGTGATTCAAATATAAACATTAATTGTTGATATGGAGGAAGCAGTTCAGAGCAGGGCATTGTAGGTCGGTGTGTTAGGTTCTGGCATCAGTACAGTCATGAGTGAGCAACAAATCCCTTTGTCTCTTATTATCAAGTTTTTAACCAAGGAAGGGGTTAAACCTTCAGAGATTTTAACTTGTTTAAGGGCACAGTTTGGGGACACTACACTGTCGCAGAATGCAGTGTTTACTTGGGCCAGACAACTTAAGGGCGGTCGAGAATTTCTGGAAAACAAAGGTCATGATCGATGCCCAAGGTCAAGTCTCACAGTGAAGTTTTGCTGGTTGATTTTCTTCATGATCGACGTTTAGTGACTGCAGCTTACTATTGCCAATTGTTAAGATGTGTAAAAGCTGCCTACCGAAGCAAAAGACTCGTATGCCCATCAGAGATGTCATCCTTCTCCAAGACAATTTGACAATGGTGGATATGCACTGGGAAACCCTTGAGCACCCTCCCTATAGTCCAGACTTGTCCCCCCCACACTATTTTTTTGTTTGTACCCATGAAAGAATTGGTTGTAGGGAAACATTTCGAAAATGAGGATGCCGAGGAGCATGTGTGCAATTGTTTGGCGACACGCCCTCAAACTTTTTTGAAGAAGGAAAATTCAAGCTTTCAAAACGTTGGCAAAAATGTGTAGAGTGTGAAGGAGGCTATGTTGAGAAATGCTGATAAAGTCACTTGCATATATATTTAATCAATAAACATTTTTTTTAACATTTTGGTGTCAAGCCAAGTTATTACCTGGCTAGAAGCCCGAGAAGATTTTGAATTAACACGTCGCCAGGAAAGCTATAGTTCTTATTTTATTTTTAACAAAGTTAGCGTTTATATTTGAATAACCCTCGTAAAAGAGGCACAAGCATATTACAAAGTACAGTGTTCTCAATTTTGCACCAAAAATTAGGCCTTACAAAGGCCTCTACAAGATGGTCAGCTTTTGCTCTCAATGGAGAATAAACACAATCGTGTGAATCGATTTGGAAACTGGTTTGACACTTTTCCATTGCAATCTGATGACTGTCTATGTCGATACATAACTGTGCATGAAACATGGATATGCTACTACAGTCAGAATGGTGGGTTTTTAAATGTGAACTGGCTCCGAAGGTGACGGCCTCAGTTTATTTTGGATGCATCATCCACATTGATTACTTGTAGAAACGAAGAACGTAAATGGAGAGTATTATGCATTGTTATTGTGCCGGTTGAATGGAGAAACAAAGGAAAAAGATTCTCTTCCATCAAGACACAACAAGGGTGCAGTTTTGGTCCCCAGTGACTTTTTTTATTTCCGAACTTGAAAAAGTGGCTCAGCAGAAAACGATTCACATCTAATGAAGAATTCATCTGCCAAACAGATGCCTATTTTGAGAACCTTCCAAAATCCTACTTTTTTGAAGGCTTAAATAGTTGGAGAAAACCTGGGAAAATTGTATGGAGCTAAAAGGACAATGTTGGAAAAAAAAGAAACTCAGCAAAAATAATTTGTTTTTCTATTTTTATTTTCTCTACATGTACATAGTGTATAGATAAGGCATTGTATTGTACCAAAAATTCAATACCGAGATTTCACCGTAAATACCTGTTTTGAGACCCCCTGAATCCAAAAAAAAACATTTTTAGAAAAATGTCTGTGTGTGTGTCTGTGGGCAGCATAGATCAAAAACAAAAAGTCCATTAAAAACCAAACTTGGTATTTAGGTTAGGTATTTTCCAAGGATGCAACACAAAAATTTTGAAGAAAACTCCCCCATCCCCAGGAACCCTTTACATGGAACTTTTTTTCGAAAATTTTGATTTTCACAAAAATGGCTCTTAACAATTTTGATTAAAATATCATATATTAAATATATTTACCTGACAAATAAAATGTATATCTTTAATTTTCTGTGAATAGCCTCTGAAGATTACTTTATTCTGGATGAATTTTACGGAATTTTGTATATCTGATAAACTGTAAGAGATGGACAAAAACTTACCACACAAAAAATGTAGAGGACGTTAAAACACACAATTTATGTAATATACATTTTTTTTGGAGTTGATCGTTTTTTAGATACTCCTTGTTTTTGGTTTCAACTTTGAAAAACTTATACTTTTCTCATACAGGAATTTGTCAACTGCTGTCCATACAAACATAGAAACTTCAGTCACATAGCAACAAACTTTTGACTATCACTTTAACCTATGGTACTCCCTTATTTTGCTTCTACTTACATGGAAGCAAATTTTTTCTTGATTAGCATGAAGTAAATAGAAGCATAAGCTTTTTAACAATAATTTGTTGCAGAGATGTAGAGAAAATCATGTGAATGGAACACAGATTAAAGTTTGCAGAAATACGTACCATGTGTGGTTCTTTTCTTGAGCCTTGGTTTTATGGGAAAGAAGAAGAGAGAGCTTCCCCCAGTGTTGTCAATCACAGAAAATGACTTGTTTTCAAAGCCTCAGTTATTATGATGAATGGGCTATCTAGTTTTCCACAAACAAGCTGAATATTGAAGGAAAGACAGAATGAAAGTTTGTGTGATAGTGTTCAATGCTACTATTGCACTGCATGTGATGGAGGATACCTGCCACATGCAGCTGCCTGGGTTTGCATCCAGTCAAGTATTCACAATGAAACCTTGTGTGATAGTGTTCAATGCTACTATTGCACTGCAAGTGGTGGAGGATACCTGCCACATGCAGCTGCCTGGGTTTGCATCCAGTCAAGTATTCACAATGAAACCTTGTGTGATAGTGTTCAATGCTACTATTGCACTGCATGTGATGGAGGATACCTGCCACATGCAGCTGCCTGGGTTTGCATCCAGTCAAGTATTCACAGTGAAACCTTGTGTGGTAGTGTTCAATGCTACTATTGCACTGCAAGTGGTGAAGGATACCTGCCACATGCAGCTGCCTGGGTTTGCATCCAGTCAAGTATTCACAATGAAACCTTGTGTGATAGTGTTCAATGCTACTATTGCACTGCAAGTGGTGGAGGATACCTGCCACATGCAGCTGCCTGGGTTTGCATCCAGTCAAGTATTCACTATGAAACCTTGTGTGGTAGTGTTCAATGCTACTATTGCACTGCATGTGATGGAGGATACCTGCCACATGCAGCTGCCTGGGTTTGCATCCAGTCAAGTATTCACTATGAAACCTTGTGTGGTAGTGTTCAATGCTACTATTGCACTGCATGTGATGGAGGATACCTGCCACATGCAGCTGCCTGAGTTTGCATCCAGTCAAGTATTCACAGTGAAACCTTGTGTGGTAGTGTTCAATGCTACTATTGCACTGCAAGTGGTGGAGGATACCTGCCACATGCAGCTGCCTGGGTTTGCATCCAGTCAAGTATTCACTATGAAACCTTGTGTGGTAGTGTTCAATGCTACTATTGCACTGCATGTGATGGAGGATACCTGCCACATGCAGCTGCCTGGGTTTGCATCCAGTCAAGTATTCACAATGAAACCTTGTGTGATAGTGTTCAATGCTACTATTGCACTGCAAGTGGTGGAGGATACCTGCCACATGCAGCTGCCTGGGTTTGCATCCAGTCAAGTATTCACTATGAAACCTTGTGTGGTAGTGTTCAATGCTACTATTGCACTGCATGTGGTGAAGGATACCTGCCACATGCAGCTGCCTGGGTTTGCATCCAGTCAAGTATTCACTATGAAACCTTGTGTGGTAGTGTTCAATGCTACTATTGCACTGCATGTGGTGAAGGATACCTGCCACATGCAGCTGCCTGGGTTTGCATCCAGTCAAGTATTCACTATGAAACCTTGTGTGGTAGTGTTCAATGCTACTATTGCACTGCATGTGATGGAGGATACCTGCCACATGCAGCTGCCTGGGTTTGCATCCAGTCAAGTATTCACAGTGAAACCTTGTGTGGTAGTGTTCAATGCTACTATTGCACTGCATGTGGTGAAGGATACCTGCCACATGCAGCTGCCTGGGTTTGCATCCAGTCAAGTATTCACTATGAAACCTTGTGTGGTAGTGTTCAATGCTACTATTGCACTGCATGTGGTGGAGGATACCTGCCACATGCAGCTGCCTGGGTTTGCATCCAGTCAAGTATTCACAATGAAAGTTTGTGTGGTCGTGTTCAATGCTACTATTGCACTGCAAGTGGTGAAGGATACCTGCCACATGCAGCTGCCTGGGTTTGCATCCAGTCAAGTATTCACAGTGAAACCTTGTGTGGTAGTGTTCAATGCTACTATTGCACTGCAAGTGGTGGAGGATACCTGCCACATGCAGCTGCCTGGGTTTGCATCCAGTCAAGTATTCACTATGAAACCTTGTGTGGTAGTGTTCAATGCTACTATTGCACTGCAAGTGGTGGAGGATACCTGCCACATGCAGCTGCCTGGGTTTGCATCCAGTCAAGTATTCACTATGAAACCTTGGCATTGAAGCCACAGAAATGTTGCAACATCGCTAATCCATACCAACTTTAGAAACTGAAAAAGCAATGAAGAAATGGGTAGACGATGCCAAGGGAATGCAACAGGTTAATACTCGCTAGATGGCAGTAGTAGAGTTTCTCACTCAATGCTAAGGAAATGCACCAAGTTTTGGAGTCAATGACACAAGATAACAGTGAAATTCAAATGTATTTTAATGTTAAAAACAAAAGAATTTGAGTTGATTTTGTAACAAAGATTACTTACTGGGGCTGGTTTTGGGAACACTTGTTCCCATTTCCAACCCTTTCTTGCTCCTATCACTTGAAATAAAAACGTACTTATTTCATGTATAAAGTATATTTTTGTTCTCCCAATTCTTTAAAATTGATAAGCATATTAACCAATAACCTTGAAGGAAATATAATGGTAGAGAAGTGACAGGACCCAGATAGTACACATTTTAAGTTAACCCACTTGTGTGGTACATGAGTCAGCTAAAGGTGATTTCGTCACAACATGAAGATACTCCCATCATACAATTTCAACACTCTTAATATATTTGATCAACTGATATTTTGGGTTAAGTACAGAAATTTAATACATAAAGCTATCAAATGAAAGCAATTTATTGATTCTTATAGCTTTCTGCGTTTTAATCAAAATGATTACCCATTTTTTAAAAAATTGAAAATTTTGAAAAAATGTATATGTTAAAGTTAGTTGGGATGGGGGAATTTTCCTGAAAATCTTTCTGTCACATCCTTGGAAGATAGTAAACTTAAATATGAGGTTTGGTTTTTAATTAATTTGGATTCTGGTGTCGTCAAAACATTTCTGAAAATCTGATTTTCAAATTTTGGGGTGCAATACCATATGTAAGAGAAAGTAAAAACGGTAAATGTCACATGTTTTATTGGGTTAACCCTTGTATGATATAGAAGTAGTACACCACATCATCAATGACTTATAAAACAAAAGTCACAGTACACTGTACTGAAAATTTCATGTCGCAGCAAAATTATTAATCTTTGCTGTATGAGGGAAAGTTTTAAGTGACTGAGTGACTGGAAGACACCTCCCAACTGAGCAACTCATTATTTCTCTATTAGCGCTTTACATGAGCTTGGCCAATCAAACTTACTTAACACATTGAACCATTTCTTTAGTTGAAGTGCCAAGAAACCCAGGGTTTTTATGCCTACTTTGAGTTATTATTTACAGTAAATCAATCAAATCTGCCAAAAAGTATTCGGACAATCTAAAAGTATGGTATTCAAGGATTTCTCAACAAGTAAGAAAATAGACATAACTTCCGTATTAATATTTTATTTTAAATTTACAACAAGTATCAAATATGAGTTTGAAAAAATTTGCATAAAGCAGCTTACACTCCATTTATTGAAAGTTCAAAAAACTCTCCCTTGGTTTCAGAATTTTCCAGAGCTTCATTTTTATCCTGAACTTCAGCTTCAGTCCACAGAAATTGAGGAAAATGCAACATTTAAGAACACAAAACGTAACAAACAGATCACCACCTTCAAGGAAAATGGCATGACTAGCCGAGAGCAACCAATATTACTAAATCTCCTAAATTTTGTAATTGTTGACTAAAGCAAGGACAGATGCCAGCATAAATCAGACAACTAAATGATATATATATATGCTCTCTGTGGCATAGCCCAAGACCGAGTTAACGTGGAATTGCATTAAAAGTGTGGGCCACATGAACATTTACACGGCCCGAGCTATATTTGGCCTTGGGCTTCAATGTGTTAAACAGTTTCCATTGTATTATAAATATCTTCATGCTTTGTTTCATTTCAAAGTGCACTTCCCACTCACAAAATCTTTCCCAGCCAAATATATGTTTGGTATTCTGTTTCTTTTTCATATGAAAACTGTTTTTGTGAAACTCAAATTTCCCACAATTTTGTGTTTGTAATGTATGTTGCATTTACAGTTTTATAAAATAATAAAACTGTTCTATATATTTAGAGTTAACCTTTAATTGCATGAAATTATTTTGCTATATGTGTCGTTCTTCCTCTAATTCACAAACCGGTATTTATATGCCTATCTTCCTCTACAGTGTGGTAGGTCCAAATGCCCACCCACATGTTGGCCATGCATGGAGACCTGTGTCGGTGAAAAGGAATATCCTGGTTGGTTGAGGGTTGCGTACCGCAATCTAAGCTTTTGTCCTTCAGTAACTGGGGAGGGTGTGCAATCTAATGCACCGCTTTGGTTTCTGCTTCATGTAAACGGGAGGCTAGGGACCAACCTACCCCTTGACAATTGGCCAGCACTAGGTACTATACTGAACTCCAGGGTGATTGGGACAGTGAACCTGCTATATCCCTGTCACCCCAATGGGGTGACCCCTTGTTGGGCTCCATGGTGGGTGGGGAGCTCTGGGGGATGAATTAAGGACCATCTCTTATGGAGCAAAAAAACCAAACCCAAATCCAGTATTGTGGTCGGAAAGGAAGTAGTCGAGTCCAGTAGTCCTCGCTACTTAGTGATTAAGAGAACAGAGGAAGGTAGGACGCTTTCGTTGGTTAGTCTATTTACAATCCAGAAGGGTTTAGTCGCAATAGCATGCTCCTTGTAGAAGCACTGTCAGCTAAACTATTGACAGCCAATATGTTAGGCAGCTACCTCCTTAAAGTTGAGATGCACAAGACCTTGAATTCCTGGTGTAGTGTTGTCACCACCCACATCCTGGATGGTATGTCCAATGAGGAGATTCAGGAGAATTTTGCAGGACAAGGCATTACTGCTGTGTACAGGGTTCAGAGGAGAGTAAATGGTGAATTCGAGCCCACCTGTACCCTGTTTCTTACCTTTGATCTGGTAGATCAACCCCAAGGGATTAAGGCATTGAGGTGAGGCCATACATCCAAGAACCCTCTCAGGTGCTACAAGTGTCAGTGCTTTGGACACATCAGCGAGTTCTGCAGAGGTCGTGTTAACTGCGGTGGTGGCAGTTGCACATTCACTGCAATGGGGAGCATCCCTCCAGTTCCTGGGTTTGCCTCCATTTTACAGAGGAGAGAGTCATCCAGGAGATACACCAGAGAGGCTACATTTTTACATGACACCTTTCACATTTCTCCCCCTTAAAACAGCATTCTGCTCTCCACAGTTAGCTTCCGCTGGAATATCATCTCTGACTTACCTTCTAGTGACCACTTTCCCATTCTTATAACTAAACGTATGTTCCACATGTATATCAATTGGTCAGTTTTCACTACAACAAGCATGACCTGTAAACTCTTTAGTTGAGCACCTCACAGCAACTGTTATTGCTGCTGATCGGTCTATTCTGCAGTCAGCTGGTCCACCATGTCCATTTTTGGTTCCTTGGTGGACCGATGAATGCCGGAACACCATTCGTGCTCGTACGTTTTTTCAGCGTTGCACTACTCTGGAGAACCTGATACAGTATAAAAAGATGCATGCCAAATCTCAGTAAGTTATTAAGGATAGCAAAAACAATCGTAGAGCAAGTTTGTACCTTCCTCATTTGTATGGGATAAGTTGAGGCTTGAGGCCAGAAAATCACCCATTGCCAGTTTCAAAACACCTGCTGGAGCTGTTGTTGATACATTTGACGTGGCGAACACCTTAGACAGTGAGTTTGCTCAGGTGTCTAGTTCAATTATTCCCCCGAGTTTCTTACAGTTAAGGCTCAGGTGGAATTTCAAGGACTCTCTTTTCAGTCTGAACACCTTGAAGATTATAACTGTCCTTTCACCATGGCGAAGCTGGACAATGCACTTTCATCTTCGCGATACTCTGCACCAGGACCAGATGTTGTAACATCTCTCTCCTGATGGTAAGGCTTTCCTAATCAGGTCTGAGACGATTTTGCCATCTTTTGTAATTATCAGTGTATGGACAATCTTTCTGCTTGGAGACCGACTTTCAGTTCTCAGCTGAGAAGTCAACCTGCATTAATTTCTGGCACCTTCCCTTCAACTCGGAGCAGATTTACTTCCAAAAGCAGATAAGGCACGATTCCTTAGGTTGGAACTTGATCCCAAACTTTGCTGGTTACCAGATATTACACAGCTGAATGTGGCCGTTCTCTCAATATTTTACGGATACTAAGTGGCAAATCTTGGGGAGCAGATTGGATAGTGTTGCTGCATCTTTACCATTCCCTGATCTGATCCAAGTTGGACTATAGATGCAGTGTTTACTCTTCAGCATGACCAACTGTGCTGAGAAAATTAGACTCTGTGCACAGTCAGGGCTTCTGTGTGGTGTCGGAGCTTTATGACCAGTCTAGTTGTTAGCTTTACACCAAGTCGGCAGAATCCGCTCTGCAACATTGCCGAGATGTCTGTTAGGTAATTATGACTGTGGACTTCAGTTCATGCTTGTGCATCCAACATTTACCCCTTTTTTCAACACCGGGCTGTTTTAGAAACCTATCACTCAGTCCCAGACCTGCAAGTTTTCCTTCCCGCAAGCTACTTCGAAAACACGATCTTGTGTTGTATCACATATTTCCCAAGGGGGAGTGTGTGTACACATCCCACATTGATCTCGGGATGATAGCCTATGGGAAATCTGACACCCCTACATCTGGTATCCGTAGTTGATTATTAGAATTTTAACAAAGTGCAGTGATTGCATATATATATATATATATATATATATATATATATTGATGGGAGTACGTGTCCCGGATGTGCATTTGTTGCTGGCACCGAAACCACATATTTTCAGTTTGCCTAGTAGCACATCCATTTATACTGCAGAGCTGTATGCTATTTACCAAGCCATTATGTACTTTCTTAGCGATTCCCTCAGTGCACTTCAGAGCATTCGTGAGCTGTACAGTTACCATCCTTAAGTGCAACGCATTCAGGACACCCTCCACATTTTATATGCTTGCAGCATTAATGTGGATGCGCATGTATTCCTGGACACATTGGCTTGCCGGGGAGTGAACTGGCAGTCACAGAGTCCAGTGTTATTGTTTCCAGCACAAGATTTTAGGGTGGTTGTATTTTTGGGCTGGAAGGTGGAGTGGTCGGCTCTCTGCAGTAACAAGCTTAGGAAAGTGAAAGACTTCCCTATCAACTGGGAACCTCCTCACGCCCTTCTTGTCGGGAGGAAGTGCACTTGGCTCAGTTGTGAATTGGATGCTGCTTTTTTACCCATAGTCACATTTTTACCAGAGCTCCTGTCTGTGCTGCTCTAGTAGCTGTTCCCACGACTCTCCCTAGCAGAGGAGCTTGGCGACGATCCTGCTGCTGTTAACAGGGTTTCTAAATTTTTATCTGCGTTAGGATCTAGTTCATTTTATTTCTCATCATACTAGGCTTTTAGTTTTACCTACTTTTATCCTCCTTTAGGAATGTATAGTTCTAATTTTAGTCCTGGTCTCATGCCACATTTAGTTTCCAAAGGGTGCTCATAACCTAGTAGTTGAATGTCCTTAAACCCCAATCATCAAGAATTTCTTCATGGGACCAAACAGATGAAAGTCTGATGGTGCAAGGTCTGGACTTTTTGTCATGAAAAAGTTTGACATTATCGGCATTAATGTTGTTGTGTTTGTTACGAAGGGTATGATGCACTGTCACAGCAAAGTCCCCCCAATAACAACCATGCATATCCCAGAACGAGCATGTTTCCACTCCATACTTGCCTGCTTTATTTCTGGTGTGTAGTGGTATGCCCCTCTGCGATGCCCCACATTAAGTGATCCAACTTGGCCCTTGTGGTGTTCTGTCAGGTTCTGAGGCACCCAGCGAACACTAATCTCATGAAGAATATCGTACACTGCACCATAGGAAATGTTGAACTGTTGTGATAAGGTTTGCAGTTGCAGTTGTTATCACTAATGTTCACACACCCCTGGTCCCGACTTGCTTTATGCCCTTTGGCCCACAAATATCAAACCATACCTCTCTGCTCTTCACATACCGACTATCTTTGTTGTGTAGCTCTCGCTTGAGCTGCACATGAAATAAAAAATACTCTCTGTAGTAAAAACTTGTAACTATATATGTGTGAAATTGCAACACTCCAGCTGCAATATCAAGGCAGAAAAGAATTATAGTGCCTTGTACTACTCTGATAAATGTAAGTGGGTAAGGAGGTTCTACAAAATTTGCATTTTTCCCAATTAAAGACATTTAATTGAATGACCTCATTGGGTTACAGCTTAAACTTTTATGCAGTCATTTCTTTATTTTCTTCTCATTTTAAATCTCTTGAAGATGAAAAAAAGATAGAACATGCAGTCCTTAAGGTGAAGACAAGCAACTTTTGGGTTCAATTTCTTAGGAAGTGAGCAACTCAATCGAGAGATATGGCCATCTTGCCGTGCACATTACGTATGTGGCTTTTTATGTCTTGAAGACTGGCAAATTTTCTGCTGCAGTTAGCACATCTGTATATGTTGTTGGTGTGTGCAGAGTTGCGCTCCTGAGTGTGTAGCACTGAGTGTCTGCTCAGCAACTTTTGATATGCAAAACTCTTGTCACAGTCGCGACACTTGAATGGCTTCTCACCTGCCAACATAACAAACAAACAAATCTTAAAGCAGTAGCTTTAGAAAGGACAAAAAATGTAAAGGATGTTAAGGATGTTAATATTCTGCTTTTGTTGGTTGAAAAAAGAAATAGGTGAAATTTCCTGATAAGATTGGAACAACAAAACTCTTTTGTGGAAATGTGTTGAGATGATTAGATTGTGTTCTGTAGGTCTGGAATATACAATACACCATTTAAAGTTCTCATGTTACAATTAATAGTGAGCATCTTAAAATTTCAAGTGTATTGAAACTTAAGAAAGGATTTAAACATTAAAACAGTGCTTATATTCTTTACACATAGTTGTCCAAATTTTATGTTTTAGATAGATAATTTATTTCATGTTTTTATCTCTTATATAAGTTACAACCTCATCAGTTTTATCATTAAGATCCTTTCTCTCTTGCTTTCCCTGTATAATTACCTAGTTGTTGTTTCACAAAATCTTTTTTATTATTTCCAAAAAAATTTAATATCTGTGGCAACAACTTTTCCCAGTTTTTATTCCATATTTTCTCTCTCCACACTTTGGTTTCCTCACACTCAATGATACAGTGTAAATTGTTATCAACATTGTCACATAGATCTTTTTCAACTTTTAATCACATTGTTCCTGTTCTTGTCCGACGCTCACCAACATCAATGTACTTTTCTCTTCCCTATTCTATCTTAGCATTCCTACATAATATTAAAGTACTGTTCTTATCCCTTAAGCTACACATTTTATGTTAATGTCTATATTCTCAAGCTATTAAATATGTACATAAAGATTTTTTTCAATGTCTTTTCTAAATTGTTATAACTCACAATAATACATACACAAATTACAATGATGATATGAACTGCAGGTACAGGCAAGCTGTGAGATTTTGACCATAGCCATCTATAGTTATAAGCCAGCAACTAATAAGTTTGGCAACAGTAAGATTTCTGCTACAGGCAAAACTAATGTTGGTTACTTATGGTGTGATAAAGTGAAATTTGTGTACATTTATCATTATACATGTAATAACTAATGTTTCAGTTAAAGGTGAGCTTCTCCATACAGCAAGATAAATACAAATAACACATTCAATTTATATGGCAGACATAAGTAATTGCATTCTTTTTCTGCCTGCAGGAACAAATATGTCAGCAGAGGGTTATGTAACCACTTTTCAATTTCCAACTCATTCTGAAGCATCCACTGCGATTGAATGGAGCCAAATTAAAAACTCACTCTCCAGAGAGAGCTTTCAACAGGTGAAACATTTACCAATAGTCAAGGTAATTTAATTACACTGCCACCAAAAGGAAACAAACAGCTATCTATCCACATATTTCACAAAACGTGGAACTATTAAAAGAAAATATCCTAAGCAAAGGGTAAACAGAGAAGCAAGACAAGATTCTATGTGAGGAGGCATGCTAATTTAATAAATACATTTTGGATATGAAGTTGTATTTTAGTAATTATGTGGATAATTCTAAGTGACAGCAGTGAATTGTTTTTATTGCTTCAGTATCAGACTACTTTATGTGCACACCACTTGAAAAATGTACATTACCTCCTTTAGGCACAAGATGTTTACAGAAAAGTTCCCATTGGGGCAACAGCAGAAAACTGCTACATAAATTGGGAGAAAGTGCATAAGGAAATACGGAATTGTTGGCATTTACCTTCAACTTTGCTATTAGATCATTCCCAACTTCTTTTTTTAAATCACAACAAAGCAGCTGTTTGCAATTATGCAGGCTTCTGTCAAGTTCCAGCTGTAACTATACATGGCTCTGATTTTGATCATAGAACAAAAACTTGCTAGGGTTTTTACATTAACAAAAATAGTGTACGGTATGTTCACTATTATAGTAACAATTTGCATGGACATGGGAAACACAGAACGTAAACAACTACCAAAATGGACACAAAAAATCTGAAGTGTTTCATTCACATACTATTCTTACAAGAGATCATTCTTTTCTATCTACTTCATGCTAATCAAGATAAACATTAACAGAAATTGTCTTATTACTTGCTTCCTTGTAAGTAGAAGGGAAATAAGGGAATATACTAGGATAAACTAATAATCAAATTTTTTAAAAACTAGTCTCTATGTGAAGCAACTCAGGTTCAGTTCGTTTTGCATGGTCCCATCTGAGCAGTTAGGTAGTTTAAAATTGAAACCAATAACAAGGAATATCTCGAAAACGGTCAAGTGTACAAGAAAACTGTATTTGTCATAATTATGTGCTTTAACCAGATCTACATTTTTTGTGCATCTCTTACAGTCATTAAGTTGTCCATTTTGCATGCAAAGATTTTCAAGAAAATCCCCTCACCACAAATTACACTTTAGATGCAAATATTTAAAAAAAATTGTTGATTTCCTCAAAAATGGCTATAAAGTTTTGATTAAAATACCACATGCTTGAGATATTTTTAAAACAAATAAAAATTACTGTCCAGCCTCGAATTCCAAGTTCCGCACTTTTTCGCAGCATTATTGTATTCATCCAAATACAAGACGAACCCCCATTTTTCAGAACTTAATTTTGTAATAATTTCATTTTTAAATGAGATTAAAATTTTGCCATATATTTTGAACAAACTATGGGATACAAGCCTCCTCATTTAAATTTGTGCAGAAATGCTTGTGTTAGGTAGGAGAGTGTGGAAGAGGAGAATAAAAATGATGAATATTATCAAAGAAGGCAGCTGAAACAATAGTAATTCATAAGATTTTCTATTTAGACAACATACATAATAAAAGACTCCACTGGAAATTATTTTACCGAAATTAATAATTTCAATTTGTCTGCAAATTTTCATTTTGAGCAAGGGGAGATGGTATAGTTGTGAGAGTAGAAAGTGATATCTAGTTACCCAGCGAGCTGTTATTCAGTAATCATTCCTCAAGATATGTATATTACTCTAGTGTAGCCCACTTTGCAGTGGTAGTTCATGCTGTAAGAAGATTTGTATTCTTTTCACCATGTCTGAAGTTAAGAAATGTACAGTAGTGCATTCCGAAGGGCGTCAAATTATAAGTGGCAATATAGATAAAGAAACTATAAAAAGTGACACAACAGGCTGCGTTTTATACTGGTATTCCCATGCCAATGATAAAGAGAATTGGTAAGGAGAAGAAAGAGGAGGAACTAGTGTATTGAGCACTCCTGAAAAAAGAAGGCAAAAAATCTGATGTGTTCCATTCACATGACTTTCTCTACAAATCTGCAACAAATTATTGTTAAAAAGCTTCTGTTTACTTCATGCTAATCGAGAAAAAATTAGCAGGAATAGTCTTATTATTTGCTTCCTTGTTATTGGAGTACAATAGGCTAAAGTGATAATCAAAAGCTGGTTGCTAAATGGCTGAAGTTCCTTTGTTTGTATGGACAGGAGTTGACACGTTTCTATATGAAAATAGTTAAGTTTTTCAAGGCTGAAACCAAAAACAAGGAATATCTCAAAAACATCAACTCCACAAAAAAAAAAATGTAATACAACAGAAATTGTATGTTTATATATGGTAAGTTTTTGTCCATTTCTTATGGTTTAGCAGTTATGCAAAATTCCGTAAAATTCACTCAGAGTAGTCCTCAGAGGCTATTCCCAGAAAATTCAAAATATACATCTTATTTGTCAGGTAAATATCTTTAATATATGATATTTTAATCAAAATTTTTAGAGCCATTTTTGAGAAAATCAAAATTTTCGAAAAAAGTTCCATGTAAAGGGTAGTTTGGGGAGAGGGGATTTTTCTCAAAATCTTTGTGTTGCATCCCTGGAAGATACTAAACTTAAATACCATGTTTGGTATTTTACCGACCTTTCATTTTTGAGTTATTGTGTTCACAGACACACAGACCTTTTTCTGGATGCAGGGGACCCTAAAACAAATATTTCTGGTGAAATCTCGGCATCAAATTTTTGGGTAGAGTACAATACCTTCTCTATACACTATGTACATAGTACATGTAGAGAAAGTAACTAGACCAGGACACTGATTGTGATGCTGCCGTTATACAAAGAATAATACACAATTTTTATGTTTAGAAGAAACGAGCAACAACAGCCAGGAAACTGTGAAAAAGAGAATACATTTTTGTTGTGGGAGAATGTTAAAGCTAATTTTGAGAAAATAAAAATTGTTCAAAAAATAACACACGTACATAGTAATGGGGGTGGGGTTTTTTATTGAAAGTCTTTGTGTTGCATCTTGGAAGACACTGAACTTAAATAGGTACCAACTTTGGTATTTAACAAGTTTTTCGTTTATGAGCTATGCCACCGACAGACAGACACACCTCTTCTTCTTCTTCTTCTTCAGAAAATGAGACTGTGATTAGAATTGGCACGGCCACTACTCTATATATATATATATATAAAGGTAGGCTGCGTGTTATTCTTCAACAGCGTGTGTCACCTTATCTGTACTTGTGTGTGTTGTTTTAGGGTCCATGAGCTGGGAACACAAGTATAGAATATAACAGCTTAGTTGTAACAGTAATTATGGATATCATTTTTTATTTAGACTACATGCTTAATATAACACATTGTAAAATTTTTAACCCAATTTGAATTTGTGCAGAAATTCTTATTGTGAGCAGAGTGGCAGTATGTCTGTGGTGGTGACGGTACCAGCTTGGCATGACAATTATGCATGCAATTTTCTATTAAGACAACATACCTAGTATATCATGAAACATTTTACCTAATTCAAATCTGCATGTAAATTCACACTTGAGTAGGAGAGAGATGGTGATGATAGAAGCATCAGCGTAGCTGAAATGAAGATTATGGATGTGATTTTCTATTAAGACAAAGTTAATGATATGTATGGAAAAACATTTTACCTAATTTGAATTTGTGCATAAATTCTTGTTTTGAGCAGGAGGGAGGCTAGAGGGCAGGACAGCGGCAATGGGCTCCCAATGCAACATTCATGTGAGACCTCTAAATTTATTTTAGTATCAGAAAGAAACAGTTTTGTTCCACTGAGAGAATGCCCAATTATACAGCTAATTTTTGGCGGGAAATGAAACATGCAAAATCTGCCGCATACTTCCACTACCTTGACAGTAATCTATACTATTTCCCTTAGGCTTCACCACTACCAAAACCTTGAATTTTGAAACTTACTTTTTCCACGTATGGTATCCGGAAAACTTAATATTGCAAATACAAGACAATTTCAGTTCTGAGCATTAATATTTTGAAAAAAAAAAAACATGGTCTTGTATTCGGATAAATATACTACTTGATTTCGTATAATGCCTACAAGGCCATCATAATAGCAACAACATTACTGACATAAGAAAGACTTTCATGGCCTAGAAACAGCAAGTTTGGCTTTCTTTTGTTTTCTTAGTAGTACATATATACCCTTGAAATCAAATCTCTTTTACCATTGGGCAATGCCAGTTATGTAAAAGAAATCTGTGTTACACTCACAATACTTTCTTTAACTGTTCTACAAACAAACTTCTTACAAAAGATTCTTCTTCTTTCTACAAAATGCTCATTCAGATAAGCATTAGGAGAAAGTTATTACTTAGTTCCTTATAAGTAGAAAGCAACTAAAGGAATGCACTAGGCTAAAGTGATAGTCAAATGTTATCAGATTGCTTGTCTAGTGTATTTTAAAATTGAAATGTATAACAAGGAATGCATTGGAAATGGTCAACTCTACAATAAAAATGCATGTGACATAAATTGTGTGTTTTAATGAGATCTATATTTTTTATGTGGTAATTTTTTTCTAAAATGTAAATGGTGTGCTATATATGGACACTCTTTAACTGCTGTGGCTCTCAGCGTCCCATTCTAAATTGGGTGTGAAATACTGCTTAATTTTGTTCAGAGGCCTCTCTATCACGCTTGAGGTTCTTTTAAGTGCCGTGAATCTATGACATGGGACCAATGGCTTTACTTCTCTTCTGAAGAAAGCCATGCTAAGGATTTTGACACTTGAAAAAAATCATCATCCTCTGCCAGGTTTGAACCTGCGACCTTGGGTATATGAAGTTAACAGTTTACTAGTTATGTAAGATTCAGAAAAATGCATCCGGAACAAACATGTCTTTACAAGCTATTTTCAGAAAATTCAAAATATATACATTTTATTTTTCATGTAATTATGTATAGCATAAGGTGTTTTAATCAAAATCGTTAGAGCCATTTTTGAGAAAAACAAAATTTTCAAACGGTAGTTTGGGGTGGAGGGATTTTCTTGAAAATCTACATGTCACATGCTTGGAAGATACTTGACAAACTGAAGCCCAAGGCCGTGTATAGCTTGGGCCATGTGAAGTGTTCATGCGGCCCACACCAGAGCATAGTTCAGGCAGGTATTTCTGTCGCTTTTAATGCAATTCCATGACCTTAACTCGGTCTTGGGCTATGCGGCAAAGAACATATATCAGTTATCGTTTGGTTGTCTGATTTGTGCTACCATCTGTTTTTGCTTAAGTCAACTATTAGGAAATTTAGGAGAATTAGTAATATTAGTTACTCTCAGGTAGTGGTGGCATTTTCCTTGAAGGTGGTGATCCATTTGTTATGTTTGTTTTCTTAAATATTAAAATACTGCATTTTCCTCGATTTCTATGAACTGAAGCTGAAGTTCAGGATAAAAATGATGCTCTGGAAAATTCCAAAACCGAGGGAGAGTTTTTCGAACTTTCAATAAATGGAGTGTAAGCTGCTTTATGCACATTTTTTCATACTCATATTTGATACTTGTTGTAAATTTAAAATAAAATATTAATACAGAAGTTATGATTATTTTCTTACTTGTTGAGAAATCTTTGAATACCATACTTTTTGGCAGATTTGATTGATGAACTGTAAATAATAACAAAGTAGGCGTAAAATCCCTGGGTTTCTTGGAACTTCAACTAAAGAAATGCCTAGACTTGAATGTGTTAAATACCAAGTCTGGTATTTTACAGACTTTTCATTTTTGAGTTATCGTGTTCACAAGCACACAGACACACGGACCTTTTTTCTAAAACGTGTATTTCCGATGAAATCTCGGTATTGAATTTTTGGGTGGAATACAATATCTACACTTGAGAAAGTAATATGAAAATAAGTGTTACCTGTATGTACTGTGACGTGGATTTTGAGCCAGGCCTTGCTGTGGTAGCTGTTTGGACATAGTGCACACTTGTATTTCTTCCTAACTTGGTGATACATTTGTTTGTGCCTCAGTAACATAGTTTTATTCCTCACAACACGACCACACAGCTCACAGACAAACGGCTTCTTTCTGTGTGTTAGAATGTGGCGTTTCAGAATGTGTTTAGCTGAAAATGACTTCTTACACTTGGGGCACTGGAAGGGTTTCAGTCCTAGATGAAGTTTGTTATGTTTTTTGAAGCTGTAAGGGTTAGCAAAACATTTACCACATTTCTCACAAAGCGCAGCTACCAGTTTCTCCCCACTGTGTGTCCTACTGTGATCCTTCAGTTGTGACAACCTCGGAAATACCTTCCCACATTTGTTGCATGCGTGCATTTCATGTGACAGCTTATGTCTGCGGTACATCAACTCGCTCGGACACATCCTGCCACATTCCTCACATGTGCGCTCTAATGCTGCTGGTATACGGCATATAAACTCATTATCTGGGCTCTCTAATCCATTGGACCATAGTCTCTCTGACCCATCAGCAGCATTCTCCGGTACTGGTCTATCTGACTCATTGGAGGTACTGCCAGAAACTAGTTTGGAATTACCAACCATTGGACTTTCTGATCCATCAGTAGAATTGTTAGAAACAGGCCTATCCGACATACTGCAAGTATTGACAGGCATTGGTTCATCTAACCCATTGGAAGTGTTACCAGACTTGGGTCCATCTGACCCATTGGAAGTACTAACAGGCATGGGTCCATCTGACCCATTGGAAGTATTGCCAGACATGGGTCCCTCTGTCCTGTTGGAAGTGTTCTCAGAGCCTGGTTTTTGTAACTTCAATATTTTATTTTTCTTTAACAACTCCACTGGTATGAAATATTTCCATTTGGAAAGTTTATATGGCTTTAACTTCTCTGAGGTTGAACTGTGTTTATCTTGTGGAGTGACAATGTTTGATTGTGGACTGTTTATGTTCTGTTGTAAGATCATTACAGGAGGTACAGTGGGGATGACTCCATTATCATGTTCCTTAAACTTGACGGTACGAACACTCGATGCTAAACTGCTTTTCTTTAGCTGCAACATCAGCTCCCTTTTGGTAGGATTGTCACTAATGGCAGAACTGCTTGGTAGCTTTAGAGAATTCTGAGAGGGGGAACTGTCTGCTTGTGAGGTGGTATCACTGTCAATGTCTGCTAGCTCTAAGTTCCCAGGTTTTTGGCCCAAAGTGGCAGTATTTGGTTCTTGTGCAGTTTTCTGCAAGTTTGACCTTGTTTTGACCTTAGTTTCAATTCTGTCAGCAATGGAATGGTTTGATATTTCGTCCACATCACTGGGTATCCCTATTGACGAACTCTCGTTCCAAGTCATTGTATTCTCTGGATTTAAACTGAATGTAGAAGAAATCCTTAGTGATGAACTGTTTTCAGTGCTGTCACCCTCAACATCAGGTTCCTCTTCTTTTACAATTACTGCAGTTGGCAGCACTTTCTTATTTCCATTACAAAACTGTAAAACACAATAAATAATATTAGCCACAAGGATTAAAACTTTCATTGTCCTGGTTATTAACGATTTCTTCTTGGGATGTCAAGCAGGTGCATTAATTTGCAAACTTTCAACAATATACTGTGGTGCCATCATCAGGAACTGGAGAAAAGTTGCAATGGCAGTGATATTTATACCTGGAGGGCAAACTGCCTCGCACGCTGGGGTTGGAGCAAGTGGTTATCAATTATATATGTTTTGTTTATTTGCAGATCTTCATCTCTGTTTGTTTTTATGTATATCACTTCTTTTATCAGTCTGTCATGATATCTGGTAAGTATGTTGTGCCACCTGGTGTTCTTGCTACCTGTAAATTTTCCCACAAAATAGCAAGAATACTGCCTAAAAGCAGCATCAGAACAAAATCAAACATCTGGGCATGGTCTAAGAGCCCCAGCACTGCCTGTGTAAATGTAAAATTTACATGGGCCAGACATGAAAGAGTGCACCAGGTGGCACAACATACTGACCAGATAACATGACAGACTGATAAGAGAAGCAATATACAAAAGTGTGCAAATAAGCAAAACATGGCTACTTAAAACTGATAATCACTTGTCCCATCCTCCCCCACCCCCAGGTATAAATACTACCACCATTTCCCTGATGATGGTGACACAGTATGTCGTTGAAAGCTTGAAATTAATCTAACACTTACCTGGCTAACATCCCACAAAGAAAACCTTTAATATTAGCAGTCTTTATAATATAACAATGATTTGGAAAGATTACTTAAAATTCAGCAACACATGGAACAATTATTGACTTGAAAGTATTTGAGCTTGTGTTATATTAATTGGTTTTATATTAATTATAGTAGTAATAAAATTTACTTCTTGCCATGGTAACTCAGTGGCAGAGCAACTGGCTAGAGATCGGAGATCCGTAGTTCAAATCCCCGCTATGGCATTCAATTTTTCAGTCTGACTCTACCTATCCAACTTATACCTTTCTCATATGGAAATTTGTCAACTCCTGTCCATAACAAACAAAGAACTTCAGTCACATAGCAGTCAGTTTTTGACTATCACTTTAGTCTAATGTATTCCCTTATTTCTCTTCTACTTACAAGGAAGCAAGTAATAAGGCTTTTTAACAATAATTTGTTGTGGAGATGTAGAGAAAGTCATGTGAATGGAACACATCAGATTTTTCTTTTTGCAATGCATTTGATTTGTAAGGAAATTTTATGATAGTTTTTTGTCTAATTTTGGTCCCCCTTTTTTTTTTTGCCAAAAAATCTGCTTTTCATTATCATCCCTTCCACAATGAGATGGAATCCACTGTGAGTCAACTTTTTCCGCAGTTTATTAATTTGATGTCAGCTTTAATTTTTTTCATTTTAGGGAATCTTACTATTGCTTGTACTATTGAAAGAATAACTATATTTTTGTATTGATGCAGCCAGAGAAATAAATTTTGCAGTGTTATATAAACAGCTTTGATTTCCATAAAAATTTGTGCTATTTTTTGCAATACAAAGGAAAAAGAAGGAAAAGAACTGGCATATACCAGCTGCTCCAGCCCCCAAACCAAACACACACACTGCCCCCACGTAGTTGTCACAGGAAGATCATGGGAGTTTAGGAAGAAGACAATGGATTTGATTGCTGTTTGGAGGAATTTAGTAACAGTGACGGTCAAATTATATGTGGTATTAATTTGTTGAGTTGGTTTTTTAACACTTCGTCACCTACATTTTTATTATGAGGGACTAGTTTCAGAAGCCTATGCTTTCATTTTCAACCTCACGGGTCCAACTGTCGTTGCTGGTTGTGTTTGCTTGTGTTCTCTTCTCCAGTGGCAAAATGATGAACTTCTTAACTAAGCTGTCTACTTGCAGGATTTCAAAGTTTATTAGATGATCTTTGTTTTTCCATATGAGAATGTTTTCCCAGTACATCGTGGCCTGACATGGTTTTTAGCAATTTTGAATTTGGATCTAGATTATGTTTTTTTTTTCCAGAAGTGAAATGCTACTGCTGATTTATCTGCTTGTTTTAATTTTAGCTTTCTAAAGTGCTCTTTGGATCTGATTTTTAAACTTCTTTTGGTTTGTTCTATGTAGAACTTTTCACAATTTGTGCATTTAATTTGATATATTTTCTGGTGGAAATTTATCTTTGATTTTTGAATTTAGTAACTTTATGACAGAAAATCTGTTTATTGGAGGCAGATCTTTTTGAATTTTCCAATTGCTCGCGGTGGTACGTGAATTTTTTGAATGTGTTGATATAGTTTTTTCCTGATGTTAGGATAGTTATTTCTTTTATGGTAATTGATTTCGAGCAATAAAATCATTTTGTGGTTCTCATTTGTGTTTCTGTTATGTGTTCCGTTCATATGACTTTCTCTACCAGTTCTAGAAATAAACTATTCCTACAAAATATTATTCTTTATCCACTTGATGGTAATCAAGATAAACATTAACAGAAATAGTATTATTTCTTGCTTCCTTGTAAGTAGAAGGGAAATATGAGAATTCATTAGCCTAAAGCGATAGTCAAATCCTACTATGTGAAACAACTGGCGTTTCTTCACTTTGTATGGTCCCATTTGAGAAAAAAGTATAAGTATTTCAAAGCTGAAACCAATAACAAGGATTATCTCAGAAACAGCTAGTACCACAAAAAAGCATATATAACAAGATCTACATTTTTTGTGTGGTAACTTTTGTCCATCTCATACAGTTTACCTTTTATGCAAAATTCATCCAGAAAATTCAAGATACACATTTTATTTGTCAGGTAAATATCTTTAATATGCAAATATTTTGTCACCTTCAATAGTGTAATGGTTACCATGCTAACTTCATATACCTAAGGTCGAGGGTGCAAACCCGGCGGAAGATGATGGATTTTTTTCGGGTGTAAAAATCCTTTGGAAGGGAAGTAAAGCCGTGGGTCCGGTGTCATAGATTTACGGCACACAAAAGAACCTCAAGCCTGATAGAGAGGCTTCTGAGCAAAATTAAGCGATCTTCATGCCCAGTATAGAATGGGATGCTGAGAAACACAGCAGTTAAAGAGCGTCTATAAATAACACAACATTTTTTTGTGTAATATTTTAATAAAATTCGTTAGAGCCATTTTTGAGTAAATCAAAACCTTCCAAAATATTTCCATGTAAAGGGTAGTTGGAGATTTCCTTGAAAATGTTTGTGTCACATGGTTGGCAGATTGTAAATTTAAAAAGCTAGTTTGATGTTTTTGAGCTATGCTGTTCACACACAGATGTTGTATTACCTGTTTCCTGACGTACTTCCTCAAGGTGGCGTCCGATACTTCGCACTGTGTTACAAAGTGGTGCAAACTGTGGACATGAAGTAAACATTCTCTGCAAACTTTTGACGGCAAACCATCTTCTGGGTGCATCTGTTAAAAAAACAAATACACATCATTATTCTATCCACTGTATCAGAACTTAATTTTGGAATAATTTGCCATAAAAAAGAATTTTCAAATGACATTTAAACGTTTGCCATGTATTTTGAACAAACTAATGGACACTTCAGCTTCTCTTCTTTCTTAATACTGAATTTGAGCAGTTGGCAGAGTGGTATAGGGAGCAAGTACAATATGACAGTGGCGGAGGATAACACTTTAACATTTGAATGTGCACAGAAATTGACATTATGAGTATGTTTGTGATGATAGCATAGCTGCAACGACGATGGATATCATTTTATATTTACACTACATACTTATATCACAAAACATATTACCTACGAGGATGATTCAAATATATACACAAGTGACTTCATCAGCATTTCTCAACATAGCCTCCTTCACACTCTACACATTTTTGGAAGCTTGAACATTCCTTCTTCAAAAAACGTTTGAGGGAGTGCCGCCAAACAATTGCGCACATGCTCCTCGATGTCCTCGTTATTGTTTCCCTCCAAGCGATTCTTTCATGGGTACAAACAAAAAATAGTGTGGGGGGACAAGTCTGGACTATAGGAAGGGTGTTCAAGGGTTTCCAGTGCATGTCTGCCATTGTGTCCATTGTCAAATTGTCTTGGAGAAGGATGACATCTCTGATGGGCATACAACGTCTTTTGCTTCGGTAGGCAGCTTTTACAGATCTTAACAATTGGCAGTAGTAAGCTGCAGTCACTGTATGTTGATCATGAAGAAAATCAACCAGCAAAACTTCACTGTGAGACTTGACCTTGGGGGCTCGAGAATGACTTTCGTTTTCCACAAATTCTCGGCTGCCCTTAAATTGTCTGGCCCAAGTAAACACTCGATTCTGCGACAGTGTAGTGTGCCCAAACTGTGCCCTTAAACGAGTTAAAATCTCTGAAGGTTTAACCTCTTCCTTGGTTAAAAACTAGATAATAAGAGACGAAGGGGCTTGTTGCTCAATGAGTGAGCAAAGCTAGTTCCCCCTCCCTAACACATCGACTCTGAACTGCTTCCTCCATGATATGTAACAATTACTGTTTATATTTGAATCAGCCTCGTAATTTAAATTTGCACATAAATTTATATTTTGGATGGGAGAGATGGAGATAAACAGAATGTGACATTGGCGAGAGCATAGCTATAACGATGCTATTTCATATTAAGACAGCATACTTAGAAGTCTTCTAATTTTATTTTACTGTCGCAGAGTAATGTTTAATATCAGCTAATTTTTTACACAAAATGCTGCATACATGGAAACCTTGGCAGTAATCTCTACCATTCGGCCAGGCTTTGCCCGCGATGTTTGAAACTTAATTTTTCCCCATATGGTATTTGGAAAACATACATCACGAATACAAGACAACCCTCAGTTCTGAACATTAATATTTTGGGAGAAAACATCATGTAGCACTCGGATAAATACAACAGCTATCTATTCATGATAATTGACAAACATTTGTACACATGGTCTTATAACAGCTGGTCTCTATGTGTAAGCTTTGAATTTCATATCTCATTGCATGACTAGAAAGGGGCTAAAGAATAATGTCTTCCCATTTGAAAATTCATACCAATATCTCGGAAAGGGTTAACTCCCCCAACAAAATATGTGATGTGTTCCATTTGCATTATTTTCTCTTATCCATTCTGCAAAAAATTATTCTTATAGACAATTATTTTGTTAAGAACTATAGCTTTCCTGGCGACGTGTTAATTCAAAATCTTCTCGGGCTTCTAGCCAGGTAATAACTTGGCTTGACACCAACGTTTCGAAGAAGTGCATCTTCATCGTCTTCAGGGTGAACTGATGGTTTGAGCTTGCGGAGACTGGTATTTATAAGAGCTGGGATGAAGCTAACATCTGATTGGTTCGCGAGATATTATGGCCTGGTATTTAAGATGACTGAGACATGGGCACGGACTTCGTAGAAAACTATTTATAGCAGTTATTCGGCTAATGTTTTGTGTTTGAGCACGCACCTGCTAGAAAATAAGTCTTGGAAGACTGCAGGTACAGGATTAGGTGTTAAGGCTCTTTATCATCGGTGTCCATGCTGAACTTAATTGTAGGCCAGAATCGCGATTTAGATTATTTGTTTCAGATGAAATGAGGACTCCCCAATTGAGAAAAGTTTTTTTTTAAAATTTAGACTAATAACAAGGAATATCTCGGAAATCATTAACAATATAAATAATGTACATGTCTCCGGCTGCGTCTAGTCCGATGGTTAGACTACTCGCATCTCACCTAGACGACTAGTGGTGGACAAAGTGGCAGGTTTACTCCGGCTTCTTCGATGCTCCATCTTAATTCTATGTATCATCAGTGTCATTGCTTGTGCTGCCATATGTAGTAAAAATGGGCATTAAACTACAACAAAAAAAACAAACTCTATATTTTTTGTGCAGTAATTTTTTCTCTGTCTCTTAAGGTAAACTAGTTACACAAAGGTCATCCAGAAAGAAGAGGTCTTCAGAAGCTATGCCCTAAAATCCAAGATATTTCCATTTTAATAAAAAACATAACAGCCATTTTAGAGAAATTAAAAATGTTCAAAATTTATTGTATAAAAAGATTAACCTTAGCTGGGAATTTTTCTTGTAAATCTTCATCTTGCATATTTGGAATATGCTAAACTTCAACATAAGATAGGTGCTGTGGCTGCTGACAGTTGATAACCAGATGGATGCTGTGGCTGCTGATAGTTGATAACCAGATGGGTCTTGTGACTGCTGATAGTTGAAAACCAGATGGGTGCTGACTGCTGACAGTTGATAACCAGATGGCTGCTATGACTGCTGACAGTTGATAACCAGACGGATGCTGAGACTGCTGACAGTTGATAACCAGATAGGTGCTGTAACTGCTGAGTTGATAACCAGATGGATGCTGTGGCTGCTGACAGTTGATAACCAGATGGATGCTGTGACTGCTGACAGTTGATAACCAGATGGATGTTGACACTGCTGACAGTTGATAACCAGAAGGATGCTGTGACTGCTGACAGTTGATAACCAGATGGATGCTGAGACTGCTGATAGTTGATAACCCGACGGATGTTGTGACTGCTGATAGTTGATAACCAGACGGATGCTGTGACTGCTGACAGTTGATATCCAGATGGATGCTGTGACTGCTGACAGTTGATATCCAGATGGATGATGAGACTGCTGATAGTTGATAACCAGCCGGATGTTGTGACTGCTGATAGTTGATAACCAGACGGATGCTGTGACTGCTGATAGTTGATAACCAGATGGATGCTGTGACTGCTGACAGTTGATAACCAGACGGATGCTGTGACTGCTGATAGTTGATAACCAGATGGATGCTGTGACTGCTGACAGTTGATAACCAAATGGGTGCTGTGACTGCTGACAGTTGATAACCAGATGGATGCTGTGACTGCTGATAACCAGATGGATGCTGATACTGCTGACAGTTGATAACCAGATGGTTATTGTGACTGCTGACAGTTGATAGCCATATGGTTATTGTGACTGCTGACAGTTGATAACCAGATTGATGCTGAGACTCCTGACAATTGATAACCAGATGGATGCTGTGACTGCTGACAGTTGATAACCAGATGAATGTTGTGACTGGTGATAGTTGATAACAAGATGGGTGCTGTGACTGCACATAGTTGATAACCAGTAGGATGCTGTGACTGTTGACAGTTGATAACCAGATGGATTCTAAGACTGCTGACAGTTGATAACCAGATAGTTATTGTGACTGCTGATAGTTGATAACCAGATGGATGCTGAGACTGCTGACAGTTGATAACCAGATGGATGTTGAGACTGCTGATAGTTGATAACCAGATGGGTGATGACTGCTGAAAGTTGATAACAAGATGGGTGCTGTGACTGCTGATAGTTGATAACCAGATGGATGCTGTGGCTGCTGATAGTTGATAACCAGATAGATGCTGTGGCTGCTGATAGTTGATAACCAGATGGGTGCTGTGACTGCTGACAGTTGATAACCAGATGGATGCTATTACTGCTGATAGTTGATAACCAGATGGATACTGAGACTGCTGACAGTTGATAACCAGAAGGATGCTGAGACTGCTGACAGTTGATAACCAGATGGATGTTGTGACTGCTGATAGTTGATAACCAGATGGGTGTTGTGACTACTGACAGTGGATAACCAGATGGGTGTTGTGACTGAACCAGATGGGTGTTGTGACTGAACCAGATGGGTGTTGTGACTGCTGATAGTTGATAACCAGATGGATGCTGTGACTGCTGACAATTGATAACCAGATGGGTGCTGAGACTGAAAAATGGAAATGGCGAGTTATTTATTGACGCTCTTTAACTGGTTTGGTTCTCAGCGTCCCATTCTATATTGGGCGTGAAAGATCGCTTAATTTTGCTCAGAGGCCTCTCTTATCAGGCTTGAGGTTCTTTTACGTGCCGTAAATCTACGACACGGGACCCACGGCTTTACTTCCGTTCCGAACGAAGCCATGCTAAGGATTTTTACGCCCGAAAAAATCCATTGTCCTCCGCCGGGTTTGAACCCGCGACCTTGGGTATATGAAGTCAGCATGGTAACCATTATACCACGGAGGGTGACAGGTGCTGAGACTGCTGATAGTTGGAACCAGATGGGTGCTGAGACTGCTGATAGTTGATAACCAGATGGGTGCTCTGACTGCTGATAATTGATAACCAGATGGATGCTGTAACTGCTAATAGTTGATATTCAGATGGGTGCTGTGACAGCCGATAATTGATAACCAGATGGATGCTGTGATTGCTGATAGTTGATAACTAGATGGGTGCTGTGCCTGCTGATAGTTGATAACCAGATGGGTGCTGTGACTGCTGATAGTTGATAACCAGATGGATGCTGAGACTGCTGGTAATTGATAACCAGATGGGTGATGTGACTGCTGATAATTGATAACCAGATGGATGCTGAGACTGCTGTTGATTGATAACCAGATGGATGCTGTGACTGCTGATAGTTGGTAACCAGATCGATGCTGAGACTGCTGATAGTTGATAACCAGATGGGTGCTCTGACTGTTGATAGTTGATAACCAGATGGATGCTGTGACTGCTGATAGTTGTTAACCAGATGGGTGCTCTGACTGCTGATAGTTGATAACCAGATGGATGCTGTGACTGCTGATAGTTGTAACCAGATGGATGCTGTGACTGCTGACAGTTGATAACCAGATGGACGCTGAGACTGCTGACAGTTGAGAAACAGATGGATGCTGAGACTGCCTACAGTTGATAAGCAGATGGATGCTGTGACTGCTGATAGTTTATAACCAGATGGATGCTGTGGCTGCTGATAGTTGATAACCAGATGGATGCTGAGGCTGCTGATAGTTGATAACCAGATGGGTGCTGTGGCAGCTGATAGTTGATAACCAGATGGATGCTGAGGCTGCTGATAGTTGATAACCAGATGGATGCTGAGACTGCTGACAGTTAATAACCAGATGGATGCTGAGACTGCTAACAGTTGATAACCAGATGGGTGCTGTGACTGCTGATAGTTGATAACCAGATGGATGATGTGACTGCTGATAGTTAATAACCAGATGGATGCTGTGACTGCTGATAGTTTATAACCAGATTGGTGCTGTGACTGCTGATAGTTGATAACCAGATGGATGCTCTGACTGCTGATAGATGATAACCAGATGGATGCTCTGAATGCTGATAGTTGATGAACAGATGGATGCTGTGACTGCTGATAGTTGATAACCAGATGGGTGCTCTGACTGCTGATAGTTGATAACCATATGGATGCTCTGACTTCTGATAATTGAAAACCAGATGGATGCTGTGACTGCTGGTAGTTAATAATCAGATGGATGCTGGACTGCTGATAGTTGATAACCCGATGTATGCTGTGACTTTTGATATTTGATAACCAGATGGATGCTTGACTGCTGATAGTTGACAACCAAATGGGTGCTGTGAGATCTGTTAGTTGATAACCAGATGGGTGCTGTGACTGCTGATAGTTGATAACCAGATGGTTGCTGTGCCTGCTGATAGTTGATAACAAGATGGGTGCTGTGACTGCTGCTAGTTGATAACAAGTTGGGTGCTGTGACTGCTGATGGTTGATAACAAAATGGGTGCTGTGACTGCTGATAGTCAATAACTAGATGGATGCTGAGACTGCTCATAGTTGATAACCAGATGGGTGCTGTGACTGCTGATAGTTGATATCCAGATGGATGATGAGACTGCTGATAGTTGATAACCAGCCGGATGTTGTGACTGCTGATAGTTGATAACCAGACGGATGCTGTGACTGCTGATAGTTGATAACCAGATGGATGCTGTGACTGCTGACAGTTGATAACCAGACGGTGCTGTGACTGCTGATAGTTGATAACCAGATGGATGCTGTGACTGCTGACAGTTGATAACCAAATGGGTGCTGTGACTGCTGACAGTTGATAACCAGATGGATGCTGTGACTGCTGATAACCAGATGGATGCTGATACTGCTGACAGTTGATAACCAGATGGTTATTGTGACTGCTGACAGTTGATAGCCATATGGTTATTGTGACTGCTGACAGTTGATAACCAGATTGATGCTGAGACTCCTGACAATTGATAACCAGATGGATGCTGTGACTGCTGACAGTTGATAACCAGATGAATGTTGTGACTGGTGATAGTTGATAACAAGATGGGTGCTGTGACTGCACATAGTTGATAACCAGATGGATGCTATGACTGTTGACAGTTGATAACCAGATGGATTCTAAGACTGCTGACAGTTGATAACCAGATAGTTATTGTGACTGCTGATAGTTGATAACCAGATGGATGCTGAGACTGCTGACAGTTGATAACCAGATGGATGTTGAGACTGCTGATAGTTGATAACCAGATGGGTGCTGACTGCTGAAAGTTGATAACAAGATGGGTGCTGTGACTGCTGATAGTTGATAACCAGATGGATGCTGTGGCTGCTGATAGTTGATAACCAGATAGATGCTGTGGCTGCTGATAGTTGATAACCAGATGGGTGCTGTGACTGCTGACAGTTGATAACCAGATGGATGCTATTACTGCTGATAGTTGATAACCAGATGGATACTGAGACTGCTGACAGTTGATAACCAGAAGGATGCTGAGACTGCTGACAGTTGATAACCAGATGGATGTTGTGACTGCTGATAGTTGATAACCAGATGGGTGTTGTGACTACTGACAGTGGATAACCAGATGGGTGTTGTGACTGAACCAGATGGGTGTTGTGACTGAACCAGATGGGTGTTGTGACTGCTGATAGTTGATAACCAGATGGATGCTGTGACTGCTGACAATTGATAACCAGATGGGTGCTGAGACTGAAAAATGGAAATGGCGAGATATTTATTGACGCTCTTTAACTGGTTTGGTCCTCAGCGTCCCATTCTATATTGGGCGTGAAAGATCGCTTAATTTTGCTCAGAGGCCTCTCTTATCAGGCTTGAGGTTCTTTTACGTGCCGTAAATCTACGACACGGGACCCACGGCTTTACTTCCGTTCCGAACGAAGCCATGCTAAGGATTTTTACGCCCGAAAAAATCCATTGTCCTCCGCCGGGTTTGAACCCGCGACCTTGGGTATATGAAGTCAGCATGGTAACCATTATACCACGGAGGGTGACAGGTGCTGAGACTGCTGATAGTTGGAACCAGATGGGTGCTGAGACTGCTGATAGTTGATAACCAGATGGGTGCTCTGACTGCTGATAATTGATAACCAGATGGATGCTGTAACTGCTAATAGTTGATATTCAGATGGGTGCTGTGACAGCCGATAATTGATAACCAGATGGATGCTGTGATTGCTGATAGTTGATAACTAGATGGGTGCTGTGCCTGCTGATAGTTGATAACCAGATGGGTGCTGTGACTGCTGATAGTTGATAACCAGATGGATGCTGAGACTGCTGGTAATTGATAACCAGATGGGTGATGTGACTGCTGATAATTGATAACCAGATGGATGCTGAGACTGCTGTTGATTGATAACCAGATGGATGCTGTGACTGCTGATAGTTGGTAACCAGATCGATGTTGAGACTGCTGATAGTTGATAACCAGATGGGTGCTCTGACTGTTGATAGTTGATAACCAGATGGATGCTGTGACTGCTGATAGTTGTTAACCAGATGGGTGCTCTGACTGCTGATAGTTGATAACCAGATGGATGCTGTGACTGCTGATAGTTGTAACCAGATGGATGCTGTGACTGCTGACAGTTGATAACCAGATGGACGCTGAGACTGCTGACAGTTGAGAAACAGATGGATGCTGAGACTGCCTACAGTTGATAAGCAGATGGATGCTGTGACTGCTGATAGTTTATAACCAGATGGATGCTGTGGCTGCTGATAGTTGATAACCAGATGGATGCTGAGGCTGCTGATAGTTGATAACCAGATGGGTGCTGTGGCAGCTGATAGTTGATAACCAGATGGATGCTGAGGCTGCTGATAGTTGATAACCAGATGGATGCTGAGACTGCTGACAGTTAATAACCAGATGGATGCTGAGACTGCTAACAGTTGATAACCAGATGGGTGCTGTGACTGCTGATAGTTGATAACCAGATGGATGATGTGACTGCTGATAGTTAATAACCAGATGGATGCTGTGACTGCTGATAGTTTATAACCAGATTGGTGCTGTGACTGCTGATAGTTGATAACCAGATGGATGCTCTGACTGCTGATAGATGATAACCAGATGGATGCTCTGAATGCTGATAGTTGATGAACAGATGGATGCTGTGACTGCTGATAGTTGATAACCAGATGGGTGCTCTGACTGCTGATAGTTGATAACCATATGGATGCTCTGACTTCTGATAATTGAAAACCAGATGGATGCTGTGACTGCTGGTAGTTAATAATCAGATGGATGCTGGACTGCTGATAGTTGATAACCCGATGTATGCTGTGACTTTTGATATTTGATAACCAGATGGATGCTTGACTGCTGATAGTTGACAACCAAATGGGTGCTGTGAGATCTGTTAGTTGATAACCAGATGGGTGCTGTGACTGCTGATAGTTGATAACCAGATGGTTGCTGTGCCTGCTGATAGTTGATAACAAGATGGGTGCTGTGACTGCTGCTAGTTGATAACAAGTTGGGTGCTGTGACTGCTGATGGTTGATAACAAAATGGGTGCTGTGACTGCTGATAGTCAATAACTAGATGGATGCTGAGACTGCTCATAGTTGATAACCAGATGGGTGCTGTGACTGCTGATAGTTGATAAACAGATGGGTGCTGTGACTGCTGATAGTTGACAACCAGATGGGTGCTTTTACAATCATTTGGATATGTCTTTGCATGCAGGTTCCCCTCATAGGCTCAAAAAATTGCATATAGCGTTGCTCGTCTCCTACGTTTTTCTAGTGTTTCCCAGGGAGTAGCTGTGCTGGTATGATTTTTGAATCGTTACTTTGGTCTACAAATTCAGCTGCTCTTTTTTGAACTCTCTCTAGTGCCAGTTTTTGCCCCACCCGATATGGATCCCAGCATGGAGCACTATATTGTAATATTGGTCAAACTAAAGAAGTGTATGCAAATTTCGCAACTCTCCATTCCTGCCTTTTAAAATCCTCATTACGAAACGCAACGCTTTCCACGCCTTCCCAGTGATTGAGTTTACATGTCCCCTCACTCCAATCTTTGATTTAGTATTACCCCTAAATATCTGGTGCTATTTACTCTTGAGTATTTTCTTATTGTCTAATTTATATATTACGTTTTCTACTACTCTTGCCCTTGAAAATATAATTGCTTTACATTTGTTTGGATTTATCTCCATTTTATTATATTTTGCCCAGAGTTTAATTGTGTTTAAATCTTCTTGTAGTTCTATTGTGTCTCATTTACCGCTAATATTTCTATAGATTATACAATTGTCTGCAAATATGCAAATCTGAGATGTTATCCCTTCCCATAAATCATTTATATATGCTAAGAAAAGAAACGCTTCCCTGGGGCACGCCAGAAGTTATCTTTAATATACAATTTTAATCAAAATCGTTAGAGCCATTATTGAGAAAAACAAAATTTTCCAAAAAAGTTCCACGTAAAGGGTAGTTTGGGGTGGGGAGATTTTCTTGAAACTCTTCGTGTCGCATCCTTGGAAGATATCAAGCTTAAATACCAAGGTTGGTATTTTATTGACTTTTCGTTTTTGAGTTATCGTGTTCACAGACACATGGACACACATACATACATACACACACACACACACACACAGACCTTTTTGTGAAAATGATTTTTTTGGTTACAGGGGACCCTAAAACATATATTTATGGTGAAATCAGGGTATTAAATGTTTGGGTGCATTACAATACCTTCTCTATACACTATGTACATATACGTGTAGAGAAAGTAAAAATAACTCCAATTTGAGAAAATGGTCATTTAATTTGAAAATAAAGAGGAAAGTGAGCTGTTGCAGATAACTGGACATGAATAGCCTCACCAAACTGTGTGGTATATACCAAACAGAATGTTTCTTTCCCCATTGTCTAAATGGCTGTGTGCAGTGTTAAAATATTAATATACATAACTGAGAGTTGCTGCACATGTTTAGACCAATAAATGTCAAAATATTAATATACATAACAGAGTTGCTGCACATGTTTAGACCAATAAATGTCAAAATATTAATATCATAATTGAGAGTTGCTGCACATGTTTAGACCAATAAATGTCAAAATATTAATATACATAATTGAGACTTGCTGCACATGTTTAGACCAATAAATGTCAAAATATTAATATCATAATTGAGAGTTGCTGCACATGTTTAGACCAATAAATGTCAAAATATTAATATACATAATTGAGACTTGCTGCACATGTTTAGACCAATAAATGTCAAAATATTAATATACATAACAGAGTTGCTGCACATGTTTAGACCAATAAATGTCAAAATATTAATATACATAACAGAGTTGCTGCACATGTTTAGACCAATAAATGTCAAAATATTAATATCATAATTGAGAGTTGCTGCACATGTTTAGACCAATAAATGTCAAAATATTAATATACATAATTGAGACTTGCTGCACATGTTTAGACCAATAAATGTCAAAATATTAATATCATAATTGAGAGTTGCTGCACATGTTTAGACCAATAAATGTCAAAATATTAATATACATAATTGAGACTTGCTGCACATGTTTAGACCAATAAATGTCAAAATATTAATATCATAATTGAGAGTTGCTGCACATGTTTAGACCAATAAATGTCAAAATATTAATATACATAATTGAGACTTGCTGCACATGTTTAGACCAATAAATGTCAAAATATTAATATACATAATTGAGACTTGCTGCACATGTTTAGACCAATAAATGTCAAAATATTAATATACATAATTGAGACTTGCTGCACATGTTTAGACCAATAAATGTCAAAATATTAATATACATAATTGAGACTTGCTGCACATGTTTAGACCAATAAATGTCAAAATATTAATATACATAACAGAGTTGCTGCACATGTTTAGACCAATAAATGTCAAAATATTAATATACATAATTGAGACTTGCTGCACATGTTTAGACCAATAAATGTCAAAATATTAATATACATAATTGAGACTTGCTGCACATGTTTAGACCAATAAATGTCAAAATATTAATATACATAACAGAGTTGCTGCACATGTTTAGACCAATAAATGTCAAAATATTAATATACATAACAGAGTTGCTGCACATGTTTAGACCAATAAATGTCAAAATATTAATATACATAACAGAGTTGCTGCACATGTTTAGACCAATAAATGTCAAAATATTAATATACATAATTGAGACTTGCTGCACATGTTTAGACCAATAAATGTCAAAATATTAATATACATAATAGAGAGTTGCTGCACATGTTTAGACCAATAAATGTCAAAATATTAATATACATAATTGAGAGTTGCTGCACATGTTTAGACCAATAAATGTCAAAATATTAATATACATAACTGAGAGTTGCTGCACATGTTTAGACCAATAAATGGCTGTGTGCAGCTGTTAAAATAATAATATACATAATTGAGAGTTGCTGCACATGTTTAGACCAAGAAATGTTAAAATTCTGACTTAACATAAGTTTTACTTTCTCTTCACGTACTATGTATATAGTGTATAGGGAAGGTATTGTAATGCACCCGAGATTTCACCGGAAATATATGTTTTAAGACCCCCTGAATCGAAAAAAAAAGCATTTTTAGAAAAATGTAGTGTGTGTGTGTGTGTGTCTGTGGGCAGCATAGCTCATAAACAAAACGACCATAAATACCAAACTTTTTATTTAAGTTAGGTATCTTCCAAGGATGTGACACAAAGATTTTCAAGAAAATTGCCCCACCCCTAAATTACTCTTTCTTTACATGGAAAAATTTTCAAAAATTTGATTTTCTCAAAAATTAAAGACTACTTTATTCTGGATGAATTATGCATAACTAGCAAACGATAAGAGACAAAAACTTATAGAGCTCATTAAAACACACAATTTAAGTTATATACATTTTTGTTGTGGAAATGATTGTTTTTTTTAGATATTCCTATTTTTGGTTTCAGCTTTAAAAAACTTATACTTTTCTCATACAGGAATTTGTCAACTCCTGTCCATACAAACAAAGGGACTTCAGTCACATAGCAACCAGCTTTTGACTATCACTTATTTACTTCTACTTACAAGGAATCAAGTAATAAGGTTATTTCTGTTAATTTTTTCTTGATTAGCATGAAGTAAAAAGAAGCATAAGCTTTTTAACAATAATTTGTAGCAGAGATGTAGAGAAAGTCATGTGAATGGAACACATCAGATTTGTATGTATAAGATTCCATTGATGGATGCGCACAGACTACACAAACTTTATGGGGGTCTCAAGATGTTCATTTCTAGGGAAATAAATACTTTACTTACTATCATAATAGCTAGCAATAAAACAAATATTATGTTTTATATGTAAAAAAGAAGCTGGTAACACAAATATTGATATAACACAGTTTTTTATGGTTACTGCTACTAAGGCATTGCTAAATACTGGAATCAAAACAAATTTGGTTAGAGAATCAATTGCAGGTATATCAAAATTCATAGCATGATTTTCTAATCTTTAATATACATATTTTCTCCCAAACCATTAAATCTATGTCTCCATTTAAGTGTTTTAATAATTTAGTATCTGGATTTATTTGATAATTAAATGTCCACAGGTGATCTATCAGTTTGTTTGTATTTTTCTGCTTTCAAAATGATGTTTAATCTTAACAAGGTCACAATTTAACTGATAAATGTGAGTGAGTGCATGGACAGTATAGCTCAAATACCAAACCTGATATTTAACTGATAAATGTGAGTGTGTGCATGGACAGTATAGCTCAAATACCAAACGTCTGTTAAATACCAAACCTGATATTTAAATTCAGTATATCCCAAGGATGTGACTGTAGATTTTCAAGAAAATCCTGACAAACCCAACTACCCTTTAGATTGAAAAAATTTCAAATATGCCTCTAAGATTTGATTAAAATTTCTTATATATAATATATTTACATGGCAAATAAAATGTTTATCTTGAATTTTGTAGGAACATTCACTAAAGACCTCTTTATTCTGGACAACTAGTAAACTGTAAGAGAGAGACAAAGGCTTACTACACAAAAAATGTAGGGCTCATTAAAACACACAATTTGTCATACATGCTGGGGTTGATATTCCTTGGTTTTAAAATACTTTTCTCATACAGGAACTTGTCAACTCCTGGCCATGCAGAGGAACGGATTCCAATCCCATAGCAACCACATTTTAAAACATTTGACTGTCAGTTTATCCTAGTGTATTCCCTTCTACTTATAAGGAACTAACTAATAAGACTGTTTCCGCTAATGTTTATCTCAACTAGCATGAACTGGATGGAAGAATAAGCTTATTAACTTTTACTCATAAATGGTGGACTTTGTAACAGTCATGTGTTTTAACAATTGAAAATTAGTTGAGTCAATTTTATAACACTACATCACTTACTTTTTATTTTGGAAAACATGTTTCAGAAGCTTCCATTGTCAATTCCTTTGGTCGGCTGCCGGCATTGCTTGCTGTGGTGGTTGTCTCTGTCCCTGGTGGTGGTTTGATGAACCTCTATATAGTAGGTCGCCTGGCAGGATTTCGAAATTGAAAATGTGGTTCTGTTTTTCCAAATATATATGTTTTTTCAAAATTTTAATTCTGTCTTCCTTGTGATATTTTTGAGTATTTTTTTTAGCATTCATGGTGTTTTTCTCTTTCCAAAAATGCCATGCTACTGATAATATGTCTTCTTGTTTAAGTTTAATATTTCTGTGGTATTCTTTTGCCCTTGTTTTTATATTTCTTTTTGTTTGGCCGATGTAGATTTTTCACAGTGATTGCAGCTGAACTCATATATTCTTGGTTTGTTTTCTTGTGGAATATCATCTTTTAATTTAGAATTTAAAATGTTTTTATGGAGTAATTGTTTTTGGGGCTAGAATGATGTGTGATTTGAAGATTCTCTGAAAGTTGTGGGGTGGAATGTAAACTTGTTTTGAGTGAGTGTCCTGACTTCTTTAATTCTCTTCATATTTTTGGCCTTATTAACTTTTTTGTACACCAGTTCTGCCCAGAATCCATTCTCTGTAACTATGTTCACAGTGGAATTCTTTTTTTTTGCCCAAAGGTTCATCAAACCACCACCACAGCAAGCAATGCCGGCAGTCAACCAAAGGAATTGACAATGGAAGCTTCTGAAACATGTTTTCAGAAATAAAAAGTAAGTGTTACAAAATTGACTCAACTAATTTTCAAGCTTTTTAACAATAATTTATTACAGAGATATAGAGAAAGTCATGTTGTAGGAGTACATCAGATCTTTTTTGTTTATTAAAACAATGTTTCCAAAAGATAAGTGAAAGATTGTTATATTAAGTATAGATTTACCTCAAGTTTTGGTAGAAGTTGAGAGAGTTTCATCCAGACACCATTCTTTTGTGTAAATATGTTGGACATGTGTTGGTGCTGTTTCATACACAAGCGACACATTCCCTCCAAATGCAGCGCCATCTCTGTAAACAACAGTAAGCAAATACCAACAATCATACACTCATTTCTATTGCACTCACATTTCACCACAAATATATGTTTAGGAACCCCCTGAATCCAAAAAAGCATTTTTACTTTCTCTACACATACTATGTACATAGTGTATACAGAAGGTATTGCACTCCACCCAAAAGTTTGATACCAAGATTTCACTGGCAATATATGTTTTAGGGTCACCTGTATCCAAAAAATAATTTTCACAAAAAGGCCCATGTTTGCATCTGTGTACATGATAACTAAAAAACGAAGTCGATAAAACACCGAACTTGGTATTTAAGTTTAGTATCTTCCAAGGATGCAACATGAAGATTTTGAGAAAAATCCCCCCACCCCAAACTAACCTTTACATAGAACATTTTTCAAAAAGTTTGATTTTCTCAAAAATGGCTCCAACGATCTTCTTCAAAATATTGTATATTAAACATATTTGTCTGACAAATAATATTTATATGTTGAATTTTCTGGGAATAGCCTCTGAAGACAACTTTATTCTGGATGAATTTTATGGAATTTTGCATAACTGCTAAACCAAAGAGATGGACAAAAACTTACCATACAAAAAATGTAAGGCACTTTAAAACACACAATTTATGTGCTATACTTTTTTTTTGTGGAATTGATCGTTTTTAGATATTTCTTGTCTTTTGTTACAGCTTTGAAGAACTTATACTTCTCTCATACAGGAATGTGTCAACTCCTGTGCATACAAACAAAGGAACTTCAGTCACATAGCAACCAGCTTTTGACTATCACTTTAACCTATGGTACTCCCTTATTTTGCTTCTACTTATAAGGAAGCAAGTAATAAGACTATTTCTGCTAATTTTTTCTCGATTAGCATGAAGTAAAAAGAAGCATTAGCTTTTTAACAATAATTTGTTGCAGAGATGTAGAGAAAGTCATGTGAATGGAACACATCAGATTTTTAGAAAAACATATGTGTGTGTGTGTGTCTGTAGAGAGCATAGCACAAAAACGAAAGGTTGGTTAAGTACCAAATTTGGTATTTAAATTGAGTATCTTCCAACGTACGACACGACAACTTTCAGGAAAATATCCCAACCCAACTACCCTTCACATATACCACATTTTGAAAATGTTCATTTTCTCAATAATCCTCTAATGATTTTGATTAAAATACCTTATATTTAAGACACTTTTATGACAAACTAAATGTATATCTCACATTTTCTCAGAAGACCTCTTTATTCTGGATGATTTTTATATAATTGGCAAACCCTAAGAGATATACAAAAAATGTACATTGGAAGAGAGGTAAGTCTGCATCATGTTTCGTACACATACAGCATACAAAAAAATGTATATGATATAAATTGCTTTTGCAAGATATACATTTTTGAGTAGAAAGATTTTGTATATCTGTTGTGGTTTATCATTTATGAAGAGGCCTTAGTAGACTGATGTTCTATTTGCTCTTAGCACTTAATCGAAATCATTACTACAATTTTGAGAAAATGGAATATTTTATAAATCATTGTTTGTGTCACTTTCTTGACAGATACTGGAAAAAATACCAAGTTTGACTTTAGGAGTTTAGTGTTATTCTCTTGCCCATAAAGTTTTTTCTGAAAAAGAAAATTGGAATCAGGGGTCCTCAAACTATGTATAAAATTGTTGTTGGGTGTATTACAATACCTTCTCTATACACCATGTACATAACATGTGTAGAGAAACTAAAAAGCATTTTAAAATGTGTTGTGTAACTATTGTGTGTACACAAACTATCCTTTACATGAAAGATTCTTCTAGAATTTTTATTAAAATACACTATATTAAAGATATTTAAATGAAAAATAAAACATATATATATATATATATATATATATATATATATAAAATTTTCCGGGAATAGTCTCTAAAGACCTCTTTATTCTGGATACTTTTACATTTCTTTTTTTGATAGTGTTTAACGCCCGCTTTTACTACCAAGGCATTGCAGGTGAATATTTTTGCATAACTGGTAAACCATAAGAGATAGAGAAGTACAGATCTTGTTGAAACACACAATTTATGTTCTATATATACTTTTTCTGTGCATCTGTTAATCATTTCCACAATATTCCTTTTTGGTTTTTAAATTTCCAATATTTATACTTTTCTCAAATGTGAAGTTATTACTCACATTTTTTCATAATGGCAAATCAAAGAGAACAGAATTTCAATACCATCACATAACAACTGGCTTGTAAAGATTTGATTGTCGCTTAAGCGTAGTGTATATCCCTGTTTATGTTGCATCTATAAGGAAACATGTAATAAAAGGATTTCTGGTAATGTTAATCTTGGTTAGATTGAAGAATAAGGTTTTTTAAGAATAACTTATAGAATGGGTAGAGATATCATATGAATGTAACATGTCATTTTTTTTTAAAATAATGTGGATTATATTAAACAGATTCAAGGCTAATAAAAATGTTCATAAAATGTCAAATAAATGACAAAATGATTGTGGATGTTAGTAATAGCAAAGCCATGAGTGTTACATTTTTTTACTTTCTCTAGCCCCGTATGTACAATGTACATAGGGATAGACAAGTATAGTATTCCACCCAAAAATTTGATACTGAGATTTCACTGGAAATACATGTTTTAGGGTCCCCTGTATCCAAAAAAGCATTTTCACAAAAAGGTTCATGTGTGTGTGTGTGTGAACACGGTAACTCAAAAACGAAAAGTCGGTAAAGCACCAAACTTGGTATTTAAGTTTAGTATCTTCCAGGGATGCGACACAAAGATTTTGAGAAAAATCCCCCCACCCCAAACTACCCTTTACATGGAACTTTTTTCGAAAATTTTGATTTTCTTAAAAATGGCTCTAATGATTTTGATTAAAATATTGTATATTAAAGATATTTAGCTGACAAATAATATGTATATCTTGAATTTTCTGGGAATAGCTTCTAAAGACCTGTTTATTCTGGATGAATTTTGCTTAATTTGGAATAACTAGTAAACCGTAAGAGATAGACAAAAACTTGATGTACAAAAAATGTAGGTCTTGTTAAAATACACAAGTTATGTCATATACATTTTTCTCATGGAGCTTACAGTTTTCGAGGTATTCATTGTTATTAGTTTCAGTTGTGAAGTACTTACACTTTTCTCAGACGGGAGTGTGCGGTTTTCTTTGTTCTACTCCTGGCCAAGAAAAAAAGGGATTTGTAATGGCAATCGCATAAAGACAGCTTTTAAAACATTTGACTATGGCTTTAACCTAGTGTATTCCCTTATTTTTTTCCTACTTATAAGGAACTAAGTAATAAGGACATTGTGCTAATGGGTATCTCGATTAGCAAGATGCGGAAAGAAGAATAATCTTATGTAAGAAGTTTTGTAGAACAGCTAGAGAAAGTCATGTGAGTGTAACACATCAGATTTTTTAAAATTGTGATATTATCAAGCTGGCTGCATGTAACGTTATACAATGCAAGTGGCATAAGAAAGGCAACAAAACTGATTATAATACTTATAGATTATTACTAAGGGACTTCAGAAACTTGTTAAAAAAATCCAATTGTTCAAACCCAGGCTAACATATGGCTTTTATGGAGCTTAAAAGTGACAACCCCATTTGAGTAAATTTATTGGCATGTAAAATAACTCCTGCAGGAAGAAATTCCAGCTCACTAGGAGTGCTATATGATCCTGGCATTGTTAAATATTCATTAAAATATGGTTTGACATTTCTGAAATTTGCTCTTTCTTGTATAATGGCTTAGCAGCTGAATATTTTAATCTGTGTGGGAATTAATGTCCCTTAAGATGAATATGTTACATATATCACTTAAAGGTTTGCAGCACATATCTTTTATGTTTCATCGTATCCTAATGAAGTCTTGCTTTTCAGGGATTGTATTAATTTTTTTTTATTTCAGTTGCACTTGTGGGTACTATCCCTAAGGATGTAAAATTTTCCATATGGGATTCAAAGAAATCATTAAGTTTTAGAGTTGGCAAAGATACTGAAAAGTTATGCTTCAATAGCACAGAGGGAAAGATTAAAGTTGCCAAAAGAGTTTATGACAAATGAAAAGCTATTAAAGTGAAATGTCATGCCTCAGTTTTTCTGAAATCATATTTTCTTGTGAAGGTGAGGTTCTTGCAGTCCTTAACATACTTAGAGGTGTGCCTCAAGGATCCACATTGGGACCAATGGGGTATGTCATCTCAAAATAATTTGAGATCACTTTGTGAGAAATGTGAGTCAGTTGATAAAATTTAATACTGTGCTGGCATGTTGCTGGTAGCTCAGCAATAAAGCAACTGGCTAAAGACCGGGAGATCCATGGTTCAAATCCCAGCTATGGCATTGAATTTAGTCTGACTCTACCTATCCAACTCCTGTCCTACACCAGCATGTGTGAAAAAACAACTACATCATTTTGAAAAGTGGTTTGCGAAGTGATCATCTTGCCCCTGCCATTATTCTTATTACCTTTTTTTGCATGATGAAAACTTTTTTAGCATTTACTGAATTTCCCCAAAATATTATTCCATAGGTCATCAATGAATGAAAATAAGCATAATAAGCTGTTTTTAGTATGCTCTTATTTATAAGCTGAATTAAAGCATGCAGAGCTCAGTTTGGGTAAGATATAATCAATATAGTGTTTCATGTTACCATCAATCATAAGACCTAGGAATTTTGTATTACAGGCTTCTGCAATCTGGTTATTTTCATATTCTATCCTTAGGTTCGCCATGTTTTTATGATTTGTGCAAAAATTAATGTAGCTAGTTTAATCAAAATTTATGTGAATTTTGTTGCTTCCAATTATTTAGTGTGTTGAAGATTTTATTAGATGAATCTGGAGCTGACTGACATTGTGTTCTTTAATTATAATACTTGTGTCATCCACAAAAAGAACTGGATAGGCCTTGTTTATTACTGCAGGTAGATCATTTATATAAAATAATAAGGGACCCAGAATAGAACCTTGTGGGACACCTGCTTTATTTCAGACCATTCTGAATATACATTGCTATTATTTGAAGTATTTATTATAACCTTTTGCTTTCTGTTTGATAAGTAAGATGTAATCCATTAACACCCTTTACCCCTACTACCATAATGTGATAATTTTGATAGAAGCATTTCATGATTAACACAGTCAAATGCCTTTTGATAGATCACAGAATATTCCTCGTGTACTCCTGGTTACTAAATCAAGTTCTCATTTAAGTCTACATGATGTTGTTATACCATGTAATAGTCATTTATAGAATTGCTATTTATTTTCTTTATGTGGAGTGGTAAACAGGAGCTAATGCTTCTTATGAAAGTGTTATAGAAGGAGTTGAACAGCATTTACATTATTTGAAATATACATTTCTTCCGATTCCTCACACAGTATGACTTTAAAACACTCTATGCTTTCTTTATTTATAATTCTAAAGCTGGTTACGACATTGTTTTTTTGGAATTGATAGTCAATTTTGATGAGTTTTCCATCATGGTCTGAAAGTCTTAACAAAGGATTGTATTTCATGGTACTCCTTTTTAGACATATTTACAAAAATATTCTTGATAGCTGTTCTGGAATTATTTTGAATTCTAGTTGCAAAATTGAATATGCATAAGATTGTATGATCTTAATAGTGAACAAATTTGCATCTTTTGATTGCTATCAAGAAATCTATGTTCAAGTCACAGCACAAAATAAATTGAATCTTTGGTTTGAAGAGCAGTTTTAGAATAATATCTAAGTTATGTAGAAAGTTGTCAAGATTTCCTCTATATACAGCCAATATAATTACTCTATTAATATGAACAAAGGGTTGTTCTAGACAGTACTTTTCAAAATCAATTACGTTGAAACTTATATTATTCTTAAAAAAGATGTTAGAGAGTTAGATGTTTAGAGAATTTTTGTCTACAGTACCAAACTGCTGTTTTATAACCATTCATTAAAAAATGTAATATTCCCTGTATTTCTAAATGAAAATCTGTGATACATAAAAATCTGGATATAACTTTTCAGATTTGAAACTAATTAATACTTCACTTACTTTATATCTTAAACTTTGAATGTTTTGGTTACTGTGAGTGAGTTCTCTTTTTATAACACATGAGACCCATGCCTGAGCAAAGCTCGGGCAGGTATTTCTAATGCTTTTAATGCAATTCCACGACCGTAACTCGGTCTTGGGCTATGCGGCAAAAAACATACATCAATTATCATTTGGTTGTCTGATTTGTGCTACCATCCGTCCTTGCTTTGGTCAACTATTAGGAAATTTAGGAGAGTTAGTAATATTGGTTGCTTGCAGGTAGTCCTGCTATTTTCCTTGAAGGCGGTCATCTATTTGTTACATTTTGTGTTCTTAAATGTTAAAATGCTGCATTTTCCACGACTTCTGTGAACTGAAGCTGAAATTCAGTATGCAAATGAAGCCCTAGAAAATTCCGATTCCGAGGTAGGTTTTCGAACTTTCAATAAATAGAGTGTAAGCTGCTTTACGCAGTTTTTTTTCAAACTCATATTTGATACTTGTTGTAAATTTAAAATAAAATATTAATACGGAAGTTATGACTATTTTCTTACTTGTTGAGAAATCCTTGAATACAATACTTTTTGGCAGATTTGATTGATGTACTGTAAATAATTACTCAAAGTAGGCGTAAAAACCCGGGTTTCTTGGCCCTTCAACTAAAGAAATGCCTGGGCTTCAATGTGTTAATGACTTGGAACAATGATTATCTGGTTGCTGTTTTATTTCTGAAATATTTACTCTAAAAAAAGGAGCGACATTACTAGTGACAAGAGCAGGAATATTACCATATCCTTGTCTCGAGAGTTGATATGCAAGCCATGCTGCTTCTCGACCAACGGCCCTCACCCTCCTGCTTGTCATTTCACAAAGCTCATATTAGTGGTCCATGTCCATTCAGGTCCCCCCACTATTAGTACATGATCTCCTTTGCTTTAACATTCCCCCCCTTGCTGGTAACAATATATTCCTCCTCACCTGGAGATGCCAAGAGCATCACTACTACCTAACACCCTATGTTTGGCACCAGAGTAGGCGTTCTCTGATCCCGGCTCTGCCATCGTCAAAGCCGAGAACCTGTTACTCAGCTTCAATTCAGGAGATTTATCACTAGCACACCCTAAACTATGTCTAAGTTTTGGACTGGAATACACCTTCAATTCCCAACCTCAGGCTTAGCTGGAGGCACACTCACCAAGCTCTTTTACACAACCAAACCTGACCTACACTTCCACTACAGTCCACTAAACATCACATTCCAATACACTAAACACTACTTACTAATACCACTGTCACCAGGTTCTCTTATTCACACTATACTTATTTACAATATGAAAATAGATAGAAAATTTGAACGGCTAAGTTAACTAAATATATGTAAATACCAAACCAATATGGCGGTCTGGCTATAAACTGTTAAACTAAACTATAAATTACACTTCCACGAATATTAATAGTTGACTGAGATCTTATACTTAGCTTCTAACACTTTTAACTCACTATTACATTGATAAATGTATAAAATTTGCGAAGATTGGCCTGAAGAAGAAAACAGCAAGTCCTGTGGGAGACGACTCTTTATCCGAGGAACTGCAACACATCTTTGTCCCAAAAGAAGAGCACTACGCCAGTTACTAAGTGAAAATGCTGCAAAGATGGTCCCCAGTCCAAGTTCATCATGTATCTGTACATTCACTATAAACTTTATTTTGAAAGACCTGCAGATAATTAATTTTGTTTGAGGTTGCACCTCCCCAAATCAGACAAGTGAGTAAAGGACAAGTAAAGACTTCTATAAAAGAAAACCATTTGGAATTGAAATAAGGATAACATTGCGTAATCATTTAGCAGTGTCATCAGCACGTTTCCAAGGTATAGCCATATTTTGTAAAGTAATAGGAGGCACGATGTAATGTAAAAATCTGATATGTTACATTCACACGACTTTCTCTACATCGCTCAACAAATTATTGTTAAAATGCTTATTCTTCTATCTACTTTATGATAATTGAGATAAACATTAGCAGAAAAGGTCTTATTACTTGCTTTCTTTTAAGTAGAAGGAAAATAGGGGAATACACTAGACTAGAGTGATTGTCAAATCTTTTAAAAGCCTGGTTGCCATTTGACTGAAATCCATTCTATGCATGGCCAGGATTTTACAACAACTTTCCATGTGAGAAAAGTAAAGTATTTTAAATCTGAAACAAATAAGCAATATCTCAGAAATGGTAAATTCCACCAAAAAAAAAAGTATATGATATAAATTGTGTGTTTTAACGTAATCTACATTTTTGGTGTAGTAAGTTTTTTTCTATCTCTTATGGTTTATGAGTTATGCAAAATAAAGAGGTCTTTTAAAGGCTATTCCCAGAAAATTCAAGATGTACATTTTATTTGCCAGGTAAATTTAATCAAAATTTTGAAATTTTTTTCCATGTAAAGGGTAGATTGGGGTGGGGAGATTTTTCTCATAATATTTGTGTTACATACCTGGAAGATAATAAACTTAAATACCAAGTTTTGTATTTTCCTGACTTTTTGTTTTTGAGCTATCGTGTTGATAAATACATGGACACACACTCACACACACACACATAGACCTTTTTCACACAGAGGACCATAAAAGGTGTATTCTGGTGAAATCTTGGAATCAAATATTTGGGTGCAATGCAATATCTTCTCTATACAGTATGTACATAGTATGAGTAGAGAAAATAAACATCATGGTTTCACATTTGTTGTGATTCAAAGAAATTCTCTAATTGTCCAGGATACTAGTATATTGAGATGTTTGTAATCTTTGAATTGTGGTATCAAGCTCATAGTGCCTGTGACATCATCAGCGTACATGGCAGTGAGGTAAGGTGGGTTTATCATAGGTGCTAAGATGGAGCCTTGAGACACTCCTGGTATTACTGGCCATAGGGCCAATCTGTATGTGATAAATGCGATGTGAGAGAAAGCTATCAATCATATGGTAAAGATAATCCAGCAACCAAAGTTTATAGAACAGTCTGGTGTGACACACTCGATGTAAAGCTGCAATTGTGTGCTCAAAACCATGAGCAACCATCTTGCAGAAACTAATGAGCTGTAGAGTGGTATAACTGGCGCAACAGATCTGGACATGTGAAAATCTTAATGAGAGCTAGGAAGCAAGTTATACTTTCAGTTCACCAGTCGATTCATGCCTGTCACCTGCACTGATAAACATGTGTTATATTATCTACAAAACATCTATACAAATGGCCTACTATATAAACAATGTCAATCGTCTGCTTCCAATTCTTCCCCAACTGACAGTCCTTCGTCTTCGCCCACATCATTGCCATTATCAATGTTATCGCTACTTTCTGCACCATTATCCTGGATTAAAATTCTTTTTGATTTTCTTCAATTCTTTCTAATATTATCAACTTGTTGACCTACATTTTCCCAAACTGGCTTGCCAATTTCTGCAATTCGCTGGCGACACAACTGTTCCACATTTTTTTAATTTAAAAGTGATATATTAAGTTTTATTTTTCTTTCTTTCTTATCTTTGAGAACCCTGGAAATGGGACTCAGTGAAATATCAGTTGCCTGTCTATTCTTTCATTCACTTTCTACAGGCTTCTAAAGACTTTGGAGAACATACATATTCTTCATCTCTGTCTCTTGTTTCATGAAGTCAAGAATATTTGCAATTATTTCTCTGCTCTGACCAAGTAATACCTTGCCACTTAACTTTGAAAACGTAGGAGTCATGGTTAAAAAATAAAAGAAATAAATATTTACTGCCCACTTTGAATACAAACATGAGGAAGACTTTCAATATAGACTGTCCAAAGTTTGCTTGTTGTGACTTTAAGTAAGCAAAGTATAACATAAACTCTGATAAGCTAGGCTTGGTTGCTGGGTTGGCAAACAGAGTCATGATTCCACAAGTTTTGTGCAGGCAATAACTGCAAAATCCAAATTGTTGTGGTGGTATCACTGCATTGCGATAATTACTATTTTGGATAGCCAGAGTCAGACTGAAACTGTGGAACAGGTGGAATCTGTGTATAAGGGACAAAAGTGAAAAAAAAATCTGATGTGTTCCATTCACATGATTTTCTCTACATTTCTATCAAATTATTGTTAAAAAGCTTATTTTTCTATTTACTTCATGCTAATGGAGATTAACATTTGCACAAATGCCCTCTTGTAAGTAGAAGGGTAAAACAATAGTTAAATCTTTTAAAAACCGTTGCTCTGTGGATGAAATCCATTTCTTTGCATTGCCAGGAGTTCAGAAATTCCCCTTTGTGAAGAGTGTAAGTATTTTAAAATTGAAAGTAATAAGGAATATCTAAAAAATGGTCAACTCTACGAAAAAATGTATATGACATAAACTGTGTGTTTTAACAACATCTACATTTTTGTGCAGTAAGATTTTGTCTATCTCTTATGGTTTACCAGTTATGCAAAAGTCATCCAGAATAAAGATGAAGCTATTCCCAGAAAATTCAAGATATATATTCTATTTGTCATGTAAATATCTCTAATATATGGTATTTTAATCAAAATCATTAAAGCCATTTTTGAAAATTTTCCCACGTAAAGCGTAGTTTGGGTTTGGGGGGATTTTGCTCAAAATCTTTGCATTGCATCCTTGGAAGATACTAAACTTAAATACCAAGTTTGGTATTTTACCAACGCTTCATTTTTGACTTATTGTGTTCAAAGACACACTGACATACACATGGGCCTTTTTTTTTTTTTTTTTTTGATAAAGGTACCCTAAAACATCTATTTCTGGTGAAATGTTGATATCAAATTTTTCTTTGGAATACAATACCTTCCCTATAGACTATGTACATAGAGAAAGTAAATATATAATAACATTTTGAAAACTGTTCTGTAGTCAAAGTAAATTATTACCCACCTGGAAAATGTATCATGAATATTTTCAAGCAATGACGCGAGCTTATGTCTACTTTGACTATTTCTGACATTGTAATAATGCAGGGATATATAAATAAATACTCAAGATTTAAAATGCATGCCTACTTTTGTATTTATACATAAGGTGACGCATACACGTGAATCATGGTGGGCTCCACAAACCACTAGAAAAATAGGTAAGCCTGTTGCATAGGTGCTGGGATACCTGTGATGCTGTAAATCCATCAGTACACAGAGTGGTTACCAACACAAATGCATGAGATTATTGTTATCATCACTGAATGAGGAAACTTTTGAGAAGAGTGAAGAAACAAATTTGCTTACAAATGGTCAATATAATGCAGCCAATTATGTGATCCATGATTTTTAAATTCTTGGTGACAGAAAATATTAACACATACAGGGGTAAGGGTCTGTTTACTGTGCAACATTGTAAAACCATACCAACTTTAGAAATTCAATGAGCAGAAAAGTCCAAGGGAATACAACCTGTTAATAGCTGCTAGATGACATTCAATGCTAAGGGAAATCACATGGTTATGGATGACATACGATAACATTAAAAATCAAATACATTTTTATGTAATGTTGAAAATGAGTCGGAATAGTAATACTTACCTCACTTATATGTATTATGTCCAAAACATATGTTTCAAGGGCAATTGCCATCTTCTTCAGTTGAAGTCCGAATGTATTAACTATCGTTCCCTTGGTGACATTGTTTAAATAAATAAATAAAAACGTACTTGTTTCACATATAAACTATATTTTTGTCATCATAACTCTTTAAAATTAACAAGTAGCATTAGTAGTACATAAAATTATTATTACTATTAATATTATCATCCTGTCGCCTGCGGTGCCAGAGCAGTAAAAGTGGGTGTTAAACACTACCAAAAAAAAAAAAAAAATCATCATCTTGATTATTATTATTAATATTATATTACTTTTAAGAATAACTGTCAGCTCAACACATGTATGTGTTAGCTCTTTAGTTATGTCATTGTAGGCCTTAAAAAGGCTGTTTTGATGTGGAAGAAGATAAAGGAAGAGGCGATAAACAGTAACAGTAAAGGAAAAAAATGAGATTCGGAAGAAGCATGCTGTGAGGGAAGAACGATGCAGGTTCAGTTTTTAAGGAAAATAGGATAGTTTAAGCTGGAGAACAGTTTCTGGAGAATATCACAAGAAAACTCTGGAACACTCACTATGAAAGTGATGCCCTTACTGTTATTATGCCAACAGCATCCTTGTTTTCCCACACTGTTAATTGCATATTTCATCCTTTCCACACTACCCTAAGGGTGCACTGCTTCCCCCCTTTTCCCAATACCAACTATATATGCTCCATTATGTAGAATATTGCGCTTTTCAGATGCAAAGGTTGCCTGCCTGATGTTACATGGCAAACAGACCCTTAATCAGCAACATTACCATACAAGTAACTTCAGTGCCCACTGGTCAAAATGTTATAATTGTTAAGACTTGTTATAGATGAAATTAGAATATTTTATCACCGTGTATAAAAGAAAAGTGACTGTTTCTGAACTTGTTACATATGAGATCACTTAAGTATAGCTATAAGTGGAAATGGTCAATCAGAAAACGTGGAAATGTTTTGTAAACTGCTAACACAATGAAGAAAATCTGATATGTTACACGCACATGACTTTTCTAACTTCTACAAACAAACTTCTTACAAAGGAATATTCTTCTTTCTACATCATGATAAATATTAGCAGATATGTAGTTAATACGTCCCTTATAAGTAGAAGGAAACTAAAGGAATGTGCTACACTAAAGTGATAGTCAAATGTTTTAAAAGCTATCCTTATGCAACTGTCATTGAAATTCGGTTCTTTGTTTGGCCAGGAGTAGAACAGAAGAAAAATGGACACTTGCTGTCTGAGAAAAGTACAAGTATTTTAAAATTCAAACCAATTGTAAGGTATATGTTGAAAATGGTCAACTCTACAAAAAAAAAAAAAACTACATATTATATAAATTGTGTGTTTTAATGAGATCTGCATATTTTGTATAGTAAATTTTTGTCTAGTTATGCAAAATTTAGAAAAATTTATCCAGAATGAACGGGTCTTCAGAAAATTCAATATATATATGTATATATATTTATTTTATTTGTGATGTAAATAGCTTTATTATATGCTACTTTAATCAAAATCATTAGAGCCATGAGAAAATAAAAAAATTCAAAAAAATTTTCACATAAAGGGTAGTCTGGGGTGGGGGAATTTTCTTAAAAATCTTTGTGTTGCATCCTTGGAGGATACCAAACTTAAATACCAAGTTTGGTAATTAAAGGTCTTTTAGTTTTTGAGCTAAGCTGCCCACACACACACACACACACACATGGTCCTTTTTCTAAAAATGTTTTTTTTTTTTGGATTCAAGGAGTCTCAAACATATATTTCCATATAAAATATTTCTGTGCAATACCATATGTACTCTATGCGCCTGTAGAGAAAGTTTCAAGGATATGGGTTCAAACCTGGCAGCGGACAACAGATTTTTTCGGGCGTAAAAATTCTTAGAGTGGCTTTCTTCAGAACGGAAGTAAAGCAATTGGTCTCGTGTCGCAGATTTACAGCATGTAAAAGAACCTCAAACCTGATAAAGAAGCCTCTGAGCAAAATTAATAGGCCTTTTATGCCCAATATAGAATAGGATGCCGAGAATCACAGTAGTTAAAGGGCATCCATAAATAAAACTCCAGTTCATTTCATTTTCAGAGAAAGTAAAAATTATTTAACTCAAATTCTCTATTATTAGGCTTTTGAGCATGTCTACAGTTTCAAGGTTGTCTGAAGAGTACAAAATAATTCAGGATTAAGAAGCTAAAAGTGACTATCAGACAACTTGGCAGTAGGTACTTCAGAAATTGCTGGCACAATGTAAAAGTGTTTTGAAGACTGCCAATGCAACAAATTTTTTTTTCTCAAATTGTGCATTTTAAGGCAGTTTTGAGCATATTTTACAATATCCTAGTTACTAAAAAAATATACAAAAAACATATGATGGGGACTTCACAGGTTATCAGCAGAAATGTCAAGTTATAAACATTTTTATTGTCATGTAAATCATTAGAGTTTTTCTTATGAAACGTATATAACACAACTTTATAACAGGATACTTTAATGGTTCCCAAGGTTGCAGGCTCAAAGCGAGTGCACGGTGATGGAAGGGTCCTGTGTCAGGTACTTATGCCACACAAAAGAAACTCAAGCATGACAAAAGGCCTCACAGCAGTCATCTCACCCAATATAGAATTGGCCGCTGAGAACCATAAAACAATGAGAACATGCTATAACCGCTTTTGTGTTATTTTTATGCAGCCTCTATTTCACCTAATTTACCCGAGTTCGTCAGTTTTTTCATTACATACTTATTGCAGTAAAATGCAGGTAAGTTTACCTTTACTACATCAATACCTTGTCTGCATGAATAATTTTTGTATTGTTAAAATCTATTACAATTTCTGGACATTATGTGTTAATTTCTTCACTCTGAAATACAGCCTAAGTATTATTATTAACATACAGTTTACGTTCAATTTTAAAAACTGGAATTGTTTCGTTTTGGTTGGCAACGTTACATTCAGCGCATGAATGTTTCTTCGGTTGGCTAAGCTGGTGATGAAGTCCAATGCTCTCGCACTTGCTAGCCGACGACAACACTTATCCTACACTATTGCCGAGTTTTTTTTAAAAAATGAAGTACCTTGAGGTGTTGGTAAACGAAACGCACATTACCAGTATGTACGCATTTATCGTTACCAAATCAAGTATTTACTACAGCCATTACCTACATTCCGAGAGTACTTGTAAACAAGGAGTACTTTTACAATATCCTCAATAAATGCTTATAACTGTTTCCGCAAATTACATAGCAACAAATTTCCTTACATATCTACGTTGTTGATTACTTACCTCTTCTTCCCTTATTGACTTAATAAACATCACGTTATGATCATCCTGGCCGAAGCTCCTACAGAACAGGAAATGGCTGTTCTAGGTTATGATTGGTGAGAAATGCATGTGCAATCTTAGAGCAGAACATGATGAACTGATGAGAATTCCTATGGATCGCAGTTTGTTAAACTGGTAGATAGACACATGTAAGCAAACCTTTTTTCCTTTTGAACTTTGAAACCTGACCTCACTGTTGTAAAATTTGGCACTCCGCGTTCAGATAATTCTGTTTGATTTGCATTAGTTGTAAGTGCATTATGCCAGGTTGTGCCGTTACAAACTGCAGAACTTATGATAAAATAACAAAAGGCTCCGACATTGTGTATCACAGATTCCCGAAAGATCCTGCTTTGATCGACATTTGGATATCAAAATGTAAGCGTTTAGATACGTTGAATACAGAGAAATCTTGGGTTTGCTCTCGGCATTTCACAGCAGATGATTATTTGCGTGATTTGAGAGCGGAATTATTAGGACTGAAGCCCAAAAAACGTTTAAAACCAGATGCTATACCTTCAATAAATATACCAGGTGAGTTTTGCATGAACATAAATCACGGTACTGTTATTCATGATAACGCATGTGGGTTCTACTGCCGTAGATGGGAACTAGCGTCTTACAAAATGAAGCGTAGTCAAAGATTGCTAAAATTCGCGAAATAAATGTTGCCAGCTTATGACGCAATTAGTGAAATATTGGAGTTTGGCTTAACAAACTGCCCACAACCTGTCGTCGCTCCGCAGTTTGTAGCCTGCTTCACTCCGCTATTTATACTTTGTCAGTTAGGACCCTCTTTCATTTGTTGAGACTGCCAGTGCTTCCTTTATTTTGGATTGCCATGTTATGAGGGGACTAATTCCCATCTATGAGGGTTTATCCCATTAATACCAGGTACAAGAGCCTTATTCTTTCAAAAATTATATTTTAAAAGAAACATTTATCTACTGAAAGATATAACCAGTGAGTAAAAAAAAGTAAGAACCAGCTGCACAGTGTTTTGTATGTCCCAGTCCTTGCCACTCATTGCCGTCTGCCGCTACCATAGAAAGGTGCAGATGAAACCAATCAACATTTTTAAAACTACTTTTAAAGCCTTTATTTACCAATGTTATTAAAGAAGATGCTGAAACTGGCCACATATATTTTTGGCACCACTTTAGGAAACTATCCATCACTTGCTGTAGTTCACGTTAAGAAATGCTGGCCATTTCCTGGCAGGTATTTTGTTTTAATTCTTCCAGGGTGTCTTGTACACTTTATGCTTTAAGTTACCCCAGAGATAGAAATGACAGGGGATTAAGTGGGGGGACCGAGGGGGCCACAAATCTCTACTAATAATTCTGTCCTGAAACACACTTTCAATTGTTCTCAGCAAAAGATTGGTCATATGAGTCTTGTTGAAAAAGGCAAAATGATGCTCCCAGTGTGTTAATTCTGTTAAAAAAAGGCAAAATCATGCTCCCAGTGTGTTAATTCTGTTAAAAAAAGGCAAAATGATGCTCCCAGTGTGTTAATTCTGTTAAAAAAAAGGCAAAATGATGCTCCCAGTGTGTTAATTCTGTTAAAAAAAAGGCAAAATGATGCTCCCAGTGTGTTAATTCTGTTAAAAAAAAAGGCAAAATGATGCTCCCAGTGTGTTAATTCTGTTAAAAAAAGGCAAAATGATGCTCCCAGTGTGTTAATTCTGTTAAAAAAAAAGGCAAAATGATGCTCCCAGTGTGTTAATTCTGTTAAAAAAAAGGCAAAATGATGCTCCCAGTGTGTTAATTCTGTTAAAAAAAAGGCAAAATGATGCTCCCAGTGTGTTAATTCTGTTAAAAAAAAAGGCAAAATGATGCTCCCAGTGTGTTAATTCTGTTAAAAAAAGGCAAAATGATGCTCCCAGTGTGTTAATTCTGTTAAAAAAAAAGGCAAAATGATGCTCCCAGTGTGTTAATTCTGTTAAAAAAAGGCAAAATGATGCTCCCAGTGTGTTAATTCTGTTAAAAAAAGGCAAAATGATGCTCCCAGTGTGTTAATTCTGTTAAAAAAAAAGGCAAAATGATGCTCCCAGTGTGTTAATTCTGTTAAAAAAAGGCAAAATGATGCTCCCAGTGTGTTAATTCTGTTAAAAAAAAAGGCAAAATGATGCTCCCAGTGTGTTAATTCTGTTAAAAAAAGGCAAAATGATGCTCCCAGTGTGTTAATTCTGTTAAAAAAAAAGGCAAAATGATGCTCCCAGTGTGTTAATTCTGTTAAAAAAAAGGCAAAATGATGCTCCCAGTGTGTTAATTCTGTTAAAAAAAAGGCAAAATGATGCTCCCAGTGTGTTAATTCTGTTAAAAAAAAGGCAAAATGATGCTCCCAGTGTGTTAATTCTGTTAAAAAAAAGGCAAAATCATGCTCCCAGTGTGTTAATTCTGTTAAAAAAAAAGGCAAAATGATGCTCCCAGTGTGTTAATTCTGTTAAAAAAAAAGGCAAAATGATGCTCCCAGTGTGTTAATTCTGTTAAAAAAAGGCAAAATGATGCTCCCAGTGTGTTAATTCTGTTAAAAAAAGGCAAAATGATGCTCCCAGTGTGTTAATTCTGTTAAAAAAAAAGGCAAAATGATGCTCCCAGTGTGTTAATTCTGTTAAAAAAAAAAGGCAAAATGATGCTCCCAGTGTGTTAATTCTGTTAAAAAAAAGGCAAAATGATGCTCCCAGTGTGTTAATTCTGTTAAAAAAAAAGGCAAAATGATGCTCCCAGTGTGTTAATTCTGTTAAAAAAAAGGCAAAATCATGCTCCCAGTGTGTTAATTCTGTTAAAAAAAAAGGCAAAATGATGCTCCCAGTGTGTTAATTCTGTTAAAAAAAAAAGGCAAAATGATGCTCCCAGTGTGTTAATTCTGTTAAAAAAAAAGGCAAAATGATGCTCCCAGTGTGTTAATTCTGTTAAAAAAAAGGCAAAATGATGCTCCCAGTGTGTTAATTCTGTTAAAAAAAAGGCAAAATGATGCTCCCAGTGTGTTAATTCTGTTAAAAGAAAGGCAAAATGATGCTCCCAGTGTGTTAATTCTGTTAAAAAAAAAGGCAAAATGATGCTCCCAGTGTGTTAATTCTGTTAAAAAAAAGGCAAAATGATGCTCCCAGTGTGTTAATTCTGTTAAAAAAAGGCAAAATGATGCTCCCAGTGTGTTAATTCTGTTAAAAAAAAGGCAAAATGATGCTCCCAGTGTGTTAATTCTGTTAAAAAAAAAGGCAAAATGATGCTCCCAGTGTGTTAATTCTGTTAAAAAAAAAGGCAAAATGATGCTCCCAGTGTGTTAATTCTGTTAAAAAAAAAGGCAAAATCATGCTCCCAGTGTGTTAATTCTGTTAAAAAAAAGGCAAAATGATGCTCCCAGTGTGTTAATTCTGTTAAAAAAAAGGCAAAATGATGCTCCCAGTGTGTTAATTCTATTGAAAAAAAGGCAAAATGATGCTCCCAGTGTGTTAATTCTGTTAAAAAAAGGCAAAATGATGCTCCCAGTGTGTTAATTCTGTTTAAAAAAGGCAAAATGATGCTCCCAGTGTGTTAATTCTGTTAAAAAAAAGTCAAAATGATGCTCCCAGTGTGTTAATTCTGTTAAAAAAAGGCAAAATGATGCTCCCAGTGTGTTAATTCTGTTAAAAAAAGGCAAAATGATGCTCCCAGTGTGTTAATTCTGTTAAAAAAAAAGGCAAAATGATGCTCCCAGTGTGTTAATTCTGTTAAAAAAAGGCAAAATGATGCTCCCAGTGTGTTAATTCTGTTAAAAAAAAAAGGCAAAATGATGCTCCCAGTGTGTTAATTCTGTTAAAAAAAAAAAGGCAAAATGATGCTCCTAGTGTGTTAATTCTGTTAAAAAAAGGCAAAATGATGCTCCCAGTGTGTTAATTCTGTTAAAAAAAAAGGCAAAATGATGCTCCCAGTGTGTTAATTCTGTTAAAAAAAAGGCAAAATGATGCTCCCAGTGTGTTAATTCTGTTAAAAAAAAAGGCAAAATGATGCTCCCAGTGTGTTAATTCTGTTAAAAAAAGGCAAAATGATGCTCCCAGTGTGTTAATTCTGTTAAAAAAAAAAAGGCAAAATGATGCTCCCAGTGTGTTAATTCTGTTAAAAAAAAAAGGCAAAATGATGCTCCCAGTGTGTTAATTCTGTTAAAAAAAGGCAAAATGATGCTCCCAGTGTGTTAATTCTGTTAAAAAAAAAGGCAAAATGATGCTCCCAGTGTGTTAATTCTGTTAAAAAAGAGGCAAAATGATGCTCCCAGTGTGTTAGTTCTGTTAAAAAAAGGCAAAATGATGCTCCCAGTGTGTTAATTCTGTTAAAAAAAAGGCAAAATGATGCTCCCAGTGTGTTAATTCTGTTAAAAAAAGGCAAAATGATGCTCCCAGTGTGTTAATTCTGTTAAAAAAAAGGCAAAATGATGCTCCCAGTGTGTTAATTCTGTTAAAAAAAAGGCAAAATCATGCTCCCAGTGTGTTAATTCTGTTAAAAAAAAAAGGCAAAATGATGCTCCCAGTGTGTTAATTCTGTTAAAAAAAGGCAAAATGATGCTCCCAGTGTGTTAATTCTGTTGAAAAAAAGGCAAAATGATGCTCCCAGTGTGTTAATTCTGTTAAAAAAAAGGCAAAATGATGCTCCCAGTGTGTTAATTCTGTTAAAAAAAAGGCAAAATGATGCTCCCAGTGTGTTAATTCTGTTAAAAAAAAGGCAAAATGATGCTCCCAGTGTGTTAATTCTGTTAAAAACAAGGCAAAATCATGCTCCCAGTGTGTTAATTCTGTTAAAAAAAAAGGCAAAATGATGCTCCCAGTGTGTTAATTCTGTTAAAAAAAAAGGCAAAATGATGCTCCCAGTGTGTTAATTCTGTTAAAAAAAGGCAAAATGATGCTCCCAGTGTGTTAATTCTGTTAAAGAAAGGCAAAATGATGCTCCCAGTGTGTTAATTCTGTTAAAAAAAAAAAGGCAAAATGATGCTCCCAGTGTGTTAATTCTGTTAAAAAAAAAAGGCAAAATGATGCTCCCAGTGTGTTAATTCTGTTAAAAAAAAGGCAAAATGATGCTCCCAGTGTGTTAATTCTGTTAAAAAAAAGGCAAAATGATGCTCCCAGTGTGTTAATTCTGTTAAAAAAAAGGCAAAATCATGCTCCCAGTGTGTTAATTCTGTTAAAAAAAAAGGCAAAATGATGCTCCCAGTGTGTTAATTCTGTTAAAAAAAAAGGCAAAATGATGCTCCCAGTGTGTTAATTCTGTTAAAAAAAAGGCAAAATGATGCTCCCAGTGTGTTAATTCTGTTAAAAAAAAAAGGCAAAATGATGCTCCCAGTGTGTTAATTCTGTTAAAAAAAAAGGCAAAATGATGCTCCCAGTGTGTTAATTCTGTTAAAAAAAAAAGGCAAAATGATGCTCCCAGTGTGTTAATTCTGTTAAAAAAAAAAGGCAAAATGATGCTCCCAGTGTGTTAATTCTGTTAAAAAAAAGGCAAAATGATGCTCCCAGTGTGTTAATTCTGTTAAAAAAAGGCAAAATGATGCTCCCAGTGTGTTAATTCTGTTAAAAAAAAGGCAAAATGATGCTCCCAGTGTGTTAATTCTGTTAAAAAAAAAGGCAAAATGATGCTCCCAGTGTGTTAATTCTGTTAAAAAAAAAGGCAAAATGATGCTCCCAGTGTGTTAATTCTGTTAAAAAAAAAGGCAAAATCATGCTCCCAGTGTGTTAATTCTGTTAAAAAAAAGGCAAAATGATGCTCCCAGTGTGTTAATTCTGTTAAAAAAAAGGCAAAATGATGCTCCCAGTGTGTTAATTCTGTAAAAAAAAAGGCAAAATGATGCTCCCAGTGTGTTAATTCTGTTAAAAAAAGGCAAAATGATGCTCCCAGTGTGTTAATTCTGTTAAAAAAAAGGCAAAATGATGCTCCCAGTGTGTTAATTCTGTTAAAAAAAAGGCAAACTGATGCTCCCAGTGTGTTAATTCTGTAAAAAAAAGGCAAACTGATGCTCCCAGTGTGTTAATTCTGTAAAAAAAAGGCAAAATGATGCTCCCAGTGTGTTAATTCTGTTAAAAAAAAAGGCAAAATGATGCTCCCAGTGTGTTAATTCTGTTGAAAAAAAGGCAAAATGATGCTCCCAGTGTGTTAATTCTGTTAAAAAAAGGCAAAATGATGCTCCCAGTGTGTTAATTCTGTTTAAAAAAGGCAAAATGATGCTCCCAGTGTGTTAATTCTGTTAAAAAAAAGTCAAAATGATGCTCCCAGTGTGTTAATTCTGTTAAAAAAAGGCAAAATGATGCTCCCAGTGTGTTAATTCTGTTAAAAAAAGGCAAAATGATGCTCCCAGTGTGTTAATTCTGTTAAAAAAAAGGCAAAATGATGCTCCCAGTGTGTTAATTCTGTTAAAAAAAGGCAAAATGATGCTCCCAGTGTGTTAATTCTGTTAAAAAAAAAGGCAAAATGATGCTCCCAGTGTGTTAATTCTGTTAAAAAAAAAGGCAAAATGATGCTCCCAGTGTGTTAATTCTGTTAAAAAAAGGCAAAATGATGCTCCCAGTGTGTTAATTCTGTTAAAAAAAAAGGCAAAATGATGCTCCCAGTGTGTTAATTCTGTTAAAAAAAAGGCAAAATGATGCTCCCAGTGTGTTAATTCTGTTAATAAAAGGCAAAATGATGCTCCCAGTGTGTTAATTCTGTTAAAAAAAGGGCAAAATGATGCTCCCAGTGTGTTAATTCTGTTAAAAAAAGGCAAAATGATGCTCCCAGTGTGTTAATTCTGTTAAAAAAAAAGGCAAAATCATGCTCCCAGTGTGTTACTTCTGTTAAAAAAAGGCAAAATGATGCTCCCAGTGTGTTAATTCTGTTGAAAAAAAGGCAAAATGATGCTCCCAGTGTGTTAATTCTGTTAAACAAAAGGCAAAATGATGCTCCCAGTGTGTTAATTCTGTTAAAAAAAAGGCAAAATCATGCTCCCAGTGTGTTAATTCTGTTAAAAAAAAAAGGCAAAATCATGCTCCGAGTGTGTTAATTCTGTTAAAAAAAAGGCAAAATGATGCTCCCAGTGTGTTAATTCTGTTGAAAAAAAGGCAAAATCATGCTCCCAGTGTGTTAATTCTGTTAAAAAAAGGCAAAATGATGCTCCCAGTGTGTTAATTCTGTTAAAAAAAGGCAAAATGATGCTCCCAGTGTGTTAATTCTGTTAAAAAAAGGCAAAATGATGCTCCCAGTGTGTTAATTCTGTTAAAAAAAGGCAAAATGATACTCCCAGTGTGTTAATTCTGTTAAAAAAAGGCAAAATGATGCTCCCAGTGTGTTAATTCTGTTAAAAAAAAAAAGGCAACATGATGCTCCCAGTGTGTTAATTCTGTTAAAAAAAAAAGGCAAAATGATGCTCCCAGTGTGTTAATTCTGTTAAAAAAAGGCAAAATGATGCTCCCAGTGTGTTAATTCTGTTAAAAAAAAAGGCAAAATGATTCTTCCAGTGTGTTAATTCTGTTAAAAAAAAAAGGCAAAATGATGCTCCCAGTGTGTTAATTCTGTTAAAAAAAGGCAAAATGATGCTCCCAGTGTGTTAATTCTGTTAAAAAAAAAAGGCAAAATGATGCTCCCAGTGTGTTAATTCTGTTAAAAAAAAGGCAAAATGATGCTCCCAGTGTGTTAATTCTGTTAAAAAAAGGCAAAATGATGCTCCCAGTGTGTTAATTCTGTTAAAAAAAAGGCAAAATGATGCTCCCAGTGTGTTAATTCTGTTAAAAAAAGGCAAAATGATGCTCCCAGTGTGTTAATTCTGTTAAAAAAAAAGGCAAAATCATGCTCCCAGTGTGTTACTTCTGTTAAAAAAAGGCAAAATGATGCTCCCAGTGTGTTAATTCTGTTGAAAAAAAGGCAAAATGATGCTCCCAGTGTGTTAATTCTGTTAAAAAAAAGGCAAAATGATGCTCCCAGTGTGTTAATTCTGTTAAAAAAAAGGCAAAATCATGCTCCCAGTGTGTTAATTCTGTTAAAAAAAAAGGCAAAATCATGCTCCCAGTGTGTTAATTCTGTTAAAAAAAAGGCAAAATCATGCTCCCAGTGTGTTAATTCTGTTAAAAAAAAAGGCAAAATCATGCTCCCAGTGTGTTAATTCTGTTAAAAAAAAGGCAAAATCATGCTCCCAGTGTGTTATTTCTGTTAAAAAAAAGGCAAAATCATGCTCCCAGTGTGTTAATTCTGTTAAAAAAAAGGCAAAATCATGCTCCCAGTGTGTTAATTCTGTTAAAAAAATGGCAAAATGATGCTCCCAGTGTGTTAATTCTGTTAAAAAAAAGGCAAAATGATGCTCCCAGTGTGTTAATTCTGTTAAAAAAAAGGCAAAATCATGCTCCCAGTGTGTTAATTCTGTTAAAAAAAAGGCAAAATCATGCTCCCAGTGTGTTAATTCTGTTAAAAAAAAGGCAAAATCATGCTCCCAGTGTGTTAATTCTGTTAAAAAAAAGGCAAAATCATGCTCCCAGTGTGTTAATTCTGTTAAAAAAAAGGCAAAATCATGCTCCCAGTGTGTTAATTCTGTTAAAAAAAAGGCAAAATCATGCACCCAGTGTGTTAATTCTGTTAAAAAAAAGGCAAAATCATGCTCCCAGTGTGTTAATTCTGTTAAAAAAAAGGCAAAATCATGCTCCCAGTGTGTTAATTCTGTTAAAAAAAAAAAAAGGCAAAATGATGCTCCCAGTGTGTTAATTCTGTTAAAAAAAAAGGCAAAATCATGCTCCCAGTGTGTTAATTCTGTTAAAAAAAAAGGCAAAATGATGCTCCCAGTGTGTTAATTCTGTTAAAAAAAAAGGCAAAATCATGCTCCCAGTGTGTTAATTCTGTTAAAAAAAAAGGCAAAATGATGCTCCCAGTGTGTTAATTCTGTTAAAAAAAAAGGCAAAATCATGCTCCCATTGTGTTAATTCTGTTAAAAAAAAGGCAAAATGATGCTCCCAGTGTGTTAATTCTGTTGAAAAAAAGGCAAAATGATGCTCCCAGTGTGTTAATTCTGTTAAAAAAAAGGCAAAATGATGCTCCCAGTGTGTTAATTCTGTTAAAAAAAAAAGGCAAAATGATGCTCCCAGTGTGTTAATTCTGTTAAAAAAAGGCAAAATGATGCTCCCAGTGTGTTAATTCTGTTAAAAAAAAGGCAAAATGATGCTCCCAGTGTGTTAATTCTGTTAAAAAAAGGCAAAATGATGCTCCCAGTGTGTTAATTCTGTTAAAAAAAAAAGGCAAAATCATGCTCCCAGTGTGTTACTTCTGTTAAAAAAAGGCAAAATGATGCTCCCAGTGTGTTAATTCTGTTGAAAAAAAGGCAAAATGATACTCCCAGTGTGTTAATTCTGTTAAAAAAAAGGCAAAATGATGCTCCCGGTGTGTTAATTCTGTTAAAAAAAAGGCAAAAATCATGCTCCCAGTGTGTTAATTCTGTTAAAAAAAAGGCAAAATCATGCTCCCAGTGTGTTAATTCTGTTAAAAAAAAAAGGCAAAATCATGCTCCCAGTGTGTTAATTCTGTTAAAAAAAAGGCAAAATGATGCTCCCAGTGTGTTAATTCTGTTAAAAAAAAGGCAAAATCTTGCTCATAGTGTGTTAATTCTGTTAAAAAAAAAGGCAAAATCATGCTCCCAGTGTGTTAATTCCGTTAAAAAAAAAGGCAAAATGATGCTCCCAGTGTGTTAATTCTGTTAAAAAAAGGCAAAATGATGCTCCCAGTGTGTTAATTCTGTTAAAAAAAAAAAGGCAAAATGATGCTCCCAGTGTGTTAATTCTGTTAAAAAAAAGGCAAAATGATGCTCCCAGTGTGTTAATTCTGTTAAAAAAAGGCAAAATGATGCTCCCAGTGTGTTAATTCTGTTAAAAAAAAGGCAAAATGATGCTCCCAGTGTGTTAATTCTGTTAAAAAAAGGCAAAATGATGCTCCCAGTGTGTTCATTCTGTTAAAAAAAAAAGGCAAAATCATGCTCCCAGTGTGTTACTTCTGTTAAAAAAAGGCAAAATGATGCTCCCAGTGTGTTAATTCTGTTAAAAAAAAAGGCAAAATGATGCTCCCAGTGTGTTAATTCTGTTAAAAAAAAAAGGCAAAATCATGCTCCCAGTGTGTTAATTCTGTTAAAAAAAAGGCAAAATGATGCTCCCAGTGTGTTAATTCTGTTGAAAAAAAGGCAAAATGATGCTCCCAGTGTGTTAATTCTGTTGAAAAAAAGGCAAAATGATGCTCCCAGTGTGTTAATTCTGTTAAAAAAAAAGGCAAAATGATGCTCCCAGTGTGTTAATTCTGTTAAAAAAAAAGGCAAAATGATGCTCCCAGTGTGTTAATTCTGTTAAAAAAAAAGGCAAAATGATGCTCCCAGTGTGTTAATTCTGTTAAAAAAAAAGGCAAAATCATGCTCCCAGTGTGTTAATTCTGTTAAAAAAAAGGCAAAATGATGCTCCCAGTGTGTTAATTCTGTTAAAAAAAAAGGGGGGGGGCCTGAATTGCATTCCCAACTGTTGACTTGAAAAAGGCAAAATCATGCTCCCAGTGTGTTAATTCTGTTAAAAAAAAGGCAAAATGATGCTCCCAGTGTGTTAATTCTGTTAAAAAAAAGGGGGGGGGCCTGTATTGCATTCCCAACTGTTGACTTGAAAAAGGCAAAATCATGCTCCCAGTGTGTTAATTCTGTTGAAAAAAAGGCAAAATCATGGTCCCAGTGTGTTAATTCTGTTGAAAAAAAGGCAAAATCATGCTCCCAGTGTGTTAATTCTGTTAAAAAAAAGGCAAAATCATGCTCCCAGTGTGTTAATTCTGTTAAAAAAAAAGGCAAAATCATGCTCCCAGTGTGTTAATTCTGTTAAAAAAAAGGCAAAATCATGCTCCCAGTGTGTTAATTCTGTTAAAAAAAAAGGCAAAATCATGCTCCCAGTGTGTTAATTCTGTTAAAAAAAAGGCAAAATCATGCTCCCAGTGTGTTAATTCTGTTAAAAAAAAGGCAAAATGATGCTCCCAGTGTGTTAATTCTGTTGAAAAAAAGGCAAAATCATGCTCCCAGTGTGTTAATTCTGTTGAAAAAAAGGCAAAATCATGCTCCCAGAGTGTTAATTCTGTTAAAAAAAAGGCAAAATCATGCTCCCAGTGTGTTAATTCTGTTGAAAAAAAGGCAAAATCATGCTCCCAGTGTGTTAATTCTGTTGAAAAAAAGGCAATATCATGCTCCCAGTGTGTTAATTCTGTTGAAAAAAAGGCAAAATCATGCTCCCAGTGTGTTAATTCTGTTAAAAAAAAGGCAAAATCATGCTCCCAGTGTGTTAATTCTGTTGAAAAAAAGGCAAAATCATGCTCCCAGTGTGTTAATTCTGTTGAAAAAAAGGCAAAATCGTGCTCCCAGTGTGTTAATTCTGTTGAAAAAAAGGCAAAATCATGCTCCCAGTGTGTTAATTCTGTTAAAAAAAAGGGGGGGGGGCCTGAATTGCATTCCCAACTGTTGACTTGAAAAAGGCAAAATCATGCTCCCAGTGTGTTAATTCTGTTAAAAAAAAGGGGGGGGGGGCCTGAATTGCATTCCCAACTGTTGACTTGAAAAAGGCAAAATCATGCTCCCAGTGGGTTAATTCTGTTAAAAAAAAAAAGGGGGGGGGCCTGAATTGCATTCCCAACTGTTGACTTGAAAAAGGCAAAATCATGCTCCCAGTGTGTTAATTCTGTTAAAAAAAAAGGGGGGGGGGCCTGAATTGCATTCCCAACTGTTGACTTGAAAAAGGCAAAATCATGCTCCCAGGGTGTTAATTCTGTTAAAAAAAAGGGGGGGGCCTGAATTGCATTCCCAACTGTTGACTTGAAAAAGGCAAAATTATGCTCCCAGTGTGTTAATTCTGTTAAAAAAAAAAGGGGGGGGTCTGAATTGCATTCCCAACTGTTGACTTGAAAAAGGCAAAATCATGCTCCCAGTGGGTTAATTCTGTTAAAAAAAAAGGGGGGGGCCTGAATTGCATTCCCAACTGTTGACTTGAAAAAGGCAAAATCATGCTCCCAGTGTGTTAATTCTGTTAAAAAAAAAGGGGGGGGGCCTGAATTGCATTCCCAACTGTTGACTTGAAAAAGGCAAAATCATGCTCCCAGTGTGTTAATTCTGTTAAAAAAAAGGGGGGGGGGCCTGAATTGCATTCCCAACTGTTGACTTGAAAAAGGCAAAATCATGCTCCCAGTGTGTTAATTCTGTTAAAAAAAAAAGGGGGGGCCTGAATTGCATTCCCAACTGTTGACTTGAAAAAGGCAAAATCATGCTCCCAGTGTGTTAATTCTGTTAAAAAAAAAAGGGGGGGGCTGAATTGCATTCCCAACTGTTGACTTGAAAAAGGCAAAATCATGCTCCCAGTGTGTTAATTCTGTTAAAAAAAAAGGGGGGGGGCCTGAATTGCATTCCCAACTGTTGACTTGAAAAAGGCAAAATCATGCTCCCAGTGTGTTAATTCTGTTAAAAAAAAGGGGGGGGCCTGATTTGCATTCCCAACTGTTGACTTGAAAAAGGCAAAATCATGCTCCCAGTGGGTTAATTCTGTTAAAAAAAAAAGGGGGGGGGCCTGAATTGCATTCCCAACTGTTGACTTGAAAAAGGCAAAATCATGCTCCCAGTGGGTTAATTCTGTTAAAAAAAAAAGGGGGGGGGGCCTGAATTGCATTCCCAACTGTTGACTTGAAAAAGGCAAAATCATGCTCCCAGTGTGTTAATTCTGTTAAAAAAAAAAGGGGGGGGGCCTGAATTGCATTCCCAACTGTTGACTTGAAAAAGGCAAAATCATGCTCCCAGGGTGTTAATTCTGTTAAAAAAAAGGGGGGGGCCTGAATTGCATTCCCCAACTGTTGACTTGAAAAAGGCAAAATTATGCTCCCAGTGTGTTAATTCTGTTAAAAAAAAAAGGGGGGGGTCTGAATTGCATTCCCAACTGTTGACTTGAAAAAGGCAAAATCATGCTCCCAGTGGGTTAATTCTGTTAAAAAAAAAGGGGGGGGCCTGAATTGCATTCCCAACTGTTGACTTGAAAAAGGCAAAATCATGCTCCCAGTGTGTTAATTCTGTTAAAAAAAAGGGGGGGGGCCTGAATTGCATTCCCAACTGTTGACTTGAAAAAGGCAAAATCATGCTCCCAGTGTGTTAATTCTGTTAAAAAAAAAAGGGGGGGGCCTGAATTGCATTCCCAACTGTTGACTTGAAAAAGGCAAAATCATGCTCCCAGTGTGTTAATTCTGTTAAAAAAAAAAGGGGGGGGGCTGAATTGCATTCCCAACTGTTGACTTGAAAAAGGCAAAATCATGCTCCCAGTGTGTTAATTCTGTTAAAAAAAAAGGGGGGGGCCTGAATTGCATTCCCAACTGTTGACTTGAAAAAGGCAAAATCATGCTCCCAGTGTGTTAATTCTGTTAAAAAAAAGGGGGGGGCCTGAATTGCATTCCCAACTGTTGACTTGAAAAAGGCAAAATCATGCTCCCAGTGTGTTAATTCTGTTAAAAAAAAGGGGGGGGCCTGAATTGCATTCCCATATGTACTGGTGTCAACTCTTGACTTGAAAAAGGCAAAATCATGCTCCCAGTGTGTTAATTCTGTTAAAAAAAAAGGGGGGGCCTGAATTGCATTCCCATATGTACTGGTGTCAACTGTTGACTTGAAAAAGGCAAAATCATGCTCCCAGTGTGTTAATTCTGTTAAAAAAAAAGGGGGGGGCCTGAATTGCATTCCCATATGTATTGGTATCAACTGTTGACTTGAAAAAGGCAAAATCATGCTCCCAGCGTGTTAATTCTGTTAAAAAAAGGGGGGGGCCTGAATTGCATTCCCATATGTTTTGGTGTCAACTCTTGACTTGAAAAAGGCAAAATCATGCTCCCAGTGTGTTAATTCTGTTAAAAAAAGGGGGAGGCCTGAATTGCATTCCCATATTTACTGGTGTCAACTCTTGACTTGAAAAAGGCAAAATCATGCTCCCAGCGTGTTAATTCTGTTAAAAAAAGTGGGGGACCTGAATTGCATTCCCATATGTACTGGTGTCAACTCTTGACTTGAAAAAGGCAAAATCATGCTCCCAGTGTGTTAATTCTGTTAAAAAAAAAGGGGGGGCCTGAATTGCATTCCCATATGTACTGGTGTCAACTCTTGACTTGAAAAAAGGCAAAATGATGCTCCCAGCGTGTTAATTCTGTTAAAAAAAAAGAGGGGGCCTGAATTGCATTCCCATATGTACTGGTGTCAACTGTTGACTTGAAAAAAATTGGGCCTCTAACTCATTCTCTGCAAATTGTACACTCACTTGCCGAGCTGACTGAGTTAACACATACAAATCATAAATAAGTACACACTGTACTGTAGAAAATGTAAGACTTTGTGACTAAGAACAGGACAAAATAATAAATACTGAACTACACAATACAAATCTGTAGTTCCAGAACAGAGCAGTGACCTTGTTTACAGCAGCAGTGGAAAAACACCACGCAGCTGGTTTGGAGGTTTTTGACTCACTTGGTACATATTTACAAAACAGTGTATCACGTGCCACTCGACCACGATATGAATGCACGGTATTGACGTCTTGAAGACTTGGAACAAAGAGAAGTAAGGTCCAAGATGACAGTAGTAATGAACAGTTGCACACAATGAAAACATCTGACTATTGTTTATGCTCAGCCGACTTGTTTAGTTTCTCTTCCCCTGTCATATTGTGGTCGACACAATAGTAAAGTTCTACTCAGAAAAGAAAACTTGCACACTGATATATACATGGGTGAATTATACAGAGCAGAAATTATGAGGTTAGTTTCAATTTTTAAAGATATATTTATATGTTGGTACTCTCGTATAGCTTTACCTAGCATCTTGTGCCCAGTCTTGATCTTGTTGGACGACACACTACCATATACACCATACACAACATCTGTCAAATTAATTGTTTTTCAAGTTTTTGAAATAAAGAACAAAGGACAATGGAAGGGGAGAGATCTCTAGTTGAAGGAATATTTAATACAATCACATTTTTTGGCCTGTCAGAAGTTGTTATTGATAAATTGGTATTATTGCAGTAAACATTGTGTCAAGGCCATAACTTAATTTTGTTCCTTTTTCCTTGGTCTGAAACTAGAGTTAATGTAACAAAATGCTGTACCAGTATTGGTTTAAAACTTTATTAGAATGTGTAATTTTTGTCAAAGAATATTGCAATAATTATCATTGTATTCAAAGTCCTAGGAACATGCCCCCAGATTCCCATGGTTATGGTATCATATGCACATAATTTTATAGAATATATTTCTCATGATAGCTGCTAAATGGGCAAATTAGCAAGAGGTGTTTTATAAACCAGATTTTGTCTGCAAATTGCTTTTATCCAAGTTTCTCAACAGTCTTACCTAGTTAGAAATCTAAAATCTAACAAACAGTACAGAATCGTTCTGTTGATAATGTATAACATATTTCACTAAGTATACCACCAAAATGTCACTTAAATAAGTACACTAACCTGTGTATTGAAACAAATTTCTCTTTCTTTGTTTTTCCTTCTGCTATTTGACAAACTACAACCAAACACCACACGTATTCACCATTACACTGCTTTAAAACTTACAGTCTAAATTTACTGCTTAATTGAACATTTAACACACAAAATCTCATTTTTGCATGCACATTTAACCCGCACAGGGCGTGCTCATCTCTAAGTGTAGTGTCTAAAAATGGTGTCTTTGCAAAATTATGCTTCACCAACCACAATGCATAATAATAGGGCATTTCCAATCTAATCTCTCTCTCTCTCTCTCTCTCTCTCTCTCTCGTCTAAAAATGGTGTCTTTGCAAAATTATGCTTCACCAACCACAATGCATAATAATAGGTCCTTTCCAATCTAATCTCTCTCTCTCTCTCTCTCTCTCTCTCTCTCTCTCTCTCTCTCTCTCGTCTAAAAATGGTGTCTTTGCAAAATTATGCTTCACCAACCACAATGCATAATAATAGGGCATTTCCAATCTAATCTCTCTCTCTCTCTCTCTAGGGCATTTCCAATCTAATCTCTCTCTCTCTCTCTCTCTCTCTCGTCTAAAAATGGTGTCTTTGCAAAATTATGCTTCACCAACCACAATGCATAATAATAGGTCCTTTCCAATCTAATCTCTCTCTCTCTCTCTCTCTCTCTCTCTCTCTCTCTCTCTCTCTCTCTCTCTCTCTCTCTCTCTCTCTCTCTCTCTCTCTCTCTCTCTCCTACTAGAACATACAAGGGTGGTTTGAAAAGTTCTCGGCCTGATAGTGAAAAATGACAATTCATGCTTTCAATGTAGTTTTATTTTGCACCATAATCTCCTCTAATATCAATACTTTTTGTCCAGTGGTGTGCCAATGCCATTATCCCTTTTCTGTAGTATTCTTCTGGAAGTGCTGCAAAGTACCCATTTACAGCCATAATTGCTTCTTCATTGGACGAAAAGCGCCTACCAGCGAGGAATTTCTTCAGTTTAGGAAACAGATGGAAGTCCGAGGGAGCCAAATCTGGGGAATAGGGTGGATGTTCCAGCACTTCATAGTGCAGATCTCTCAGTTTCCCTATTGTCAAAGCATTTTTGTGGGCAAGTGCATTGTCCTCATGGAAACAATTTTTTCTTTTTTAAACCAGGCCTGTTTTCACGAATGCTTGCATTCAATTTGATTAGAAGTTGAGAGTAGTATTCTCCAGTAATGGTTTTACCTTTTTCAAGATAATCAACAAAATTCCTTTGGCATCCCAAAACACTGATGCCATGATCTTTCCATCCTCGCCTTCTTTGGAGCTGAAGAACCAGCTTCTGTCCACTACTTGGATTTGGGTGTGTAGTGGTGAATTTGTTTCACCCATTGTGATGTATCAGCACAAAAAGTCACTTCTATTCTTCTGAAAATGCACCAAGCACTTTTCAGAAAGTGTCGTGCAAATGCATTTTTTATTCACAGTGAGGATACGTGGCACCCATCTTGTGCAAAGCTTTTTCATGTCTAATTCCTGATGCAAGATGTGCCCAATATGTTTCTTTGAAATTCCAAGAGCATTAGCAATTTCACGCACCTTTGTACGCCGATCTTCCAAAATCATGTCATGCACTTTTTCAATGATTTCCAGTGTAGTTACAGTTTTTGAACGTCCTTTGCAGGAGCATCTTAGATGCTTTCACAGCCATGTTTAAAATCTGCCACCCATTTCTTCACACTGGAAACTGAGGATGAAGAGTCACTATACTCATTTACAATCCACAAATGAATTTCTGTAGGTATTAAACCTTCTTTTACGAAGAATTTTATCACAGCACGATACTTGAATTTCTTCATTTTCAAACAATGCGCACTTGCATTGCTTCAAGTAACTGCCTGGAATGACTTGTAATTTTACAGAGTGTGTATTAACATGTGTACCAACATTAGGAAAAAATGCCGCGATCTCTGGGAGAGGCCGAGAACTTTTCATCCACACTCGTATTAACAGCACCGTTGCTGTACACAACCAGCCACATTTCCAAATTTTCTGTTGTTTTTTAACATATTCCTATCTTTCAACATTGCAAGTTATTATTGGCACATACTTCATACATACAGTTTCTATACCAACATAAAATTTGTGATAAATTCTTTATCTGCCTAACCCCACATGTACACTCAATACAAGATGAAACAAATTGTAATTTAAATGAATTGAAGAAAAAAATCTGATGTGTTACATTCACATGACTTTCTCTATATCTCTGCAATAAATTATTCTTAAAAAGCTTATACTTCTATTTATTTCATGCTAATCAGTAAAAAAGCAGAAATAGCTTTATTACTTGCTTCCTTGTAAGTAGAAGCGAAATAAGGGAGTACCATAGGTTAAAGTGATAATCAATAGCTGGTTGCTGTGTCACTGAAGTTCCTTTGTTTGTATGGACAGCAGTTGTCAAATTCCAGTATGAGAAAAGTATAAGTTTTTCATAGCAGAAACCAAAAATAAGGAATGTCACAAAAACGATGAACTCCACGAAAAAAAGTATATAACATAATTGTGTGTTTTAACGTGCTCTACATTTTTTGTGTAGTAAGTTTTTGTCCATCTCTTACGGTTTAGCAGTTATTCAAAATTCAGTAAAATTCATCCAGAATAAACTACTCTTCAGAGGCTATGCCCAGAAAATTCAAGATATACATTTTATTTGTCAGGTAAATATCTTTAATATACGAAATTTTAACCAAAACCGTTAGAGCTATTTTTGAGAAAATCAAAATTTTCGAAAAAAGTTCCATGTAAAGGGTAGTTGGGGGTAGGGGGATTTTTCTCAAAATCTTCGTTTCGCATCCCTGGAAGATACTAAACTTAAATACCAAGTTTGGTATTTTACATACTTTTCGTTTTGAGTTATTGTGTTCACAGACACATTTTGAGCTATGCTGTCCACAGTCACATAGACGCGTGCCACTCCCCACTATCCTTTACATGAAACTTTTTTCGAAAATTTTGATTTTCTGAAAAGTGGCTCTAACGATTATGATTAAAATATTGTATATTAAAGATATTTACCTGACAAATAAAATAAATATCTTGAATTTATTAAGAATAGCCTCTGAAGACTACTTTATTCTGAATGAATTTTACGGATTTTAGTATAACTGCTAAACCATAAGAGATAGACAAAAACTTACGCCACAAAAAATGTAGAGCACATTAAAACACACAATTTGTGTTATATACATTTTTTTCATGGAGTTGTTCGTTTTTTTTTAGATATTCCTTGTTTTTGGTTTCAGCTTTGAAAAACATACTTTTCTCACACAGGAATTTGTCAACTCCTGTGAAGACAAACAAAGGAACTTCAGTCGCATAGCAACCAGCTTTTGACTATCACTTTAACCTATGGTACTCCCTTATTTCGCTTCTACTTACAAGGAAGCAAGTAATAAGGCTATTTCTGCTAATGCTTTTCTCGATCAGCATGAAGTAAATATAACCATTAGCTTTTTAACAATGATTTGTTGCAGAGATGTAGAGAAAGTCATTTGAATGGAACACATAAAGTTTTTTTCCCTTGTAAGCTAGAACGTTTCAAAGTATATTTATGTTTCAAGCCGTTTGCGTTCTAAAGTGTGAATTTTATTCAAATTAAAAAGCAAAGCTAAATGGGATATAAAGACAAATTAAAAAATTCCATTTTTTTTAACTTCAGCAGAAAATGTATACTTTTTTTTTCTTCAATTCATTTAAATTACAATTTTTTTTAACAATTTGTTTCATTTTGTATTGAGTGTACATGTCGGGTTAGGCAGATAAAGAATTTATCACAAATTTTATGTTGGTATAGAAACTATGTATGAAGTATGTGCCAATAATAACTTGCAATGTTGAAAGATCTTTCTCTGCCTATAGGAATGTATTAAAAAACAACAGAACATTTGGTTAAAGTGATAGTAAAAAGCTGGTTGCTTTGTGACTGAAGTTCCTTTGTTTCTATGGACAGCAGTTAACAAATTCCTGTATGGGAAAAGTAAGTTTTTCAAACCTGAAACCAAAAAACGAATATCTCAAAAACGATCAGCTCCATGAAAAAATGTAAAAGACATAATTTGTGTGTTTTATCCTTATCTACATTTTTTGTGCAGTGAGTTTTTGTCTACCTCTTACGGTTTACCAGTTATACAAAATTCAATAAAAATCATCCAGAATAAAGTGGTCTTTAGAGGCTATTCCCAGAAAATTCAGGATATTCATTTTATTTCTTAAATAAGTATCTTAAATATAAGGGATTTTAATCAAAATTGTTAGAGCCATTTTTAAGAAATTAAAAATGTTAAAAAATGTTTCAATGTAAAGAGTAGTTGGGGGTGGGGGGACTTTCTTGAAAATCTTTGTGCTTGGAAGATACCAAACTTAAATACCAAGTTTAGTTCTTAACGGTCTTTTAATTTTTATGCTCCTTAGACACACACATGGACATTTTTCTAAAAATGCTTTTTTTTTTTTTTTTTTTTCCTTTCTTTTTTTTTTCATGGAGTCTCAAAACGTATATTTCCGGTGAAATCTCGGTATCAAATTTTTGAGTGCATTACAATACCTTCTGTATGCACTATGTATATAGTCCGTTTAGAGAAAGCAAAAAAGCTAGAAAATTGTTTAAAAGCCTAAAGAGGCTAATAGAAGATGGTAAAAGGCTAATGCTACATTTATAAAATACTAAAAATCTGGGCACTAGTAATAACATAAGATGATATATTGTTTAACAGTACATATATCCTAAAGGGTTTGAATCAGCAATATTTGTCGTTAATACATACCTAAAATTTGTGTATTATTTATACTCAAATAAACATATTCAGATTACAACCAAAGCTTTAGGAGTAATAAAATATATATACAGCTATTTCTAATAAAAATGGAAAACGTATCTGTAGATTCTGCAATACCACATTTCATTTTCACATTTCCTTTTTATTGCATGGATTATTTAAATCTTAAATGATTTAATCAGATGGAATAATATAACTTAGCAAGTTTCTGCACATTACACCGCATCTTGCCATTATCGAGACTTAAAAGTCTTGTGTGCTCATTGGTCAAGCTCTCTCCTACCAGCTGTGTGTTCAGCTCCAGCAACAAACAAGCAAGATTGAAAGCTGAATTGACCAACTCTAGTGTTAATAAATGCTATGTGAACATTTGTTTGAAATGAATAGAAATTTAAGAGTAGTTTGTGCATTGAGTTTGCTAAAACTGTATTACATTTAGAATAGTTTTGCTAAAATATATAACAAACAGAAGAATACACTTTTAAAATCATTAGAAGATAAAGTGTTGTGTGTATATTTAGGTTTTTCTTCTTTTCCAGACTTTGAACCATATGTACATGAAGAGAATATGGCTGAGGAAGAAGAGAAATTGCCAGGAATGTCACCTTTGGCAGGTAGTTAAACAACTGTAAGCTTAGAAACAAGAACAAGAATGTTTATAACAGTGTGGAAAGTCAATTTTGTGCATTTGAATATCATTTGTTTGAAACTAATCAATCATGTTTTTTACTTTCTCTGCACATATGTACATAGTGGTAGAGAAGCTATTGTACTCCACCCAAAAAATTTGATACCAAGATCTCATCGAAGGCTTGTTTTGATGGCCCCTGAGTCCGAAAAGCGTTTTAGAAAAAGGCCTTTGTGTGTGTCTGTGAACAGCATACCTTAAAAACAGAATGGCGGTTAAATACCAAAGTTGATATTTGAGTTACTTATCTTTCAAGGATATGATAAGAAGATTTTCACGAAAATACTCCTCCCAAACTCTGAAATGTTACAGATGAAGGGGGGAACACTGTACAACTATAATGAATATTTATTTGTAAAATTTCTTTTACATACTTTTTACATTTTTCTTACTCTAGCCTAAACTTTGCTACCTTGGTTTGCGTGACACCCAGGCCATTAGCTCTTGTCAACTCTTCCCCCTTTATCTTTGTTATCCCTCTCTTCTTCTTTTGCACTCCTTACTTTTCTCTTCTTTCTGCAAGAACCCACCTCTGCTTCTCATCTTCTTTTCCTCCTTCCCGCTAAACTTTTTTTAGGTATAATTTTCCCCTCTTTTTTTACTCCCTTGATATGTACTATGTACATAGTGTATAGAGAAGTTATTACACTACCTAAAAATTTGATACAGAGATTTCACCGGAAATATATGTTTTAGGGTCCCCTGTATCCAAATAAAGTATTTTCAGAAAAAGGTCCATGTGTGTGTCCATGAACACGATAACTCAAAAACAAAAAGTTGATAAAATACCAAACTTGGTATTTAAGTTTAGTATCTTCCAGGGATGTGACACAAAGATTTTGAGAAATATCCCCCCACTCCAAACTACCCTTTACATGGAACTTTTTAAAAAATGTGTATTTTCTCAGAAATGGCTGTAACAACTTTGATTAAAATATTGTGTGTTAAATATATTTACCTGACAAGTAAAATGTATGTCATGAATTTTCTGGGAATAGCTTCTGAAGACTACTTTATTCTGGATGAATTTTACGAAATTTTGTATAACTGCTAAACCGTAAGTGATGGAGAAAAACTTTCAACACGAAAAATGTAGGGTACATTAAAACACAATTTATGTTTATACATTGTTTTTGTGGAGTTGATCATTTTTGAGTAATTCTTTGGTTTTTGATATCAGCTTTAAAAAACTTATACTTTTCTCATCCAGGAATTTGTCAACTCCTGTCCATACAAATAAAAAAGCCTCAGTCACATAGCAACCAACTTTTGACTATCACTTTAATCAATGGTACTCCCTTATTTTGCTTCTACTTTACAAATTTTTCTCAATTAGTTTGAAGGAAATAACAGTATAAGCTTTTTAACAATAAATTGTTGCAGAGATGTAGAGAAAGTCATGTGAATGGAACACATCAGAATTTGTCCCCCCATTTTTGCTCCCAAATCTTGTTTCTCCATATTGCTAGTTCCTTGCATTCTATCAAATAATGTATACTTTCTTACTCATCACACGTTTCACATTTTCCTCTTATACTGCCTCTTGCTCCTGTTCTCATCCAAGCTAATGGCACACTATACATCCACCAAGTGTAACATTCAGGTTTATCCAACAAGGGGTTGCCACCCTAAACCCAGTGTAGTTTTAAAGAATTTACGATACGGGATTGGGGGAATGCATACTTATGGAATGGGTATAGTCAGAGGTGTTGGGAATTTCAATTATGTATACTTAACCTAAAAGTAGGAAACAGGACCTGATGTGGTGAAAGTTAATACACTGCTTGAAATTAGACAGTATGAGAGAGGTAACTCTAGAGAATAATGAAGTTGTATTTATGCTATGTTACAAAGAGATGATGATTGGTCAATTTACCTTCTTACCCTGGGAAAGTCCAATGGTCCCAAGGCATCATAGAGGTCTGGAAATATTTCACTAATAAAATAAACTTAAATTCCCTTCAGAGATCTGAGTGTTGTGGATTCTGGTAGCAGTAGTAGCCAAAAGAGATTACAATACAAATATCAGAGGTTTTTTATGAAACTTTTATGGTAGCATTATGCTGAGAAACCTGGAACTTGGCTAATCAGAAAGAATCCCATTACCATGAGAATCTGGGAGCAAAAGTACGAAACACAGTGCTGACCAGAAATCTTGTTTTTTAACCTACAGCACTGCTACAGAAAACATGTAACTTCAATAGAAGTTATAACTGTCACACTAAGATATTCTGTTTATCCAGCAATGCAAAAGTCATTCAGATTAAAGAGGTCTTCAGAAAATTCAAGATATACATTTTATTTGTCATGTAAATATCTTTAATATATGATATTTTAATCAAAATTGCTAGAACTATTTGGAGAAAATCAACATTTTTTAAACATTTTCAATGTATAGTTTGGGGTGGGAAAATGTTCATCAAAATCTTTGTGTTGCATCCTTGAGAGATAGTAAACTTAAATATTGAGTTTGGTATTTAAGAAACTTTGTTCACAGACATGCACATCAACACATGTACACCCGCATATAGACTTTTTTTTTTCTATTCAAGGTACCCTAAAACATGTATTCCCAGTAAAATCATGGTATAACATTTTTGGGTGGAATGCAATGCTTTCTTTACATATGTTATATGTAGAGAAAGTAATAAAAACTTAATATTCTAAGGGTTTTAACAAAATAAACTCATAACTAGTGTAAAACAAAATTAATTTTCATAGTCCGATTTGGAACTATGTTGCTTTAGTGCCAATCACGATATAATATATTTGTCAGAACCATAGAGAAAGTTTTTCTGGAATGTTCATTACACTCCAAAGCACTGAATAGCTCCAATTTTAATTTCTCTAGCTCATGTTTGTTTAAGTTGGTTGAAATGGCATCAGCCAGCAAAAGGTTGGAAACCAAAGAGGAAATAAGCGCTGCAGTTCGTGATGTATTAGAAGAAAGCAGATCTTGATGACATTGATGTACGACAGTGATTCAAATATAAATGGTAATTTTGTTAAAAATGTTTATTGATTAAATATATACACAAGTGACTTCATCAGCATTTCTCAACATAGCCTCCTTCACACACTATACATTTTTGTAAGCTTGAACATTCCTTCTTCAAAAAAAGTTTGAGGGCGTGTCGCCAACCAATTGCACACATGTTCCTCAACGTCCTCGTTGTTTTGAAAATGTTTCCCTCCAAGTGATTCTTTCATGGGTGCAAACAAAAAATAGTGTGGACTATAGGGAGGGTGTTCTCAGTGCATGTCAAATTGTGGAGAAGGACGACATCTCTGATGGGGGCATACGACGTCTTTTGAAAATGTTTCCCTCCAAGTGATTCTTTCATGGGTGCAAACAAAAAATAGTGTGGACTATAGGGAGGGTGTTCTCAGTGCATGTCAAATTGTCTTGGAGAAGGACGACATCTCTGATGGGGTCTTTTGCTTCGGTAGGCAGCTTTTACAGACCTTAACAATTGGCAATAGTAAGCTGCAGTCACTGAACGTCGATCATGAAGAAAATCAACCAGCAAAACTCCACTGTGAGACTTGACCTTGGGCATCGAGCATGTCCCTTGTTTTCCAGAAATTCTCGGCCGCCCTTAAATTGTCTGGCCCAAGTAAACACTCGATTCTGCAACAGTGCAGAGTCCCCAAACTGTGCCCTTAAACGAGTTAAAATCTCTGAAGGTTTAACCCCTTCCTTGGGTAAAAACTTGATAATAAGAGATGAAGGGACTTGTTGATCACTCATGGCTGTACTGACGCTAGAACCTAGCAAAGCTAGTTCCCCCTCCCTAATACACCGACTCTGAACTGCTTTCTCCGTGATATGTGACAATTACCGTTTGTATTTGAATCAGCCTCGTAAGAGAGGAAGGCATGTTATTCTGATAACAACGGTCCTCATACACATGCAAATAATCGCTGTGCTTATCAAAATCGATTTAGAGAGGTTTAGCCAGAAGACGAATACAATGTGAATCAGCTACACAACAACACAAGTGCTAAATTGCAAAGTAATCTATGTTACATTTGTATCACACTGCTTTATGCCATTTCATCTTTAGTTGGATTATTATGTGTTTGTTTTTGGTTGATTTTTTTTCTGTTATCAAGTTACATGAATTAATTTTTATATTTTAAAAAATAAAATACCACACTTCGTTTTAGGTAAAGAAATACCTGTACTTTTCATTTCATTAGCCTGAACTTTTTGTTTAGTAAGGTTTTGTATGCCTAATTATTGATTACTTTGGGATTTTATTTTAAAGTTTTTCTTTTGTTTTTAATTTTTTAAAAATATTGAACGGACATCTCATCCATATATAATAAGTATTATACAGTACACGAAAGTATTTACTAAAAAAAAATCTGATGTAATCCATTCACATGACTCTGTATATCTCTGCAACAAATGTTTGTTAAAAAGTTTATGCTTCTATTGACTTCATGCTAAGTGAGAAAAAATTAGCAGAAATAGTCTTATTATGTGCTTCCCTGTAAGTAGAAGCAAAATAAGGGAGTAACATAGGTTAAAGTGATAGCAAAAGATGGTTGCTATGTGACTGAAGTTCCTTTGTTTGTATGGACAGCAATTGTTAAACTCCTGTATGAGAAAATTATGTTTTAAAGCTGAAAACAAAAACCAGGAGTATCTCAAAAGCGATCAACTCCACGAAAAAAAATGTATGTAACATAAATTGTGTGTTTTAATGTGTTCTACATTTTTTGTGTGGTAAGTTTTTGTCTCTTACAGTTTACCAGTTACACAAAATTCCGTAAAATTCATCCAGAATAAAGTAGTCTTCAGAGGCTATTCCCAGAAAATTCAAGATATACATATTATTTGTCAAGTATATATCTTTAATGTATAATATTTTAATCAAAATCGTTAGAGCCATTTTTAGAAAATACAAATTTTTGAAAATTTTTCCATGTGAAGGGTAGTTGGGGGTGGGGCGATTTTCTTGAAAATCTTTGTGTCGCATTCTTGGAAGATATGGAACTTAAATACCAAGTTTGGTATTTAACAGTCTTTTCGTTTTTGAGCTATGCTGCCCACAGACATTTTTCTGAAAATGCTTTTTTTGGATTCAGATGGTTCTGAAAACATGTATTTCTGTGAAATCTTGGTATCAAATTTTTGGGTACAATGCAATACCTTCTCTATACACTATGTACATAGTACGTATAGAGAATGTAAAAATCTGATGTGTTCCATTTACATTACTTTCTCTATATCTTTGAAAGAAAATATCTTTAAAAACTTTATTCTTCTGCTTACTTCATGCTAATCAAAATAAACATTAGCAGAATTGCTTCCTTGTAAGTCAAAGGGAAATAAGGAAATACACTAGGATGATGTGGTAGTCAACTCTTCTAAAACCTCTTTGCCATATGGATGAAATATTTTTTTTTTGCATTGCTAGGAGTTGACAAGTTCCTGTATGTGAAAAGTTTAAGTTTTTTAAAACTAAAGCCAATAACAAGGAATATCTTAAATTTGGTTAATTCCGCAAAAAAAAAAAAAAAAAAAAAAAAAATGTATATGATATAAATTGTGTGTCTTAATGAGAAGTACATTTTTTGCATAGTAAATTTTTGTCTATCTCTTATGATTTACTGGTTATGCAAAATCCAGCAAAATTCATTCAGAATAAAGTGATCTTCAAATGATATTCCCAGAAAATTCAAAATATACATTGTATCTGTTGTTTAAATATATTTAATATACTGCATGTTAATCAAAATCGTTAGAGACATTTTTGAGAAATCAAAATTTTCAAAAATTTTTCCATGTAAAGAATTGTTGGGGGATTTCTGGAAAATCTGTGTGTGGTGTCCTTGGAAGGTCTGAAGTTAAATATCAAGTTTGGTGTTTAACAGACTTTTCTTTTTCAGCTATGCTACACACAGACATTTTTCTAAAAATGCTTGTTTTGGTTTCAGGGGGTCCAAAAACATGTATTTCTGGTGAAATCTTGGTATCAAATTTTTGGGTGCAATACAATATTTTTTCTATGCACTGTGTACATTGTACATGTAGAGAAAATAAAAAAAAAATTCAACTCTCTATTCATTTAATTACTAATAATTTAAAACCCAGTATTCTGCTAAAAAAACTGCTTGGCATTTTCCAGAGCATTTTTACTTACTCTAGACATACCATGTACATAGTGTATAGAGAAGGTATTACATTCAACCCAAACATTTGATACTGAGATTTCACTGTAAATACATGTTTTGGGTCCCCCTGAATCCAAAAAAAGCATTTTCAGAAAAAGGTCTGTCTGTGTATGTATCTCTGTAGGCAGCATAGCTCAAAAACGAAAGGACCGTTGAATACCGAACTTGATATTTAAGTTTGGTATCTTCCGAGGATACAACACAAAGATTTCCAAGAAAATCCCCCCCACTGCCAACTACCCTTTACATGGAACTTTTTTTGAAAATTTGGATTTTCTTAAAAATGCCTCTAACGATTTTGATTAAAATATTGTATATTAAAGATATTTACCTGACAAATAAAATGTATACCTTGAATTTTCTGGGAATAGTCTCTGAAGACTACTTTATTCTGGATGATTTTCACGGAATTTTGCCTAACGATAAACCGTAAGAGATGAAAACTTACCACACAAAAAATGTAGAGCACATTAAAGCACACAATTTATGTAATATAACATTTTTTTCGATGAGTTGATCGCTTTTTCAATATTCCTTGTTTTTTGTTTCAGCTTTGAAAAACTTTTCTCATACAGTAATTTGTCACTCCTGTCCATACAAACAAAGGAACTTAAGTCACATAGCAACCAGCTTTTGAGTATCACTTTAACCTATGGTACTCCGTTATTTCACTTCTACTTACAAGGAAGCAAGTAATAAGACTATTTCTGTTAATGAAGTAAATAGAAGCATAAACTTTTTAACTCTAACTTGTTGCAGAGATGTAGAAAAGGTCATGTGAATGGAACACATCAGATTTTTTTTTTTCTCAAGCTGGCACTAAAAGGATTAATCTGGGGTAGATGTATACAACTTGACAAGTAAGTGCCACAGAGCTCTAGTGGCTGCCTCACGCTCAAGACCAGGAAAATGTCCTCTTATTTCTCAACACATGTATTTAAAATTGTCTTTAGCAGTATGACAGAGCTCTCTGACACAAAGGAAGTTTTACAGATTGTTATTTTGGTACTTACAGAGATAGTGCTCAACTTTGAAGGCATGTGTCGCTTGTGTATGAAACAAGAAAAGCAGATGAACGACATATTTACAGAAAGAAACAGCTTGCCAAGGAAACTCTGTCGTATTTTACCAAATGTGAAGGTGTGTATCATATTACTGGATAGTAATGCAAGGACCTATAATGGGTGAGAAATTGTCTTGTGATTGATGACACATAGCTGTCTTGGTACGCTGTTGCCACATGTTCCACTGCTTCTTCTTTTCATGCATTTTCTATTATAGTTCTCCTATGTTGAACTACTTTTTCCCATTTCTCACTATTCCTTTCAACTTTGGATCCTGTACTTCACTAAACATAGTAGCTAACATAACTCAACCTGTTTACAACAGCTGTAAGACATTTTCAAATGACAGTGTCACTCGTGATAGTTCTAGGATGAGAACGAGAGCAATGTCTGCGATATACAGGGTGTTAAATAACTACACCTAAATAATTTGCGAGATTGCACACATGGCTGATATAAGTAATTTGAGATCGGCGATGCATGGTCCCCAGATAAACATAATGCAGTTACATAACGTTAAACGTGTGGATATCAGATGCTGATAAGTCGGTGTTAAAGCAAAGCAGGTTGAAAAAATGGCTTAGAATGTGTTTAAAACTGCTGCCCAAGTATAGAAATATTGATTTTTAGCAGCTTGTTACTAGTGTTCTCAAGGTTTAATGTCACAAAAATCTTGAACTAATCACTTGACAGTGCAACAGTGAGCATTCATTAACTATGTTCTTGAGTTATGCAGCCTACTCTGGAGGCACTTTTTCAACTGCTCTGGTGGCTTAATGCATAACTTGGGAAGCTGCTATCCCAAAGGTCATGAGTTCGATTCCTGTCATAGAGCAAATGTTTTTAATTATAATTTTTTTCATTCCAGACGAAGTGCCGCAATATGTGAACGAGACCTGAACTTGGAAACTATCTTTCACTTGAAAGCCAATATCATAACCCTTACGCTAGAGAGGTATGCTGTAATATGTCCCTTTGTTTTTCGTGTTATGCTCTTGAATGGTGGATAAATTAGCCGGTGGCGTACTGGCGCTTCAGAAACTTATAGCCGTTACTTTTGAAATTTCAATAAACAGGCCATAAGTCTCCTTACTCAAGTTACTTATTTAAGTAATGTACATGTTCTGTGAAAATATTTGGGTATAGTTCATTAACACCCTATGTAAAAGTAGTAACAATTATAAATGCAAATCACGGTGTATGACACCATCAAACAATTGGATCAGTAATGCATGAGAACGCCCACATAACCTGTAGGTGTAGCAACACCAATCACATGATGTCTCCCAGGGTAATGATTAGTCAGCAGATGACAATCACAATGAACTTTCTCACCAGCAGTAAGCATGTAACATGAACACATATTTTACGAAACTCAGTTTCACTCCTGAATCCTAGAAACTTATTAAGATTTTGTGCATCATAGTTTGTTGAGAAAACAGTTGGGTTGTGTTAGATGTTATTACAGCTCACCTTGTTTAGATGAGTGCATGCATTTGTTAATGGAAGGTACAAGTAGGCCTCTAATACCATCGGAGTCGAAGAAAACAAAGAGTTAGTGAAGGGAGACTGACGATGAACTAGGTCCAGGCCTGTTCCTTCTAGTCTTCATGAGAGCCAATTAAAGAGTCTCCTTTCTGTATGATGCAGCAGCAGCAGCAGCCTGAAAACTTATCATTGTATATTCAACATAAAAATAAATAAGCAGAGGATGTTGCAAGGTTATGCAACTATACCGTTGGCTATAAGCACCAAAAATAGCAGTAAATCAATGTTGCTAACATGAAAATCTGTTCACACTTATCCTATGCCATTGGTTTAGCTTCACAGATCCCTCAGCAACCCTTGTTATTGCTCTGCATCTTCAGCCTTTGGTCATGTGCTATAAACATCCCTATGTTAAGCTGTATGGCTTCTTCTGAATTTTGGCAACATGCATAGAGACAAGGACAGAAGGAGCATGATGCCTCAATATCTGTTATGTTAAGCTGTATGGCTTCTTCTGAATTTTGGCAACATGCATAGAGACAAGAACAGAAGGAGCATGATGCCTCAATGTCTGTTATGTTAAGCTATATGGCTTCTTCTGAATTTTGGCAACATGCATAGAGACAAGAACAGAAGGAGCATGATGCCTCAATGTCTGTTATGTTAAGCTATATGGCTTCTTCTGAATTTTGGCAACATGCATAGAGACAAGAACAGAAGGAGCATGATGCCTCAATATCTGTTATGTTAAGCTGTATGGCTTCTTCTGAATTTTGGCAACATGCATAGAGACAAGAACAGAAGGAGCATGATGCCTCAATGTCTGTTATGTTAAGCTATATGGCTTCTTCTGAATTTTGGCAACATGCATAGAGACAAGAACAGAAGGAGCATGATGCCTCAATGTCTGTTATGTTAAGCTATATGGCTTCTTCTGAATTTTGGCAACATGCATAGAGACAAGAACAGAAGGAGCATGATGCCTCAATATCTGTTATGTTAAGCTGTATGGCTTCTTCTGAATTTTGGCAACATGCATAGAGACAAGGACAGAAGGAGCATGATGCCTCAATGTCTGTTATGTTAAGCTATATGGCTTCTTCTGAATTTTGGCAACATGCATAGAGACAAGAACAGAAGGAGCATGATGCCTCAATGTCTGTTATGTTAAGCTGTATGGCTTCTTCTGAATTTTGGCAACATGCATAGAGACAAGGACAGAAGGAGCATGATGCCTCAATATCTGTTATGTTAAGCTATATGGCTTCTTCTGAATTTTGGCAACATGCATAGAGACAAGAACAGAAGGAGCATGATGCCTCAATATCTGTTATGTTAAGCTATATGGCTTCTTCTGAATTTTGGCAACATGCATAGAGACAAGAACAGAAGGAGCATGATGCCTCAATGTCTGTTATGTTAAGCTATTTGGCTTCTTCTAAATTTTGGCAACATGCATAGAGACAAGAACAGAAGGAGCATGATGCCTCAATATCTGTTATGTTAAGCTGCATGGCTTCTTCTGAATTTTGGCAACATGCATAGAGACAAGGACAGAAGACGTATGATGCCTCAATATCTGTTATGTTAAGCTATATGGCTTCTTCTGAATTTTGGCAACATGCATAGAGACAAGGACAGAAGGAGCATGATGCCTCAATATCTGTTATGTTAAGCTATATGGCTTCTTCTGAATTTTGGCAACATGCATAGAGACAAGAACAGAAGGAGCATGATGCCTCAATATCTGTTATGTTAAGCTATATGGCTTCTGAATTTTGGCAACATGCATAGAGACAAGAACAGAAGGAGCATGATGCCTCAATGTCTGTTATGTTAAGCTATTTGGCTTCTTCTAAATTTTGGCAACATGCATAGAGACAAGGACAGAAGAAGCATGCTGCCTCAATGTCTGTTATGTTAAGCTATTTGGCTTCTTCTGAATTTTGGCACAATGCATAGAGACAAGGACAGAAGAAGCATGATGCCTCAATGTCTTATGTTAAGCTATTTGGCTTCTTCTGAATTTTGGCACAATGCATAGAGACAAGGACAGAAGACGTATGATGCCTCAATGTCTGTTATGTTAAGCTATTTGGCTTCTTCTGAATTTTGGCCACATGCATAGAGACAAGGACAGAAGACGTATGATGCCTCAATGTCTGTTATGTTAAGCTGTATGGCTTCTTCTGAATTTTGGCCACATGCATAGAGACAAGGACAGAAGACATATGATGCCTCAATGTCTGTTATGTTAAGCTATATGGCTTCTTCTGAATTTTTGCAACATGCATAGAGACAAGGACAGAAGAAGCATGATGCCTCAATGTCTGTTATGTTAAGCTATATGGCTTCTTCTGAATTTTTGCAACATGCATAGAGACAAGGACAGAAGACGTATGATGCCTCAATGTCTGTTATGTTAACCTATATGGCTTCTTCTGAATTTTGGCACAATGCATAGAGACAAGGACAGAAGACGTATGATGCCTCAATGTCTGTTATGTTAAGCTATGTGGCTTCTTCTGAATTTTGGCAACATGCATAGAGACAAGGGCAGAAGACGTATGATGCGTCAATGCCTGTTATGTTAAGCTATGTGGCTTCTTCTGAATTTTTGCAACATGCATAGAGACAAGGACAGGAGCATGATGCCTCAATGTCTGTTATGTTAAGCTATTTGGCTTCTTCTGAATTTTAGCAATATGCATAGAGACAAGGACAGAAGGACCATGATGCCTCAATGTCTGTTATGTTAAGCTATTTGGCTTCTTCTGAATTTTAGCAATATGCATAGAGACAAGGACAGAAGGAGCATGATGCCTCAATGTCTGTTATGTTAAGCTATTTGGCTTCTTCTGAATTTTAGCAACATGCATAGAGACAAGGACAGAAGGAGCATGATGCCTCAATGTCTGTTATGTTAAGCTATTTGGCTTCTTCTGAATTTTGGCAACATGCATAGAGACGAGGACAGGAGCATGATGCCTCAATGTCTCTTATGTTAAGCTATGTGGCTTTTTCTGAATTTTGGCAACATGCATAGAGACAAGGACAGAAGACGTATGATGCGTCAATGTCTGTTATGTTAAGCTATGTGGCTGCTTCTGAATTTTGGCAACATGCATAGAGACAAGGACAGAAGGAGCATGATGCCTCAATGCCTGTTATGTTCATGAAGGAAAGTGACACAAACATGTTATAAGTTAAAATAAAAACTTGTTTATCTGAATACAAAGACAATGTTTTTTATCTCCAAAATATTAATGTGCAGAACTGGGGATCATCTTGCATATGTTCAAATATCATGCATGGAAAACATAAGTTTCAAACGTTGCAGGTACAGCAGTTGTGAAGCCTGGAAGAAATGGTACAGATTACCACCAAGACCACAACATTTGCGGCAGATTTTGAGTGTTTCAGTTCACGCCAAAAAGTATCTTTAAAGGAGCCCATGAGCATTCTCATTGCAAGAAGATTACTCTCTGAGACTAAAATAAAATTAAAGGACTTCCTTTCACATCAGTGGTTGTATGTAATGTTGTGTTGGAAGTCAACAGTCAAACAGAAAGAGAGAGAGAGGTTAGCTGCACATTTCCCCTCGTCAGGTCACACATATATAGCAGGTGGGTGTTAATCACTTCATGATTTTAAAGTAGGAAATAATGTATTCCACTCTTTGTGAAGCACAAGAACCTTATTTGGGTTAATTGTATGTGTGTGTGTGCTGGAAAGTAATGCACATATCAATTGCCTTATAAGTAATATGTAATCCTGCTTAGGTAAATATTTTTGAATTTCCCGTATTGATTTCTTTGGGTATTAAAAAACTAACAAAACTATATGATATTTATTGGAAGAAAAATGATTGTATACTGGTATTCTGCAACAGGTATGTGCAGGGGATGGTTTACCATCACAAGTTTGCAGACAATGTGTACAGCAGATAGACGCCTTACACCACTTCGTAACACAGTGTGAGGTGTCAGATTCAACCTTCAGGAAGTACCTCAACAAACAGGTAATGTAGTGATAAAGCTTATGGTACATTCACATGAATTTCTCCATCGTCTGCAAAAACTTTTTCTTATATTTATATAAAAGTAAGTGAAGTGTGAGTTAATACGTACCACTTTAATTCAAGATAACTTATTTATCCGATTACAAGACAACCACCTTTTTTCACAACTTAGGTGAAATTCTTTTAGCACAAAATAATACATCAGTCACTTATTTCCTATATACAGGGTGATTCAAAAATACTTTTACAAAGTTTGGGAGCAGGTTTCTTACATCAAGACAAGAAAAAATCTGATGTGTTCCATTCACATGACTTTCTCTACATCTCTGCAACAGGTTATTGTTAAAAAGCTTATGCTTCCATTTACTTCATGCTAATCAAGAAAAAATTAGCAGAAATAGTCTTATCCTGATATATGGTGGACTTTGAGACAGTGATGTGTTTTAACAATTAAAATTTAGTTGAGTTGATTTTGTAACACTACATCACTTACTTTTTAATTTCGGAAAACATGTTTCAGAAGCCATGTGCTTCCATTGTCAATTCCTTTGGTCGACTACCGGTATTGCTTGCTGTGGTGGTTGTCTCTGTCCCTGGTGGTGGTTTGATGAACTTCTGTATGAGTAGATCGCCTGGCGGTATTTCAAAATTGAAAACCCGGTTCTTGTTTTTCCATATATATATGTTTTCCCAAACTTTTAATTCTGTCTTCCTTGTGATGTTTTTGAGGATTTTTGGGCTTCTATTTATAGTGTGTTTCTCTTTCCAAAAATGCCAAGCTACTGCAGATTTTTCTTCTTGTTTGAGTTTAATATTTCTGTGGTGTTCTTTTGCCCTGGTTTTTATATTTCTTTTTGTTTGGCCGATGTAGATTTTTTCACAGTCATTACAGTTGAACTGATATATTCCTGGTTTGTTTTCTTGTGGGATATCATCTTTTAATTTGGAATTTAAAATGTTTTTTATAGAGTAATTGTTTTTTGGGGCTAGAATGATGTTATGTCTTTTGAAGATCCTCTGGAATTTGTAGAAAGTTGTAGGGTGGTATGTAAACTTCTTGTAGATCTTGTTTTCTTTCTGGTTTTGAGTGAGTGTGCTGACTTCTTTAATTCTCTTTCTATTTTTGGCTTTATTAACTTTTTTGTACACCAGTTCTGCCCGAAATCCATTCTCTGTAGCTATGTCCAAAATTTTATCAAGTTCACATTGGTATTCTGTTTTTCCCATTGGTACATTTACCAATCTGTGTGTAAGGCTGTTGCATGCTTTACTCAACAGCCTTACACACAGATTGGTAAATGTACCAATGGGAAAAACAGAATACCAATGTGAACTTGATAAAATTTTGGACATAGCTACAGAGAATGGATTTCGGGCAGAACTGGTGTACAAAAAAGTTAATAAAGCCAAAAATAGAAAGAGAATTAAAGAAGTCAGCACACTCACTCAAAACCAGAAAGAAAACAAGATCTACAAGAAGTTTACATACCACCCTACAACTTTCTACAAATTCCAGAGGATCTTCAAAAGACATAACATCATTCTAGCCCCAAAAAACAATTACTCTATAAAAAACATTTTAAATTCCAAATTAAAAGATGATATCCCACAAGAAAACAAACCAGGAATATATCAGTTCAGCTGTAATGACTGTGAAAAAATCTACATCGGCCAAACAAAAAGAAATATAAAAACCAGGGCAAAAGAACACCACAGAAATATTAAACTCAAACAAGAAGAAAAATCTGCAGTAGCTTGGCATTTTTGGAAAGAGAAACACACTATAAATAGAAGCCCAAAAATCCTCAAAAACATCACAAGGAAGACAGAATTAAAAGTTTGGGAAAACATATATATATGGAAAAACAAGAACCGGGTTTTCAATTTTGAAATACCGCCAGGCGATCTACTCATACAGAAGTTCATCAAACCACCACCAGGGACAGAGACAACCACCACAGCAAGCAATACCGGTAGTCGACCAAAGGAATTGACAATGGAAGCACATGGCTTCTGAAACATGTTTTCCGAAATTAAAAAGTAAGTGATGTAGTGTTACAAAATCGACTCAACTAAATTTTAATTAGAAATAGTCTTATTACTTGCTTCCTTATAAGCAGAAGCGAAATAAGAGAGCAGCATAGGTTAAAGTGATAGTGAAAACCTGGTTGCTAGGTGACTGAAGTTCCTTTGTTTGCACAGGAGTTTACAAATTCCTGTATGAGAAAAGTATAAGTTTTTCAAAGCTTAAGCCAAAAACAAGGAATATCTCAAAAGTGATCACCTCCATGAAAAAAGTGTATATGACATAAATTGTATGTTTTAATGTGCTCAACATTTTTTGTATGCTAAATTTTTGTCCAGCCCTTACATTTTAGCAGTTATGCAAAATTCCATTAAATTCATCTAGAATAAAGTAGTCTTCAGAAGATATTCCCAAAAAATTCAAGATATACAATTGATTTGTGAGGTAAATATCTTTAATATACAATATTTTAATCAAAATTGCTAAGAGCCATATTTGAGAAAATCAAAATTTTCGAAAAAAGTTCATTGTAAACGATAGTTGGTGGTGGAGGGAATGTCTTGAAAATCTTCATGTTGCTTCCTTGGTAAATACCAAACTTAAATACCAAGTTTGGTATTTAATAGTCTTTTCATTTTTGAGCTATACTGTCCACACACACACGCACATGCCTTTTTCCAAAACTGTTTTTTTTTTTTTTTATTCAGGGGGACCCAAAACATGTATTTCCAGTGAAATGTTGGTATCAAATTTTTGGGTGCAATACAATACCTTCTCCATACACTATGTACATAGCATGTGTAGAGAAAGTTAAAAAAGTTCATATAAACGCATGTCCCAAAACCCTTCATTCTCAATTTATTGAGGTTCAAAATGCTATTATTCAAAACATTTTAAAGAGACATATTATTCTATTTTTGATGCTTTCAGCTTGTAAATGGAAATAAAGAGTTTTATTTATGCAGTGGTGCTCAGCACCCCATTCTATACTGGGGGTGAAAGACTGCTTAATTTTGCTCAGAGGTCTCTTTATCAGGCTTGAGGTTCTTTTTTGTGCTGTAAATCTATGACACAGGACCAACTGCTTTACTTCCCTTCCAAAGGAAGCCATGCTAGGTATTTTTACACCTGAAAAAATCCATTGTCCTCTGCCAGGTTTGAACCTGCGACCTTGGGTATATAAAGTTAGCTTGGTAACCATTACACAACAGAGGGCGACTGTCAATTATCCGGGGTAAAAAGGGCGAGAAGAAGCACAAATAATTCAGAAACTCGTAATTTAATGCTTTTAAGGTACAACATATATGTAAATAGGAAATTACAATTAAAAGCTTTTTTCAACATGTATTCCTTGTTCAAAAGTTTATTCTACATCTGTGTGTTGTTTTTCTTTAGGAAACAGCATTAAAGGACCTGCCACGTGACATGAAGTGCCATTTTAATTGTTTAAACAATCACCACATGACAACAGAGCGCTTTTTCATTGTTATCAGCCTGCCTGTTCAGTGTTCCATTCACAGGACTTTCTCTAAATCTTAACAACAAATTATTGTTAAAAAGCTTAGGCTTCTATTTATTTCATGGTAATCATTGAGAAAAAACTAGCACAAATAGTCTTATTAGTTGCTTCCTTGTAAGTAGAAGTGAAATAAGGGAGTTCCATAGGTTAAAGTGATAGTCAAAAGCTGGTTGCTATGTGACTGAAGTTCCTTTGTTTGTATGCACAGGAGTTGACACATTCCTGTATGAGAGAAGTATAAGTTCTTCAAAGCTGTAACAAAAAACAAGAAATATCTAAAAAACGATCAATTCCACGAAAAAAAGTATAGCACATAAATTGCGTGTTTTAAAGTGACTTACATTTTTTGTATGGTAAGTTTTTTTCCATCTCTTTGGTTTAGCAGTTATGCAAAATTCCATAAAACTCATCCAGAATAAAGTTGTCTTCAGAGGCTATTCCCAGAAAATTCAAGATATAAATATTATTTGTCAGGCAAATATGTTTAATATACAATATTTTAAACAAAATCGTTGGAGCCATTTTTGAGAAAATCAAAATTTTTGAAAAAAAAGTTCCATGTAAAGGGTAGTTGGGGATGGGGGGTTTTTCTTGAAAATCTTTGTGTCGCATCGTTTTAAGATACCAAACTTAAATACCAAGTTTGGTATTTAACAGCCTTTTCATTTTTGAGCTATACTGTCCACAGACACACACACACACACACATGGACCTTTTTCTTAAAATTCTTTCTTTGGATTCAGGGGGACCCAAAGCATGTATTTTCAGTGAAATCTCTGTATTGAATTTTTGGGTGCATTACACTATGTACATAGTATGTGTAGAGAAAGTAACAAATTCAGTTTTTCTGATTTTAATCAGTGTATAAGTGACAACAAATTTGTAAAAGAGATAGTAGAGAAACAAAAAAAATGTGTGTTGACATTAAAATAAAATTATTTTTTTGGGCGGGGGGATGCACGGATAATCCACAAACAAATAATTGGGCGTATACTGTATATTTTTTCCCAGGTACAACAGCTTTTAGAAGGTGTATGTCGTGTTCTATTTCATTTTGTTATAGCAGAAGTGTGCTGAAACTACTGATTTTTCGGTGTACATATTTGTTATGCAACCAAAATGTTCTTTCACTCTGATTCCTATATTTCTTTTTGTGCATAACCCTGTATTATTGCGTAAGAATAGTTTGCAGAAGCAATGGGTAGAGGGTCATGTGAATGTAACACATCAGACTTAAATGAAACAACATTGTTTAAAATTTTTAAATGTAAAAAGAAGCTAGTAACAGTGAAGAATAACACAAATATTAATATAAAAATAATAGTTGCAACCAATCTTCACTTATCTTTTGGAATCCTTGCCTGGACTAGTTTCGCAACGATTTCATTGCATTATCAACATATCCTTTTGGTCTCTCTTTTAATGTTGTTTATTTACACTGTTATGGTTACTGCTACTAGGTGGATTGTGTACTAATGCATTGCTAACTACTGGAATCAAAACAAATTTGGTAAGAGTGTCAATTGGAGGTATATCAAAATTCATTGCTTGATTTCTATACTTTAATATAAATATTTTCTCCCAAACCATTAAATCTATGGGCCCATTTAAGTGTTTTAATAATTTAACATCTGGATTTATTTCATGATTAAATTTCCAAAAATGTTCTGCTACAGCTGATTTATCAATTTGTTTGTATTTAATATTCCTAAAGTGTTCTTTTACTCTGGTTTCCAAATGACGTTTAGTCTTACCAATATAAACAAGGTCACAATTTAAACAGTTTAATTGATAAATGCCAGATTTTTTATTTTTTGAAATTTCATCCTTTTTAGAAAAGCCTAACAAATTTTTTATACTATATTTATTTTGAGGAACCAATATTATGCCATGCTCTTTGAAAATATTTGTGAATTTTTTATTTGCCCAAGGGTGATAAAAGCTATTAAAGATATTTCTACGCTTAAGAAAATAAAAGATAATTACCTTTTTAAAAAATTTACTTATCACCCTTGGGCAAATAAAAAATTCACAAATATTTTCAAAGAGCATGGCATAATATTGGTTCCTCAAAATAAATATAGTATAAAAAATTTGTTAGGCTTTTCTAAAAAGGATGAAATTTCAAAAAATAAAAAATCTGGCATTTATCAATTAAACTGTTTAAATTGTGACCTTGTTTATATTGGTAAGACTAAACGTCATTTGGAAACCAGAGTAAAAGAACACTTTAGGAATATTAAATACAAACAAATTGATAAATCAGCTGTAGCAGAACATTTTTGGAAATTTAATCATGAAATAAATCCAGATGTTAAATTATTAAAACACTTAAATGGGCCCATAGATTTAATGGTTTGGGAGAAAATATTTATATTAAAGTATAGAAATCATGCAATGAATTTTGATATACCTCCAATTGACACTCTTACCAAATTTGTTTTGATTCCAGTAGTTAGCAATGCATTAGTACACAATCCACCTAGTAGCAGTAACCATAACAGTGTAAATAAACAACATCAAAAAAGAGACCAAAAGGATATGTTGATAATGCAATGAAATCGTTGCGAAACTAGTCCAGGCAAGGATTCCAAAAGATAAGTGAAGATTGGTTGCAACTATTATTTTTATATTAATAATTGTTTAAAATGTTTGAAAAAGGCCATTTCTGTAATCTCTTTTACTCCTGACTCAGAGTCCCTTAACCCCATCTTCAGATCTGAGGCTGACAGGTGGTTGTATGTTGCCCTCTCCTCTTGTAGGGACCTCAAAATTTATAAGAAATCTTTTTCCTTGGTGATAAAGCCAACTCTATTTTTACTTTCTCTATACGTACTATGTACATGGTGTAAGAGAAGGTATTGCATTTCACCCAAAAATTCAATACTAAGATTTCACCGGAAGTACATGTTTTGGGTCCCCTTGAATTAAAAAAAAAACATTTTTGGAAAAAGGTCCATGTGTGTGTGTCTGTGGACAGTATAGCTCAAAAACAAAAAAGACTGTTAATACCAAACTTGGTATTTAAGTTCAGTATCTTCCAAGCATACGGCACAAAGGTTTTCAAGAAAAGCCCCCCACCCCTAACTACCCTTTACATGGAACTTTTTTCAAACATTTTGATTTTTTCAAAAATGGCTGTTTCGATTTTAAATAAAATATTGTTTATTAAAGATATTTACCTGACAAATAAAATGTATATCTTGAATTTTGTGGGAATAGCCTCTGAAGACTACTTTATTCTGAATGAATTTTACAGAATTTTGCATAACTGCTAAACCATAAGAGATGGACTAAAACTTGCCATACAAAAAATGTAGAGCATGTTAAAACACAATTTGTTATACACATTTTTTTCATGGAGTTGATTGTTTTTGAGTTATTCCTTGTTTTTTATTTCACTTTTAAAAAACTTATATTTTTCTTATATAGGAATTTCTCAACTCTTGTCCATACAAACAAAGGAGCTTCAGTCACATAGCAACCAGCTTTTGACTATAACTTTAACCTATGATTAGGGACACTCAAATTTCTTGAATAAAATGTTGCTAAATTCTTGAGTAATAAGAGAGAAAATTCTTGAGTGAGAAGGTAAAATTCTTGAGTTAGAAAGGAAAATTCTTGGATACGGTAATTCTTGGATATTAACTTACTCACCTACAAAAATAGAAATAAATGCATAATTAATAAATGCATAATTAATTTATACAATCTAAAATATAAAAACGCTAATAGCAAGCATAATTTACACACACTCTTATGGTTTACTTTCATAATTATAAGCTGATAGCATCTCCAAGTTTGTGATTGTGAGATTTGTTCTGAGGTCCGTCAACACACACGAAAAGTTGGAAAAAAACCTTTCACAGCTCATGTTTGAGACAGGAACCCACAGCGCCCTTAAGGCACCATCAACAAAAAGTTGATGATAATCACGCATTGCATGAAGAGCATCTTCTACTGATATATTTACATTGCTCTTCAGAATATCCTGAAGATCCCTGTAAGCATGCAGTCCTTCATCGATGGGAATACCCTTCATTGATGGTACTTTGTGGAAAAGGGTTTTCAGCTCGTCTCCTGCAGCAGGCTGTGACAGCACATTCTGCCTGTAGAAGAGTGCAGCCACAGGCTCCAAAAATGCACGGGCAGGGTCCCCCAACATAAGATTGTCCAGCTTGGTGTGCATATGGCCTGCTGCAATTTTTATGTCCTGCATCGAACTTCCCCTGAGATTTCCTTTCAGGGCATCAAGCTCCTCCTGAACTCTGTCACTGAAAGTTCCGGCAGCAACTATTTGTAAGCGCTTCTTCAAATTCTGAAGTTTGGGATACACTTCTGCAGCCATCGGTTTGAAATTTGTTTCCAGGCTGAGCAACAATTGCTTCATCACTGAAGCTAAAGATTTCACAAACAGAGCTTGCACATAAAGCATCTGTAGCTCAGAATCAGTAATATTCTGCAGGTGTGAAGATGCTGCAGTAAATGACTCTCTGCCACCAATGGAGCGAAAAAAATCAAAAAGAACGGTCCAGTTATCTGCTATCCACTCAACTGCTTCCACCCAGGAATTCCATCTTGTGGCCACTGGAATTGGAAACATTCCTGCTGCAGATCCTTTCTCCTGCATGAATTGCCGAAATGCATGTCTTTTTTTCCGGGCATGCAGAAAAGTCTGCTTGACTGAAATGACTAGTTTATTTAGCGATGACAAGTAGTCCTTCATCACCACACCAATCACATTTATTTTGTGTGCCCAGCACTGAATATGTAGGGACTCATCTGGCAGGAGAAGTGATAACCCAGCATAACAGGAGGTCATATAACTGGCTGAGTCACTTACTAATGCCACTACTCGGTCAAAGTTTACCCCTGTGTTCCGTAGTGCCTCGGTAATTGTTCGAGCACAGGACCGTCCATTCACTACCTCCAGTGAAGTGACAGCAGCCACATATTGCTCCTGCGATCTGGAGGGCTCCACTGTAGACAGCAGAACAACGAAAATTGCCCTGCCCATCTTGTCTGTTGTTTCGTCAGCCATAACAGCAACCTTCTTGTTCTGTAGGGCTGCAACAACTTTTTCCTTCCTGGAGTTTGCCAAGAGAGGTAAATATTCTCTACGGAGAACATTGCTTCCTGGAAGGTCTCCACCGCCAATAACGTTCTTCTTCACCCATTCCTTGAAGGCTGGGTGATCTGCCTTCTCCAATGGAATATTGGTTGAAATCATCATTTCAACCGTGGAAGTGACAAAATCCAGTTTGGCAGCCTGGTAAAAGTAGAAAAGAAAACATATAAGCATAGACCAGAACTTTTGCAAAATGTCTTTTTAAATGTGTTAAATCTTGAAAGCGAATCTCTAAGATTGATTCTTTGAGATTAAAATGCTGCAGTTTATGTTCCTTTTTATAACATGTCTTTTGTTGCCTTATTTTTCATTTTTATAGCCCCCTTTAACTTCTTTGGTGATATCGGAGGCTTTAACTTTCAACGGCAACAGGCCTAACAGAACTAAAAATTATGTCCTACCCGCGTATTTTGTATGCTACACTTCATATCTGTGAGAGCGTGCTCGCATGTCCCTCAACGTGCGTCATACAACCGGCTAAATCACCGCGAACCTAAAGCAGCGTTGTGTTATACACCCGATGTCAAGTTATAAACCAAAATAAATTTGAAATATGATATAAAATCGTGTAAAACATATAACTGAGCAAAATAAGTATATGCGATTAAGCGAAGAGTGCAACTACACACGATATTTTACTATTAGCCAAATAATGTTCTGATTTCTAAAAACATGTGCTTTAAAAGGAAGTAAACTGGCATTTAATTTTAAATAGGTAATACACCTTTACCTCTTTACACACAAGTTTCAAACTCTAAGTAACAAAATAGAAATTGTCACAGAATTGAAGTAGATAAATGCAGAAAATGTGGAAACTACATACCTTTGCTCCTTTTGAACATTCAGCCGCCTCGAACATTGTTCTTTGTCGCTTACGTGTTTTCGTTGCATCCACGTGTTTCTGGCTAGCAATATGTTTTTTTACAGCATCCGAAGTTTCATATGGAATTCTTTTATTGCAAAAGCTGCAAAGCATTATTTCTCCCGACCTCTTCATTCCGTCCTGCGATATTTGCTTTACCCGCTCATCTAAGCTCACTTTCGGTGGCATGCTGTACGATATTTCAGAACTACGCTACTGCTAGTTAAAACGAACTGAACGCATGGGTGAACAGGAACTAGTGGGATACGCGTAGAAGAAGTTACTTAGGGTAGTAACAGAATGCGTGCGCAGCACATACCGGATATGAGCGCTCCTAATTCGCTGGTTCAACGGCTTCGCTGGTCCGCCGATACTGCAGACTGCTGTTGTTATCGATCGAACGCTGACAAGATAGCCAATACCGTGCTAACAGACTCCCACGGCACTTAACAAAGCTTAAGCTGGAAGCAAAAAACGTTAACCGAAATTTGATAACAAGAATGTGTGATCTTTTTGCTATATGCGATAAATTTCGCGAGTGAACCTAAAAATTCGTATATAGAGCGGGAATTTCAAAATTTCGCGAGTAGATGGTGTGTCAAAAAGTATTTAAATTAATCAAATATGTCTTCGTATACATTTATTCCCTAATTTTAAGCATTTTAAAAATTTTCGCGAGTTGCGAAATTTGAGTGTCCCTACCTATGATACTCCATTATTTCCCTTCTACTTATAAGGAAGCAAATAATAAGACTATTCCTGGTAATTTTTTCTGTATTAGCATGAAGTAAATTGAAGTATAAGCTTTTTAAGGATAATTTGTTGCAAAGATGTAGAGAAAGTCAAGTAAATGGAACAGTCAGATTTTTTCCTTTATGTTGTGATTTTGAGACCAAAAGTGATGTGCTATTGTAGACTTGTACCTAATGCTTCTTTCATCCTAGTTTCCAAATTTTGTTGCAGTCTCGGCAGCTCATTTTATAAATCCCTGAGTTTTTAGTGTTTGGTGTGGTGTCTTTCAAAGGCTGATTCTATAAGTTCTGGATGTTATCTCTACTTTGAGGATCTGAAAATAATAACATAAAGGAAGAAATAGAGCTGATTAAATATGTAAAGAAACCTTTGGAACTGCAAATTTGGGTAAACATATTTATCACCAAGAAAGAAGATTCCCTTATGAAGTTTGCGGTGCCCATGCTGTTGACAAGAGTAGAGGGCAGCTGTCGTATGTAGTGCCAGTCAACCTCACAACTGAAGATATCGTTTAGGTATCCTCTTCCCAAATGAAGGTGAAGTGGAGCAAAGATGGCTCTCCACTGTCTAAAATACTTGTTATTTTATTTGATATAGGCTGCGTGTTATTCCTTAACAAACAGATTGCTAATGTCCTTTTTTGTTTTTGCAGATTATTTCTGGAAATACAGAATTGTTGCCAATTATGGATATAAAGCAAGAGAAGAGTGATGATGAAATCTGTTCTACGTTAAGGATATCTTCTACTTTCAGTTTGCAAACAGAGAACTTGAACCCCGAGATGTCAGGATTCAATCATGATAGTGGAGAGTCCATCACAGAATCACAGAGTTTGGAAACCTGTGGTGCTAAGCAAAATGTCAGTAAGTCTGCTGTGAAGATACAGAATTTGCATAAAAAGTTTGAACCACGGATAATTTCAGAGCATGTCAAAAAGAATTTACATTTACAGAAACAGGCAAGCAATATTAGCAGTGCTACACCTAAGCCCAAGAAGGATAAGAAACTAAACAATATCAGTATTACCACTCTGAAAGTATCAGATGATAAAGAAATAGTAAGGTTTAGCAGTTCTGTTAACTTGCAACAGCCTGGCAGTGAGGCAATGACTGTAAACAAACACAGTTCTAATATGAAGACTGCTGTAATGTTATTAAAACAGGACGGAAACAAATTAGCATCAAACAAACCTGAAAAGTTACAAGAGTTCAGTGCTGCCAATCCAGTCTTGGTCTCTCAGCAGGAGAACCAAATTCACAGTTCATTAAAGACTTACAAATATTCCAGATGGAAGTATTTCATACCAGTACAGTTGCTAAAGCAAAAGTCAAAGTTGAAGTTACAAAATCAAGGGTCAGATGGACCTATGTCTGGCAATATTTCCAATGGGTCAGATGGACCCATGACTGGCAACACTTGCAATGGGTCAGATGGACCCATGTCTGGCAATACTTCGAGTGAATTAGCTGGATATATGTCTGATAATGCTTTTGATGCATCAGATGGAGCGATGTCTGGTGATTCTTCAAATGGGTTAGATACACACATGTCAGACAATACTTTTATTGGATCAGATGGACACATATCTGGCAATGAGTCAGATGAAGCTGTGTTTGCAAGCATTTGCAGTGGTTCAGATGAACTAGTGCCTAGTATTACTCCAGATGTAACAGATAGAGTGTCAGCCAGTACTTCTAATGTGTCAGGTGGACCAGTGTCTAGCAACATTTGCAGCAGGTCAGATACAACCAAGTTAGGCAATACTTCAAATGGGACAGTTGAACCAGTGTCTGATAACATTTGCAGTGGGTCAGATGGAGCCATGTCTGGCATTTCTTCCAATGCATCACTGACTGACATTTTTGATGGGTCAGATGGATCAGAAGAAGAGCTAATGTTCAGAAAGCCGTTAATGTCACTGCATACATGCAAGGAATGTGGACGAAAGTTCGCTAGCCTGGGAATGTTCCGGCGACATCAGAAGGCACACATAGTTCATAAATGCAACGACTGTGGGAAGGTGTTTTCGGCGTTGTACAAACTTAAGCTTCACGCCAAGAAGCATAGTGGCGCAGCCCTGTGTGATGTTTGTGGCCAGTGTTTCACAACATTCAGCTCATATATAAAACATAAGCAAGTTCATCTGAAACCCGAACCATACCAGTGCTTCAAGTGCAACCAGTTTTTCACGGCAAAACGTCTTCTGCAGAGACATCGACGCACGCATGCTGCAGACAACACGTGTATATGTGAACAGTGCGGCTGCGCTGTCAGGGACAAGAGTACACTAATACAACACAAGAAAACTGTGCATGCAGAATCTCACAAGTGTCCATTGTGTCCAAAAATATACCGCAACAAACTTTCGCTGAAAACCCATCTCATGGTGCACTCAGGTACGTACCTCACACATATTCTTAAAATATAATAGTTGAAAATGAGTCGCAATAGTGACACACACCTCACTTGAAATGTTCTTTTAACCTTGGCAGACAGATAAAACGGCAGTAGCACTCCATTTTTGGACATCACATCACAAAATAGAAAATGACATAAAGTTGCTTAAACCTGTAACAACCTGGCAGCACTCACAGTTTGGGAGGATATTTGCATATTCAACACAAAGACCAACTGATGAATTTTGAAATACCGCCACATGATTATGAACTTCTGCTGAGAACACCAGATGTCTCCACCGTAACAGACCACAGAGCACAAATTCCATCCATTAGTCGGACCTCAACTGAAGAAGAGGGCAAATGCCCTTGAAACATATGTTTTGAAAAAAAATTTCATTTTAAATGCGGTGAGTGTCATTATTCCGACTCATTTTCAACTATTATACTTGAGACATCTGAGGTATTTAATTTTTAATATTCTTCAAAGCTTTAAAATATAACTCAATTCTTAAGGGAAGTCGAAATACCCTATCTTGCAAATGTTAAAGCTTGACTCATTATCTCAGCAGATGATTTTTTAATAAGCTCTTAAAAATCTGATGTGTACCATTCACATGACTTTCTCTGTAACAAATTATTGTTAAAAAGCTTATACTTTCTTTACTTCATGCTAATCAGAAAAAATTAGCAGAAAGTCTTATTACTTGCTTCCTTGTAAGTAGAAGCGAAATAAGGGAGTATCATAGGTTAAAGTGATAGTCAAAAGCTGGTTGCTATGTCACTGAAGTTCCTTTGTATGCACTGCAGTTGACAAACTCCTGTATGAGAAAAGTATACGTTTCTCATAGCAGAAACCAAAAACAAGGAATGTCTCAAAAACGATGAACTCCACAAAAAAAATTTATACAAATTGTTTTTTAATGTGCTCTACATTTTTTGTGTAGCAAGCTTTTTTATCTATCTCTTACGGTTTAGCAGTTATTCAAAATTCCATAAAATTCATCCAGAATGAAATACTCTTCAGAGGCTATTCCCAGAAAATTCAAGATATACAGTTTATTTGTCAGGTAAATACCTGTAATATATACAATTTTAACCCAAACAGTTAGAGCCATTTTTGAGAAAATCAAAATTTTAAAAAAAAAAGTTCCATGTAAAGGGTAGTTTGAGGTGGGGGGATGTTTCTCAAAATCTTTGTGTCACATTCCTGAAAGATACTAAGCTTAAATACCAACTTTGGTATTTTATCGACTTTTCGTTTTTGAGCTATCGTGTTCACAGACACACGACATGGACCTTTTTCTGAAAATGCTTTTTTTTTTTTTTTAATACAAGGGACCCTAAAATATATATTTCCAGTCATATCTCGGTATCAAAATTTTTGGTGGAGTACAATACCTTCTCTAAACACTATGTACATACTATGTATACAGAAAGTAAAAATGTTCGTTTTTATGTCTCCATGCGCTGTTGAATTGTGATTTTGTCCCAACCCATCTGGAACGCATGTGCTACTAAATAATACAGAACATGAAGTGAACGGACATCACAGAAAGCACTGAACATGGCAACAATGAAACAATAAACTGTCAGTTCCTTAATTCAGTGAAAAAACTATCATTGATATAATTTGATTAATTTTTCATTTATTTTGCAGAAAATTATATATTTTGCATTTTATTGTAGATTGAAAAAGCTTTATAGCATACGAAATTCCAATTTAGTAATGACTTGGCATTTGGGAACTTTTCACGTTTATAGCGACTGCTAAAGTCTATCATTGCCTGTTTATATGACATAACTTGTGTGTTTTAACCAAATCTACATTTTTTGTGTAGTATGTTTTTGTCTATCCCTTATTGTTTACAGTTACACAAAATTCATCCGGAATAAAGATGTCTTCACAGGCTATTGCCAGAAAAATTCAAGATATACATTTTATTTGCCATGTAAAGATATTTAATATTTTAATTAAATGTCGTTAAAGGCATTTTTGAGAAAATTGAAATATTGCAAATTTTTTTGATGTAAAGGGTGTTTGGGGTGGGGGGATTTTTTTTTAAAAATCTTTGGCTCACATCCCTGGAAGATACTTAAATATCTAGTTAGGTGTTTTACCGACTTTTCGTTTTTGAGATATGCTGTTCACACACACAGACCTTTTTCTAAAAATGCTTTTTATTTGGATACAGGGGACCCTAAAATTAAAAGAACTTTCAGTGACCGCCATCGGAATCCAATTGACCAATGGTTCACTAATATTCCAAGACATAATGATGTACATGGAGCCAGAGAAACAATGGTGTAGATTGAACAAAAGAATGGAGGACATCTAGTTAATGTTTTATAAAACACCATTGTTTACCGAGTGCGTGACTTGTTTTGTACTTTTACCATCTCAAATACAGGGTCATTAAAAAAGAAAGAACAGATTTCAAATATTTATTGCTTCCAAACTCCAAAAGATAGAAACATGATTCCAATGTTCATGGAGAGAGAAAAGCTTACAATTGAAATAGTGCAGGGGTAGAAATTCCAATCACGGGCACATTTGTGCTGTTGTATGTCTGTAGTAAAATGGCGACACCACAAGAGAAATTTTTTGTGTGGTGTAGTTAGCAAAACTACGAGTCCATTCTTGCAGTTAGTTGAATGAGCCTTTTGCCATCAATTTAATAAACAACTGCCGCGTTATAAGCAAAATTATGAGTGGCATCGAAAATTCATAGAAGATGGTTATATCTGGAAAAGGATGGGATGTCACACATTGTGAGCGAATGTCGAGCGTATTTGTACACTATATGAAAGGCGCCGAATAAAATCCACATCACAAGCAAGCAACCAAGGGTATGGCGAGTTCTAAAACATTGTCTGCACCTGAAGCCATAAAAACTGCAGATTTTGCAAACATTGCATCCTGATGACCACAGTAAAAGGTACGAATTGTGCGCTGGAATGTTAAAAGAAATGGAAGAAAACAATTTTGCTCAACAATTAATTTTTTCCAATGAATACACTTTTCATCTTTCTGGTTGAGTTATTTGCCATAACATTCGAAAATCCTAGGGCAGTTATTCAACATGAAAGAGATTCACCAAAGGTGAAAGTCTTCTATGCGATATCTGTAACCAAGGTTTATGGGCCTTTCTTCTTCATAAAAACTGACAGGACTAACCTATCTAGACATGCTTGAAAACTTGTTATTTCCCCAACTTGAAGATTCAGATGACTTCATCTTCATGTAAGATGGTGCTCTGCCTCATTTCTCTTACCATGTCCGACATTACTTGAATAACACATTTCCAGGGCGTTGGATTGGAAATGAAGGAGCAGAAAATCAACTTTATCACCGGTGGCATCCTAGTTCTTCAGATCTCACTCTGTGTGATTTTTATCCATGGGGTTACGTAAAACACTGTGTTTTTAACCCTCCTATGCCTGGCACTCTTGAAGATCTACGACATCAAATTGTTGAAGCTGTGAAATCGATAACTGGAGACCAGCTGATTCGTGTGTGGCAAAAAATGTGCCACCATTGTGACATATGTCTTGTAACACATGGTGCTTATATTGAGTGCATATTATAAAATTGTACACTTTTCTTTCTCCATGAACATTAGAATCATGTTTTAGTTTGGAAGCAATAATTGTTTGAAATCTGTTCTTTCTTTTTGAATGACCCTGTATTTGCGTTGTTTCAGGTGAGAAGCCCTTCAAATGCCCCGAGTGTGACAGAAGCTTCGCTTACAAAGATTTGCTGAAGAAACACAGTGTAGTGCACACCGGTGAGAAGAAGTACGCTTGCAAATACTGTGATAAAACATTTACAACCAGCTCTTACAGGCTGCGGCACATCGGTTTACATACCGGCAACACGCCGTACAAATGTGTTGACTGTAATAAAATATTCACGTCTCGTAGAGACCTCAACAATCACATGCAGAAAGTGCATGGCAAGCAAATGTGATGTTCTAGCTCTAGGCATGGTTAAATGGAGCGCAGTGCTGGCATACATACATTAGAACTTCGGCACCAGGTCCACAAATCCAGTGAATTGTACGTCACCAAATAGGAAAATATGTGCAGCAGTTCAGAATATAATTTTACAGGCATAAAAAGATGACAGATATGCATATATAAAATGGTAAAAGATTTACCGTATTTATCCAAATACAAGATGATGGTTTTTTCATAATATTAATGTTGCATTCAGGAATGTTTTCTGAATACCATACAGTGAAAAGCAAGTTTTAAACTTCATGGCTGCAGGAATGACGAAGTCTGGGGGAAATGGAATATATTAGCACCAAGGTCGCAACAAATGTGCGTCCCATTTCATGCCAAAAATTAGCTGTTATGAGCATTCTCATTTGAAAAAGGTTACTCTCTGAGAGTAAAATAAAACAAATGAGTTTCAAGTATGTTCTTAATAGAAAGTAGCATTCATAATCATTGTTATAGCTATGCTGAAGTCAGCGCCCAACACACACTTTCAGTTGTTGCTCCTGCCATCAATGTGAATTAGGTAAAAACATTAAATGTTGTCCATCTTCATCGTTACACTACCACTGCACCCACACCATAAAAGGCCTGTCTGGCAGAGATATTTTGGGCATCTGAGCTGTGGGGATGTGTCTCCTGTAAACAGCACAGTTGGATGTTGGCGGACATCAGTCAAGTCTCCACCAGTTCTGTATGATGCAGAGATATCTCGGAGTGGGTTTTCATCTATTCCATAGAGTAGGATGTCATCTGTGTTGATGCCCTGCACTGATACAAAATCTGCCATGAAACAGAGCCTTTGGGGACTCTGCCACCAACCTCCACTTATATGCCTGTCAAAGACCTGCAACAAATCAGCTATAAATGAACAAAAGTAAGCCATCCACACACACACACACATGCAGCGTGGCAAGGTATAGGCACTTGCATACTCACAGAATTAACAAGTAAATGATTCATCACTGCGACAATGCTTGTTTACATTTCCATAGCAATGGGCTTCCCCTCTGGCCTGTTCCCAGGTGCCTCTATAGTGGTACAATGCACTTAGACCAGGCCCAGTGGACCAGTCTCGACTGGAGCTTGCTGATCTCTAATGTGCCTACTTGATAGAACCTTGTATGCTCTAGGGGAGCAAAGTACAAATAGAAAAGGGCCTTTTTTTTTTTGGTAGCTTAACCTCCTTCAACCTGGTTGGTCATATTAGACAATGAATGAAATTGATGAAATGATCTCAGGGTCCATGGAGTTTAAAGTTACTCAACATTCGTCTTCTCAGGACAAAGGAAAACCCTGAAAGAAAAACAACCTTTTCTAGGTAACTCACCCCAAACAAGATTTGCACTTGTAACTTATTGAATGTGAGGCAGACGTGCTACAACCACACCACCCATCAATGTCAGCATCAGAAAGGGAAACTGTTACAAACTTATGACCTTTACAGTAGGATGTTATCAGCTGAAACACATAGACATGTATTAAATTTGTGTGGCTTTAACGGAGCCAAGCTAACCAGCAAAATACTAAAAAACTTTCGTTTCTGCTACAAAATAGAGATAACACAAAATTGCTAATGTTAACAATCCTGCTATACGCAGCATCAACAATAATGAAATTGGTCGATATTAGAAACGTTTTTCCATTAACCCTGCTCTGCTCGCGTGGCATCTATTAATACCTTTCAATTTAACTTAGTAATGCATGTGCAGTTAACATATACTCAAAAGTGATTCCGGAGCATATGTAAGACAAAATAACAATTAAACTAGAAAAAAAAGTAGGATTTCTAACGTAACCATTCTGTTACAATAAATCAAATACATAAATTTACAGAGACAAGCCTATAACGTTATGATAAGAGTTCAAAGTAAATACAAAACCGGTGTCCAATAATAATCGTGTGTCTCCACAACTGCAATAAATGAAAGGACAGTGCACAAAGTAATGAGCGGACATCTCCAAAGACGTTAGTAAAAATATAGAAGTGACCGTGCTTCTAACCAATGACACTATAGCCTAGCACCCATTGTTGCCAAGACAATGAATTTTCAGCTTATTACTATTCATGCTGTAACTTTGTTCCTTGCCATAGACCACACATTTCCTGGCAACTATACTTATTACAATTCTGGCATGTATCAGTTCTAGGAGCGACCGTAATCATTACACCTTTGCCGTTTTGAAAAAGAACCATCATTTGCAGATTCTGGAGGGAGACTTGCCTTGTCCAAGAAGAATTTCACTCTGATACCAAAACCACAAATAATCGCCTGTCAGCTCATGGTTTCCGTATCCGTGCTTTCTTTTCTCGTCTCTAAAACGTTGTCTTCATCACTGTAAATAAGTCGCTAACTTCTTATTCTACTAATTCAAGAATAATTTTCATATCTTCTGGAATACTGAGACTAAATCTTTTCTTCAAATCCATTTGAACCCTAGAAATATAAAAACGTGTGCTTAAAAATTGTATTTACATAAGAATTTCCACGAATAGTGAGGCCAAACACAAAATTACCTTTATAACAATGAAGGTCACGTGGCGTCTCCAATCAGACTTGTAAGGAAACAACCTGCTCTTTTGAGCTCCAATGTGACACTGACACACTTGTGACCATAGATTACTAGATTGTCGTCTCTGTGGCGGGAGTAAGGGTTCGAATGGGGCGCTTTTTAAAACCTTTCACACAGGTGTTGTTAGAACTAACATAGCGTTGAAAATATAACCAACTTCTATATCTACCGAGCAAGCGACTTTGTGCAATCCCTTCCCTCGTGTATTCAATGCAGGAATTATCCACCGAAGTTCTTTCGAACTCCCATCTCACGCACCAATGAATTGTTACCGAACATATCCAAATAGCTGATTTAACATTTATGTGTGAGAAATTGAAAAGTATGGTAAATTATTCAGTGTGAGGGAGATATGACTTAGAAAGAAGTTTGGTAGCTAATTCCTGAAAAGAAAATGATCAGCAAGAACAAATCCACGTTTAACTGGACTTTTTTCTCCTGTACACAACACATTTAGACTTTTTTTTTTTTTTTTTTTTTTTTTTTATAATCAGATGAGAAGCACAGTATTTATAGAAATTGGGATTGTGCAGAAATACAGGTTTCATCCTTTCATTGAGTAGAATTAAAATCCTGTTTGGTTATATCAGCACAGCAATTATAATTTCACATTGAATTAATGCATTCTGTAAGTGGAAGAAAACTGGAAAGACTGCCAATAAGGTTAAATGTAATGCAATTGTTTTGTACATAGCAGGTTAATAATAATATTGAAAAATTCCATTAAAAACTAGGTAAAGAAACAACATAGATGCACACATAACAACTCCAAATGAAGAAAGGATAACAACTATGATAATAAGATAGGATAACAACTATGTACAAAAAATGGCACTACTTGTTTCAAAAAGAAAACAAAAGTGCTATGTTAATGCTTGTATGAATGAATAAAGTTTTGAACAGAAGCAGCTGCATTTCAATGTATACACATACACATTTTTTGCATAAGATTACAAAAGTTCCTCAGAGAGGAACCTCAAATTTGAAATTCTTTCCTATAGTATTAACGTTTTAGCAGCACCTTTAACATTTGTACATGGGACGATGTCAGCAACAAGTGGCACAAATTTTATCAATCATAATATTTGTGCATTCTTGTAATAACTTTGGTTAAAATATGTATCTTTCACAAATACAGAAAAAGCAAATTTTTACAATTAAAATAACATACACTGCACAATGAAAATAAGAAAGTAGTAAAATGCATCATTTGTCTTTACAACACAAGGAATACTAGACTCTTCAGTTTCTAACAATTTTCCTCCGAGACCAAATATTCTTCATGGTAATCAACAAAGAAAACATGCAGTTTTATAAGCAAAATTTAAAACACCAATGTATCTTGCTGTATGACAAATTTCCATATGCTTGGTATTCTGTCTGTCAAGTGAAGCATTTATTTTGGTAACAATTTAAGCAGTTTCTGCTTCAGCTAAGTTGGCATTACTGCTCTTTGCATAGCAAAAGCTGCAGGACGCGACTCTCAAAGTGAGAATACTGCACATTTCATTTATGCCAAGAGTGAGGGATTTGCAATTGCATTTAAGGATTTTTAATTGCAACAGTTTCGTTTTAATGCACACTACTCCTGACATAACAATAAAGCTGATATGGCCCTTATAGTTTGTAACACTACAAAACTGAAGATTATTATTATTCAATAGAAATGGCAAATGATGAAAAGGAGTACAAACTAACTATATATTGTCTTTACAGAATTGGATGAATGCAATTGCAAGTAAAACACAAAAATGGCCATTCCACACAATAATACAGGAGTTGAACATTAAGGGGATAACAATGAGTCACAAAAGCACTGAGCTGACATCATTGTAATAATATATTTTCAATTATGTTTGGAAGCCATATGCAACAATAGCTGTCTGTATAATTTGTCAGTTTCATCTCAGAATACATATAAAAGATTGTGTTAAATTAATTAATCAAAGAATAATTTCTGCTCATAATATCCGGGAAAAAATGGAGTAGAAATGCCTCGATTATGAAAATGTATAGTTCCATACTTCCAATTAATTTGCATCTGTAATAGCTGTAAAGTAAAAGCAACAATTCCTTGTTTTATATTTATAAACAATTACTTAAAATTGTGCAATGTTTCTAAACTTAAATCACACAGACGTTCTGCATAAGACAGTTACTAATTTCACTGTGATATATTCATAGATATAACAAAGGATTCTTTAAGCAGTTTATTTCCGATTGTTATATTTATGTCATTGATGCACAAGTTTGTCCTAGTTTGTGCAAATTTTGCATTTTGTTTGGCTATTTTAAAGATACTAAAAATTCTATGCATCCTGGACTTTTGTTTTTAAAAATGACAAGAATCAAGTTTATATATACGTATATGTAAAGAAGGAAGATGTCACACTCTGCTTTTAGGTCGTACCTGCTGCTGATACTGTGATATTTAAAATGAAAGTAACAATACATATAATAATACAAGGATATGCAAATCTAATATTATTAACTATTATGTGAGTTTACTAACACATGTATAAGTTTTCCCTTTTCAGTTCCAAAGACCACATAATACTTTTGAAGTTCCGTATTCATGCATTCCTATTTGTGCCATGTGTTTCATAATGATAAAAGCACAAAAAAGGAAGAATTGGAATTTATGTATTTTCAGCAATATTTTTATGAGAATAAACCGAACGCTGTGCCAATTTTTATCATTGCTACAAAGGTATTTAGAGATGATGAAGGTCCAAAAAAAATAAAAAAAAAAGTTACAAAGCATGTGTCACTGCATGATAAAGCAAACTTTGTAACAAATCATTTCCAAGCAACACACCCCAAGGTGCTATTTAGCTAGCCATATTGTTACAAACATTTGTCACTAACTGATAAAGCAAACCTTGCAACAATTCATTTCCAAGCTACTTGCCCAAAAATAATAATTAGCTTGCCACATTATTACAAACATAGAAATTCATTCAAAATCTTCTCGGGCTTCTAACCAGGTAAAAACTTGGCTTGACTGATGCACTTCTTCGAAACGTTGGTGTCAAGCCAAGTTTTTACCTGGTTAGAAGCCCGAGAAGATTTTGAATTAATACGTCGCCAGGAAAGCTTCAGTTCTTATTATAAAAATTCATATCCGAGCAACTAACCCAAAAGTATTAATTAGCTTGCCACATCATTACAAACAAAAATTCATATCCGAGCAACTCGCCCAAAAGTATTAATTAGCTTGTCACATTATTACAAACATTTGTCACTGCATGATAAAGGAAAAAAGTTGTAAAAATGCATAACCAAGCAACTCACCCTAAGGTATCAAAATGATTATTGGGCAGACATGGTGCCTATGACATGATACAACTAAATTTATTCACCGATTCTTATACTACATTACAAACAAAGCAATGCTATTGAATGAAAAAAATAATTAATTCAAGTGAGTTTACCAACATTTCAACACACTTAACATATCTATATGCCAATAATATAAAATGCATTTTTTCCGCAGTTTCATTAATGCTATATGCTAAAAGACATTAAGGAAACAAATTAAGTAATCATACCTTAACAATTAACCTCACTTATTCTACATTAATGTTTTTCCAATGTAGATAATGTATGCTGAAGCAAAGCAAACAACACAAAGTTGCCTTTCTTTATTCATGATGGCATTTCCTCCAAATGATCTGTTAACAGCATATAACCATTTCTGAACCATGGAGGTTTACAAACTGATATCCAAAATGTGTGCAGCGAAATTAAAACAGCCCAGACTGATGATTTTTAAGTGTGTTTAAAAGCAACCTCATATTATAAATTTACTGCATGTAAAAGAACCTCTCATGATGAAATTCTGGTCCACAGGTGGTACTGGTATACTGACAATTGATAGTATCATTGACAAAAGACTGTTTAAAAGTATTATTTTTGTCAAATGCATTTAGGCTAGCCTGAAACAAATGACAGAAAACTATGCATATATCATTCATCAGCATTTCATAATATGATTGTTTAATGCAAGAAAAGTATTGTAAATGTAAATAATACTGTGGATTGGATGTAATTTGTACAAGCTTGTACTGAAATGGCAACACATTTAATTACAAGATGGCTGAGGTGAACAATAAATTAGTCATAAGTCTGCAATGCAGTGTGTGGTTAGTGTAAGTTGTATAACGAGCGTCAAGTATACACTCCAGGAAAAAGGGGCAAAGTTGGTGGTTATGGTTAAGATAAAAATATTGCTTCAGATCTAACATTGTTTCGTTAAGAATTATATGTATAGTGTACACAATAGCTAATTTTCTAGTGCATTATTTTTCTGAGTGAGAGAATATGAAACAGTTATTAAAGTGTCTTTTCACAAACTTATTACAACCAAGCGGCAGCACATTTCAGGTTATGTAATGACTGATTCTTTATTCCTCTATTGTTTTGCAGGCTTCTTACCTTTCAGTATAATTCGGGAAACGAAACAATTTAATTCCTTATTCCTCCCTGTAACAGGTCAACGTCAAAAGGCAAGTTTTTCTTTCAGAAGACTGTTACCTATTTTACAGTTATGAAATTACGGCCACATTAATTTTTTTTCAAATTCAAAGCATGTCATCAAGATGGCCAACATTATTCAAGGAAACAGACTGCCAGTATGGGCTGTTGTTTAACAGCCCTGTTACCTAATGCGTGAATAACGGAATTAATTGCGTTTTAGTCCTATCTTTATAATTTTCTTTCAGAATTTCCCTTTATTTAGTCCACACTACAATGTACGTATATTAATGACAATTGGTACCACTACACCATTATATACTTCCGTTGATCGCGGTATTTAGACATCTATTGACGACAGCAGTACAAGATAATTTTGATGTGCAGCGCTCGAAATGTACCTTTCGAACTTGCTTTTTGTGGAACCTTGATATGTAACCGGAAGTTCCTCATCACTTTGAATAATACATTAATTCGAAAAAAGATAAGAGCGTGATTAGACGATTGAAAGGTGGATGGAGGCACCAGTCAGTGGTTGTATCCGTTTTCCTATAATATGGGAAAATAACTCTATGTGGAGTCTCCCAGATGCCAATCGAGCAGAGCAGGGATAAAATAATTTCAACAATTGAGTTTTAACTAATGGTTTCTCAGCATCCGATTCTAATTGGACGTGAAAAAATTGCTTCATTTTATTCAAAAATATCTTTATGAGGCTTGAGTTTGTTTTACATGGCTTCAATATAAGACGACTCGGGACCGCCGACTTTACTTTCATGCCAATGGTTTTTACCCTCGAAAAAAAAAATTTGCTCTCCATCAGATTTGAACTCTCGACCTTGTAAACCAAGGTACTCATGGACCACAGAGGACGACAAATTACCAGAAATATTCCACAGTATTCCACTATTTGCATATTTAATACAGGTAAGATTCATGAACAAATGGAGTTTGGAAATTAATGTCATGTATAATTTGGGATACTGAAAATTAAAAAAAAATAATTACTTAGTTGTCTATGTAGAATCAATATGTTTGCATATCATAGTTAGTAATAATAATTTAAAATTACTGTCTCGAATTATATGGATTTAAAGAAACATTTGAACTACAAGAAAAATTGTAAATATATATTTGCAAATAAAAGTGAGGAGATGCACAATTTATTATCTCTAGACAATATACAAGAAGTCACTGCCCTCGTGATGATCACAAATACTTTTGGAATTATAACACGACAAAAATATGATTTAACAACTGTTTATATCTGATAAATGTAGGATTTTCTGAAGGTAAAAATTGATATTAATTTTTAAGCTCTTCATAATTCATCCAATCACCTGCTAGCATTCAACTTAGGTATGAACTTTCTGACAGACATGCAGCGTGAGCGTCTTTTCTGGTGTTCCCAAAATTCTTGATTCAGATAGTCCTTGAAAAGTGAAATATCAAATGATGCATAAGAATTACGATTATGATGAAGCAATTAAAACTACAGCCGTTCGCAACAACAATGATGCGACAAGGTTCCGTATAGGGAGCCCATTTTGACGTACAAACACGCGCACACTACGTTGTTTTTTGTTTTTTTTTTGTTTTTTTTTTTTATTATTTATTTATTGTTGCTTCACCAATAGTCATATCGCAACTATTTAGGACTCTACAATAGGATTACAATGTTTTGAAACATTAATAGTGAATTTAACTATAAATTACACTGAGAAAACAATACAATTAAAGCTACAATATTTGAAAAGCATAAACGTTATTGTACAATTTTGTCGTTTTCATGAAATTTATGCTTCTTGTGCAGAGTTGAGGGCGTCTGGTAGACTGTTGGGGATATTGCATTTGTCTGCATGTTCTAGATGATGTGTTCCACCAACACCCTTTGCGAAGCCAGTTCTTGTTCAACTGCAAAATGGCAGTGCTACAGGACACTTCTTAAAGCTCATAAAATGTGTATAAAATTACTTGAAAAGCCAAGTCAAACGTAAATAATTACAATAGAACAGAATACTGAGTAACAATTGTATATAGTTATTTGTTTAAAACACATAGAATCCTACTTACGCTGGCTGACATTTCCTTTTCTTGCAGATACATATGTTCAGTTTTATTGTTTACACCTCGTGAAAGTATTTAATGTATTTACAAATTTAAAGCTTTCTTGGTTCCCATGTTCTTAACTTTCTCACTACAATGTTAATGAAAACAGAAATGCTGTTCTAGTGATTCAAATGTTCCCTTGGTTAAGGCTTTAAAAACATACAGGATAACTTGACAAATTAATATGGAGGCTACATTAAAATAAATGTAAGTTAGGTCTGTTTTACGTTCTGCTGTAACTTATTATAAAATGTGGCACTGATTTCAGTTTCTTCTCCTTTTGTGAACAAATCAATACACTTGAGTACGTTTAACAAAACTCAACAAATGCCATTTTTTTTTTCTTCTTCAAAATTTGTTTTCAACACATTCTGGTGGTTTAACATGGGCCTCATGTATTGCTGAACAGAAAATATAACAAACTGAATATTTGCTGTTGTAAGAGGCATCTGAATGTAGCAGACGGTCATAAAAATCTGCATCTCATTTGTCAAAGATGGAATTAATCCTTATTTTATATGCATGGTTGAAACTAAAAACATAAATTATTTAAAGGTTAAATGAAATAAACATAGTTTCAGTTTGCTTTGACTGTCAGCAGAGTTAACTCTTACATATTGGAGAAATATTTTATTCCAGACAAGTCTGGTTGTAAAATATTCATAAAAGAAAACAGACAAAGTAGTTCACTACATATGGCTTGAGACTGACTGACGCAAATGAAATTGCATCTCCTCTGAGAGACTGTTTAAGATCTTTAGAACAAGATTTAATGAAAGAAGATGCAGAAAATTGTTTTGTTATTCTTGTGGCTCCCAAAACAAAAACTCTACCATGGCAGTGCCTATGAGTTATGCTGAAAGCTCAAAAGTATATAAAGAAATTGAACATCATTTGTCAATATGTGGGAATAGCTATTTGCCTCCTGACAGGGTTTTTAACCTTATCGCTACTGATAAAACAACCACTGTACCCTCAGAATATTATGATATTTTAGGAAAGTTTGGGCAAGTCCAGCTTTTGAATCAACACTGATATATGAAATCAATCTCTGAAAATGTAATGAAAGCCAAATTGTATTTTAACATATCTGAGGCAAGAGTGCATTATGTAACAAGACTTAACATCAGGGCACAATGCCATTTTTAAAATGCGTATTTTGCTTCCCTGTTAGAAGTAGAGCTGATGAAATCTGGGAAGTGAATTATTTTAATAATCAGTGAACCAAGTAAGGAAAAATATATTTGTTGATGTGAAGCAATTAATGTATTATTTTGAAAATGATTTGGAGCCAAGTATTGAAAAGTTGTACAAGGGAATGCTAATGACATTGAAGACAAAATTCTGTTTTATGAAGAATTTACATTAAAGAGGACTGTGTCAAATTGTTTTGGATTTCACGCAGTATTAAGTCTAAAAATGTATTGAAACATGTGACTATGAGTTTAATAATAGACAGAACAAGTAAGAAACAGATTTGTTAAATTACAAGAAAAATTTAAATGTTCTAATACATTGTTAACTTCTTATTCTGATATTATCTACAAAATTTAATATATTTAACATTCCACTGAATTTAAATGCTCAGAATATTTATATGTAACACTTAACAAAAATAAAGAAAAAGTGGATATTTGAGTTTTGTAATAATTGACAATTTATAGTTTGTCTTTTTAAATAAAGACAGTGATGAATTTCAGTTATTGCTTCATCAATTCCTATTTAAAAGGATTACCAGTACTATTTTTTTCAAACTTTTTGAATCACAGATAAGTACAAGATACCTCCTGTAAAAGTTTGTAACTGGTATTTATTGAGTTTTGTAAAAGCACTCCTCAATTGGCTTATAAAATACATGGAGTTAACATTTTTGGATTTAGGAAAAGAACAAGTCAACAGAAAATGCTCATCTATGAAGTATAAACAGCCTTGGAATATAAAAAGGTATTTTTTGTGATTTAACTAACACATTTGACAACACAGATCACACCTTGTTACAAAAGTTAAAACAAGGTCACTGGCTTCTAACACATTGAAGCCCAGGCGTTTCTTTAGTTGAAGTGCCAAGAAACCCAGGGTTTTTACGCCTAATTTGAGTTATTTTACATTACATCAATCAAATCTGCCAAAAATTATTGCGACAATCTAAAAGTATGGTATTAAAGGATTTCTCAACAAGTAAGAAAATAGTCATAACTTCCGTAGTAATATTTTATTTTAAATTTACAAGTATCAAATGTGAGTTTGAAAAAATCTGCATAAAGAGCTTACACTCCATTTATTGAAAGTTTGAAAAACTCTCCCTCGGAATCAGAATTTTCCACAGCTTCATTTGTATCCGGAATTTCAGTTCACAGAATTCGAGGAAAATGCAGCATTTTAACATTTAAGAACACAAAACGTAACAAACAGGTCACCACCTTCAAGGAAAATGGCAGACTATCTACGAACAACCAATATTACTAAATCTCCTAAATTTTCTAATAGTTGACTAAAGCAAGGACAGATGGCAGCACAAATCAGACAGCTAAACAATAACTGATGTATGTTCTTTGCTGCATAGCCCAAGACTGAGTTAAGGTCTTGGAATTGCATTAAAAGCATTAGAAATACCTGCCCAAGTTATTCTCGGGTGTGGGTCTCATGAACATTTCACATGGCCCAAGCTATACTCGGGCTTGGGCTTCAATGTGTTAAGAATTCATTATTACTAAGAATGTGTCTCATACAACAAAATTTTGATCAAATTTAACCATTTTTATTTCTCCCTCAACTACATTGGACCTAAAAGTCAACTGTATAAGACTCTTTTTAAATTTGTTATATATTTGTAGTTTGAGTATAAGCATGTATGAGGGGCGTTTAATAAGCCCTTAGGAAATCCATGGTACCAAAGAATGTTTGTCTCTTATTAGACGGCAGATGAAGTTTCTGCTGTATTCATAATGTGCATTTGTTGCCATAGGTGATTCAATCAACAATCTTGTGCTTATTTAAAAAGATGGAAAAAAACGAGTTTTGTGCAGTGATTTAACACATCTATTTAAAAAGTTTAACACTGAAAGATATAAAAGCAGACTTGGATGAAGTTCATTGCAAATTTGCTCCTGCGTTTGTAACAATTTACAATTGGATAAATGAATTCAAGTGTGGCTGTACAACCCCAAATGATGAACATTGTTCCGTATGTCCAGTAGAACTGATTTCCTCTGAAATTATTTACAAAATCTAAGATATGGTTTAGAATGACTAACAAATCAAATTTTGCAAAATAACAGAGGCTACAAGTATATCACAAGCTACAATGTTCTCAATTAGGTCTGACAAAGGTCTCAACAAGTGGGGTGCTGCATTTGCTGTAATGGAGAATAAACAATCTTGTGATTATTTTAAAAGCTGGTTTGGCACTTTTCTGTCACAGTTTCTACATTAATGCATTAACTGTGAATGAAACATGGATACACTATAACATTCCAGAGTCAAAGCAGTGGGTTTTTAAATGTGAACCGGCTCCAAAGAAGGCAAAGCTGATAAAATCTGCACAAAAGGTAATGGCCTCAGCTTTTTGGGTTGCACATTGATTTCTTGCAGAAAGGAAGAACAATAAATGGAAAGTATTATGCATAGTTATTGCACTGGGTGAATGGAGAAATTAAGAAAAAATGCCCTCATCTGGCAAAGAAAAACATTCTCTTCCATCAAGAAAATGCAAAGGCATTGAACAGGGACAAAAGGATGGGTTTGCCGATATGTACAACTGGTTGCTATGACAACTTATGGCTGCAGAAAGGCCTGTTTTGAGGCTACAGGAATAGACAACACCTTGTAGAGGCTATCCTATTGGTTTATTGGCCTCATGAAAGAAAGCATCCCTTCACCTTGGGTGTTTCTGGTTACCCCTAAAAGTCAGCAATTACATTAACGGCTTAAAAATATTGTTTTTGTAAAATGAAGTGTATTTGAATATTGTAGTTGTGTTGTTTCTCTGAAGTTGACTTCTGGTTTGTTTACTTCAAGTTAGCAGAAAGATGATAGACTATCACCCTCCGTGGTGTAATGGTTTCCATGCTAACTTCATGTACCCAAGGTTGCGGGTTCAATCCTGGTGGAGTACAATGAATTTTTTGGGGCTTATCATCCTTACCATGGCTTCCTTTGGAAGGGAAGTAAAGCCGTTGGACCCATGTCATAGATTTACGGCACATAAAAGAATCTCAAGCCTGATAAAGAGGCCTCTGAGCAAAATTAAGCAGTCTTTCACTACCACTATAGAATAGGATGCTGAAGACCTCAGCATAAAATAAAACCCCATTTCATTTCACACCTTAGACTGAAAAGGGATCTGCTATCAACAAGGATATGAAACCTTATTCTTAATTTTTTTTTTAATAATGATTACAGCCTACATTCATTACTTATGCACTGCAGGCGATGATTGATGATGCATGGAATGAAGATGGAGCAGCAGTGGAATGCAATAGCAGGGAAATTGGAGAATCCAGAGAAAACCTGCCCCTGAGCCGCTGTATCCACCACAAATCTCACATGCGGTCACTTGGGATTGAACCCAGGCCATCTGGGTGAGAGACGAGTAGTCTAACCACTCGGCCATGGCATGGCCTCTTAACTAGTAGGTGCAAAATGTTACATAAAGTGTTTTAAATGTTCTTGATGCAGTCTGTATGAATATTTCTTAAATGGAAAACTTTTGTTGGCCTTGAGAAATAGGACATACCATTAACATAATATACATTGCATGTGAAAAGAGCCACAAGCCACCACTAACAATTAAGTAACTAAAATACTGAAATTCTAATTACCTTCTTTGAAATTTCAAAGTTGTTTTACCTTTTATTACATGATGCTGCAACAAAAATGTTAATCAAAGCTTTTACAATTTTTAGTGGATTTTTTTTTCTAATTTTGTATTACACTAACTTCAACAATAAAATTAGGCTGGTTATATTAGCCCTGTATGTACAATGTACATAGTGATAGAGAAGTATTGTATTCCACCCAAATGTTATGTCGAGATTTCACCGGAAATACATGTTTTAGGACCCCCTGAGTCCAAAAAAAAGCATAAGGTTGAATACCAAACTTGGTACTTAAGTTTGATATCTTCCAAGGATGTGACACAAAGATTTTCAAGAAAATCCTCCCACCCCTAACCACCCTTTACATGGAAAAATTTTCAAAAATTTTGCTTTCCTTAAACATGGCTCTAACGATTTTGGTTAAAATACCACATATTAAAGCCATTTCTATCACAAATAATAGCTTCTAAAGACCTGTTAATCTGGATGAATTTTGCTTAATTTGGTATAACTTGTAAACCATAAGAGATAGAAAAAAACTTATTATACAAAAAATGTAGATCTTGTTAAAATACACAAGTTATGTCATATACATTTTTTTGGTGGTGCTTACCGTTTTTGAGGTATTCCTTGTTATTAGTTTCAATTGAGAACTATTTATAATTTTCTTAGATGGAAGTGTCTGTTTTTCTTTTGTTCTACTCTTAACCAAGCAAAGAAGTGATTTGCAATGACAATCGCATAAGGACAGCTTTTAAAACATTTGACTATCGCTTTAGCCTAGTGTATTCCTTTAGTTCGATTCCATTCTACTTATAAGGTAGTAGTAAAATTCTGCTAATGTTTATCTCGATTAAGGTGGTTTTATAAGAAGTTTGTAGAGTAGCTAGAGAAAGTCATATGAGTGAAACACATCATATTTTTTTAAATATAAAGCTATACATCTGCAGTCAAATGAAGCATCACATCACACCAGTTATTTTACTTGGGTCCTCCCCATCCTTTAGTATAGGCACATTTGACTGCAGTTGTATCTTAGAATGGATGGTTAGTCCTCTTTGTATTGGACAGAAGAATTATAAGAGCTTCAGGCGCTCTGACAATGATGTAACTTAAGTCCTGAAAAAAGGTTCTTGCCAAATTCTAATTACCTTCTTTGAAATGTTGAAGTATTTAAGCTTTGTAAAACTGAAACATTACAAAACAGTATTTTGGTTGTTTTGAGCAGAGCTACATCCAGTTTACAAATGGTGTAAAGCATATATCATTTGTTACAGAGATGGCACTGAAATTTGAGGATATGTGTCGCTTGTGTATGAGACAAGAGAAAAAGATGTCGCAGCTATTTGCCGAAGGCAAGCCCTTGTGTATTAAATTGTCGTACATTTTACCAAAACTTGAGGTATGTATATATCATGTACTTTAAGCCTTGCAATCTAGCCAACATTGTATATACATGGGAGAAGCAATTAAATTTGTTATTTCCCCCTCATACACTGGCTGTCCCAGAAGTATCGAACAATGCCGAAAAGTACCAACCTTAGAAAGCTTAAGTTTGATGTTTTTACATTGTTTGGCGGCCATCATTAGTGAATTCTCTCACCAATTTGTAAACATGGATACAACTGGTTGGTTGGTATCTAATGTTGAGCAGTTGGCATTGAAGCCATTTCCTCTCTTGCATTCCAGTATTTTGATGTTATCATGTTGACTAAAGGTTGTGCTGCGCAATAGGTGGTTTCCATCCATTTCTTCTTTAAGTGTACAGAAAGGACACAGAGGAGATCTCACTGTACCAATCATGGCCTGTTAAGAGTCTAAAAGTTGCTACACACCATTTTCTTGGTAATGTAGTGATTCTGGTCGCGTTATTACATAAATTTTTCTTTTGCTTGTAATACATTATCTTCCTTAATTTTATTTTTATATGTTGATATAATGATTCTTTTGATAGAGTGATAACTTATTGGATCAGATGAATTTGATGTAATTTTACTATCTTTCTTGACTAGAACGTCAGCTGTATTCTGCAATGTGCTGGTATCCATTGAAGTATTAATCTTTTATTTAAATTCATTAGTTGTTTTATGATTTTGCAGCATTCTGCAATATTTAAGTTATTAGGTGTTACATCAGATGTTATAGCTGCTTTAGAGTCAGATAAAATACAACTTTTTCAAATTTATTTATATGATATACTAGGTTTTGTAAGCTCTGAAGTGCTGCCAAAATCTCTGCATCAAAATTTGTAGTATTTAAACTTAATGTTTTGTAGAAAGAGAAGAGAGGGCATATTTACATTGCTTATCATTTGTTTGGCAGCCATCATTAATGAATTTGTAAACATGGATGATAAAACTGGTCATTGTAATGTGATACAATACTTGCATTTGAAAGGTCAAATTCATCCAACTAATATGAAAGCTGAGCTAGATTCTGCTCCTTCATTCTCAACAGTGAGATATTGGGGGCAGAGTTTAAATGTAGTGGTCAACCAAAAGAGTTATCAGTTCAGAAATAGTATTGGGTGATCGTCGACTGAAGGTGCGTGAGCTAGCAGACATTGCAAGCATTTCAACTGAAAATTTGGATATGAGAAAGTTGTGAGAAAGCTGGGTGCCACATTTGCTCACAATAGAACAAAACCAGCGCCGTGGGGATGTTTCAGTCGAGTGTTTGCCAATGTTTTGCTGCAATAAAGTTGATTTTTGCATCAATTCATAACAATGGATGAAACCTGAGTCCATCACTTCACACTTGAGATCCAGGAACAATCAAAACAGTGGATTGGAAGCAGAGAATCGGCTCCAAAGACAATTCCATCTACGGTTAAGTTCATGGGGTCAGTTTTCTGGAATGCGCACAGGATAATTTTCAGTGATTATCTCAAAAAAAAAGTAATCAATGGCGAATATTATGTGAATTTATTACAGCATTTAAGTGATGGAATAGAGCAAAAATGGCTGCATTTAGGAAAAAGAAAGTTTTGTTTCATCAAGACAATGCCAAGGTAACGTCCATCTCTATATTAAATTATTTCTAGCCGATCTGGATCCCCATTTTTACTTTCTCTAGCCTGCGTATACAATGTACATAGTGCATAGAGAAGGTATTGTATTCCATCCAAAAATTGTAACACCGAGATTTCACCAGAAATATATGTTTTGGGATCCCCTGAATGCGAAAAAAAAATATTTTCAGAAAAAGGTCCATGTGTGTGTCTGCGGACAGTACTCAAAAATGAAAAGACCATAAAATACCAAACTTGGTATTTAAGTTTGGTATCTTCCAGGGATGCGACATGAAGATTCTCAAGAAAATCCCCCCACCACAAACTACCTTTTACATGGAAAAATGTTTGAAAATTTTGATGTTCTCAAAAATGGCTCTTAACGATTTGATTAAATTCCTGTATATTAAAGATATATACATTCCAAACAAAATGTCTATCTTGAATTTTCTGGGAATAGCCTCTGAAAACCTCTTTAATCTGGATGAATTTTGCTTAACTGCTAAACTTTAACAGATAGACAAAAACTTACTGCACAAAAAATGTAGATCTTGTCAAAATTCACACTTATGATGTCCTTTACTTGTTTGTCGTGGAGGTAACCATTTCCAAGATATTCCTTTTGATGTGATTTGCAATGACAATCACATAACGACAACTTTTAAAACATTTGACTGTCATTTTAGCATAGTACATTCCTTAAGTTCACTGCTCCTTATAGAGAACAAAGTAATAAGGACATTCTGCTAATGTTTATGGCGATTAGCATTCTGTAGAAAGAAGAATAATATTTTGTAAGAAGTTTGTAGAGCAGCTAGAGAAAGTCATGTGAGTGTAACATATCAGATTTTTATTTATTTTCTTTTAACCATGCCTTGGTATTTCCTAAACTCTAAGATTGTGTGCCTAGTATTCACATTCTTCAACTTTTGGTAAATTAGCCCACTTCTGAATAAGTAATTTTGTTCTTACATCACACAGACCTGTACTGCAAACATAAATTCAAAACTCAATGTTGCATCAAAAACTACAAAAAACAAGTGAAATGAATATGGAAAATTATAGGCAGGTTACTTTATGTTCTACCTTTTCAAAAATAATAAAGGATATGTTCTTAAAGCAATTACAGCCACTTTAAAAATTAAATGTAATATCAAAATGGCAGTATGGATTTCAGGAGAAGAAAACAACAGTAAATTGAATAGTATTATTATCAATGCATTAAATAACAATGAATGAGTAATGAGATTTATCAAAAGCATTTGTTGGTAAACTTAGACTTACATGAAATGAAATTAGAAAAGCATGGGGAGTAGCACAAAAGTGAATAGTCTCATATTTGAAAAATAGAACACACTGTGTGGAACTAAATTATAGAAATAGCAGTGGTACAGTAAATAAAGGAGTTCTACAAGGTACTAGTCGGGGCCCTTTTTCTTTTTAGCTTACCTGAATGATATATTTGAAGTAACACAGAAAAAATGCTGTTGCTGTCGAACATGCTGTGATGTGAAAATAATAATTAGAGATAAAACAGTAGTGGAGGTATAAACTAAAGCTAAGGTATCCATTAAAATAATAATTATTTAAATTTAAATATGATATAAAACACACAAAAACAGCTTAGAAAATTTTAAAATAAGAAAATGCAGTAAAAATTATATAAAAATTGAAATAGATGGAGAAATAATACCAAAGTACAGTACACAAAATTTCCAGGAGTAATAACAGATAAGCGTTTGAATTGGAAATTATATGTAGTGCATATAACCCAAAAAAATAAATAAAGGCATTTTCTTATTGAGTCAAGCGAAACAAACCATTGAAGATGAGACACTAAAGCAAGTGTACTACACATGCATGCGCGCGCGCACACACACACACACACACACACACACAGAGTATGGGATAGCATAATATAAACAGAAGTAAAAAGGATATTTAAATTAAAAAAAAGCAATTAAAACAATGGCAGAAATAAATAGACAGTCGTACAGATTGTAGTTCAGATAGTTTGGTATTTAGCTGTTCCTGCCCTCCCCTCTCTCTCTCCTCTCGCTCCCTCCTTCCTTCGCTCTCTCCCCCTCCCTCACTCTCTCCCCCTTGCTCCCTCTCTCTCTGTCCATTTGAAGCTCACTTATATGTTATTCACTTCAACATTTTTCCTACATATACGCTAAAATTTTAGATGCCAGTCATTCTCCATTAAAATGTTGCTCAATTGTATGTGTTCTCGTAAATGCATCACTTTTTCTGACCCCCATACACAAAATGTACCCGTTTATACGTTTTTAAAAAAACATGGTGGTATGCTTGTTGTGTATAGCCTTGGAATTGCCTGGTTTGCAGTTTTCATTGACGGTTATTGTATCATTGTTGTCATATCGTTCCAACAATCTATTAGCCTTGGTTCCAACAGTCACTTCTCTGCTTTAAGTCGAGTACTGCTAGTGTTTTGTTTTCTTTCTCATTTATGCTTTCATTGTCATATCGTTCCAACAGTCACTTATATATTTTATGTGGAGTTTCAAGTTACAAACAGGAGAAGGAAATGTGTGAATATCAACCAGCAAGGAAGAAAACAAGAACTTTTGGTGAAAAATTAAAAATTCTGGATAAGGTCCATACCAGAAGAGAAAATCAGTTACATATTTTCTCATAGAGTATTTCAGTAGTCTCCCTTGAAAAATGTATAAGTGAGGTTCCACTCTTTATTGTTATATGTATATAACAATAAAGATTATCTTACAGGAATAGACAAACCAAGAAATAAAAGTATTCACGTGCATAATTTAAGAAACAATGATTATTTTAGATCTGTTTACAGGAAACATTAAACAACGATAGTAGTTAGAGTACAGAAAAGGAGCAACCTGCAGAAATAACAGTAATTAATACAACTGAACTCAAACTAAAGAAGATAAAAACATGCTTGATAACAAATGCATTTTATAGCTTGAAAGAATTCAAGCGGTGAGTTGTATATGAATGAACAAACGCTATATATGAATATAATTGTATTACATTTTTTATGCATCCCTAAAATTATGTATTTAAAGAAGAAATAAAAGTAAGTTATCTTCTTTTTGACGCTGGCTGAATTGCAAGCATAGGTCACTTAAAAGTCTACAGTTTGCAATAGTGTGTTTGTGTAACAGATGCATCCAGGAGATGGTCTGCCATCGCAACTTTGCAGAGAATGTGTGCAACAAGTGAACACTTCGTACCACTTCATAACGCAGTGTGAGGTGTCAAATTCAACGTTGAGGAAGTACCTCAGTAAACAGGTGAGGCATTGCTGCTAACATTTCTTACACATAACCAAAAATAATTTGCTACTGATTCATATAATTAAATTAAATTTGTGAGTTGAGGTATATTCACTTACTGGTTTTTTAAACAGACATGTTTCATATCTTCACCTATAGTTTCTCTGGCAGGGTGGCTTCTTCTCCACATCTGTGGCTTGTAGATGGCATAATGCACTTGTCAAATGCTTTTGGTAGCTGTATATCAAACTTCATGAACCAGTGCAAGTTATTTTTGATAAATATTTTTTCCCCAAACATACAATGGGTGGTTCCCATGTACTATTAACACATTGAAGTCCGGGCGTTTCTTTAGTTGAAGTGCCAAGAAACGTACAGTTTATGCCTACTCTGAGCTATTATTTAAAGTACATCAATCAAATCTGCCATAAAGTATTGGGACAATCTAAAGGTATGGCATTCAAGGATTTCTCAACAAGTAAGGAAATAGTCATAACTTCCGTATTAATATTTTATTTTAAATTTACAACAAGTATCAAATATGAGTTTGAAAAAATCTGTGTAAAGCAGCTTACACTCCATTTATTGAAAGTTCGAAAAACTCTCCCTTGGAATCAGAATTTTCCAGAGCTTCAATTGTATACTGAATTTCAGTTTCAGTTCACAGAAGTAGGGGAAAATGCAGCATTTTAACATTTAAGAGCACAAACGTAACAAACACATTATCATCTTCAGGAAAAATGGCAGGACTACCTGCAAGCAACCAATATTACTAACTCTCCTAAATTTCCTAATAGTTGACCAAAGTAAGGGCAGATGGTAGCACAAATCAGATAACCAAATGATAACTGATGTATGTTCTTTGCCGCATAGCCCAAGAGTGAGTTAAGGTCGTGGAATCACATTAAAAGTGTTAGAAATATGTGCCCAAGCTATATTCAGGCATGGGCTGCATGAACATTTCGCATGGTCCGAGCTAAACTCAGCCTTGAGCTTCAATGTGTTAACTCTTGTGTTTTTGTTTATTTCATGGTTATACTCCAAAAATGCTGACTTGCCTGTTTGTTTGTTTTTTGTGTTTTACACATATTCTTTGGTCCTGATGCAGATATTTCTTTTGGTTTTTCTAATGTATACTTTATTGCAATTTATCTGATAGATTCCTCGTTTTTCTTTTTGGGGTATTGTATACTTTGGTTGTTTATCTGAAATATACAGAAGGTTTTGTAAGAATAGTTTGTTGCAGAGAAAGCCTTGTGTTAATATCCATTTTTGTATTTGCAGATTCTTTGTCGAAAGAAAGAATCATTGCTACAAACTGCATTTGTGAAACAAAGGGAGCTGAGTTGTGATGATAGCTCTCCAACATTAACAGTGTCTCCCACCTTTAGCCTGAAGACATACTCTAGAGTGCACAAGATGCAGGAGGAGGTGTGTGCCATGCCCGAGTCATCCAATCACGATATTCGTACAGAACATTCCATCATAGAACCACAGAATTTGGGTACTTGCCACGAAGAAACGGTCAATAAACCTGCTGTAAAGACTTACTCGAGAGTGCGCAAGTCACCCAGTCACAGCACCAGCATCACTAGCGAATTAAAACATACGCCTGACAGTAAATGTGGCCACACAGCACATAACTCCACTCCGATACTACTTGTACAGCTAGTCAAAGATGGTTCACCAGTACAGAAAACTGAAAATATTAGCAGTGCTGCCACCCCAGTCAGAGATGTTTCAACCATACAGAAATGTGAAAAGTCACCAGAGAGCAATATTAGCAGTGCTGCCAACCCAAAGGCAATTTTACAACAGGTCAAAGATGTTTCAACCACACAGAAATGTGTAAAGTTACAAGAAGGCATTAACAGTGTTACCAACCCTATGGTAATTTTACAGCCAGTCAGAGATGGTTCAAACACACAGAAATGTGAAAAGTCACCAGAGAGCAATATTAGCAGTGCTGCCAACCCAAAGGCAATTTTACAACAGGTCAAAGATGTTTCAACCACACAGAAATGTGTAAAGTTACAAGAAGGCATTAACAGTGTTACCAACCCTATGGTAATTTTACAGCCAGTCAGAGATGGTTCAAACACACAGAAATGTGAAAAGTCACCAGAGAGCAATATTAGCAGTGCTGCCAACCCAAAGGTAATTTTACAACAGGTCAAAGATGGTTCAACCATACAGAAATGTGTAAAGTTACAAGAAGGCATTAACAGTGTTACCAACCCTGTGGTAATTTTACAGCCAGTCAGAGATGGTTCAAACACACAGAAATGTGAAAAGGCACCAGAGAGCAATATTAGCAGTGCTGCCACCCCAAAGGTAATTTTACAACAGGTCAAAGATGGTTCAACCATACAGAAATGTGTAAAGTTACAAGAAGGCATTAACAGTGTTACCAACCCTGTGGTAATTTTACAGCCAGTCAGAGATGGTTCAACCACACAGAAATGTGAAAAGCTACAAGAAGGCATTAACAGTGTTACCAACCCTGTGGTAATTTTACAGCCAGTCAGAGATGGTTCAACCATACAGAAATGTGAAAAGTCACCAGAGAGCAATATTAGCAGTGCTGCCACCCCAAAGGTAATTTTACATCCAGTAAAATATGGTTCATCCCTTCTGAAAACTGTAAAGTGTGAAGAAGGAGATGTTAGTAGTGCTACCACCCAAAACGTGATCATATTGGAGAACATCTGCAGCTCACAGCAGTCACACAATACAAGTGGTACTACTTCATGCGATAGAAAACAATTGACATCAAACAGTTCTACCAAACCAAGTGTTACCACCACCTTAAAGCCAGATAAAAATAGTTTGTTATCTGACAGTGTAGCCACCACACCTCTGGTAACACAGGTCAAGGACAGCAAAACCAGTTTAGTATCTGTAAGAAAGAAACACAATAGAATCACGAAGAACAGAGTTGCCACTCGAAGCTCAGTCTCTCAGCAACAGCAGAGTTATACCTATTTGGGACGTAACTTCATACCTTTACACTTGTTTCAGCCAAATAAGAACAAATCACAAAACACTGGGTCACATGGAACAGTGCCTAGTGAATCACATGGATTTGTGTTTGGTGAACTTTCAAATGTATCTGGTAAAGTTTCTAGTGGGTCAGATGTACCCATGTCTGGTAAAGTTTATAAACCATCAGAAGGATCTGTCTCTGGTAAAGTGTCAAATGGGTCAGATGGACCCATGTCTGTTAAAGCTTATAATAGATCAGATGGGTCTGTGTCTGGTAAAGTTTCAAATGTGTCAAATGGACTCATGCCTGGTAAAGCTTCCAATTGGTCAGATGGCCCTTTGTCTGGTAATGTTTCAAATGTGTCAGATGAAGCCATGTCTGGTAAAGTTTCTAGTGGGTCAGATGGACCCACATCTGGTAAAGTTTCAAATGTGTCAGATGGAACCAGTTCTGGTAAAGTTTCTCATGGATCAGATGAATGTGTGTCTGATAAAGTTTATAATGGATCAGGTGGACCCATGTCTGGTAGAGTTTTTAATGGATCTGGTGGACTCATGTCTGGTAAAGTTTCTAATGGGCCAGGTGGACCCTTGCCTGGTAAAGATTCTAATGGGTCAAGTGGACCCATGACTGATAGCATTTCTAATGTGTCAGATAGACCCATGCCTGGTAAAGATTCTAATGGGTCAAGTGGTCCCATGACTGGTAACGTTTCTAATGTGTCAGATAGACTCATGTCTGATAAAGTTTCTAATGGGTCAGATGACAACACAGTGTCACCACTTACATGTTTGGAGTGTGGAAAGAGGTTTGCAAACCTAGGGATATGGGTTAGACACCAGCGAGCTCACAAGTTTCACAGTTGTGAATATTGTGGGTTGAAATTTGCAGCACCCTACAAACTGAAGTGCCACCTTATGAAGCACACAGGAGAGAAACTAGTACGCGCCCTTTGTGACAAATGTGGTAGGAGCTTCTCAGACCACCGCTCATATCTGAAACATGAGGACAGTCATCAGGGAATTAAACCCTTCCAGTGCAATGTCTGCAACAAGTTCTTCACAAGTAAACGCATTCTGGTCAGTCATCATCGAATACACACCGGCGAGAAGCCAGTCATCTGCGACAAGTGTGGTAGCTTCTTCAGAGACACAACTTCATTGATAAAACACAGATCACGGCAACATGAAGAAAAGAAACGCCGATTTAAGTGTAAATTGTGTCCAAAAGCTTACGTCAACAGAACATCACTCAATCGTCACCTCATTGTACACTCAGGTATGAAATATCACTAATATTGATGTTTTAGAGCTCAAATATTCCTGTTTAAGCTCAGGCTTAAGTGACTGTGATACTTTCAGTACATAGTTTAAGTAATAAACTGAGCTTATCTGTGGCTTGACAACTGTGGTTTAAGCAAAGGAATTACCACATTCTCTCTGAAGCAGACAATTACAGGCTTTTTGAATCAAAATCTTCCATATAAAGGGTAGTTTGGGGGGGGGGTATTGTAAATCTTTGTGTTGCAACCTTGGATAGTGCTGAACTTAACCCTGCATTGCATGGTGTTGCCATTTGCCAACTTTTTTTTTTTTTCTGGTAGTGTTTAATGCCCGCTTTTACTACTGGTGATACATGGAATGAAGATGGAGCACTGGTGGAATGCAAAGGCAGGAGAAACTGGAAAAACCACCCCTATGCCACTTTGTCTACCCACACATCTCACATGCAGTCACTTGGGTTCAAACCCAGGCAATCTAGGTTAGAGATGAGTGGTGTAACCACTCAGCTGGCAACAAAGATGATTAAACACAAGTTTTGGTATATTAGTGGCTTCTTTTCTAATTTCACATTAACAATAAGAGTAGGTTATTTATCGCTGCATAAATGTTAATATTTTGGTATTTTAGTGGCTTCTTTTCTAATTTCACATTAACAATAAGAGTAGGTTATTTATTGCTGCATAAATATTAATATTTTAGTGGCTTCTTTTCTAATTTCACATTAACAATAAGAGTAGGTTATTTATTGCTGCATAAATGTTAATATTTTAGTGGCTTCTTTTCTAATTTCACATTAACAATAAGAGTAGGTTATTTATTGCTGCATAAATGTTAATATTTTAATGGCTTCTTTTCTAATTTCACATTAACAATAAGAGTAGGTTATTTATTGCTGCATAAATGTTAATATTTTAGTGGCTTCTTTTCTAATTTCACATTAACAATAAGAGTAGGTTATTTATTGCTGCATAAATGTTAATATTTTAGTGGCTTCTTTTCTCATTTCACATTAACAATAAGAGTAGGTTATTTATTGCTGCATAAATATTAATATTTTAGTGGCTTCTTTTCTAATTTCACATTAAGAATAAGAGTAGGTTATTTATTGCTGCATAAATGTTAATATTTTAGTGGCTTCTTTTCTCATTTCACATTAACAATAAGAGTAGGTTATTTATTGCTGCATAAATATTAATATTTTAGTGGCTTCTTTTCTAATTTCACATTAAGAATAAGAGTAGGTTATTTATTGCTGCATAAATATTAATATTTTAGTGGCTTCTTTTCTAATTTCACATTAACAATAAGAGTAGGTTATTTATTGCTGCATAAATGTTAATATTTTAGTGGCTTCTTTTCTCATTTCACATTAACAATAAGAGTAGGTTATTTATTGTTGCACAAATATTAATATTTTAGTGGCTTCTTTTCTAATTTCACATTAACAATAACAGTAGGTTATTTATTGCTGCATAAATGTTAATATTTTGGCAATACAACTAGTTTTTTTTTTTATTTTCTCCACACGTACTATGTACATAGTGTATAGAGAAGGTATTGCACTCCACCCAAAAAATTTGATACCAAGATTTCAGCTGAAATACATGTATTGGGTCCCCTTGAACCAAAAAAAAAAGAATTTTTGGAAAAAGGTGTGTCTGTGTCTGTGTGTGCGTGCAAGCGTGTGTGGATAGCATAGCTCAAAAATGAAAAGACCATTAAATACTTAACTTGGTATTTAAGTTTTGTACCTTGCAAGGATGTGACAAAAAGATTTTCAAGAAAATCGCCCCACCCCCAACTAATCTTTACATGGAACTTTTTGTGAAAATTTTGATTTTCTCAAAAATGGCTTTAACAATTTTGATTAAAATGTTATATATTAAAGACATTTCCATAACAAATAAACTTTATTTCTTGAATTTTCTGGGAATAGCCTCTGAAGACTATTATGAATGAATTTTATGGAATGTTGCAAAACTGCTAAACCATAAGAGATGGACAAAAAATTACCACACAGAAAATGTAGAGCTCATTAAAACACACAATTTATGTTATATACATTTTTTTCGTGGAGTTGATCATTTTTAAGATATTTCTTGTTTTTAGTTTCAGATTTGAAAAACTGCCCAAGCTGTGCTCAGGCATGGGTCTCATGAACATTTTGATGGCTGGAACTACCAAAAAAAATTGAATCTATGAGTTTAGTAAAAAACAAGAAAACATATTTCTTTCATAAATAACTCAACATAGTGTCATTTAAGTGAAGTACACTTGGTCCAGCTTTCCTCTCGCTTTTTCATCCCACTGAAAAAAGAAGTTTGTGTCAAATTCTACCAAATACTTGCTGACTGAACTATCACTTGCTCGGACGGCAAAGTCAGCAACCAGTGTCACCACTACCTATTCAACTGCCAAACATTTTAGACTTGTTGCAGAGAGCAGTGATTTTGCGCTGGAAGATGGAGTGGTCTGCTTTCTGCAACAACAAGCTAAGGGTAGCAAAGGATCATCCGGTACACTGGTCAACTTGGTCACGCACTTCTCATTGTGAGGAAGTGGTTTTGGCTCATCTCCATATTGGTCACTGCTTTTTTAACACACAGCTACCTGTTGAGGAGGGCTCCTTCTCCTATCTGTCCTGACGATCCGCCATGTACTGGTAGAGTGTGCGCCCCTAGCCCGAGTACGAGCCACTCTACCAGTGCTAAAGAGACCTTGTTGGACAATACCAGAGAAGTCGATTCGATTTTTAGTTTTTATCTTCACTGCCTTTTAAGATAACTATCTAGTTCTAATTTACTTTCCAATCTTGTATGTTAGTGGACTGGTAGCCTCTTGGGAATGAGCTTGTTTTAATTATAGCTTTTAGATTGTTTTTTGCCCTCTGTGGTTTCTCCATGGCTAGTTCTATTTGCCTTGCATTTTATTTGTCATTTTATTTATTTTCATGACTGATTTTTAACCTTTTTATAGCTCTTAATTTTGGTTGTAGCACGACTTGTATTTCTAGGGCGCTCATAATCATGCAGTTAAGCATGCCTAAACTTTAACCATTATCATCACCAATTGCTCATTAGATAAAAATGTGTACACACCAAGATTAAAGATAGAGAACAGGAAAAAGCCACTGTCTGGGTAATAAAAAACCAATTCATACTGCTGATGTACTAACTTCCACAAGGAACAACTGAGACTCTCTTACATGACTTAGAGCAGATGATCTCCATCTTTTGGTACACTTGCGACATACTGCTAATGTACTGACTTCCACAGGGAACAACTGTCAACAGCAGGATGTGACACTCTTAAATGACTTAGAGCAGATGATCTCCATCTTTTGGTACACTTGCGACATACTGCTAATGTACTGACTTCAACAAGGAACAACTGTCAACAGCAGGATGTGACACTCTTACATGACTTAGAGCAGATGATCTCCATGTTTTGGTACACTTTTGGTATACTGCTAATGTACTGACTTCCACAAGAAACAACTGTCAAACAGGGTGTGACACTCTTACATGACTTAGAGCAGATGATCTCCATCTTTTGGTACACTTGTGGTATACTGCTAATGTACTGACTTCAACAAGGAACAACTGTCAACAGCAGGAAGTGACACTCTTACATGACTTAGAGTAGATGATCTCCATCTTTTGGGACACTTGTGGTATACTGCTAATGGACTGACTTCCACAAGAAACAACTGTCAAACAGGGTGTGACACTCTTACATGACTTAGAGAACATGATCTCCATCTTTTGGGACACTTGTGGTATACTGCTAATGGACTGACTTCCACAAGAAACAACTGTCAACAGCAGGATGTGACACTCTTACATGACTTAGAGCAGAAGATCTCCATCTTTTGGGACACTTGTGACTAACTGCTAATGTGCTGACTTCCACAAGGAACAACTGTCAACAGCAGGATGCGACACTTTTACATGACCTAGAGCAGATGATCTCCATCTTTTGGGACACTTGTTTTATACTGCTAATGGATGACTTCCACAAGGAACAACTGTCAACAGCAGGATGTAACACTCTTGCATGACTTAGAGCAGATGATCCCCATCTTTTGGGACACTTGTAACATACTGCTAATGTACTGACTTCCAAAAGGAACAACTGTCAACAGCAGGATGTAACACTCTTACATGACTTAAAGCAGATGATCTCCATCTTTTGGGACACTTGTGACATACTGCTAATGGACTGACTTCCACAGGGAACAACTGTCAACAGCAGGATGTGACACTCTTACATGATTTAGAACATATAATCTCCATCTTTTGGGTCACTGGTGGTATACCGTTAGTGGACTGACTACCACAAGGAACAACTGTGAAATACAGGATGTGACACTCTTACATGACTTGGAGCATATGATCTCCATCTTTTGGAAGACTTGTGTTATACTGCTAATGTACTGACTTCCACAAGGAACAATTGTAAACCGCAGGATGTCACGCTCTTACATGATTTAGAACATATAATCTCCATCTTTTGGGTCACTGGTGGTATACCGTTAGTGGACTGACTACCACAAGGAACAATTGTCAACAGCAGGATGTGACACTAATACATGACTTAAGCCAATGATCTTCATGTTTTGGGACACTTGTGAAATACTGCTAATGGACTGACTGTAACAAGGCACAACTGTCAACAGCAGGAAGTGACACTCTTACATGACTTAGAGAATGTGATCTCCATCTTTTGGGACACTTGTAACATACTGCTAATGTACTGACTGTCATAAGGAACAAATGTAAACAGCAGGATGTGACACTATATGACTTAGAACAGATAATCTCCATCTTTTGGACACTTGTGGTATACTGCTAATGTACTGACTTTCATAAGCAACAACTGTCAACAGCAGGATGTACTGTGACACTCTTACATGACTTAGAGCAGATGATCTCAATCTTTTGGGACACTCGTGAGATACTGCTAATGTACTGGCTTCTACAAGGTACAAACTGTCCACTGCAGGATGTACTGTGACACACTTACATGACTTAGAGCAGGTGATCTCCATCTTTTGGGACACTTGTGACATACTGCTAATGTACTGGCTTCTACAAGGAACAACTGTCAACAGCAGGATGTACTGTGACACTGTTACATGACTTAGAGCAGATGATCTCCATCTTTTGGGACACTTGTGACATACTGCTAATGTACTGGCTTCTACAAGGAACAACTGTCAACAGCAGGATGTACTGTGACACTCTTACATGATTTAGAGCAGGTGATCTCCATCGTTTGGGACACTTGTGATATACTGCTAATGTACTGACTTCTACAAGGAACAACTGTCAACAGCAGGATGTACTGTGACACTCTTACATGACTTAGAGCAGGTGATCTTCAACTTTTGGGACACTTGTGATTTACTGCTAATGTACTGACTTCCACAAGGAACAACTGTCCACTGCAGTATGTACTGTGACACTCTTACATGACTTAGAGCAGGTGATCTTCAACTTTTGGGACACTTGTGATTTACTGCTAATGTACTGACTGCCACAAGGAACAACTGTCAACAGCAGGATGCATTGTGACACTGTTACATGACTTAGAGCAGATGATCTCAATATTTAGGGACACTCGTTACATACTGCTGATGTACTGACTTCCACAAGGAACAACTGTCAACAGCAGGATGTGACACTACATGACTTAGAGCAGATGATCTCCATCTTTTGGGACACTTGTGACATACTGCTAATGTACTGACTTCCACAAGGAACATCTGTCAACAGCAGGATGTGACACTACATGACTTAGAGCAGATGATCTCCATCTTTTGGGACACTTGTGACATACTGCTAATGTACTGACTGCCACAAGGAACAACTGGCAACAGCAGGATGTGACACTCTTACATGACTTGGAGCAGATAATCTCCATCTTTTGGAAGACTTGTGTTATACTGCTAATATACTGACTTCCACAAGGAACAATTGTCAACAGCAGGATGTGACACTCTTACATGAATTAGAGCAGGTGATATCCATCTTTTGGGACACTTGTGATATACTGCTAATGTACTGACTTCCACAAGGAACAACTGTCAACAGCAGGATGCATTGTGACACTGTTACATGACTTAGAGCAGATGATCTCAATATTTAGGGACACTCGTTACATACTGCTGATGTACTGACTTCCACAAGGAACAACTGTCAACAGCAGGATGTGACACTACATGACTTAGAGCCGATAATCTCCATCTTTTGGGACACTTGTGGTATACTGCTAATGTACTGACTTTCATAAGGAACAAATGTCAACTGCCGGATGTGACACTTTATGACTTAGAGCAGATAATCTGCATCTTTTGGGACACTTGTGGTATACTGCTAATGTACTGACTTTCATAAGGAAAAAACTGTCAACAGCAGCATGTGACACTACATGACTTAGAGCAGATAATCTCCATCTTTTGGGACACTTGTGGTATACTGCTAATGTACTGACTTTCATAAGGAACAACTGTCAACAGCAGGATGTACTGTGACACTCTTACATGACTTAGAGCAGATGATTTCAATCTTTTGAGACACTCGTGACATACTGCTGATGTACTGACTTCCAAAGGAACAACTGTCAACAGCAGGATGTGACACTCTTACATGACTTAGATGAGATTGTCTCCATCTTTTGGTACACTTGTTGTATACTGCTAATGGACTGACTTTCATAAGGAACAACTGACAACAGCAGGATGTGACACTGTTACATGACTTAGAGCAGATGATCTCCATCTTTTGGGACACTTGTAACATACTGCTAATGGACTGACTTCCACAAGGAACAACTGACAGCAGCAGGATGTGACACTCTTATATGACTTAGAGCAGATGAACTCCATCTTTTGGGACACTTGTGGTATACTGCTAATGTACTGACTTTCATAAGGAACAACTGTCAAAAGCAGGATGTTATACTACATGACTTAGAGCAGATAGTCTCCATCTTTTGGGACACTTGTGGCATACTGCTAATGTACTGACTTTCATAAGGAACAACTGTCAAATGCAGGATGTACTGTGACACACTTACATGACTTAGAGCAGATGAAATCTATCTTTTGGGACACTCGTGACATACTGCTGGTGTCCTGACTTCCACAAGGAACATCTGTCAACAGCAGGATGTGACACTCTTACATGACTTAGAGCAGATGATCTCCATCTTTTGGAAGACTTGTATTATACTGCTAATGTACTGACTTCCACAAGGAACAATTTTCAACAGCAGGATGTGACACTCTTACATGATTTAGAGCAGATGATCTCCATCTTTTGGGCCACTTGTGGTATGCTGCTAATGTACTGACTTCCAAAAGGAAGAATTGTCAACAGCAGGATGCGACACTCTTATATGACTTAGAGCAGATAATCTCCATCTTTTGGGACACTTGTGGTATACTGCTAATGTACTGACTTTCATAAAGAACAACTGTCAACAGCACGATGTGACACTACATGATTTAGAGCAGATATTCTCCATCTTTTGGGACACTTGTGGTATACTGCTAATGTAATGACTTTCATAAGGAACAACTGGCAACAGCAGGATGTGACACTACATGACTTAGAGCAGATAATCTCCATCTTTTGGGACACTTCTGTTATACTGCTAATGTAATGAATTTCATAAGGAACAACTGTCAACAGCAGGATGTGGCACTACTTGACTTAGAGCAGATAATCTCTATCTTTTGGGACACTTGTGGTATACTGCTAATGTACTGACTTTCATAAGGAACAACTGTCAACAGCAGGATGTACTGTGACACTCTTACATGACTTAGAGCAGATGATTTCAATCTTTTGAGACACTCGTGACATACTGCTGATGTACTGACTTCCACAAGGAACAACTGTCAACGGCAGGATGTGACACTGTTACATGACTTAGAGCAGATGATCTCCATCTTTTTGGACACTTGTGACATACTGCTAATGTACTGGCTTCCACAAGGTACAAACTGTCCACTGCAGCATGTACTGTGACACTCTCAAATGACTAAGATCAGGTGATCTCCATCTTTTGGTACACTTGTTGTATACTGCTATTGGACTGTCTTCCACAAGGTAACACTGTCAATAGCAGGATGTGACACTCTTACATGACTTAGAGCAGATAATCTCCATCTTTTGAGACACTTGTGGTATACTGCTAATGTACTGACTTTCATAAGGAACAAATGTCAACTGCCGGATGTGACACTATATGACTTAGAGCAGATAATCTGCAGCTTTTGGGACACTTGTGGTATACTGCTAATGTACTGACTTTCATAAGGAACAACTGTCAACAGCAGCATGTGCCACTACATGACTTAGAGCAGATAATCATTGTCTTTTTGGACACTTGTGGTATACTGCTAATGTACTGACTTTCATAAGGAACAACTGTCAACAGCAGGAAGTACTGTGACACTCTTACATGACTTAGAGCAGATGATCTCGATCTTTTGCGACACTCGTGACATACTGCTGATGTACTGACTTCCACAAGGAACAACTGTCCACTGCAGGATGTGACACTCTTACATGACTTAGAGTAGATGATCTCCATCTTTTGGGACACATCTGGTATACTGCTAATGGACTGACTTCCACAAGGAACAACTGTCAAATGCAGGAACTGACACTCTTACATGACTTGGAGCAGACGATCTCCATCTTTTGGAAGACTTGTGTTATACTGCTAATGTACTGACTTCCACAAGGAACAATTGTCAACAGCAGGATATGACACTCTTACATGATATAGAGCAGATGATCTCCATCTTTTGGGACATTTGTGGTATGCTGCTAATGTACTGACTGCCAAAAGGAACAATTGTCAACAGCAGGATGTCACACTCTTACATGACTTAGAGCTGATGATCTCCATCTTTTGGGACACTTGTGGTATACTGCTAATGTACTGACTTTCATAAGGAACAACTGTCAACAGCAGGATGTGACACTACATGACTTAGAGCAGATAATCTCCATCTTTTGGGACACTTGTGGTATACTGCTAATGTACTGACTTTCATAAGGAACAACTGTCAACAGCAGGATGTGACACTACATGACTTAGAGCAGATAATCTCCATCTTTTGGGACACTTGTGGTATACTGCTAATGTACTGACTTTCATAAGGAACAACTGTCAACAGCAGGATGTACTGTGACACTATTACATGACTTAGATCAGATTGTATCCATCTTTTGGTACACTTGTTGTATGCTGCTAATGGACTGACTTCCACAAGGAACAACTGTCAACAGCAGGAAGTGACACTGTTACATGACTTAGAGCAGATGATCTCCATCTTTTATGAAAATTGTGGCATACTGCTAATGGACTGACTTCCACAAGGAACAACTGTCAACAGCAGGATGTGACACTCTTACATGACTTAGAGCCGATGATCTCCATCTTCTGGGACACTTGTGAAATACTGCTAATGTACTGACTGCCACAAGGAACAACTGTCAACAGCAGGATGTGACACTCTTACATGACTTAGAGCAGATGATCTCCATCTTTTGGGACACATCTGTTATACTGCTAATGGACTGACTTCCACAAGGAACAACTGTGAAATGCAGGATGTGACAATCTTACATGACTTGGAGCAGATGATCTCCATCTTTTGGTAGACTTGTGTTATACTGCTAATGTACTGACTTCCGCAAGGAACAATTGTCAACAGCAGGATGTGACACTCTTACATGATTTAGAGGAGATTATCTCCATCTTTAGGTACACTTGTGGTATGCTGCTAATGCACTGACTTCCAAAAGGAACAATTGTCAACAGCAGGATGCGACACTCTTACATGACTTAGAGCAGATGATCTCCATCTTTTGGGACACTTGTGGTATACTGCTAATGTACTGACTTCCACAAGGAACAATTGTCAACAGCAGGATGTGACACTCTTACATGATTTAGAGGAGATTATCTCCATCTTTAGGTACACTTGTGGTATGCTGCTAATGCACTGACTTCCAAAAGGAACAATTGTCAACAGCAGGATGCGACACTCTTACATGACTTAGAGCAGATGATCTCCATCTTTTGGGACACTTGTGGTATACTGCTAATGTACTGACTTTCATAAGGATGAACTGTCAACAGCAGGATGTGACACTTCATTATTTAGAGCAGATAATCTCCATCTTTTGGGACACTTGTGGTATACTGCTAATGTACTGACTTCCACAAGGAACAATTGTCAACAGCAGGATATGACACTCTTACATGATTTAGAGCAGATAATCTCCATCTTTTGGGACACTTGTGGTATGCTGCTAATGTACTGACTTCCAAAAGGAACAATTGTCAACAGCAGGATGTCACACTCTTACATGACTTAGAGCAGATAATCTCCATCTTTTGGGACACTTGTGGTATACTGCTAATGTACTGACTTTCATAAGGAACAACTGTCAACAGCAGGATGTACTGTGACACTCTTACATGACTTAGAGCAGATGATCTCGATCTTTTGCGACACTCGTGACATACTGCTGATGTACTGACTTCCACAAGGAACAACTGTCAGCAGCAGGATGTGACACTCTTACATGACTTAGAGCAGATGATCTCCATCTTTTGGGACACTCGTGATATACTGCTGGTGTACTGACTTCCACAAGGAACAACTGTCAGCAGCAGGATGTGACACTCTTACATGACTTAGAGCAGATGATCTCCATCTTTTGGGACACTCGTGATATACTGCTGGTGTACTGACTTCCACAAGGAACAACTGTCAGCAGCAGGATGTGACACTCTTACATGACTTAGAGCAGATAGTCTCCATCTTTTGGGACACTCGTGATATACTGCTGGTGTACTGACTTCCACAAGGAACAACTGTCAGCAGCAGGATGTGACACTCTTACATGACTTAGAGCAGATGATCTCCATCTTTTGGGACACTGGTGACATACTGCTAATGTACTGGATTCTACAAGGTACAAACTGTCCACTGCAGGATGTGACACTCTTACATGACTTAGAGCAGATGATCTCCATCTTTTGGGACACTGGTGACATACTGCTAATGTACTGGATTCTACAAGGTACAAACTGTCCACTGCAGGATGTGACACTCTTACATGACTTAGAGCAGATGATCTCCATCTTTTGGGACACTTGTGACATACTGCTAATGTACTGACTTCCACAAGGAACAACTGTCAACAGCAGGATGTACTGTGACACTGTTACATGACTTAGAGCAGATGATCTCCATCTTTTGGGACACTGGTGACATACTGCTAATGTACTGGATTCTACAAGGTACAAACTGTCCACTGCAGGATGTGACACTCTTACATGACTTAGAGCAGATGATCTCCATCTTTTGGGACACTTGTGACATACTGCTAATGTACTGACTTCCACAAGGAACAACTGTCCACAGCAGGATGTGACACTCTTACATGACTTTGAGCAGTTGATCTCCATCTTTTGGGACACTTGTGACATACTGCTGATGTACTGACTTCCACAAGGAACAACTGTCAACAGCAGGATGTGACACTCTTATATGTCTTAGAGCAGATGAACTCCATCTTTTGGTTCACTTGTGATATGCTGCTAATGGACTGACTTCGTCAAGAAACAACTGTCAACAGCAGGATGTGACTCTCTTTCATGACTTAGAGCAGAAGATCTCCATCTTTTGGGACACTTGTGACATACTACTATTGGACTGAATTCCACAATGAGCAACTGTCAACAGCAGGTTGTGATACTCTTACATGGTTAAGAGCAGATGATCCTCATCTTTTGGGACACCTGTAGCATACTGCTAATGTACTGACTTCCACAAGGAACAACTGTCCACAGCAGGATGTGACGCTCTTACATGACTTAGAACAGATGATCTCCATCTTTTGGGACTTTTGTGACATAATGCTGATGTACTGACTTCCACAAGGACCCCCCAGGGGCCTACTACGGTAGGTACGGGTTAGGCGCACCCGGGGTCCCGAGCCACCTTGACTCCCTCTGTGGGCAACCTCAGAGTGGTGAGGGAGTCAGAAGGTCAAAATGCCCACCCACGTGTAGGCCGTGCGTGGAGACCCGTGTCGGTGAAAAGGAATATCCTGGTTGGTTAAGGGTTGCGTACCTGACCCTGGGCTTCTGTCTTTCAGTAACTGGGGAGGGTGCGCAGCCTAATACACCGCTTTGGTTTCTGATTTGCCTAAACGGGAGGCTAGGGACTAACCCACCCCTAGTCAATCGGCCAGGACTAGGTATTACACCGAACTCCAGGGTGAGTGGGACGGCGAGCCCGATATATCCCCTGTGTAGCCCTGTCACCCCAGTGGGGTGACCCCTCGTTGGGCTCCGTGGTGGGTGGGGAGCACTGGGGGATGAATTTATACAATTTTTTTTATGGCACCAAAACTTAAACCCCTGATTTCAAATAAAGACGTTGGAAAGGAAGTAGTCGAGTCATGTGGTCCTCGCTACTTGGTTATTCATAGGACAGAGGAAGGTAAGATGTTCCTTACGGTGAGCCCTTTTACTATCCAAAAGGGTCTCGATGCCATTGCTGGTCCGGTTAAATCCTGCGTTCGAGCTCGCAATGGTACACTTCTTGTCGAAGCCAACTCCGCCTCGCAAGCTGCAAGGATACTTAAAGCCACCATGTTAGCCAGCTATCCAGTGAAGGTCGAGGTGCACAAGTCGCTGAACTCCTCCCGCGGTGTAGTAACAACCCGCGCGTTGGACGGTTTGTCCATTGAGGAGATCCAAGAAAATCTTGCGACTCAGGGTGTCTCATCTGTTTATCGGGTACAACGTAAGATCAACGGTGAATTCCTGCCTACTCGTACCCTGTTTCTTACTTTTGATCGGGTTGACCTCCCTCAAAGGATTAGGGCAGGGTATGAAGCCATCGAAGTTAGGCCTTATATACCCAATCCGCTGAGGTGCTTTAAATGCCAACGTTATGGTCACACTAGTGAGTTTTGTACCGGCAAGTCCACCTGCGTCCTCTGCGGTGACATCTCCCACGATGGGGCTTGTGCTTCAGCTCCATCGTGTGTGAACTGAAACGGGCAACACCCATCTAGTTCCCGAGACTGCCCCCGTTTTGCAGAGGAACGAGCGATCCAGGAGATACGGGTGAAAGAGAAGGTGTCCTTCTTGGAAGCCCGGAAGCTCCTGCGACTCCGCCAACCCTCTGCCCCGAGGTCCGGTACCTATAGCTCAGTTGCAGCTAAACCGGTACCGCGTCGGGAAATCGCAACACAGACCGGCGATTTGAACGGGGCTACAATTGCGGAAAAGGTTATTTTAGCCCAAGCGCTGCCAAAGCCTTTGGCACCTACACCCAAGTTGGTAACAACATCTGCCAAATCCGCCAGCTTACAGAATAGTCCTGCACACTTGTCACCCAAAGCCTCGACCTCGGGAACTAAAGCTGGTAAATTCACGACGTCTTCTGCCCCGGAAAAACAGTTTAAGACCAAGTATGTACGACAAGACTTCTTGAAAGAGAATGTGCAATCTATTACCAAGTCATCTAAGGGTAAGAAAAGTACACGCAACTCCACACGTGTATCCTCCTCTGAAGGGTCATCTGGGGAGGAGGGCGTGAATCGGCGACGGCCGTCTTCGCCGATCAGCACATCCAATCGGTTCGAACTTCTCGGACCGAAATTTGCTCTTGAAAAAGGGACCTCCCTTGTGGAGGAGATGGACCAGGAGGATTCTGCCGCCAGTGCCAGAGGGACAGTGCGGAAACGGCAGGATCGTGCTCCTGAAAATAGTACTAGCCCAACGCCTAAGAAGAACAAATTGATCCGACCAGCTAATCCCAATCTGCAGAAGCGTCTTTCGATTTGAAACTTATCCCATAATATTCCCAATGGCTATCCTCCATTGGAACATACGCGGAATTCGACCACATCGACCAGAGCTTGACTTGTTGCTACGCCAGCACGAACCCTTGGCTGTATGCTTACAAGAGACGAAGCTCCGTCCACAGGACACCGTTACCATCAGGCAGTACTCCTCCGTACGATGTGATTTATCCCCGGAGGATGGTGTCCCGGCACATGGGGCACAATGATGCTTATTCGAGATGATATTTTTGCCAACTCCGTACCCATACAATCTGCAATCCAGTCCGTTGCTGTCAGCATTAAGCTACCCTCCGCTTTATTCACCATTTGCAGTATCTATTTGCCTCCATCTGAGGACCTCTCGCAGAGCGACTTAGAACACCTCATTTCGCAGTTGCCACCACCCTTTTTATTGGTAGGCGACGTGAATGCCCATCACCCTCTTTGGGGCTCTCCTCGGGCTTGTGCGAGAGGTACGCTACTTAAAGACTTCTTGGATAGTCAGAATCTTGCTCTCTTGAACACCGGAGAGCCCACCTTTCTATCTGACGCCTTTCATAGTTTTTCACACATTGACATTGCAATTTGTTCCTCTCAGCTGGCAGTCACCTTATGCTGGAATATCATCTCGGATTTGCATTCTAGTGACCACTTTCCTTGTCGTATTAGTGTATTGACACCCGTTGTATGTTCCACCCGTTTACCTAGTTGGCGCCTAGACCACGCCAGCTGGGAACTGTACTCCCACTTGGCTGAATTTAGCTACGTAGAGCACGACTCTGTGAACCACTTGGTCGAACATCTCACAGGGACCATTCTTTCTGCTGCTGAGCAATCCATTCCGCGTTCGACTGGCTACAGCCGTCGATTTCCGGTACCTTGGTGGACCGATGACTGCCGGGATGCTATTCGCGCTCGCAGACGAGCTCTACGGGTTTTCCAGCGTTTTCCTACACTGGATAACCTGATACACTATAAACGGATGCGTGCACATTCTAGGCGGGTTATTAAGGATAGCAAAAAGATGTCATGGAATAAATTCGTGGGTTCCTTTAATCGACATACACCTTCCTCTGTCGTATGGGATAAGTTAAGACGTGTGGCTGGGAAACCGAACCATATGCCCATCGCCGGTCTCGAAACACCTACCGGAGCTGTTGTTGATACATTTGACGTGGCGAATACTTTAGGCAGTGCTTTCGCTCAGGTGTCTAGCTCAGGCAATTATTCCCCTGAGTTTCTTACAGTAAAGAATCAGGTGGAATCTCAAGAATTCTCGTTTCTTTCTGGCAACCTTGAGGATTATAATCGCCTTTTCACCCTGGCAGAGCTAGACAATGCACTCTCCTCTTCACGACACTCAGCACCAGGTCCAGATGGTATCCACGTCCAAATGTTGCAACATCTCTCTCCTGATGGCAAAGATTTCCTACTCGAGGTCTATAATCGTGTCTGGGTTGATGGCATTTTTCCAGACAAGTGGCGGGAGGCCACCATCATACCCATTCTTAAACCTGGAAAGGACCGCCATCTTCCTTCCAGTTACCGTCCTATTTCCCTCACCAGTTGCGTGTGCAAGGTGATGGAACGCATGATCAATGGACGGTTGGTGTGGTGGCTGGAATCCCACAATATTCTGACGAACATCCAGTGTGGCTTTCGACGACGACGTTCAACTGCTGACCACCTTGTCTCTCTGTCAACTCAGATTATGGACGGGTTTCTTCTGAACAGCCCCACAGTTGGGATATTTTTTGACCTCGAGAAGGCCTACGACACGTGTTGGCGGGCGGGAATATTGCGTTCTCTGCACAACTGGAACATACGTGGACGCCTACCGTTGGTCATTCAGGAGTTTATGCGCGACCGCGTTTTTCGAGTGAGGGTGGGCTCGGTTTTTTCTAACCATTTTATTCAAGAGAACGGAGTGCCGCAGGGCTCGGTACTCAGCGTGACTCTATTTGCTATTGCGATAAATTCCATATCACTATGTGTGCCTCAAGGTGTCTCTTCCTGTTTATTCGTGGACGACTTTGCCATCTTCTGTACTTCTCAGCGTACACCGTTTTTGGAACGCCGTCTCCAGCGGTGTTTGGACAATCTCTATGCTTGGAGCTCGAAACACGGTTTTCGTTTCTCCGCTGAGAAGACAGTCTGCGTCAACTTCTGGCGCCGTAAGTGGCAAAGGCCGCCGTCTCTTCGACTCGGGCCAGATTTACTTCCTTTCGCAGACGAGGCGAGATTCCTTGGTTTGATCTTCGATCGGAAACCTTGTTGGGCACCACAAATAGCACAGCTTAGAGCACGATGTGACCGTTCTCTAAATCTCTTACGGATACTAAGTGGCAAATCTTGGGGTGCGGATCGGACGGCATTGCTCCGTCTTTATCGTGCTGTGATTCGTTCGAAGTTGGACTATGGCAGCATTGTGTATTCTTCAGCTCGACCTTCAGTGCTCAGAAGGTTAGACACAGTCCATAACCAGGGCATCCGTGTGGCCGTTGGAGCTTTTCCAACGAGCCCAGTTGTTAGCCTCTACGCCGAATCGGGAGAACCTCCTCTGCGTTGTCGGCGTGATGTCCTGCTTGCTAATTATGGATGTGGGCTGAAGTGTATGACTGAGCATCCAACTTATCACGCGTTTTTCTCCCCTGAGCTGCACGAGCGATACCGCCTCCGCTCTCTGAGCCCCAGGCCAGCAGGTTTTCGTTTCCGTGAGCTTCTACGCCAGCACCATGTTGACATTCCTCGGCTGTTATCCAAGGGAGAGAGTATACACCCCCCTTGGTTACGCGCTACCTCCCATGTCGATCTCGGGATGTCGCTCTACGGGAAATCTGTTACGCCTCTTGATAGTATTCGTCGTTGCTTTTTAGAATTTTTATCCAAATACAGTGGCCGTATTTGCATTTACACCGATGGTAGTAAGAGCCCCGACGGTGTTGGATGTGCCTTTGTCACTGGCACCGCAACTTCTACTTACGGTTTGCCTAGTTGCACATCTATATATTCTGCCGAGCTATATGCTATTTATCAAGCCCTTCTGTATATTCGACGTCGAAAATTAGGTGACTGCCTTATTCTTAGTGATTCCCTTAGTGCCCTTCAGAGCATTCGTGAGCTGTACAATTACCATCCTTTGGTGCAGCGCATCCAGGACGTTCTCCACATTTTGCACGCTTCTGGTTTTAATGTGGAGTGCGCATGGATTCCTGGACACGTTGGCTTGCCAGGGAATGACACGGCGGATTTGGCAGCGAAATCGGCAGTCACAGCGCCCAGTGTTACGATTACCCATTCAACAGCAGAAGATTTTAGAGTGGCTGTACGGAGAGCCGTTTTTTCGACTTGGCATGCGGAGTGGTCGGCTCTCCGTGGTAATAAGCTGCGAGAGGTGAAGGACCTCCCTGTCAACTGGGTAACCTCCTCTCGTTTATTCCGCCGGGAGGAGGTAGTACTAGCTCGGCTAAGAATTGGCCACTGTATTTTTACTCACAGTTACCTTTTTAAACGTGAACCTGCTCCTGTCTGTGCGCTCTGTGGGGAGGCACAGACAGTTCGTCATGTGTTGCTGGAGTGTGGTCACCTGGCACACATTCGGTAATCAATGGGCATGCCGGCCTCTCTTGCTGAGGTCCCGGCAGATGACCCAAGAGCAGTGGACAGGGTTTCTAAATTTTTAGCAAAAGTTTCTTTTACCTTGACGTTTTAGTGTGATAGCAGTTTTTTTAAAACTCTTTTAATTTTAATGTGTTGATTTTAGATGCAGTTTTATATCCAACTCTGTTTAGAGGAATGGACCGTTCTGTTACTTCCGTTTCAACTGTGTTAGCTCTTTTACTTATTGCCAAGTTTTAATCATAAGGGCGCTTATGACCTCGGCAGTTGAGCGCCCATAAACACCATTATCATCATCATCAACTTCCACAAGGAACAACTGTCAACAGCAGGATGTGACACTCTTACATGACTTAGAGCAGATGATCTCCATCTTTTGGGACACTTGTGACATATTGCTAATGTATTTACTTCCACAAGGAACAACTGTCAACAGCAGGATGTGAACTCTTACATGAGTTAGAGCAGATGATCTCCATCTTTTGAAACACTTGTGTCTTACTGCTAATGTAAAGACTGCCACAAGGTACAACTGTCAACAGCAGGATATGACACTCTTACATGACTTAGAGCAGATGATCTCCATCTTTTGGGACACTTGTGACATACTGCTAATGTACTGACTTCCACAAGGAACAGCTTTCAACAGCAGGATATGACACTCTTACATGACTTAGAGCAGATGATCTCCATCTTTTGGGACACATCTGGTATACTGCTAATGTACTGACTTCCACAAGGAACAACTGTCCACTGCAGTATGTACTGTGACACTCTTACATGACTTAGAGCAGGTGATCTTCAACTTTTGGGACACTTGTGATTTACTGCTAATGTACTGACTTCCACAAGGAACAATTGTCAACAGCAGGATGTGACACTCTTACATGACTTATAGCAGATGATCTCCATCTTTTGGAAGACTTGTGTTATACTGCTAATGCACTGACTTCCACAAGGAACAATTGTCAACAGCAGGAATGTGACACTCTTACATGATTTAGAGCAGATGATCTCCATCTTTTGGGAGACTTGTGGTATGCTGCTAATGTACTGACTTCCAAAAGGAACAATTGTCAACAGCAGGATGTCACACTCTTACATGACTTAGAGCTGATGATCTCCATCTTTTGGGACACTTGTGGTATACTGCTAATGTACTGACTTTCATAAGGAACAACTGTCAACAGCAGGATATGACACTACATGACATAGAGCAGATAATCTCCATCTTTTGGGACACTTGTGGTATACTGCTAATGTACTGACTTTCATAAGGAACAACTGTCAACAGCAGGATGTGACACTACATGACTTAGAGCAGATAATATCCATATTTTGGGACACATCTGGTATACTGCTAATGTACTGAATTTCATAAGGAACCACTGTCAACAGCAGGATGTGACACTCTTACATGACTTAGAGCAGATGATCTCCATCTTTTGGGACACTTGTGACATACTGCTAATGTACTGACTTCCACAAGGAACAACTGTCAACAGCAGGATGTGACACTCTTACATGACTTAGAGCAGGTGATCTTCATCTTTTGGGACATTCGTGATATACTGCTAATGTACTGACTTCCACAAGGAACAACTGTCAACAGCAGGATGTGACACTGTTACTTGCTAAGTTCAGGACTCAGTAAAAAGAGCAACTCTGTCGAGCACAACATTCGTAGCCGCACTCTAGCAACATGTTCGCTGTAATTACTGGCATTCCTTGTATTTCTACACCTAGCACATTCATGGGATCTTGATCCATCTGATTGTGATCTATTTGATGACAGTTTATCCTTCAACAACAAGTAGTTGCAGATAGTGTCTATGCTGGTTGCTAAGTTCCTTTGTATGTAGAGCCAGAAGTTGAGAACTCAACTCCTTTAAAAAGTGTATATAACATAAATTGTGTGGTTTAACAAGCTCTGTAATTTTCATTCACTAAGTTTATGTCTGTCTTTTATAGTTTTCCAGTTATTCAAAAATCATTCAGAATAAAGATATCTTCAGAAGCTATTCTCAGAAAATTCAAGATATACATTTTATTAGTGATAAATATCCTTAATAAATGGTATTTTAATCAAAATCAATACATAATTTTGAGAAAATCAAAATTTATAAAACTGTTTCCACATATGGGGTAGTTTGAGTGGTAGTTTTTGAACTATGCTGTCCGCAAGACACAAACATGGACCTTTTCAAAAAATACTTCTTTTGGACGCAAGGGTCCTCAAAACATTTCTGGTGAAATCTGGGTAATTTTTGGGTGCAATACTTCCTCTATACACTATGTACATAGTAAATGTAGAGAAAGTAAAAATCTACCAAAAATAATTTGTTTTTCTAAGTAGTTATTGAATGCCCCTCATATTCCCACCAAGTAATCCATATGTTTAGTTTTGCATGCCAGTGTATAACATGTTTTGTATCCATAAAGTTATTTATTTTTGTTGAACAGGTAAGAAAGCCATTAAATGCCCAATCTGTGGCAATGCCTTCGCTTACAAAGAGCTGCTGATGAGACACCTGGTGGTGCACACAGGTGAGAGGAAATACGAGTGTCCAGTGTGTTTTAAGAAGTTTACAACAAGCTCTGCTAAAGTGCGACATCTTTGTATGCACACTGGTAACACACCATACAAGTGCAATGACTGCTGAAGAATATTTACAGTTCAAGCAAATCTCAAGAATCACAGGCTTAAGTGCATGGCAAATACAAATAACAGGGTAACGCACTGCTGGCCTGAAAATAGGTCTTTCATAGCTAACCTTCATTTTAATAGAATAATTGCAAATGTAAAAGAATGTTGTTTGTAGTGTAAACTGTATACAAAACAAATGAGCGATATTTAACTAAAATTCAGCAATTGTCGCTACATGTTTGTATAAAAGTATTTGCACGTTGCATGTCAAGTGTTTTGAGCTTGGCCTCAATCAGGAACCAATGCTCATTCTGTACTGAACTAATGGTGCTCAATAGTGATATTTAGGGTTGTTATATTGTAAACCCTGATTTTACAGGGATACAGAGTAATTATGTGAGAAGTGTGAAAATATTGAGTACAAAGAATCCATTCATTTGGAACATGCATTATATTTTATATGTCTATATTAATAATAAATAAAGTATTGTTATTTATATTAGTGTTTCTAATTTATTAAATCCACTAACATTTCTTGTGTAGAATTGCTTTACATTGTTTCTTACAAACTTTAAAAATGTCTCTAAAATAGAAAATAATATTAATACTATATTAGAGAGGTAATTCATCGCCATAGCTGGAATTTGAAGGATGGATCTGCTGGTTTCCATCCAGTTACTTTAACCATTGAGCTACCATGCCAACATGCTGGTATGCTACTAAATTCATTTTTCCTAGTAAACCACAAGGCGACCTCAAAATATATTGAGATGTAATATCATACTTTTATTTTTGTTTTGTTTGTTTGTTGTTTTTTGTTGTTCTTTTTTTTTTTTTTTTTTTTTTTTTTTTGTAGCTTAACATCCTTTAACTTGGTTGGTCATATCAGACAATGAGTGAAATGATGCTCAAATGATCTCAGGGTCCATGGAGCTGAAAGTTACTCGACACTCATCTTCTCAAGATAAGGGAAAACCCACCCAAAAAAAAAAACCTTATCCAGGTAATTCACCCTAAGTGAGATTGCAACATATGAGGCAGACACGCAGGCTACATCTTACTGGTGACTTAACAAAAGTCAATGTGTGTAGAACTTGGACAGGTACACTCAGGCTGAAAAATTGAATGTCATAGCTGGGACTTGCTCTGATCATTGAGCTACCATGGCAACATAGCATTCTAACTGATTCATAAGAAATAAAAATTGAATGTCATAGCTGGGACTTGCTCTGATCATTGAGCAACCATGGCAACATAGCATTCTAACTGATTCATAAGAAATAAAAATTGAATGTCATAGCTGGGACTTGCTCTGATCATTGAGCTACCATGGCAACATAGCATTCTAACTGATTCATAAGAAATAAAAATTGAATGTCATAGCTGGGACTTGCTCTGATCATTGAGCAACCATGGCAACATAGCATTCTAACTGATTCATAAGAAATAAAAATTGAATGTCATAGCTGGGACTTGCTCTGATCATTGAGCAACCATGGCAACATAGCATTCTAACTGATTCATAAGAAATAAAAATTGAATGTCATAGCTGGGACTTGCTCTGATCATTGAGCTACCATGGCAACATAGCATTCTAACTGATTCATAAGAAATAAAAATTGAATGTCATAGCTGGGACTTGCTCTGATCATTGAGCAACCATGGCAACATAGCATTCTAACTGATTCATAAGAAATAAAAATTGAATGTCATAGCTGGGACTTGCTCTGATCATTGAGCTACCATGGCAACATAGCATTCTAACTGATTAATAAACACAAAGATGATAAACACATTGGAGCCCAAGGCTGAGTATAGCTCAGGCCATGCGAAATGTTCATGAGATCCATGCCCGAGTATAGCTCGGGCAGGTATTTCTAACGCTTTTAATCAATTCCACGACCTTAACTCAGTCTTGGGCTATGCAGCGAAGAACATACATCAGTTATTGTTTAGTTGTCTGATTTGTGCTGCCATCTGTCCTTGCTTTAGGCAACTATTAGGAAATTTAGGAGACTTAGTAATATTGGTTGCTCTCGGGTAGTCATGCCATTTTCTTTGAAGGTGGTGATCTATTTGTTACGTTTGTGTTCTTAAATATTAAAATGCTGCAATATCCTCAATTTCTGTGAACTGAAGCTGAAATTCAGGATACAAATGAAGCTGTGGAAAATTCTGATTCCAAGGGAGAGTTTTTCAATAAATGGAGTGTAAGCTGCTTTACGGAGATTTTTTCAAACTCATATTTGATACTTGTAGATTTAAAATAAAATAGTAATACACAAGTTATGACTATTTTCTTACTTGTTGAGAAATCCTTGAATAGCATACAGTTAGATTGTCCCAATACTTTTTGGCAGATTTGATTCATGCTCTGTAAATAATAACTCAAAGTAGGCGTAAAAACCCTGTGTTTCTTGGCACTTCAACTAAAGAAATGCCTGGGCCTCAATGTGTTAATGAAAGCTTTTAATATTTTATTGAACTTTTTTTAATTTTGTATTACACTATGTACTTCAACAGTAAAATTAGACTAGTTATACCTGTCGTATATTGTAAAGTTTTTTTAATAAAAAAGAGGAAAATGCAAGTGTGTCGTCACACTGGATATTTTACTTGGTCCCTGTCCATCCTATACCAGTCACATCGCTTGTCCTCTTTCGTGGCTACTCAAGTTGCTTCCGTTGTGCTGCCGGAAAAAGGGTTATAATTCTGGTTTGCAAATTAGAGTAAGAACGGCATATCTAGCAAAATAATTCATGCAATAAAATTAAGTGTTAAGTATCCTATATAAGGGAGCCATTTAAAAATACTAGAGTCGGCTGATAAATTCCGGCCTCTCAATAAAAACAGCATTTAACTAGGGTCGGCTGATAAGTTCCAGCCTCTCAAAAAACAGCCTTTAACTAGGGTCGTCTGATAAGTTCCGGCCTTTCAATAAAAACAGCCTTTAACTAGGGTCAGCTGATACGTTCTGCCCTTTCAATAAAAACAGCCTTTAACTAGGGTCGGCTGATAAGTTCCGGCCTTTCAATAAAAACAGCCTTTAACTAGGGTCGGCTGATAAGTTCCGGTCTCCCAATAAAAACAGCATTTAACTAGGGTCGGCTGATAAGTTCCAGCCTCTCAATAAAAACAGCCTTTAAATATACTAGGGTTGGCTGATAAGTTCCGGCCTCTCAAAAAAAACAGCCTTTAACTAGGGTCGGCTGATAAGTTCCGGCTTCTCAATAAAAACAGCCATTAAAAATACTAGGGATGGCTGATAAGTTCCGGCCTCTCAATAAAAACAGCGATTAACTAGGGTCGGCTGATAAGTTCTGGCCTATCAATAAAAACAGCCTTTAAATATACTAGGGTCGGCTGATAAGTGCCGGCCTCTCAATAAAAACAGCCTTTAATTTGTGTCGGCTGATAAGTTCCAGCCTTTCAATAAAAACAGCCATTTAAATATACTAGGGTCGGTTGATAAGTTCCGGCCTCTAACTAAAACACTAGTTTAAATATACCAGGGTAGGCTGATAAGTTCCGGCCACTCAATAAAAACAGCCTTTAAATATAGTAGGGTCGGCTGATAAGTTCCGGCCTCTCAATAAAACAGCCATTAACTAGGGTCGGTTACTAACTTCCGGCCTCTCAATAAAAACAGCCTTTAACTAGGGTCGGCTGATAAGTTCCGGCTTCTCAAAAAAACAGCCTTTAAAAATACAAGGGATGGCTGATAAGTTCCGGCTTCTCAATAAAAACAGCGATTAACTAGGCTCGGCTGATAAGTTCTGGCATCTCAATAAAAACAGCCTTTAAATATACTAGGGTCGGCTGATAAGTTCCGGCCTCTCAATAAAAACAGCCTCTAACTAGGGTAGGCTGATAAGTTGCGGCCTCTCAATAAAAACAGCCTTTAACTAGGATCGGCTGATAAATACCGCTCTCTCAATAAAAACAGCATTTAAAGATACTAGGGTCGGGTGAATAGTTCCGGCATCTGAATTAAAACAACCTTTTTACTTGGGTCGGCTAATAAGTTCAGCCCTCTCAATAAAAACACCCTTTAAGTATATGAGGGTCGGCTTATAAGTTCCGGCATCTCATTAAAAAAAAACCCTAGCTAGGGTCGCTGATAAGTTCCAGCCTCTCAATAAAAACAGCCATTTATATTTACAAGGGTCGGCTGATAAGTTCCGGCCTCTCAATAAAAACAGCCTTTAACTAGGGTGGGCTGATTAGCTCCAGCCTCTCAATAAAAATAGCCATTTAAATATACTAGGGTCAGCTGATAAGTTCCGGACTCTCAATAAAAACCGCCATTTAAATATACTAGGGTCGGCTGATAAGTTCCGGCGTCTCAATGAAAACAGCCGTTAACTAGGTGCAGCTGATAAGTTCCGGCCTCACAATAAAAACTGACTTTTAAATATACTAGGTTGAGTTGATAAGTTCTGGCCTCGCAATAAAAACAGCCATTTAAATATACTAGGTTCGGCTGATATGTTCCGGCGCCTCAATAAAAACAGCCATTTAAATATACCAGGGTCGGCTGATAAGTTCCGGCCTCTAAATGAAAACAGTCATTTAAACATAATAGGGTCGGCTTATAAGTTCCGGCCTCTCATTAAAAAGTCATGTAAATATAATAGGGTCGGCTGATAAGTTCCAGCCTCTCAATAACAACAGCCATTTAAATATACTAGGGTAGGCTGATAAGTTCCGGCCTCTCAATAGAAACAGCATTTAACTAGGGTCGGCTGATAATTTCCGGCCTCTAAATAAAAAGAGCATTTAGCTAGCATCGGCTGATAAGTTCCGGCCTCTCAATAAAACAGTCATTTAAATATACTAGGGTCGGCCGATAAGTTCCGGCCTCTCAATAAAAACAGCCTTTAATTTGTGTCGGCTGATAAGTTCCAGCCTCTCAATAAAAACAGCCATTTAAATATACCAGGGTCGGTTGATAAGTTCCGGCCTCTAACGAAAAACACTAGTTTAAATATACCAGGGTAGGCTGATAAGTTCCGGCCACTCAATAAAAACAGCCTTTAAATATAGTAGGGTCGGCTGATAAGTTCCGGCCTCTCAATAAAAAAGCCATTAACTAGGGTCAGTTACTGACTTCCGGCCTCTCAATTAAAACAGCCATTTAAACATACTAGGCTCGGCTCTTAATTTCGGGGCTCTCAATAAAAACTGCCTTTAAATATACTGGGGTCGGCTGATAAGTACCGGCCTCTCAATAAAACAGCCTTTAATTAGGTTTGGCTGATAAGGTCAAGCCTCTCAATAAAAACAGCCATTTAAATATATTAGTGTCGGCTCATAAGTTCCGGCCTCAATAAAAACAGCCTTTAAGTAGGGTCGGCTGATAAGTTCCGGCCTCTCAATAAAAACAGCCTTTAAATATACTAGGGTCGGCTGATGAGTTCCGCCCTCTCAATAAAAACAGCCTTTAAATATACAAGGGTCGGCTGATAAGTTCCGGCCTCTCAATAAAAACAGCCAGTTAAATATACAAGGATCGGCTAATGAGTTCCGCCCTCTCAATAAAAACAGCCTTTAAATATACTAGGGTCGTCTGATAAGTTCCTGCCTCTCAATAAAAACAGCCTTTAACTAGGGTCGGCTGATAAGTGCCGGCCTCTCAATAAAAACAGCCTTTAAAAATACTAGGGATGGCTGATAAGTTCCGGCCTCTCAATAAAAACAGCGATTAACTAGGGTCATCTGATAAGTTCCGGCCTCTCAATAAAAACAGCCATTTAAATATACTACGGTCGGCTAATGAGTTCCGCCCTCTCAATAAAAACAGCCTTTAAATATACTTGGGTCGTCTGATAAGTTCCTGCCTCTCAATAAAAACAGCCTTTAACTAGCGTCGGCTGATAAGTGCCGGCTTCTCAATAAAAACAGCCTTTAAAATACTAGGGATGGCTGATAAGTTCCGGCCTCTCAATAAAAACAACGATTAACTAGGGTCGGCTGATAATTTCCGGCCTCTCAATAAAAACAGCTTCTAACTAGGGTAGGCTGATAAGTTTCAGCCTCTCTGTTTTTTTTTTTTTTTTTTTTTTTTCGAGTGGAGTGGAAAAACCCGATCTACAGGCGACAGAGGGGATAACTCTGCCAAGTGTGGGGGTCGCCCTAAACTGGCAATACCCATTAAAAAACCACTCCACCGGAGAGAATTCGGGTGTAGGAATGCTGCAGTACTGCTTGTTGCACCTGCGGATTCAAGGAGCGGGTGTTATGGCTAGCCAAAGGCCATAGCCAGGAGAGAGTGAGGGCCAGGACGCAAACATGACCGGAGCCCTGATTGCGCCGTTGGAAGATTTGTGGTGAGGAATAAGTACATATTGCATGTGTATATCTGCAGCCCTGTAACAAAAGGACGTAGTCAGTATAACATTTTCTGCCCTTTCGGGAAAAGTCGTTGGTACATTTCGTATGTCTGCAGCCCTGTAACATAAGGACATAGTCATTTAGATATTTCAATTTGGTATAAATTCTAAGCTAGTTATATTTTTACAACTACTGCTGCCCTGTCTGGCGAAGTCATTAGTTATTAGTTATTAGTTGTGTTCAACCCTCTAACTAGAGAGGGCGTTGTCATTTAGCAGAGATATCATTGGTTTCTCATGGATTTAGTGGTCACCCATCCAAGAGATAGCCATGCCCTATGCTGCTTTACCTGTAATAAAAACAGCCATTTAAGTATACTAGGGTCGACTAATAAGCTCCGGATTCTCAATTAAAACATCGTCTAAATATACTAGGGTCGGCTGATAAGTTCCGGCCTCTCAATAAAATCAGCCTTAACTAGGGTCGGCTGTAAGTGGTGCCCTCTCAATACAAACCGCCTTTAAGTGTACTAGGGTCGACTGATATGTTCCAGCCTCTCAATAAAAACAGCATCTAACTAGGGTCGGCTGATATGTTCCGGCCTCTCAATAAAAACTGCCTTTAAATATAATAGGGTCCGGTCATCAATTCCTGCCTCTCAATAAAAACAGCCATTTAAACATATTAAGGTCGGCTGATAAGTTCTGGCCACTCAATAAAAACAGCCTTTAAATATACCAGGGTCGGCTGATAAGTTCCGTCCTCAAAATAAAACAGCCATTAACTAGGGTCGGTTAATAAGTCCCGGTTTGTCAATAAAAACAGCCATTTAAATATACTAGTTTCAACTGATAATTTTGGGGCTCTCAATAAAAACAGCCTTTAATTAAGCTCGGCTGATAAGTTCCAGCCTATTAATAAAAACAGCCATTTAGATATACTAGTGTCGGCTCATAAGTTACCGCCTCTCAATAAAAACATCTAACTAGGGTCAGCTGATAAGTTCCAGCCTCTCAATAAAAACAGTCATTTAAATTTACTAGGGTCAGCTAATAAGTTCCGGGGTCTCAATAAAAACAGCCTTTAACTAGGGTCGGCTGATATGTTCCGGCCTCTCAATAAAAACCGAATTTAATTAGGGTCAGCTGATAAGTTCTGGCCTCTCAATAAAATCAGCCATTTAAGTATACTAGGGTCGGCTGATAAGTTCCGGCCACTCAATAAAAACATCCTTTAAATAGGGTCGGCTTAAAGTTCCGGCCTATCAATAAAAACAGCATTTAAATACGGTCGGCTGATAAGTTCCGGCCTCTCAATAAAAACAGCATTTAACTAGGGTCGGCTGATAAGTTCCAGCCTCTCAATAAAAACAGCCTTTAAATATACTAGGGTTGGCTGATAAGTTCCGGCCTCTCAATAAAAACAGCCTTTAACTAGGGTCGGAAGATAAGTACCGGCTTCTCAATAAAAACAGCCTTTAAAAATACTAGGGATGGCTGATAAGTTCCGGCCTCTTAATAAAAACAGCGATTAACTAGGGTCATCTGATAAGTTCCGGCCTCTCAATAAAAACAGCCATTTAAATATACTAGGATCTACTAATGAGTTCCGCCCTCTCAATAAAAACATCCTTTAAATAGGGTCGGCTTAAAGTTCCGGCCTATCAATAAAAACAGCATTTAAATACAGTCGGCTGATAAGTTCCGGCCACTCAATAAAAACAGCATTTAACTAGGGTCGGCTGATAAGTTCCTGCCTCTCAATAAAAACATCCTTTAAATATACTAGGATTGGCTGATAAGTTCCGGCCTCTCAATAAAAACAGTCTTTAACTAGGGTCGGCAGATAAGTTCCGGCTTCTCAATAAAAACAGCCTTTTAAAATACTAGGGATGGCTGATAAGTACCGGCCTCTCAATAAAAACAGCGATTAACTAGGGTCGGCTGATAAGTTCTGGCCTCTCAATAAAAACAGCCTTTAACTAGGGTGGGCTGATTAGTTCCAGCCTCTCAATAAAAATAGCCATTTAAATATACTCGGGTCAGCTGATAAGTTCCGGACTCTCAATAAAAACCGCCATTTAAATATACAAGGGTCGGCTGATAAGTTCCGGCCTCTCAATAAAAACAGCCTTTAACTAGGTGCAGCTGATAAGTTCCGGCCTCTCAATAAAAACTGACTTTTAATTATACTAGGTTCGGCTGATAAGTTCCGGCGTCTCAATAAAAACAGCCATTAAAAATACTTGGGTCGTCTGATAAGTTCCTGCCTCTCAATAAAAACAGCCTTCAACTAGGGTCGGCGAATAAGTTCCCGCTTATCAATAAAAATAGCCTTTAAAATACCAGGGATGGCTGATAAGTTCCGGCCTTTCAATAAAAACAACGATTAACTAGGGTCGGCTGATAAGTTCTGGCCTTTCAATAAAAACAGCCTTTAAATATACTAGGGTCGGCTGATAAGTTCCGGCCTCTCAATAAAAACAGCTTCTAACTAGTGTAGGCTGATTAGTTGCGGCCTCTCAATAAAAACAGCCATTTAAATATACTAGGATCGGCTGATAAGCTCCGGATTCTCATTTAAAACATCCTCTAAATATACTTGGGTCGGCTGATAAGTTCCAGCCTCTCAATAAAACAGCCTTTAACTAGGGTCGGCTGATATATTCCGGCCTTTCAATAAAATCAGCCTTAACTAGGGTCGACTGTAAGTTGCGGCCGATCAATAAAAACTGCCTTTAAGTGTACTAGGGTCGGCTGATAAGCTCCGGCCTCTCAATAAAATCAGCCTTAACTAGGGTCGGCTGTAAGTTGCGGCCTATCAATAAAAACCGCCTTTAAGTGTACTAGTCGGCTGATAAGTTCCAACCTCTCAATAAAAACAGCATCTAACTAGGGTCGATTGATATGTTCCGGCCTCTCAATAAAAACTTCCCTTAAATATAATAGGGTCTGGTCATAAATTCCTTCCTCTCAATAAAAACAGCCATTTAAATATATTAGGGTCGGCTGATAAGTTCTGGCCACTCAATAAAAACAACCTTTAAATATACCAGGGTCGGCTGAGAAGTTCCGGCCTCTCAATAAAACAGCCATTAACTAGTGTAGGTTAATAAGTTCCGGTCTCTCAATAAAAACAGCCATTTAAATATACTAGGCTCAACTGATAATTTTGGGGCTCTCAATAAAAACAGCCTTGAAATAAACTAGGGTCGAATGTTAAGTTCCGGCCTCTCAATAAAAAAAGCCTTTAATTAAGGTCGGCTGATAAGTTCCATCCTATCAATAAAAACAGCCAATTAGATATACTAGTGTCGGCTCATAAGTTACGGCCTCTCAATAAAAACATCCTTTAACTAGGGTCGGCTGATAAATTTCGGCCTCTCAATAAAAAGACCTTTAAATATTCTAGGGTCGGCTGATAAGTTCCGGCCTCTCAATTAAACAGCCATTTAAATAAGCTAGGATCGGCTGATTAGTTCGGCCTCTCAAAAAAAACAGTCATTTAAATATACTTGTGTCGGCTGATGAGTTCCGCCCTCTCAATAAAAACAGCCATTAACTAGGGTCGGTTGATAAGTTCCGGGCTCTCAATAAAAACAGCCTTTAATTAGGGTCGGCTGATAAGTTCCGGCCTCTCAATAAAATCAGCCTTTAAATATACTAGGGTCGGGTGCATAGTTCCGGCCTCTCAATTAAAACAACCTTTAACCTGGGTCGGCTGATAAGTTCCGGCCTCAGAATAAAAACACCCTTTAAATATATCACGGTCGGCTGATAAGTTCCAGCCTCTCAATAAAGACAGCCATTTATATATACTAGGGTCGGCTGATAATTCCGGCCACTCAATAAAAACAGCGTTTAAAAATACAAGGGTCGGCTGATAAGTTCCAGCCTCACAATAAAAACAGCCATTTAAATATAATAGGGTCGGCTTATAAGTTCCGGCCTCTCAATAAAACAGCTTTAAAAATACTAGGGTCGGCTGATAAGTTCCGGCCTCTCAGTAAAACAGACTTTAAATATACTAGGGTCGGCTTATAATTTCCGGCCTATCAATTAAAACAGCCATTTAAATATACTAGGGTCGGCTGATAAGCTCCGCCCTCTCAATAAAAACATCCTTTCAATAGGGTCGGCTGATAAGTTCTGGCCTATCAATAAAAACAGCATTTAACTAGGGTCGGCTGATATGTTCCGGCCTCTCAATAAAAACATCCTTTAAATAGGGTCGGCTTAAAGTTCCGGCCTATCAATAAAAACAGCATTTAAATACTGTCGGCTTCTAAGTTCCGGCCTCTCAATAAAAACAGCATTTAACTAGGGTCGGCTGATAAGCTCCAGCCTCACAATAAAAACAGCCTTTAAATATACTAGGGTTGGCTGATAGGTTCCGGACTCTCAATAAAACAGCCTTTAACTAGAGTCGGCTGATAAGTTCTGGCTTCTCAATAAAAACAGCCTTTTAAAATACTAGGGTCGGCTGATAAGTTCCGGCCTCTCAATAAAAAGAACCTTTAATTTGTGTCGGCTGATAAGTTCCAGCCTCTCAATAAAAACAGCCATTTAAATATACTAGGGTCGGTTGATAAGTTCCGGCCTCTAACTAAAAACACTAGTTTAAATTTACCAGGGTAGGCTGATAAGTTCCGGCCACTGAATAAAAACACCCTTTAATTATAGTAGGGTCGGCTGATAAGTTCCGGCCTCTCAATAAAACAGCCATTATCAAGGGTCGGTTACTAACTTCCGGCCTCTCAATAAAAACAGCCTTTAACTAGCGTCGGCTGATAAGTTCCGGCTTCTCAATAAAAACAGCCTTTAAAAATACTAGGGATGGCTGATAAGTTACGGCCTCTCAATAAAAACAGCGATTAACTGTGATCGGCTGATAAGTACTGGCCTCTCAATAACAACAGCCTTTAAATATACAAGGGTCGGCTGTAAGTTCCGGCCTCTCAATAAAAACAGCCTTTAACTAGGGTCGGCTGATAAATACCGTTCTCTCAATAAAAACAGCATTTAAATATACTAGGGTCAGGTGAATAAATCCGGACTCTGAATTAAAACAATCTTTAACATGGGTCGGCTAATAAGTTCCGCCCTCTCAATAAGAACACCCTTTAAGTATATAAGGGTCGGCTTATAACTTCCGGCATCTCAATAAAAACAACCCCTAGCTAGGGTCGCTAATAAGTTCCAGCCTCTCAATAAAAACAGCCACTTATATTTACAAGGGTCGGCTGATAAGTTCCGGCCTCTCAATAAAAACAGCCTTTAACTAGGGTGGGCTAATTAGTTCCAGCCTCTCAATTAAAATAGCCATTTAAATATCCTAGGGTCAGCTGATAAGTTCCGGACTCTCAATAAAAACCGCCATTAAAATATTCTAGGGTCGGCTGATATGTTCCGGCGTCTAAATAAAAACAGCCTTTAACCAGGTGTAGCTGATAAGTTCCGGCCTCTCAATAAAAACTGACTTTTAAATATACTAGGGCCAGCTTATAAGTTCCGGCCTCGCTATAAAAACAGCCATTTAAATATACTAGGTTCGGCTGATAAGTTCCGGCGTCTCAATAAAAACAGCCATTTAAATATACCAGGGTCAGCTGATAAGTTCCGAACTCTAAATAAAGACAGTCCTTTAAACATAATAGGTTCGGCTGATAAGTTCGGTCTCCCATTAAAAACAGTCATGTAAATATAATAGGGTCGGCTGATAAGTTCCAGCCTCTCATAAAAACAGCCATTTAAATATACTAGGGTCGGTTGATTAGTCCGGCCTCTAACAAAAAACACTAGTTTAAATATACCAGGGTAGGCTGATAAGTTCCGGCCACTCAATAAAAACAGCCTTTAAATATAGTAGGGTCGGCTGATAAGTTCCGGCCTCTCAATAAAACAGCCATTAACTAGGGTCGATTACTAACTTCCGGCCTCTCAATAAAAACAGCCTTTAACTAGGGTCGGCTGATAAGTTCCGGCTTCTCAATAAAACCAGCCTTTAAAAATACAAGGGATGGCTGATAAGTTCCGGCCTTTCAATAAAAACAGCGATTAACTAGGGTCGGCTGATAAGTTCTCGCCTCTCAATAAAAACCGCCATTTAAATATACTAGGTTCGGCTGATAAGTTCCGGCGTCTAATTAAAACAGCCTTTAAATATACTTGGGTCGTCTGATAAGTTCCTGCCTCTCAATAAAAACAGCCTTTAACTAGGGTCGGCAAATAAGTTCCCGCTTATCAATAAAAATAGCCTTTAAAATACCAGGGATGGCTGATAAGTTCCGGCCTTTCAATAAAAACAACGATTAACTAGGGTCGGCTGATAAGTTCTGGCCTTTCAATAAAAACAGCCTTTAAATATATTAGGGTCGGCTGATAAGTTCCGGCCTCTCAATAAAAACAGCTTCTAACTTGTGTAGGCTGATTAGTTGCGGCCTCTCAATAAAAACAGCCATTTAAATATACTAGGATCGGCTGATAAGCTCCGGATTCTCATTTAAAACATCCTCTAAATATACTAGGGTCGGCTGATAAGTTCCAGCCTCTCAATAAAACAGCCTTTAACTAGGGTCGGCTGATAATTTCCGGCCTTTCAATAAAATCAGCCTTAACTAGGGTCGACTGTAAGTTGCGGCCTATCAATAAAAACCGCCTTTAAGTGTACTAGGGTCGGCTTATAAATTCCGGCCTCTCAATAAAATCAGCCTTAACTAGGGTCGGCTGTAAGTTGCACCCTATCAAAAAAAACCGCCTTTAAGTGTACTAGTCGGCTGATAAGTTCCAACCTCTCAATACAAACAGCATCTAACTAGGGTCGACTGATATGTTCCGGCCTCTCAATAAAAACTCCCCTTAAATATAATAGGGTCTGGTCATAAATTCCTTCCTCTCAATAAAAAAAGCCATTTAAATATATTAGGGTCGGCTGATAAGTTCTGGCCACTCAATAAAAACAACCTTTAAATATACCAGGGTCGGCTGATAAGTTCCGGCCTCTCAATAAAACAGCCATTAACTAGAGTAGGTTAATAAGTTCCGGTCTCTCAATAAAAACAGCCATTTAAATATACTACGCTCAAATGATAATTTTGGGGCTCTCAATAAAAACAGCCTTTAAATAAACTAGGGTCGAATGTTAAGTTTCGGCCTCTCAATAAAAAAAAAACTTTAATTAAGGTTGGCTGATAAGTTCCAGCCTATCAATAAAAACAGCCATTTAGATATACTAGTGTCGGCTCATAAGTTACGGCCTCTCAATAAAAACATCCTTTAACTGGAGTCGGCTGATAAATTCCGGCCTCTCAATAAAAAGAGCCTTTAAATATTCTAGGGTCGGCTGATAAGTTCCGGCCTCTCAATTAACCAGCCATTTAAATATGCTAGGATCGGCTGATTAGTTCCGGCCTCTCAATAAAAACAACCATTTAAATATACTTGAGTCGGCTGATGAGTTCCGCCCTCTCAATAAAAACAGGCTTTAAATATACTAGGGTCGTCTGATAAGTTCCGGCCTCTCAATAAAAATAGCCATTAACTACGGTCGGTTGATAAACTCCGGCCTCTCAATAAAAACAGCCTTTAACTAGGGTCGGCTGATAAGTTCTGGCCTCTCAATAAAATCAGTCTTTAAATATACTAGGGTCGGGTGCATAGTTCCGGCCTCTCAATTAAAACAACCTTTAACCTGGGTCGGCAGATATGTTCCGGCCTCAGAATTAAAACACCCTTTAAATATATCACGGTCGGCTAATATGTTCCAGCCTCTCAATAAAAACAGCCATTTATATATACTAGGGTCGGCTGATAATTCCGGCCACTCAATAAAAACAGCGTTTAAAAATACAAGGGTCGGCTGATAAGTTCCAGCCTCACAATAAAAACAGCCATTTAAATATACTAGGGTCGGCTTATAAGTTCCGGCCTCTCAATAAAACAGCTTTAAAAATACTAGGGTCGGCTGATAAGTTCCGGCCTCTCAGTAAAACAGACTTTAAATATACTAGGGTCGGCTTATAATTTCCGGCCTATCAATTAAAACAGCCATTTAAATATATTAGGGTCGGCTGATAAGCTCCGCCCTCTCAATAAAAACATCCTTTCAATAGGGTCGGCTGATAAGTTCTGGCCTATCAATAAAAACAGCATTTAACTAGGGTCGGCTGATATGTTCCGGCCTCTCAATAAAAACATCCTTTAAATAGGGTAGGCTTAAAGTTCCGGCCTATCAATAAAAACAGCATTTAAATACTGTCGGCTTCTAAGTTCCGGCCTCTCAATAAAAACAGCATTTAACTAGGGTCGGCTGATAAGCTCCAGCCTCACAATAAAAACAGCCTTTAAATATACTAGGGTTGGCTGATAGGTTCCGGACTCTCAATAAAAACAGCCTTTAACTAGAGTCGGCAGATAAGTTCTGCCTTCTCAATAAAAACAGTCTTTTAAAATACTAGGGTCGGCTGATAAGTTCCGGCCTCTCAATAAAAAGAACCTTTAATTTGTGTCGGCTGATAAGTTCCAGCCTCTCAATAAAAACAGCCATTTAAATATTCTAGGGTCGGTTGATAAGTTCCGGCCTCTAACTAAAAACACTAGTTTAAATTTACCAGGGTAGGCTGATAAGTTCCGGCCACTGAATAAAAACAGCCTTTAATTATAGTAGGGTCGGCTGATAAGTTCCGGCCTCTCAATAAAACAGCCATTATCAAGGGTCGGTTACTAACTTCCGGCCTCTCAATAAAAACAGCCTTTAACTAGCGTCGGCTGATAAGTTCCGGCTTCTCAATAAAAACAGCCTTTAAAAATACTAGGGATGGCTGATAAGTTACGGCCTCTCAATAAAAACAGCGATTAACTGTGATCGGCTGATAAGTACTGGCCTCTCAATAAAAACAGCCTTTAAATATACAAGGGTCGGCTGATAAGTTCCGGCCTCTCAATAAAAACAGCCTCTAACTAGGGTAGGCGATAAGTTGCGGCCTCTCAATAAAAACAGCCTTTAACTAGGGTCGGCTGATAAATACCGTTCTCTCAATAAAAACAGCATTTAAATATACTAGGGTCGGGTGAATAAATCCGGACTCTGAATTAAAACAATCTTTAACATGGGTCGGCTAATAAGTTCCGCCCTCTCAATAAGAACACCCTTTAAGTATATGAGGGTCGGCTTATAACTTCCGGCATCTCAATAAAAACAACCCCTAGCTAGGGTCGCTAATAAGTTCCAGCCTCTCAATAAAAACAGCCACTTATATTTACAAGGGTCGGCTGATAAGTTCCGGCCTCTCAATAAAAACAGCCTTTAACTAGGGTGGGCTAATTAGTTCCAGCCTCTCAATTAAAATAGCCATTTAAATATCCTAGGGTCAGCTGATAAGTTCCGGACTCTCAATAAAAACCGCCATTAAAATATTCTAGGGTCGGCTGATATGTTCCGGCGTCTAAATAAAAACAGCCTTTAACCAGGTGTAGCTGATAAGTTCCGGCCTCTCAATAAAAACTGACTTTTAAATATACTAGGGCCAGCTTATAAGTTCCGGCCTCGAAATAAAAACAGCCATTTAAATATACTAGGTTCGGCTGATAAGTTCCGGCGTCTCAATAAAAACAGCCATTTAAATATACCAGGGTCGGCTGATAAGTTCCGAACTCTAAATAAAGACAGTCCTTTAAACATAATAGGGTCGGCTGATAAGTTCGGTCTCCCATTAAAAACAGACATGTAAATATAATAGGGTCGGCTTATAAGTTCCGGACATTCAATAAAACAGCCTTTAAATATACTAGGGTCGGCTTATAAGTTCCGGCCTCTCAATAAAAACATCCTTTAAATAGGGTCGGCTGATAAGTTCCGGCCTATCAATAAAAAAGGCATTTAACTAGGGTCGGCTGATAAGTTCCATCCTCTCAATAAAAACAGCCTTTAAATATACTAGGGATGGCTGATAAGTTCCGGCCTCTCAAAAAAAACAGCTTTTAACTAGGGTCGGCTGATAAGTTCCGGCTTCTCAATAAAAACAGCCATTAAAAATACTAGGGATGGCTGATAAGTTCCGGCCTCTCAATAAAAACAGCGATTAACTAGGGTCCGCTGATAAGTTCTGGCCTCTCAATAAAAACAGCCTTTAAATATACTAGGGTCGGCTGATAAGTGCCGGCCTCTCAATAAAAACAGCCTTTAATTTGTGTCGGCTGATAAGTTCCAGCCTTTCAATAAAAACAGCCATTTAAATATACTAGGGTCGGTTGATAAGTTCCGGCCTCTAACTAAAACACTAGTTTAAATATACCAGGGTAGGCTGATAAGTTCCGGCCACTCAATAAAAACAGCCTTTAAATATAGTAGGGTCGGCTGATAAGTTCCGGCCTCTCAATAAAACAGCCATTAACTAGGGTCGGTTACTAACTTCCGGCCTCTCAATAAAAACAGCCTTTAACTAGGGTCGGCTGATAAGTTCCGGCTTCTCAAAAAAACAGCCTTTAAAAATACTAGGGATGGCTGATAAGTTCCGGCTTCTCAATAAAAACAGCGATTAACTAGGCTCGGCTGATAAGTTATGGCCTATCAATAAAAACAGCCTTTAAATATACTAGGGTCGGCTGATAAGTTCCGGCCTTTCAATAAAAACAGCCTCTAACTAGGGTAGGCTGATAAGTTGCGGCCTCTCAATAAAAACAGCCTTTAAGTAGGGTCGGCTGATAAGTTCCGGCCTCTCAATAAAAACAGCCTTTAAATATACTAGGGTCGGCTGATGAGTTCCGCCCTCTCAATAAAAACAGCCTTTAAATATACAAGGGTCGGCTGATAAGTTCCGGCCTCTCAATAAAAACAGCCAGTTAAATATACAAGGATCGGCTAATGAGTTCCGCCCTCTCAATAAAAACAGCCTTTAAATATACTAGGGTCGTCTGATAAGTTCCTGCCTCTCAATAAAAACAGCCTTTAACTAGGGTCGGCTGATAAGTGCCGGCTTCTCAATAAGAACAGCCTTTAAAAATACTAGGGATGGCTGATAAGTTCCGGCCTCTCAATAAAAACAGCGATTAACTAGGGTCATCTGATAAGTTCCGGCCTCTCAATAAAAACAGCCATTTAAATATACTACGGTCGGCTAATGAGTTCCGCCCTCTCAATAAAAACAGCCTTTAAATATACTTGGGTCGTCTGATAAGTTCCTGCCTCTCAATAAAAACAGCCTTTAACTAGCGTCGGCTGATAAGTGCCGGCTTCTCAATAAAAACAGCCTTTAAAAATACTAGGGATGGCTGATAAGTTCCTGCCTCTCAATAAAAACAACGATTAACTAGGGTCGGCTGATAATTTCCGGCCTCTCAATAAAAACAGCTTGTAACTAGGGTAGTCTGATAAGTTGCAGCCTCTCTTTTTTTTTTTTTTTTCGAGTGGAGTGGAAAAACCCGATCTACAGGCGACAGAGGGGATAGCTCTGCCAAGTGTGGGGGTCGCCCTAAACTGGCAATACCCATTAAAAAACCACTCCACCGGAGAGAATTCGGGTGTAGGAATGCTGCAGTACTGCTTGTTGCACCTGCGGATTCAAGGAGCGGGTGTTATGGCTAGCCAAAGGCCATAGCCAGGAGAGAGTGAGGGCCAGGACGCAAACATGACCGGAGCCCTGATTGCGCCGTTGGAAGATTTGTGGTGAGGAATAAGTACATATTGCATGTGTATATCTGCAGCCCTGTAACAAAAGGACGTAGTCAGTATAACATTTTCTGCCCTTTCGGGAAAAGTCGTTGGTACATTTCGTATGTCTGCAGCCCTGTAACATAAGGACATAGTCATTTAGATATTTCAATTTGGTATAAATTCTAAGCTAGTTGTATTTTTACAACTACTGCTGCCCTGTCTGGCGAAGTCATTAGTTATTAGTTATTAGTTGTGTTCAACCCTCTAACTAGAGAGGGCGTTGTCATTTAGCAGAGATATCATTGGTTTCTCATGGACTTAGTGGTCACCCATCCAAGAGATAGCCATGCCCTATGCTGCTTTACCTGTAATAAAAACAGCCATTTAAGTATACTAGGGTCGACTAATAAGCTCCGGATTCTCAATTAAAACATCGTCTAAATATACTAGGGTCGGCTGATAAGTTCCGGCCTCTCAATAAAATCAGCCTTAACTAGGGTCGGCTGTAAGTGGTGCCCTCTCAATACAAACCGCCTTTAAGTGTACTAGGGTAGACTGATATGTTCCAGCCTCTCAATAAAAACAGCATCTAACTAGGGTCGGCTGATATGTTCCGGCCTCTCAATAAAAACTGCCTTTAAATATAATAGGGTCCGGTCATAAATTCCTGCCTCTCAATAAAAACAGCCATTTAAACATATTAGGGTCGGCTGATAAGTTCTGGCCACTCAATAAAAACAGCCTTTAAATATACCAGGATCGGCTGATAAGTTCCGTCCTCAAAATAAAACAGCCATTAACTAGGGTCGGTTAATAAGTTCCGGTTTGTCAATAAAAACAGCCATTTAAATATACTAGTTTCAACTGATAATTTTGGGGCTCTCAATAAAAACAGCCTTTAATTAAGCTCGGCTGATAAGTTCCAGCCTATCAATAAAAACAGCCATTTAGATATACTAGTGTCGGCTCATAAGTTACCGCCTCTCAATAAAAACATCTAACTAGGGTCAGCTGATAAGTTCCAGCCTCTCAATAAAAACAGTCATTTAAATTTACTAGGGTCGGCTAATAAGTTCCGGGGTCTCAATAAAAACAGCCTTTAACTAGGGTCGGCTGATATGTTCCGGCCTCTCAATAAAAACAGAATTTAATTAGGGTCAGCTGATAAGTTCTGGCCTCTCAATAAAATCAGCCATTTAAGTATACTAGGGTCGGCTGATAAGTTCCGGCCACTCAATAAAAACATCCTTTAAATAGGGTCGGCTTAAAGTTCCGGCCTATCAATAAAAACAGCATTTAAATACGGTCGGCTGATAAGTTCCGGCCTCTCAATAAAAACAGCATTTAACTAGGGTCGGCTGATAAGTTCCAGCCTCTCAATAAAAACAGCCTTTAAATATACAAGGGTTGGCTGATAAGTTCCGGCCTCTCAATAAAAACAGCCTTAGCTAGGGTCGGCAGATAAGTACCGGCTTCTCAACAAAAACAGCCTTTAAAAATACTAGGGATGGCTGATAAGTTCCGGCCTCTTAATAAAAACAGCGATTAACTAGGGTCATCTGATAAGTTCCGGCCTCTCAATAAAAACAGCCATTTAAATATACTAGGATCGGCTAATGAGTTCCGCCCTCTCAATAAAAACATCCTTTAAATAGGGTCGGCTTTAAAAATTCCGGCCTATCAATAAAAACAGCATTTAAATACAGTCGGCTGATAAGTTCCGGCCTCTCAATAAAAAGAGCCTTTAATTTGTATCGGCTGATAAGTTCCAGCCTCTCAATAAAAACAGCCATTAAAATATACTAGTGTCGGTTGATAAGTTCCGGCCTCTAACTAAAACACTAGTTTAAATTTACCAGGGTAGGATGATAAGTTCCGGCCACTGAATAAAAACAGCCTTTAATTATAGTAGGGTCGGCTGATAAGTTCCGGCCTCTCAATAAAACAGCCATTAACTAGGGTCGGTTACTAACTTCCGGCCTCTCAATAAAAACAGCCTTTATCTAGGGTCGGCTGATAAGTTCCGGCATCTCAATAAAAACAGCCTTTAAAAATAATAGGGATGGCTGATAAGTTCCGGCCTCTCAATAAAAACAGCGATTAAATGGTGTCGGCTGATAAGTTCCGGCCTCTCAATAAAACAGCCATTAACTAGGGTCGGTTACTAACTTCCGGCCTCTCAATAAAAACAGCCTTTAAATATACTAGGGTCGGCTGATAAGTTCCGGCCTCTCAATAAAAACAGCCTCTAACTAGGGTCGGCTGCTAAGTTCCGACCTCTCAATACAAACAGCCTTTAACTAGGGTCGGCTGATAAATACCGGTCTCTCAATAAAAACAGCATTTAAATATACTAGGGTCGGGTGAATAAATCCGGCCTCTGAATTAACACAATCTTTAACATGGGTCGGCTAATAAGTTCCGCCCTCTCAATAAGAACACCCTTTAAGTATATGAGGGTCGGCTTTTAACTTCCGGCATCTCAATAAAAAAAAACCCTAGCTAGGGTCGCTGATAAGTTCCAGCCTCTCAATAAAAACAGTCATTTATATTTACAAGGGTCGGCTGATAAGTTCCGCCCTCTCAATAAAAGCAGCCTTTAACTAGGGTGGGCTAATTAGTTCCAGCCTATCAATTAAAATAGCCATTTAAATATCCTAGGGTCAGCTGATAAGTTCCGGACTCTCAATAAAAACCACCATTTAAATATACTAGGGTCGGCTGATTAGTTCCGGCGTCTAAATAAAAACAGCCTTTAACTAGGGTCGGCTGATAAGTCCCGGCCTCTCAGTAAAAACTGACTTTTAAATATACTAGGGCCAACTGATAAGTTCCGGCCTCGCAATAAACACAGCCATTTAAATATACTAGGTTCGGCTGATAAGTTCCGGCGTCTCAATAAAAACAGCCATTTAAATATACCAGGGTCGGCTGATAAGTTCCGGCCTCTAAATAAAGACAGTCCTTTAAACATAATAGGGTCGGCTGATAAGTTCCGGCCTCCCATTAAAAACAGTCATGTAAATATAATAGCGTCGGCTGATAACTTACAGCCTCTCAATTAAAACAGCCATTTAAATATACTAGGGTATGTTGATAAGATCCGGCCTCTAAAAAAACACTAGTTTTAATTTACCAGGGTAGGCTGATAAGTTCCGGCCACTCAATAAAAACAGCCTTTAAATATAGTAGGGTCGGCTGATAAGTTCCGGCCTCTCAATAAAACAGCCATTAACGAGGGTCGGTTACTAACTTCCGGCCTCTCACTAAAAACAGCCTTTTACTAGGGTCGGCTGATAAGTTCCGGCTTCTCAATAAAACCACCGTTTAAAAATACAAGGGATGGCTGATAAGTTCCGGCCTTTCAATAAAAACAGCGATTAACTAGGGTCGGCTGATAAGTTCTGGCCTCTCAATAAAAACAGCCTTTAAATATACTAGGGTCGGCTGATAAGTTCCGGCCTCTCAATAAAAACAGCCTCTAACTAGGGTAGGCTGATAAGTTGCGACCTTTCAATAAAAACAGCCTTTAACTAGGGTCGGCTGATAAATACCGGTCTCTCAATAAAAACAGCATTTAAATATACTAGGGTCGGGTGAATAAATCCGGACTCTGAATTAAAACAATCTTTAAAATGGGTCGGCTAATAAGTTCCGCCCTCTCAATAAGAACACCCTTTAAGTATATGAGGGTCGGCTTATAACTTCCGGCATCTCAATAACAAAAACCATAGCATAGTCGCTGATAAGTTCCAGCCTCTCAATAAAAACAGCCGAATATATTTACAAGGGTCGGCTGATAAGTTCCGGCCTCTCAATAAAAACAGCCTTTAACTAGGGTGGGCTAATTAGTTCCAGCCTCTCAATAAAAATAGCCATTTAAATATACTCGGGTCAGCTGATAAGTTCCGGACTCTCAATAAAAACCGCCATTTAAATATACAAGGGTCGGCTGATAAGTTCCGGCCTCTCAATAAAAACAGCCTTTAACTAGGTGCAGCTGATAAGTTCCGGCCTCTCAATAAAAACTGACTTTTAATTATACTAGGGTCGACTGATATGTTCCGGCCTCTCAATAAAAACTTCCCTTAAATATAATAGGGTCTGGTCATACATTCCTTCCTATCAATAAAACAGCCATTTAAATATATTAGGGTCGGCTGATAAGTTCTGGCCACTCAATAAAAACAACCTTTAAATATACCAGGGTCGGCTGAGAAGTTCCGGCCTCTCAATAAAACAGCCATTAACTAGGGTAGGTTAATAAGTTCCGGTCTCTCAATAAAAACAGCCATTTAAATATACTAGGCTCAACTGATAATTTTGGGGCTCTCAATAAAAACAGCCTTGAAATAAACTAGGGTCGAATGTTAAGTTCCGGCCTCTCAATAAAAAAAGCCTTTAATTAAGGTCGGCTGATAAGTTCCATCCTATCAATAAAAACAGCCATTTAGATATGCTAGTGTCGGCTCATAAGTTACGGCCTCTCAATAAAAACATCCTTTAACTAGGGTCGGCTGATACATTCCGGCCTCTCAATAAAAAGAGCCTTTAAATATTCTAGGGTCGGCTGATAAGTTCCGGCATCTCAATTAAACAGCCATTTAAATAAGCTAGGATCGGCTGATTAGTTCGGCCTCTCAAAAAAAACAGTCATTTAAATATACTTGTGTCGGATGATGAGTTCCGCCCTCTCAATAAAAACAGGCTTATAATATACTAGGGTCGTCTGATAAGTTCCGGCCTCTCAATAAAAACAGCCATTAACTAGGGTCGGTTGATAAGTTCCGGGCTCTCAATAAAAACAGCCTTTAACTAGGGTCGGCTGATAAGTTCCGGCCTCTCAATATAATCAGCCTTTAAATATACTAGGGTCGGGTGCATAGTTCCGGCCTCTCAATTAAAACAACCTTTAACCTGGGTCGGCAGATAAGTTCCGGCCTCAGAATAAAAACACCCTTTAAATATATCACGGTCGGCTGATAAGTTCCAGCCTCTCAATAAAGACAGCCATTTATATATACTAGGGTCGGCTGATAATTCCGGCCACTCAATAAAAACAGCGTTTAAAAATACAAGGGTCGGCTGATAAGTTCCAGCCTCACAATAAAAACAGCCATTTAAATATATTAGGGTCGGCTTATAAGTTCCGGCCTCTCAATAAAACAGCTTTAAAAATACTAGGGTCGGCTGATAAGTTCCGGCCTCTCAGTAAAACAGACTTTAAATATACTAGGGTCGGCTTATAATTTCCGGCCTATCAATTAAAACAGCCATTTAAATATACTAGGGTCGGCTGATAAGCTCCGCCCTCTCAATAAAAACATCCTTTCAATAGGGTCGGCTGATAAGTTCTGGCCTATCAATAAAAACAGCATTTAACTAGGGTCGGCTGATATGTTCCGGCCTCTCAATAAAAACATCCTTTAAATAGGGTCGGCTTAAAGTTCCGGCCTATCAATAAAAACAGCATTTAAATACTGTCGGCTTCTAAGTTCCGGCCTCTCAATAAAAGCAGCATTTAACTAGGGTCGGCTGATAAGCTCCAGCCTCTCAATAAAAACAGCCTTTAAATATACTAGGGTTGGCTGATAGGTTCCGGACTCTCAATAAAAACAGCCTTTAACTAGAGTCGGCAGATAAGTTCTGGCTTCTCAATAAAAACAGCCTTTTAAAATACTAGGGTCGGCTGATAAGTTCCGGCCTCTCAATAAAAAGAACCTTTAATTTGTGTCGGCTGATAAGTTCCAGCCTCTCAATAAAAACAGCCATTTAAATATACTAGGGTCGGTTGATAAGTTCCGGCCACTGAATAAAAACAGCCTTTAATTATAGTAGGGTCGGCTGATAAGTTCCGGCCTCTCAATAAAACAGCCATTAACAAGGGTCAGTTACTAACTTCCGGCCTCTCAATAAAAACAGCCTTTAACTAGCGTCGGCTGATAAGTTCCGGCTTCTCAATAAAAACAGCCTTTAAAAATACTAGGGATGGCTGATAAGTTACGGCCTCTCAATAAAAACAGCGATTAACTGGGATCGGCTGATAAGTTCTCGCCTCTCAATAAAAACAGCCTTTAAATATACAAGGGCCGGCTGATAAGTTCCGGCCTCTCGATAAAAACAGCCTCTAACTAGGGTAGGCGATAAGTTGCGGCTCTCAATAAAAACAGCCTTTAACTAGGGTCGGCTGATAAGTTCCGCCCTCTCAATAAGAACACCCTTTAAGTATATGAGGGTCGGCTTATAACTTCCGGCATCTCAATAAAAACAACCCCTAGCTAGGGTCGCTAATAAGTTCCAGCCTCTCAATAAAAACAGCCACTTATATTTACAAGGGTCGGCTGATAAGTTCCGGCCTCTCAATAAAAACAGCCTTTAACTAGGGTGGGCTAATTAGTTCCAGCCTCTCAATTAAAATAGCCATTTAAATATCCTAGGGTCAGCTGATAAGTTCCGGACTCTCAATAAAAACCGCCATTTAAATATTCTAGAGTCGGCTGATATGTTCCGGCGTCTAAATAAAAACAGCCTTTAACCAGGTGCAGCTGATAAGTTCCGGCCTCTCAATAAAAACTGACTTTTAAATATACTAGGGCCAGCTGATAAGATCCGGCCTCGCAATAAAAACAGCCATTTAAATATACTAGGTTCGGCTGATAAGTTCCGGCGTCTCAATAAAAACAGCCATTTAAATATACCAGGGTCGGCTGATAAGTTCCGAACTGTAAATAAAGACAGTCCTTTAAACATAATAGGGTCGGCTGATAAGTTCGGTCTCCCATTAAAAACAGTCATGTAAATATAATAGGGTCGGCTGATAAGTTCCAGCCTCTCATAAAAACAGCCATTTAAATATACTAGGGTCGGTTGATTAGTCCGGCCTCTAACAAAAAACACTAGTTTAAATATACCAGGGTAGGCTGATAAGTTCCGGCCACTCAATAAAAACAGCCTTTAAATATAGTAGGGTCGGCTGATAAGTTCCGGCCTCTCAATAAAACAGCCATTAACTAGGGTCGATTACTAACTTACGGCCTCTCAATAAAAACAGCCTTTAACTAGGGTCGGCTGATAAGTTCCGGCTTCTCAATAAAACCAGCCTTTAAAAATACAAGGGATGGCTGATAAGTTCCGGCCTTTCAATAAAAACAGCGATTAACTAGGGTCGGCTGATAAGTTCTGGCCTCTCAATAAAAACAGCCTTTAAATATACTAGGGTCGGCTGATAAGTTCCGGCCTCTCAATAAAAACAGCCTTTAACTAAGGTCGGCTGATAAATACCGGTCTCTCGATAAAAACAGCATTTAAGTATACTAGGGTCGGGTGAATAGTTACGGCCTCTGAATTAAAACAACCTTTAATATGGGTCGGCTAATAAGTTCCGCCCTCTCAATAAAAACACCCTTTAAGTATATGAGGGTCGGCTTATAAGTTCCGGCATCTCAATAAAAACAACCCCTAGCTAGGGTCGCTGATAAGTTCCAGCCTCTCAAAAAAAACAGCAAATATATTTACAAGGGTCCGCTGATAGGTTCCGGCCTCTCAATAAAAACAGCCTTTAACTAGGGTGGGCTGATTAGTTCCAGCCTCTCAATAAAAATAGCCATTTAAATATACTAGGGTCGGCTGATAAGTTCCGGCCTCTCAATAAAAACAGCCTTTAACTAGGTGCAGCTGATAAGTTCCGGCCTCTCAATAAAAACTGACTTTTAAATATACTAGGTTCGGCTGATAAGTTCCGGCGTCTCAATAAAAACAGCCTTTAAATATACTTGGGTCGTCTGATAAGTTCCTGCCTCTCAATAAAAACAGCCTTTAACTAGGGTCGGCAAATAAGTTCCCGCTTATCGATAAAAATAGCCTTTAAAATCCCAGGGATGGCTGATAAGTTCCGGCCTTTCAATAAAAACAACGATTAACTAGGGTCGGCTGATAAGTTCTGGCCTTTCAATAAAAACAGCCTTTAAATATACTAGGGTCGGCTGATAAGTTCCGGCCTCTCAATAAAAACAGCTTCTAACTAGTGTAGGCTGATTAGTTGCGACCTCTCAATAAAAACAGCCATTTAAATATACTAGGATCGGCCGATAAACTCCGGATTCTCATTTAAAACATCCTCTAAATATACTAGGGTCGGCTGATAAGTTCCAGCCTCTCAATAAAACAGCCTTTAACTAGGGTCGGCTTATAAATTCCGGCCTCTCAATAAAATTAGTCTTAACTAGGGTCGGCTGTAAGTTGCGGCCTATAAAAAAAAACCGCCTTTAAGTGTACTAGTCGGCTGATAAGTTCCAACCTCTCAATAAAAACAGCATCTAACTAGGGTCGACTGATATGTTCCGGCCTCTCAATAAAAACTCCCCTTAAATATAATAGGGTCTGGTCATAAATTCCTTCCTCTCAATAAAAAAAGCCATTTAAATATATTAGGGTCGGCTGATAAGTTCTGGCCACTCAATAAAAACAACCTTTAAATATACCAGGGTCGGCTGATAAGTTCCGGCCTCTCAATAAAACAGCCATTAACTAGAGTAGGTTAATAAGTCCCGGTCTCTCAATAAAGACAGCCATTTAAATATACTAGGCTCAACTGATAATTTTGCGGCTCTCAATAAAAACAGCCTTTAAATAAACTAGGGTCGAATGTTAAGTTCCGGCCTCTCAATAAAAAAAAAACCTTAATTAACGTCGGCTGATAAGTTCCAGCCTATCAATAAAAACAGCCATTTAGATATACTAGTGTCGGCTTAAGTTACGGCCTCTCAATAAAAACATCCTTTAACTGGAGTCGGCTGATAAATTCCGGCCTCTCAATAAAAAGAGCCTTTAAATATTCTATGGTCGGCTGATAAGTTCCGGCCTCTCAATTAAACAGCCATTTAAATATGCTAGGATCGGCTGATTAGTTCCGGCCTCTCAATAAAACAGCCATTAACTAGGGTCGGTTACTAACTTCCGGCCTCTCAATAAAAACAGCCTTTAACTAGGGTCGGCTGATAAGTTTCGGCCTCTCAATAAAAACTGCCTTTAAAAATACTAGGGATGGCTGATAAGTTACGGCCTCTCAATAAAAACAGCGACTAACTGGGGTCGGCTGATAAGTTCTGGCCTCTCAATAAAAACAGCCTTTAAATATACTAGGGTCGGCTGATAAGTTCCGGCCTCTCAATAAAAACAGCCTCTAACTAGGGTAGGCTGATAAGTTGCGGCCTCTCAACAAAAACAGCCTTTAACTAGGGTCGGCTGATAAATACCGGTCTCTCATTAGAAACAGCCTTTAAGTATATGAGGGTCCGCTTATAACTTCCGGCATCTCCATAAAAACAACCCCTAGCTAGGGTCGCTGATAAGTTCCAGCCTCTCAATAAAAACAGCCATTTATATTTACAAGGGTCGGCTGATAAGTTCCGGCCTCTGAATAAAAACAGCCTTTAAATATACTAGGGTCAGCTTCTAACTAGTGTAGGCTCATAAGTTGCGGCCTCTCAATAAAACAGCCATTTAAATATACTAGGGTCGGCTGATAAGCTCCTGTTTTTCTTTTTTAAAACATCCTCTAAATATACTAGGGTCGGCTGATAAGTTCCAGCCTCTCAATAAAACAGCCTTTAACTTGGGTCGGCTGATATATTCCGGCCTCTCAATAAAATCAGCCTTAAATAGGGTCGACTGTAAGTTGCGGCCTATCAATAAAAACCGCCTTTAAGTGTACTAGGGTCGGCTTATAAATTCCGGCCTCTCAATAAAAACAGCATCTAACTAGGGTCGACTGATATGTTCCGGCCTCTCAATAAAAACTCCCCTTAAATATAATAGGGTCTGGTCATAAATTCCTTCCTCTCAATAAAAACAGCCATTTAAATATATTAGGGTCGGCTGATAAGTTCTGGCCACTCAATAAAAACAACCTTTAAGTATTCCAGGGTCGGCTGATAAGTTCCGGCCTCTCAATAAAACAGCCATTAACTAGGGTAGGTTAATAAGATCCGGTCTCTCAATAAAAACAGCCATTTAAATATACTAGGCTCAACTGATAATTTTGGGACTCTCAATAAAAACAGCCTTTAAATAAACTAGGGTCGAATGTTAAGTTCCGGCCTCTCAATAAAAAAAAGCCTTTAATTAAGGTCGGCTGATAAGTTCCAGCCTATCAATAAAAACAGCCATTTAGATATACTAGTGTCGGCTCATAAGTTACGGCCTCTCAATAAAAACATCCTTTAACTGGAGTCGGCTGATAAATTCCGGCCTCTCAATAAAAAAAGCCTTTAATTAAGGTCGGCTGATAAGTTCCATCCTATCAATAAAAACAGCCATTTAGATATACCAGTGTCGGCTCATAAGTTACGGCCTCTCAATAAAAACATCCTTTAACTAGGGTCGGCTGATAAATTCCGGCCTCTCAATAAAAAAAGCCTTTAAATATTCTAGGGTCGGCTGATAAATTCCGGCCTCTCAATTAAACAGCCATTTAAATATGCTAGGATCGGATGATTAGTTCCGGCCTCTCAATAAAAACAGCCATTTAAATATACTTGTGTCGGCTAATGAGTTCCGCCCTCTCAATAAAAATAGGCTTTAAATATACTAGGGTCGTCTGATAAGTTCCGGCCTCTCTTCATAAAAACAGCCATTAACTAGGGTCGGTTGATAAGTTCCGGCCTCTCAATAAAAACAGCCTTTAACTAGGGTCGGCTGATAAGTTCCGGCCTCTGCATAAAAACACCATTTAAATATGCTAGGATCGGATGATTAGTTCCAGCCTCTCAATAAAAACAGCCATTTATATATACTAGGGTCCACTGATAATTCCGGCCACTCAATAAAAACAGCCTTTAAAAATACAAAGGTCGGCTGATAAGTTCCAGCCTCACAATAAAAACAAACATTAAAATATACTAGGGTCGGCTTATAAGTTCCGGCCTCTCAATAAAACAGCCTTTAAAAATACTAGGGTTGGCAGATAAGTACCGGCCTCTCAGTAAAACAGGCTTTAAATATACTAGGGTTGGCTTATAAGTTCCGGCCTCTCAATAAAAGCAGCCATTTAAATATACTAGGGTCGGCTGATAAGCTCCAGCCTCTCAATAAAAACATGCTTTAAATAGGGTCGGCTGATAAGTTCCGGCCTATCAATAAAAACAGCATTTAACTAGGGTCGGCTGATATGTTCCATCCTCAATAAAACAGCCTTTAAATATACTAGGGATGGCTGATAAGTTCCGGCCTCTCAATAAAAACATCCTTTAACTAGGATCGGCTGATAAGTTCCTGCTTCTCAATAAAAACAGCCTTTAAAAATATTAGGGATGGCTGATAAGTTCCGGCCTCTCAATAAAGACAGCGATTAACTAGAGTCGGCTGATAAGTTCTGGCCTCTCAATAAAAATAACCTTTAAATATACTAGGGTCGGCTGATAAGTTCCGGCCTCTCAATAAAAACAGCCTCTAACAAGGGTTGGCTTATAAGTTGCGACCTCTCACTAAAAACAGCCTTTAACTAGGGTCGGCTGATAAACACCGGTCTCTCAATAAAAACAGCATTTAAATATACTAGGGTCGGGTGAATAGATCCGGACTCTGAATTAAAACAGCCTTTAACATGGGTCGGCTAATAAGTTCAGGCCTCTCAATAAAAACACCCTTTAAGTATATGAGGATCGGCTTATATGTTCCGGCATCTCAAAAAAAAACAACCGCTAGCTAGGGTCGCTGATAAGTTCCGGCCTCTCAATAAAAACAGCCTTTAACTAGGGTGGGCTGATTAGTTCCAGCCTCTCAATAAAAATAGCCATTTAAATATACTAGGGTCAGCTGATAAGTTCCGGTCTCTCAATAAAATCCGCCATTTAAATATACTAGGGTCGGCTGATAAGTTCCGGCCTCTCAATAAAAACAGCCTTTAACTAGGAGCAGCTGATAAGCTCCGGCCTCTCAATAAAAACTGACTTTTAAATATACTAGGGTCAGCTGATAAGTTCCGACCTCGCAATAAAAACGGCCATTTAAATATACTAGCTTCAGCTGATAAGTTCCGGCGTCTCAATAAAAATAGCCACTTAAATTAAACAGGGTCGGCTGATAAGTTACGGCCTCTACATAAAAACAGTCATTTAAACATAATAGTGTTGGCTGATAAGTTCCGGCCTCTCAATAAAAACACCCATTTTAATATACTAGGGTAGGCTGATAAGTTCCGGCCTCTCAATAGAAACAGCCTTTATCCTGGGTCGGCTGATAATTTCCGGCCTCTCCATAAAAAGAGCCTTTAACTAGGATCGGCTGATAAGTACCGGCCTCACAATAAAAACAGACGTTTAAATATACTACGGTAGGCTGATAAGTTCCTGCCTCTCAATAGAAACAGCCTTTAACTAGGGTCGGCTGATAATTTACGGCCTCTCAATAGAAAGAGCCTTTAACTAGGATTGGCTGATACGTTCCGGCCTCTCAATAAAACAGCCATTTAAATATACTAGGGTCGGCCGATAAGCTCCGGCCTCTCAATAAAAACAGCCTTTAATTTGTGTCGTATGATAAGTTCCAGCCTCTCAATAAAAACAGCCTTTAAATATACTAGGGTAGGCTGATAAGCTCCGGCCTCTCAATAAAAACAGCTTCTAATTAGGGTAGGCTGATAAGTTGCAACCTCTCAATAAAAACAGCCATTTAAATACACTAGGGTCGGTTGATAAGCTCCGGATTCTCAATTAAAACATCCTCAAAATATACTAGGTTCGGCTGATAAGTTCCGGCCTGTCAATAAAAACAGCCTCTAAGTAAGGTCGGCTGATAAATACCGGTCTCTCAATAAAAACAGCATTTAAATATACTAGGGTCGGGTGAATAGTTACGGCCTCTTAATTAAAACAACCTTTAATATGGGTCGGCTAATAAGTTCCACCCTCTCAATAAACACACCCTTTAAGTATACGAGGGTTGTCTTATAAGTTCCGGCATCTGAATAAAAACAACCCCTAGCTAGGGTCGCTGATAAGTTCTAGCCTCTCAATAAAACAGCCATTTATATTTACAAGGGTCGGCTGATAAGTTCCGGCCTCTCAATAAAAACAGCCTTTAACTAGGGTGGGCTGATTAGTTCCGGCCTCTCAATAAAAATAGCCATTTAAATATACTAGGGTCAGCTGATAAGTTCCGGACTATCAATAAAAACCGCCATTTAAATATACTAGGGTCGGCTGATAATTTCCGGCGTCTCAATAAAAACAGCCTTTAACTAGGTGCAGCTGATAAGTTCCGGCCTCTCAATAAAAGCTCACTTTTAAATATTGTAGGTTCGGCTGATAAGTTCCGGCGTCTCAATAAAAACAGCCATTTAAAATACCAGGGTCGGCTGATAAGTTCCGGCCTATAAATAACAACAGTCATTTAAACATAATAGGGTCGGCTCATAAGTTCCGGCCTCTCATTAAAAACAGTCATGTAAATATAATAGTGTCGGCTGATAAGTTCCGGCCTCTTTAAATAAAAAAAGCCATTTAAATATACTAGGGTAGGCTGATAAGTTCCGGCCTCTCAATAGAAACAGCCTTTAACTAGGGTCGGCCGATAATTTCCGGCCTCTCAATAAAAAGAAGCTTTAACTAGCATCGGCTGATAAGTTCCGGCCTCTCAATAAAAGAGCCATTTAAATATACTAGGGTCAGCCGATAAGTTCCGGCCTCTCAATAATAACAGCCTTTAATTTGTGTCGGCTGAGAAGTTCCAGCCTCTCAATAAAAACCGCCATTTAAATATACTATGGTCGGTTGATAAGTTACGACCTCTAACTAAAAACAACAGTTTAAATATACCAGGGTAGGCTGATAAGTTCCGGCGAATCAATAAAAACAGCCTTTAAATATAGTAGGGTTGGCTGATAGGTTCCGGCCTCTCAATAAAACAGCCATTAACTAGGTTCGGTTACTGACTTCCGTCCTCTCAATTAAAACAGCCATTTAAATATACTAGGCTCGGCTGATAATTTTGGGGCTCTCAATAAAAACTGTCTTTAAATATACTAGGGTCGGCTGATAAGTCCCGGCCTCTCAATAAAAACAGCCTTTAAGTAGGGTCGGCTGATAAGTTTCGGCATCACAATAAAAACAGCCTTTAAATATACTAGGGGCGGCTGATAAATACCAGCCTCTCAATAAAAACAGCCATTTAAATATACTAGGATCGGCTGATGAGTTCCGCCCTCTCAATAGAAACAGCCTTTAAATATACAAGGATCGGCTGTTAATTAGCAGCCTCTCAATAAGAACAGCCATTTAAATATACTAGGGTCGGCTAATGAGTTCCGCCCACTCAATACAAACAGCCTTTAAATATATTAGGGTCGTCTAATAAGTTCCTGCCTCTCAATAAAAACAGCCTTTAACTAGGGTCGGCTGATAAGTTCCGTCTTCTCAATAAAACAGCCTTTAAAAATATTAGGGATGGCTGATAATTTCCGGCCTCTCATTAAAAACAGCGATTAACTAGGGTAATCTGATGAGTTCTGGCCTCTCAATAAAAACCTCCTTTAAATATACTAGGGTCGGGTGATAAGTTCCGGCCTCTCAATAAAAACAGCCATTTAAATATACTAGGGTCGGCTAATGAGTTCCGCCCTCTCAATAAAAACAGCCTTTAAATATACTTGGGTCGTCTGATAAGTTCCTGCCTCTCAATAAAAACAGCCGTTAACTAGGGTCGGCTGATAAGTTCCCGCTTATCAATTAAAATAGCCTTTAAAATACTAGGGATGGTAGATAAGTTGCGGCCTTTCAATAAAAACAACGATTAACTAGGGTCGGCTGATAAGTTCCGGCCTCTCAATAAAAACAGCTTCTAACTAGGGTAGGCTGATAAGTTGCGGTCTCTCAATAAAAACAGCCATTTAAATATACTAGGGTCCGCTGATAAGCTCCGGAGTCTCATTTAAAACATCCTCTAAATATACTAGGGTCGGCTGATAAGTTCCGGCCTCTCAATAAAAACAGCCTTTAACTAGGGTCGGCTGATAAATTCCGGCCTCTCAATAAAAACAGCCTTAACTAGGGTTGGCTGTAATTTGCGGCCTATCAATAAAAACCGCCTTTAAGTGTACTAGGGTCGGCTGATAAATTCCGGCCTCTCAATAAAATCAGCCTTAACTAGGGTCAGCTGTAAGTTGCGGCCTATCAATAAAAACCGCCTTTAAGTGTACTAGGGTCGGCTGATAAGTTCCAGCCTCTCAATAAAAACAGCATGTAACTAGGGTCGGCTGATATGTTCCGGCCTCTCAATAAAAACTCCCTTTAAATATAATAGGGTCCGGTCATAATTTACTGCCTCTCAATAAAAACAGCCATTTAAATATATTAGTATCTGCTGATAAGTTCTGGCCACTCAATAAAAACAACCTTTAAATATCCAGGGTCGGCTGATAAGTTCCGGCCTCTCAATAAAACAGCCATTAACTAGATTCGGTTAATAAGTTCCGGTCTCTCAATAAAAACAGCCATTTAAATACACTAGGGTCAACTGATAATTTTGGGGCTCTCAATAAAAACAGCCTTTAATTAAGGTCGGCTGATAAGTTCCAGCCTATCAATAAAAACAGCCATTTAGATATACTAGTGTCGGCTCATAAGTTACGGCCGATCAATAAAAACATCCTTTAACTAAGGTCGGCTGATAAATTCCGGCCTCTCAATAAAAAGAGCCTTTAAATATTCTAGGGTCGGCAGATAAGTTCCGGTCTCTCAATAAAACAGCCATTTAAATATGCTAGGATCGGCTGATAAGTTCCGCCCTCTCAATAAAAACAGCCTTTAAATATACTAGGGTCGGCTGATTAGTTCCGGCCTCTCAATAAAAACAGCCATTTAAATATACCTGTGTCTGCTGATGAGTTCCGCCCTCTCAATAAAAACTAGCTTTAAATATACTAGGGTCGTCTGATAAGTTCCGGCCTCTTAATAAAAACAGCCATTAACTAGGGTCGGCTGATAAGTTCCGGGCTCTCAATAAAAACAGCCTTTAACTAGAGTCGGCTGATAAGTTCCAGCCTCTGAATAAAAACACCCTATAAATATATGAGAGTCGGCTGATAAGTTCCAGCCTCTCAATAAAAACGGCCATTTATATACACTAGGGTCGGCTGAAATTCCGGCCACTCAATAAAAACAGCCTTTAAAATACAAGGGTCGGCTGATAAGTTCCAGCCTCTCAATAAAAACAGCCATTGAAATATACTAGGTTCGGCTTATAAGTTCCGGCCTCTCAATTAAACAGCCTTTAAAAATACTAGGGTCGGCTGATAAGTTCAGGCCTCTCAATAAAAACAGCCATTTAAATATACTAGGGTCCGCTTATAAGTTCCGGCCTCTCAATAAAACAGCCTTTACAAATACTAGGGTCGGCTGATAAGTTCCGGCCTCTCAGTAAAACAGCCTTTAAATATACTAGGATCGGCTGATTACTTGCGGCCTCTAAATAAAAACAATCATTTAAATATTCTAGGGTCGGCTGATGAGTTCCGCCCTCTCAATAAAAACAGCCTTTACCTATGGTCGGATGATAAGTTCCGGCCTATCAATGAAAACAGCATTTAACTAGGGTCGGCTGATAAGTTCCGGCCTCTCAATAAAAACAGCATTTAACTAGGTTCGGCTGATAAGTTCCAACCTCTAAATTAAACAGCCTTTAAATATACTAGGGTTGGCTGATAAGTTCCGGCCTCTCAATAAAAACAGCCATTAAATAGGGTCGGCTGATAAGTTCCGGCTTCTCAATTAAAACAGCCTTTAAAATACTAGTGATGGCTGATAAGGTCCGGCCTCTCAATAAAAACAGCGATTAACAAGGGTCGGCCGATAAGTTCTGGCCTCTCATAAAAAACAGCCTTTAAATATACTAGGGTCGGCTGACAAGTTCCGGCCTCTCAATAAAAACAGCCTTTAACTTGGGTCGGCTGATAAGTACCTATCTCTCAATAAAAACAGCCTTTAAATATACTAGGGCGGCTGATAAGGACCGACTTCTCAATAAAAGTCATTAACTAGGGTCAGTTAATAAGTTCCAGTCTCTCAATAAAAACAGCCATTCAAATATACTAGGCTCGGCTGATAATTTTGGGGCTCTCAATAAAAACAGCTTTTAAATAATCTATGGTCGGCTGATAAGTTCCGGCCTCTAAACAAAAACAGCCTTTAAATATACTAGGCTGATAAGATTCAGCCTCTCAATAAAAACAGGCTTTAAATATACTAGGGTCGGATGATAAGATCCGGCCTCTCAATAAAAACAGCCTTTCACTAGGGTCGGCAGATAAGTTCCGGCCCCTCAATAAAAACTGCCATTAACTAGGGTCAGCTGATAAGTTCCGGCCTCTCAATAAAAACAAGCTTTAACTAGGGTCTGCATATACGTTCCGGCCTCTCAATAAAAACAGCCTTTAACTAGGGTCGGCGGATATGTTCAGGCCTCTCAATAAAAACAGAATTTAAATTTACTAGGGTCTGCTGATAAGTTCCGGGCTGTCAATAAAAACAGCCTTTAACTAGGGTCGGCTGATAAGTACCGGCATCTCAATAATAACAACCTTTTAATATACTAGGGTCGGCTGATAAGTTCCTGCTTCTCAATAAAACAGCCATTAACTAGGGTCGGTTAATAAGTTCCGGTCTCAATAAAAACAGCCTTTTAAATATACTTGGCTCGGCTGATAATTTTGGGGCTCTCAATAAAAACAGCCTTTAAATAAACTAGGGTCGGCTGATAAGTTCCGGGCTCTTAATAAAATCATTCTTAAATATACTAGGCTGATAAGTTCCAGCCTCTCAATAAAAACAGCCATTTAAATATACTAGTGTCGGTTCATAAGTTCCGGTCTCTCAATAAAAACAGCGTTTAAATAGGGTCGGATGATAAGTTCCGGCCTTTCAATAAAAACAGCCTTTTAATATACTAGGGTCCGCTGATAAGTTCGACCTCTCAATAAAAACAGCCATTTACATAGACTAGGGTCGGCTGATTAGTTCCGGCCTCTCAATAAAAACAGCCATTAAAATATACTAGGATCGGCTAATGAGTTCCGCCCTCTCAATAAAAACAGCCTTTAAATATACTAGGGTCGTCTGATAAGTTCCGGCCTCTCAATAAAAACAGCCATTAAATAGGGTCGGCTGCGATGTTCCGGCCTCTCAATAAAAACAGCCTTTAAATATAATAGGGACGTGTCATAAATTCTGGCCTCTCAATAAAAACAGCCTTTAAATATACTAGGCTCGGCTGATAAGTTCCTGCCCCTGAATAAAAACAGCCATCTAAATATACTAGGGTCGGCTAATAAGTTCCGGCCGCTCAATAAAAACAGCCTTTAAATATACTAGGGTCGGCTGATAAGTTCCGGCCTCTCAATAAAACAGCCATTAACTAGGGTCGGTTAATAAGTTCCGGTCTCAATAAAAACAGCCAAGTAAATATACCATGGCTCGGCTGATAATTTTGGGGCTGTCAATAAAAACAGCCTTTAAATAAACTAGTGTCGGCTGATAAGTTCCGGCCTGTCAATAAATACAGCGTTTAATTAGGGTCGGCTGATAAGTTCCAGCCTCTCAATAAAAACAGCCATTTAGATATGCTAGTGTCGGCTCATAAGTTCCGGCCTCTCAATAAAAACAGCCTTTAACTAGGGTCGGCTGATAAATTCCGGCCTCTCAATAAAAACAGGCTTTAAATATGCTACGGTTGGCTGATAAGTTCCGGCCTCTGAATAAAAACAGCCATTTAAATATACTAGGGTCGGCTGATAAGTTCCGCCCTCTCAATAAAAACATACTTTTAAATATACTAGGGTCGGCTGATTAGTTCCGGGCTCTCAATAAAAACAGCCATTTAAATATACTAGGATCGGCTAATGAGTTCCGCCCTCTCAATAAAAACAGCCTTTAAATATACTAGGGTCGTCTGATAAATTCCGGCCTCTCAATAAAAACAGCCATTAAATAGGGTCGGCTGCGATGTTCCGGCCTCTCAATAAAAACAGCCTTTAACTGGGGTAGGCTGATAGGTTCCGGCCTCTCAATAAAAACAGCCTTTAAATATACTAGGGTCGGGTGAATATTTCCGGCCTCTCAATTAAAACAACCTTTAACCAGGTTGGGCTGATAAGTTCCGCCTCTCAATAAAAACACCCTTTAAATATATGAGGGTCGGCTGATAAGTTCCGCCCTCTCAATAAAACAGCCTTTAAATATACTAGGGTCGGCTGGTTAGTTCCGGCCTCTCAATAAAAACAGCCATTTAAATATACTAGGGTCGGCTGATTAGTTCCGGCCTCTCAATAAAAACAGCCATTTAAATATACTAGGATCGGCTAATGAGTTCCGCCCTCTCAATAAAAACAGCCTTTAAATATACTAGGGTCGTCTGATAAGTTCCGGCCTCTCAATAAAAACAGCCATTAAATAGGGTCGGCTGCGATGTTCCGGCCTCTCAATAAAAACAGCGTTTAACTGGGGTCGGCTGATAGGTTCCGGCCTCTCAATAAAAACAGCCTTTAAATATACTAGGGTCGGGTGAATATTTCCGGCCTCTCAATTAAAACAACCTTTAACCAGGTTGGGCTGATAAGTTCCGCCTCTCAATAAAAAGACCCTTTAAATATATAAGGGTCGGCTGATTAGTTCCGGCTTCTCAATAAAAACAGCCCCTAGCTAGGGTCGGTTGATAAGTTCCAGCCTGTCAATAAAAACAGCCATTTATATATTCTAGGGTCGGCTGATAAGTTCCGGCCGCTCAATATAAACAGCCTTTATCTAGAATCGGCTGTTAAGTTCCAGCCTGTCAATAAAACAGCCATTTAATTATACTAGAGTCGGCTGATAAGTTCCGGCCTCTGAATAAAAACAGCCTTTAAAAATACTAGGGTCGGCTGATGAGTTCCGGCCTCTCAATAAAACAGCCTTTAAATATACTAGGGTCGGCTGATAAGTTCCGACCTCTCAATAAAAACAGCCATTTAAATATACTGGGGTCGGCTGATAAGTTCCGGCCTTTCAATAAAAACTGGTATTTAAATTTACTACGGTCGGTGTAAAAGTTCCGGCCTCTCAATAAAAACAGCCATTCACTAGGGTCGGCTGGTAAGTTCCGGCCTCTCAATAAAAACAGCCATTAACTAGGGACGGCAGTTAAGTTCTGGCCTCTCAATAAAAACAGCCTTTACCTAGGGTCGGCTGATAAGTACCGGCCTCTCAATAAAAATAGCCTTTAACTAGGGTCGGCTGATAAGTTCCGGCTTCCTAATAAAAATAGCCATTCAAATACACTAGGGTCGGCTGATAGGTTCTGGCATCTCAATAAAAACAGCCGTAATTTTTTTTTTTTTTTTTCCAGCTTTATGTTTCAACATAATCCACAGAATGGCTAATACCTTTGTTGTATCGGTGTTCTAAACTATAGCATCTCTGTAGTCTTGAAAATTGCTGTTTACCGCATCAACACCGCAATGTTGAGTTTGGGAACAGGTGGAAGTCACTGGGTGCTAGATCTGGATCATGTTCAAGCAATTCAAACTTTTTCCGATTGCAATGACTGAACTATGTCGTAGTGAAACATTTTTGTGCCAAATGAGGTTTTTTTCTTTTCATCTCATCTCTGAAACGTCGCAGTAAGCTTACATAGTAGTCACCAGTGGTACTTTAACCCTTTTCCAAGTAATCAATAAAAATAATTCCCTGTGCATCGCCAGGGAATTATTGTTGGTTGACAAAATTCACTTTGCCTTTTTTGGAGTTGGTTCACCTGGCACAATCCACTGTTTTGACTGTGATTTACTTTCTGGAGTGTTTTCTTGTATCATAGTAATAAGCCGTCTCAAAAAGTTACTGGGATTTTTACGGTAGAGCTCCACATTTTTAACAGAAACAGTTTTTTTTTTTTTGCAACTTTTGATCAGGTGTCAACAAACGCGACACCCATCGTGCACAGACCTTGTGAAAGCCCAAAACATTACTTAAAATAATACCTGCACGTTTTTTGATATGTTTACAGTTTCTGCTATCTCAAACAACTTTAATCTGTGGTCTTCCAGTACAAAACGATGAAATTTTTTAATGCTCTCTGGAGTTGACACTTCTACAGGGCATCCAGAGCGAGGCTCATCACTAGTGCTCGTACATCCCATTTTAAACCCTGCAACCCACCTTTTAATAATTGAATATGAAGGTACAGAGTCTTTCAATGTACTGTCCATTTCCTCCTTGATTTCTTTAGGCGTCAAGCCTTTCAAATGGAAGTGTTTAATCCTTGCCCGTTTATCCAAATCCTCCATTTTTGTGAAAACTCCAAAGTTGTCTTGTTTAAAATGCTGTCATCGAAAACTAAACGAGCTATTGACCCGTAACTATGGATACAAGCTAGTCTAAAGTTAAACTATGCGATGCTACCGTCTAATTGGCATAATGGCGCCATATTTGTGTGAGGCCTGGGACTTATCAGCCGACTCTTGTAAACCGGAATTTTGTTCATTTAACTCACATAGTTATATGAGCAATGTGACAAAAATAAGATTCAAAATATACATTTTATTTGTGATATACATATATTTGATATACAGCATTTTAATCCAAATCCTTAGTCACATTTTGAAAAAATTAAAATTGTTAAAAATGTTTCCATGTAAAGGGTAGTTTGGGGTGATGGGATTCTCTTGAAAATCTTCATGTTGCATCCTTGGAAGATACTAAACTTAAATTCCAAGATTGGTATTTAACAGACTTTTCGTTTTCGAGCTATGCTATCCACATACAGATACACACTGACATGCTTCTGAAAATCTGATGTGTACCATTCACATGACTTTCTCTATATCCCTGCAAATTATTCTTAAATAACTTATACTTCTATTTACTTCTTGTTAATCAGAAAAAATTAGTAGAAATAGTTTTATTACCTGCTTCCCTGTAAGTAGAAGCGAAATAAGGGAGTAGCATAGGTTAAAGTAATAGTCAAACGCTGTTTGCTATGTCACTGAAGTTCCTTTGTTTGTATGGACAGCAGTTGACAAATGCCTGTATGCGAAAAGTATAACGTTTTCAAACCAAAAACTAAAAACAAGGAATTTCTCAAAAATGATGAACTCCACGAAAAAATGTATATAACATAAATTGTGTGTTTTAACGTGCCCTACATTTTTCGTGCAGTGAGGTTTTTTTTTTTGTTTTGTTTTTTTTCCATCTCTTACGGTTTAGCAGTTTTCAAAACTCCGTAAAATTCATCCAGGATAAAGTCATCTTCAGAGACTATTCGCAGAAAATTCAAGATATACATTTTATTTGACAGGTAAATATCTTTAATGTAGGATATTTTAATCAAAATCGTTAGAGCCATTTTTGAGAAAATCAAAATTTTCGAAAAAAGTCCCATGTAAAGGTAGTTTGGGGTGGGGGATTTTTCTGAAAATCTTCGTGTCGCATCCCTGGAAGATACTAAACTTATATATAAAGTTTGGTATTTTACCGACTTTTCGTTTTTGAGTTATCGTGTTCACAGACACACGGACACACACACATACACACTCATGAACCTTTTTCCGAAAATGCTTTTTTTAGATGAAGGGGACCGTAAAACATATATTTCCGGTGAAATCTCAGAATCGAATTTTTGAGTGGAGTGCAATACCTTCTCTATGCACTATTTACATAGTACGTGTAGAGAAAGTAAAAATGCTATCTTTTGTATTCAAGGGTCTCAAAACATGCACTTCCGGTGAAATCTGAGAATGGAATTTTTGGGTACAATACAATACCTTCTCCATAAACTATGTGCATAGTACGTGTAGAAAAAGTAAAAACAGTACAATAAAAGGGCAAATATAACTAAATACCAGTTGAAAGTTTATGTTTGATAAAACAGCTAACGGCCAGGAGCTTCTCCAGACTGAACACACACCCCAGGGTCTACTACGGTTTGGTGCCGAGCTAGCTAGTCCCGTGTTGCTGGAAAATGACATCCTGGTTGGTTGAGGCTTGGGTAACGGCAATATAATACACCACTTCGTCTAAACGGGAGGCTGGGGACTAGCGCACTCCTAGTCGACCTTAGTGTTGTAGTGGTTACACAGTGTGGCGGGTTCAAACACAGGCTTGTGTAACGGCAATCTAATACACCACTTCGTCTAAACGGGAGGCTAGGGACTAGCCCACTCCTAGTCGACCTAGTGGTTACACAATGTGGCGGGTTCAAACACAGGCTTGTGTAACGGCAAGCTAATACACCACTTCGTCTAAACGGGAGGCTGGGGACTAGCCCACTCCTAGTCGACCTTAGTGTTGTAGTGGTTACACAATGTCGTGGGTTCAATCCCGGCACAGGCCTGTCGATTTTTTCGGATATAAAAATTTTTAACATGGCTTCCTTTGGAAGGGAAGTACAGCAGTTGGTCCCGTGTCACAGATTTACGGCATGTGAAAGAACCTCAAGCCTGGCATCTGAGCAAAATTAAGCTATCTTTCACGTCCACTACAGAATGGGACACTCAACCACAGCACGTAAAGAGCACCCATTAATAAAACTACATTTCATTTCTTTCCCAGAGTGAGTGGGACGGCGACCTCGCTATATCTCCTGTGTAGTCCAGTGCGGTAATCCGAAGCGACCGCATGTGAGATTTGTGGTGGACAAAGTGGCTCTGGGGCGGGTTTTCTCCGGGTTCTCCGGTTTCTCCCGCCATCGCATTCCACCGGTGCTCCATCTTCATTCATGTATCATCAGTGTCACCGGCTGCGGTGCCATAAGTAGTTAAAGCGGGCGTTAAACACTACCAAAAAAAAAACGGGGTAACTCCGAGATAGGTGGGGATGAACTTTTTATGTCTTTATGGCACCCAACAAAACATCCTTAAAGCATAGTCTGATTTTGGAAAAGAAATAGTTGAGTCTTGAAGTCCTCTCTACTTGGTTGTTAATAGGACAGACGAAGTTTTCAATGGTGAGCCATTTTGTGATTCAAAAGGGTCTCAGTAAAATAGCTGGCCCTGTTAAATGTTGCATTGGAGCCCGTAACGGCACGCTATTGGTCAAAGCAACATCGCACCAACTTGTTAGCCAGCTACCTATTGCAGGTACACACGCGATGTGATACTCACCCGCGCTCTGGACGCTTCAAGAGATACAAGAGAACAAGGTGCACCTGGTCCCTTACTTTTAATCGGGTGGAGCTCCCTCAAAAGATTAAGGCAGAGTATGAGGTCATCAGGTTACCAAACCTGCTCAGGTTCTGTAAGTGTCTGCTGGTGGTCTTTTTTTTTTTTTTTTTTTTTTTTTAGATTAACGTCCTTTAACCTGGTTGGTCATATCAGACGATGAATGAAATTGGTGAAATGATGCTGAAATGATATAGGGGTCCATAGAGCTTAAAGTTACTCAACATTCGTCTTCTCAGGATAAGGGAAAACCCTGAAAAAAATCTTATCTAGGTAACTCACCCTAAGCGAGATTCGAACTCACGACCTTTTGAATGTGAGGCAGACACGCTACCACCGCACTACCCAGGCGGGCTCGGGTGTTCTTGTTGATGCATTTGGTGCGGCTAACGCTTTAGGCCGTGCTTTCACTCAGGTGTCTAGCTCAGACAATTATTCCCCTAAGTTTCTTAGAGTTAAGGCCCAGGTGGTATCTCAAGAGTCATTGTTTCGACCCTTGGACCTTGAGCTTACAATCGCTATTTCACCATGGAGGAGTTAGACCATCGCGGAACTCTGCACCTAATCTACGTCCAAATGTCTGTCCTGATGGTAAGGCTTTCCTACTAGAGGTCTATAATCGTGTCAGTCCAGACAAGTGGCGGCGGGTCACCGTCATACCTATTCTGAAACCTGGCAAAGACCGACATCTTCCTTCCAGCTACCCTGCTATTTTCCTCACCAGTTGCGTTTACAAGATGTGGTGCCTAGAATCCCACAATCTACTAGTCCCAGTGCGGTATCCGGAGACGTCGGACCACCTTGTTTCGATGTCGACGCATACCATGGACGGCTTCTCAACACAGTTGGGATATTCTTTGACCTGGATAAGGTTTATGATACATGTTGGCGAGCAGGTATATTACGTTCCCTCCACATTTGGAATATCCGTGGCCACCTACCATTGTTCATTCAGGAGTTTATGAGAGCTCGATTTTTTCCAACCATTTTATTCAAGAGAATGGAGTGCCACAGGGGTCGGTTCTGAGCGTGACGCTGTCTGCTATATCACAAAGTGTTCCCCCAGGTATCTCGTCCTGCTTATTTGTAGACGACTTTGCCAACTTTTGTACTTCTCAGCGTACTCCGTGTTTGGAACGCCGTCTCCAGTGTTTCTGTTTGGAGGTCGGAGAATGGCTTTCTCTTCTCAACTGAGAAGTCTCTCTGCGTTAGATGGTGGTATCCTTCGTCTCCGGCCAGGTTTACTTTCAGATGAGGCAAGATTCCTTGGGTTGATCTTCGATCGAAAACTTTGCTGGTCACCGCATATAGCACAGCTGAAAGCGCGGTGTGACCGTTCTCTTAATATTTTACGGATACTAAGTGGGAAATCTTGGGGAGCGAATCGGACGGTGTTACTGTGTCTTTGTCGTGCACTGATCCGATGCTAGTTAGATTATGGATGCGTTGATTATTCTTCAGCATGACCATTTGTGTTGCAACCATTAGATATTTCCATAATCAGGGCATCCGTGTGGCTGTTGGTGTTTTCCCGACCAGTTGTGAGCCTTTTCGCCGAATTGGGAGAACCTCCTCGCCGCGATGTCAATAATGGCTTCGGGTTTAAGTGCATCCAACATTTACCCCTGTTTTCTTTACTGAGCTGGTCCTACATTGCAAACTCTAGCTTAGTCCAATATTAGATTAGAAAGCATTCTATAGGTTCGTTTAGGCCAGGAAGCCACTGAACATAGAACTTGTCAAGGCCTGCAGGTTTTAATAATAATAATAATAATAATAATAATAATAATAATAATAATAATAATAATAATAATAATAATAATAATAATAATAATAATAATAAGAAGAAGAAGAAGAAGAAGAAGAAGAAGAAGAAGAAGAAGAAGAAGAAGAATCAGCTGATGGTCACGATGAACTGCAAGTTTACTTAGGTTAGCTTTATTATTATTATTATTACTATTATTAAACACACTCACATTCAATCTCTCATTCACATTTTCCAACTATGCGGAGAATAGGAATAATGTTGGAAACAGTTGTGCTTGGGCAGCCATGTTGGTCAATCGACCAATGGCAGGGTCAAATGTACACCTGAACTAGAATTTAGGATGTGTCGTCCTAGTTGGGACTGGATCAATTCCAAAGATCAAGTTCTTTCATAGACAGGGAAGAAGCACATACATTTGTGTGCTCGCTTATCGTGTCACAGATATAGATGTGTTGTATGTTCTGTAAACTGGCGGGGAAACGCATGAATCCAAAAGTGCCAAGTGCTTAGCGGCTTGGAGTCGGATTGTTGATAGTCGACATGAGTTGTATGCACATTGTTGTATATACTAAGGTAAAGTAAAGAAGTAAATTACTTTGACGGAGGCTTTTCTGATCCTTTATTATTTATGAAATTATTCCTACCATTGTGTCGAAAATTAATGAGTTTTACGATCACAAGCAAAAAGTTCATTCCTTTTCTTTCTTTTTCATGGTAGTAGTCAGTTTTGTTACTAAGTAAAGAATCTAAATTACAAAAGCGTCATGCAACCAATCCGTTACACCTGGCAAGGCATACAAAGTTGATAGGGTTGTGTAAAACATGTACCTGGGTGGTTACTCCAGCAGAAAATAATAAAACAAGAAAAGGTTTGGATAAACTGACGTTATAGGGCACTGCTCAGCATCGTTATATGCTAGTATATTTAACATGTATGTAACTGCAGCAGTATTTGCCTAAATGTGAATACACACTAGCAACAATTAGGCATTGCACTTAGAATTGAATTATTTTATTTAAGTACGATCTTAAACTTGGTCCCACTCTCCTTTACGTGAGTTAATCTTTTATAATTTGTTAATTACAGTACAGAATGTAGAAAATAGTATATCCATCTTAATCTTGAAGTAACAAAGAGGGCATTAAGAACAAGATGATTCTGTCTTATTGCCTACCTCGCTTATGTAAGAGAAAACGGCCGCAATGTTGAAGCGCAAGGTAATGAAGATGACGGTAAAAACTGTAGGGTAATTATTTACAAGTTGGGCCGCTAACTCTCTCCGCTGCGACTTATGCCAGTTTTGCACTGTAACGGGACCGGTGTGGTTAGAGAGGGATTGACTGGGGAGATGGTTTAAAAAACTAATGTTGTATCCATTGCGCTGTTAGGAGTTGTTGGAAATATCGATAATGAGGTACTACCATGATATAAAATTAGAAACATAAATTTATATATACACACACTAACCTAAACGGATTGGAACCTAACCTCGCACTAAATTTGAAATCCACAGACTTTGAAATTGGCATCATAAATACAAAGTCAATCAATCGCACTTAGTTTCATTCGATTTTAGAGTGGCCAAAGTTCTGTATAATAAAATTCACTGAACAGCTGTATCTGTGTGAAACAAACTTTCCCTTGCATAAATGTATTGAAAAGGTAAACCTAAACATCTCCAGTTTTTATAAAAGCTTTAGTAATGTATCAATAGTAAACCTGTATAATGCAGATTGGAAGCTTTATACTCGCCATGGTCTCCACTTCAATGGCAAAGGTAAGAAAATGCTGGCAGATACAATTCTAAAGGCTTTTTTACATCAAAAAGACATGGAAAACAAAAAAATTTAGCCACAAATGTTACTTCCGAAATTAAACCTAAATCTAGTACTTTAAACTTGGTAAACTGCCTTAGAAAGGATGTTTCTACAATTCATGTAAAAGATGTTTCTCCACAAAGGGAAAATTGTAAGCATTTAAGCATTTTTCACTTAAATATACAGAGCCTTAGAAACAAAAAAGAATGCTTAGATATTTTGTTGCAGAGTGAACTTAATAGGGTAGATGTACTTAGTCTCTCAGAGCACTGGTTAAAGAACGAAGAGATGAGCTGTTTTAACCTAGAAAATTTCTCACTATCTAGTAGTTTCTGCAGAAAATTCATCAAGAGTGGGGGGACATGTATATATGTTAAATCCGGCATAAATTTCCAAAATGTTACAATATTTGAGCACTTAAATGTGGAGCAGCATTTTGAAGTAAGCATTGTTAAATTAATTGATTATAAGTCAGTAATAATCTGTGTGTACAGGAGTCCAGATAGTGATTTACAATTATTCCTTAAAAATTTGGAGATCGTTCTTGAATACTTCAAAGTTAAGACTCAAGTTATAATAACAGGGGACTTTAATATTAACTTCCTAAAGGATAGTAATGAAAAGAAACAGATTGTTAACCTGTTAAATGTCTACGGCCTTCAAGCGGTAATAAACGAGCCTACCAGGGTACAAAACAATGCTAAAACTGCTATTGACCAAATAATCATCAATACACATGTTTTTCAGCACACCACATTAGTGCTAGAGACCGGTTTTTCTGACCATTATGGGCAACTTATTCACCTTAAACACAGTTTTGAAAAGTTAAACGAGGCTGGAATTAATAAAAAAGTATACAAAGTAGTTAGGGCAATCAATGATGAGAATGTTGATTATTTAAACTTTTTGTTGTCTGGTGAAAAGTGGGAGGAAGTATACAAATTGAAAGAGGTTGATAGTGCATATGAAGAATTTTTAAAGACTATCACCCACTACTTTAAAGTTGCAATACCCCTAAAAAAAGTTAATGTTAATAGTAAAAGGTCAAGCAAAGGCTGGATTACTCCAGGAATTTTAAAATCAAGTAAGAGACTGAGATTCTTAAATAAATATGCGAAAATAGAACAATACAGCACATGACTTTAGGATTTATTTGCAAAACTATAAAAGAATATATAATAAAATCTTAAAGCAAGCCAAAAAGCTATCCAATAATAAACAAATATGTGAGGCAGTAAATAAATCTAAATCAATTTGGCACATTATTAAAGGTGTTATGTGTAATTACACTGAATTCCACAATATTCAATCAATACAGAATAAGGGTAAAATATCTTCAGATGCGAATACTGTAGTTAATTCTTTTAATACATACTTTAACGAAATAAGCGATCTCAAGCTCAGCCAGAGCGACAAAGCAAATGAGTTTAGAAATGTACCACATTGGCCTTTCTCATTATTCCTTTTGCCTACGGATGTTTGCGAAATCAATTCTGTAATCAAGAGCCTCAGTAATAAAAAATCATGTGGTGTGGACCAGTTTTCCAGTTTTATAATTAAAAAATGTGTTACACATATAAATGAACCGTTAACTTATCTAATAAACCTTGCTTTTAGTACAGGCAAGCTTCCCAACTGCCTAAAGATTTCAAAAATAAAACCATTATTCAAAAAAGGGTCTAAAATAGAAGTTGAAAACTACAGACCAATTTCTCTACTATCAACTTTTTCTAAAATCATTGAAAAAATTATGTTCACAAGATTAATATCCTTTTTGAATAAACACAATATTTTGATAAATCAACAACATGGTTTTCGAAAAGGTAGATCTATAGACACAGCCCTTATTCAGTTTCTAGAAGAAGTGTACTCCAGTATGGATAGTAAAAGTAAAACTTGCATTGGCCTATGTTTGGACCTGTCCAAAGCTTTTGACTTGGTCAACCATGATATACTGTTATCTAAGCTATGTTCATATGGTATCAGAGGAGTTGTAAATAATTGGTTTGCCTCATATTTAAGAGAGAGAAAACAAATAGTTCAAATAGATTTTTTAGACACAAACACCAATACATTTCAAAGCCAATGCTCTGAAATGAAAACGGTAACATGTGGGGTTCCGCAAGGTTCTATCTTAGGTCCGCTATTATTTTTAGTATATATAAACGACATAACTCGTAGTATAGAAAATGACAATGTTAAATTCACAATCTTTGCAGATGACACAAATATACTAATTACTGGAAATGACAAGGGTCAAATGCTTCAGAATCTGGAAAAAATAAATGAAACAATTGTACCATGGTTTACACAAAATAGACTAATTACAAATGAAGATAAAACAGTAGCAATCGGTTTTAGGCATAAAGCAAATAAAAGTACTACCTTTCCAGATTTTCATCTAACTGGCACTAAAATCACATACAACACAGAGGGTGGATCAAAACTTGGACTGGGTGGACCTAATCAAAAAATTAAGTAAGCAATGTTACGCGATTAAAACATTAAAAACTACAACAGACATTAACACAGAGTTGCGTATTTTGCATACTTCCATGCACTTTTAAATTATGGTATAATTTTTTGGGGAAATGCAAAGATGTCTGTAAAAGTTTTCCAAATGCAAAAAAGAGTAATACGAATAATTGTTAATCAACCTTAAGATGTGAGCTGTAGATCATATTTTAAAGATCTTAAAATTATGACACTTCCGTGTATGTATATATATATATAATGTTCTTTTGCATGTTAAAGCAAGTATAAATAACTTTAAGACTTGCCAAATGGTTCATAATCATGACACAAGAGGAAGCATACATCTGTCAACAATTAGCCATAATACCACTCTATTCAAACATTCCTTCACCTACAATGGTATACAGTTATACAACAAGTTGCCACTTCATATTAAACAGGTAGAAAAATCAAAGTCCTTCAAAACTAAATTACACAAGTTCTTAGTGGAGAAATGTTTTTATTCTATACAAGAGTTTCTAAACAGTTAATTTTCTCTTCTTCAATATAGTATATTGTTTGTATTTTCTTTTCTTTTGTATATGTTTGTCCTCTGAAATTACTATGAATTTATGTATTGTAATTATTAACATTCGTATACATTATTTTGTTAATGTTACTCTGTAATTTTTATGTCTGACGTGTCCAATATCTTGTACGAGATACAAAGGATGAATAAACTGAATATGAATACATCAGCACAGCGTCTAGCGACATATGCCGGTGTTGCATTCCACAACACTGTTTGCCTGCTGCCGACAATGAAACTCAGGTTTTAGGCACTTTAGTGTGTAGTATTATTATATATTTACATTGCAAAAGTAATACAAGACTTCTTTATTTATATTCTACTCCTTCTAGGCAGCATACTTCATAAATATTCACAAAAAAGGATCGCTATGCGTACGTAATAAATTAGCGTTTAACTTAATTACGGAGCTTTTCCGATAAAAAAAAAATTGGTGAAAACGTAACAAGTATAAACCAAACTTACAGTCAAACCACAATTAGTTTAATTTCTAGAGGGACCCAAGTTCTCTATAATTACCAACTGTAGTTCATTGCGATTTGCTCTTCACAAATCCTGTTAATCCAGCACTCTTTTTCAAAGTATCCGTCATCTATGCTTTGTAGCTTAGGGTCTCTGATGTTCCTCGGCTACGCTTTACGGCTTAGGGCTAGCTGATGTTGGCAACACAAGGACAGTTGAAAAAGTTCCCATGATAGCCCAGGTGGGATGCGTGTAAATATGTGTAGTGTATAAGGAACAAAAATAGAAATGCAAGCAATTAATGGGTGAAACTTCCACAGGCAATCTGGTGGTGAAAGTGTCAAGTGTATTAAGATGTTGAGACTTGAAATCTGCTAGATTGTCAAGGTTTTGATTTATTGTTGGGATCAGGGTTTTCGCTTGACAGATCCCATGGCTACGCCCAATGGCTTAGGGTTCTAAAAGTTTATAACAGAGCATTAAGTATAAATAACAAAAGGTTTTGAGGAGTTCCTGGTGGTTATTTACTGAGCAGTAGATGTTTTATCAAAGATAAACTTTCAACTGGTATTTAGTAATGTTTACCCTTTTATTGTACTGATTTTACTTTCTCTACATGTACTATGTTCATAGTGTATGGAGAAGGTATTGTATTCCACCCAAAAATTCCATATCGAGATTTCACCAGAAATATATGTTTTGAGAGCCCCTGACTACAAAAAAAAACATTTTTAGAAACATGTATGTGTATGTGGACAGTATAGCTCGAAAACAAAAAGTATGTTAAATAACAAACTTCTTATTTAAGTTTAGTACCTTCAAGGATGCAACATGAAAATTTTCAAGAAAATTCCATTACCCCAAACTACCCTTTACATTGGAAAAATGTGGATGGTATTATAGAATTAAGCTATGCAGAAGTTTTGGGAGATCCTATACAACATGTGACATGGGGGGGGGCAAGTCAATGCTCGTACAGAAGCAGTTAGAAACAAGAGCTCTATTGCTTCCTAGCCAACCTCTGCAAATTGTCCCCAGACATTTCACAGCAGATCTGGTGTGCAAAGTCTGACTGTTTTATAACACTTCTAGACACATTTTAGAAATGGATAAGTTGGTTTAGCTAGTAATACAAACGCCTGTCTTCAGCTATTATTTGACAAGTCATCATAATTTAGAGACTGATGTGTTGCATTCATAGGACTTTCTCTACATCTCTTTAAGCAATTATTTTAATGAGCTTATTCTTTATAAACATTAGCAGAAACTGTAGACTGTGCTGGTGCATTAATAAATTGATACTGCAGTCGAGTAATAAACATCCAGATTTGAAGCATAAAACAGGTTTTATTACTTAACTATTTGGGTCAAAGATGTTCAGCTTCAGAAGGGGAGATACTTTCCTATGTGCTGCCATCTGGTATTTTTGGAGACAATCATAGCTGTTGTCTGCCGGTGGTATTTCAAAATTCATAACTCTGTGTATCCTTTCCCAAATTACTAGTACAGTTGTGGTTTTTACATGTTTAATAAGTTTGGTGAAGTGATTCTGCAGATTTGTCTGTTTGCTTGACTTTGAAGGTTTCTCCGAGTCTGTCTTCACAGTTTATTTGCTGGTTAATAGCTTCCTGAGCTCTATATTGTGATCTTGGAACAGCTTTTTGAATTTATCGTGCAACTATGGGTGCAACGTGAATTTGCTGTATTACTTTCTCTACATACTATATACATAGCGTATAGACAAGGTATTGTATTCCACCCAAAAATTCAATACCGAGATTTCGCTGGAAATATATGTTTTGGGTTCCCTGAATAAAAAAAAAAAAGCATTTTTGGAAAAAGGTCCTGTATGTGTGTGTGCCTGTGGACAGCATAGCTCGAAAACAAAAAGTCTATTAAAAACAAACTTGGTATTTAGGTTTGGTATCTTCCAAGGATGCGACACAAAGATTTTCAAGAAAATCCCCCAATACCCTTTACATGGAACTTTTTTCGAAAATTTTGATATTCTCAAAAATGGCTCTTAACGATTTTGATTAAAATATCATATATTAAAGATATTTACCTGGCAAATATGTATATCTTGACTTTTCTGGGTATAGCCTCTGAAGACTACTTTATTCTCTATGAATTTTATGGAATTAGTCATAACTGCTAAACCGTAAGAGATTGTCAAAAACTTACCACACAAAAACTGTAGAGCACATTAAAACACACAATTTATGTGATATACATTTTTTTTTGTGGAGTTGATAGTTATTCAGATCCCTTGTTTTTGTTTTCACCTTTGAAAAACTTATGCTTTTCTCATACAGGAATTTGTCAACTGCTGTCCATACATACAAACAAAGGAACTTCAGTCACATAGCAACCAGCTTTTGACTATCACTTTAACCTATGCTACTCCCTTATTTCATTTCTACTTACAAGGAAGCAAGTAATAAGACTACTTCTACTTATTGTTTCTCAATTAGCATGAAGTAAATAGAAGAATAAGCTTTTTAACAATGATTTGTTGCAGAGAAAGTGATGTGAATGCAACACATGAGATTTTTTTGTCAACAAACTGTGGGCAACTTTGTTTGTGTGTTGCTGTTGATATTCTCCTTTTTCTAGTGGAGTGCTTACTAACCCATGTGCCAGAGTGTTTTACTTGACCAAAGTGTTGATTTGTTACTGATATCCCAGCCTGCATCAGTGTGTCGCCCTCCGTTACCATGCTGACGGGTTCAACAAGAAGGCAAGTAAAGCCATTAGTCCTGTGTCATAGATTTGTTACTGATATCCCAGCCTGCATCAGTGTGTCGCCCTCCGTTACCATGCTGACGGGTTCAACAGGAAGGGAAGTAAAGCCATTAGCCCTGTGTCATAGATTTGTTACTGATATCCCAGCCTGCATCAGTGTGTCGCCCTCCGTTACCATGCTGACGGGTTCAACAGGAAGGGAAGTAAAGCCATTAGTCCTGTGTCATAGATTTGTTACTGATATCCCAGCCTGCATCAGTGTGTCGCCCTCCGTTACCATGCTGACGGGTTCAACAGGAAGGGAAGTAAAGCCATTAGTCCTGTGTCATATATTTGTTACTGATATCCCAGCCTGCATCAGTGTGTCGCCCTCCGTTACCATGCTGACGGGTTCAACAGGAAGGGAAGTAAAGCCATTAGCCCTGCGTCATAGATTTGTTACTGATATCCCAGCCTGCATCAGTGTGTCGCCCTCCGTTACCATGCTGACGGGTTCAACAAGAAGGCAAGTAAAGCCATTAGTCCTGCGTCATAGATTTGTTACTGATATCCCAGCCTGCATCAGTGTGTCGCCCTCCGTTACCATGCTGACGGGTTCAACAGGAAGGCAAGTAAAGCCATTAGTCCTGTGTCATAGATTTGTTACTGCATCAGTGTGTCGCCCTCCGTTACCATGCTGACGGGTTCAACAGGAAGGGAAGTAAAGCCATTAGCCCTGTGTCATAGATTTGTTACTGATATCCCAGCCTGCATCAGTGTGTCGCCCTCCGTTACCATGCTGACGGGTTCAACAGGAAGGGAAGTAAAGCCATTAGCCCTGTGTCATAGATTTGTTACTGATATCCCAGCCTGCATCAGTGTGTCGCCCTCCGTTACCATGCTGACGGGTTCAACAGGAAGGGAAGTAAAGCCATTAGTCCTGTGTCATAGATTTGTTACTGATATCCCAGCCTGCATCAGTGTGTCGCCCTCCGTTACCATGCTGACGGGTTCAACAGGAAGGCAAGTAAAGCCATTAGTCCTGTGTCATAGATTTGTTACTGATATCCCAGCCTGCATCAGTGTGTCGCTCTCCGTTACCATGCTGACGGGTTCAACAGGAAGGGAAGTAAAGCCATTAGCCCTGTGTCATAGATTTGTTACTGATATCCCAGCCTGCATCAGTGTGTCGCCCTCCGTTACCATGCTGGCAGGTTCAACAGGAAGGCAAGTAAAGCCATTAGCCCTGCGTCATAGATTTGTTACTGATATCCCAGCCTGCATCAGTGTGTCGCCCTCCGTTACCATGCTGACGGGTTCAACAGGAAGGGAAGTAAAGCCATTAGTCCTGTGTCATAGATTTGTTACTGATATCCCAGCCTGCATCAGTGTGTCGCCCTCCGTTACCATGCTGACGGGTTCAACAGGAAGGGAAGTAAAGCCATTAGCCCTGCGTCATAGATTTGTTACTGATATCCCAGCCTGCATCAGTGTGTCGCCCTCCGTTACCATGCTGATGGGTTCAACAGGAAGGGAAGTAAAGCCATTAGCCCTGCGTCATAGATTTGTTACTGATATCCCAGCCTGCATCAGTGTGTCGCCCTCCGTTACCATGCTGACGGGTTCAACAGGAAGGGAAGTAAAGCCATTAGCCCTGCGTCATAGATTTGTTACTGATATCCCAGCCTGCATCAGTGTGTCACCCTCCGTTACCATGCTGACGGGTTCAACAGGAAGGCAAGTAAAGCCATTAGTCCTGTGTCATAGATTTGTTACTGCATCAGTGTGTCGCCCTCCGTTACCATGCTGACGGGTTCAACAGGAAGGGAAGTAAAGCCATTAGTCCTGTGTCATAGATTTGTTACTGATATCCCAGCCTGCATCAGTGTGTCGCCGTCCGTTACCATGCTGACGGGTTCAACAGGAAGGGAAGTAAAGCCATTAGCCCTGCGTCATAGATTTGTTACTGATATCCCAGCCTGCATCAGTGTGTCGCCCTCCGTTACCATGCTGATGGGTTCAACAGGAAGGGAAGTAAAGCCATTAGTCCTGTGTCATAGATTTGTTACTGATATCCCAGCCTGCATCAGTGTGTCGCCCTCCGTTACCATGCTGACGGGTTCAACAGGAAGGGAAGTAAAGCCATTAGTCCTGTGTCATAGATTTGTTACTGCATCAGTGTGTCGCCCTCCGTTACCATGCTGACGGGTTCAACAGGAAGGGAAGTAAAGCCATTAGTCCTGTGTCATAGATTTGTTACTGCATCAGTGTGTCGCCCTCCGTTACCATGCTGACGGGTTCAACAGGAAGGGAAGTAAAGCCATTAGTCCTGTGTCATAGATTTGTTACTGATATCCCAGCCTGCATCAGTGTGTCGCCCTCCGTTACCATGCTGACGGGTTCAACAGGAAGGGAAGTAAAGCCATTAGTCCTGTGTCATAGATTTGTTACTGCATCAGTGTGTCGCCCTCCATTACCATGCTGACGGGTTCAACAGGAAGGGAAGTAAAGCCATTAGCCCTGTGTCATAGATTTGTTACTGATATCCCAGCCTGCATCAGTGTGTCGCCCTCCGTTACCATGCTGACGGGTTCAACAGGAAGGGAAGTAAAGCCATTAGTCCTGTGTCATACATTTACAGCACATAAAAGATAGAGAGGGTGGTCTTTCATGCCCAGTATAGAATCGGACACTGAGAACGACAGCCATTAAAGAGCATCCATAAATAACATGCCATTTACATTTTATATTTTTTGCGCATCATATGAGCCATTTTTTCCAACTTAGCATATAAGCATGCTTTTGAGTTTTTGTCAGGAAAACAGACACATCTGTTGAATGATGGTCTCAGGGGGGTCTCTTCTTGCTTTCGACTGGCCTAGTGCGTGACGTCATCGATAGTGAAGTCACAGCTATTCAGTACATTTGTTTGAGCATGCATTTTCAGATAAAATTCACGTTATGATATAATTTGATCACACCCACAATTGAAAACAGATCGCATCTATAATACACCTCATCTTAGAAACAAGAAATGTAAATCTGTTTCTTTTTATGGCTAAATATCAAACTGGCGACATTTACGTTTTTCTCTTCAAATATTCACTAAAACGCTGTAGATATATGGAAATGAAACCTGAGATATGGCTTACAGCATATTACGGGTTTAGGTGGTGTTTGGTATTCACAGAAGAAGAAACAGAGTCAGCAAGCAAATATATGTCCTTAAACTTATTCCCAAGTTCTACGCTGTAAACTTTAAAACTGATTTCATTAGTTTATGTTGTTGCTCAACTTTAATTATGTTGTATTAAAAATAAAAAAAAACAACAACAAAAATGGCATTAGTAGACGAATTTTAACAAGGAAATTATCTTCAACGCTTTACACTCTCAAGTCGTGAACTAATTCAAAATGATAATTGTATGTATCATTCCTTTAGTATTGGGAAGAGCAAGCTCAATAAACGAAACTGTATGTAGATCATGCAAATATGAACTGACAAAGCATATTTAATAGCCAGGGTAATTGAAAATTTGATATGTATTTTTACTTTTTCTACACGTACTATGTGCATAGTGCATAAAGAAGGTATTGTATTGTACTAAAATTCGATACCGAGATTTCACCGAAAGTATCTGTTTTTGGTCCCCCTGAATCCAAAAAAAGCATTTTTAGAAAAGGTATGTGAATATGTGTCTGTGGACAGAATAGCTCAAAAACGAAGGGACTATTAAATACCAAAATTGGTATTTAAGTTTGGTATTTTCAAAGGATGTGACACATAGATTTTCTAGAAAATCCCTCCACCCCCAACTACCCTTTAAATGAAAAAAAAAAGTCGAAAATTTTGAATTTCTCATAAATGACTCAAACGATTTTGATTAAATATCTCTTATATTTTAGATATTTACTGACAAATAAAATGTATATCTTCAATTTTCTGGGAATAGCCTCTGAAGACATGTTTATTCTGGATTAAATTTGCTGAATTTTGCATAACTGGTAATCTGTAAGAGATCAACAAAAAATGTAGAGCTCATTTAAACACATAATTTATGTTATACACATTTTTTTTTTTTCGCGAGATTAACTTTTGAGATATTCCTTGTTATTAGTTTTAGCTTTAAAAATCTGATGTGTTTCATTCACATGACTTTCTCTACATCACCGCAACACATTATTGTTAAAAAGCACATTCTTCTATTTACTTTATGATAATCAAGATAAACAACAGAACTTGTCTTAATTACTTGCTTCCTTCCTTCTAAGCAGAAGGAAAATAAGGGAATACACTAGGCTAAAACGATAGTCAAATCTTGTAAAAGTTGGTTGCCATGTGGTTAAATTCCGTTTTCATGCAGGGTTAGGAGTTTTTAATAAATATTTTTAATATTTTGAATCTGAAACAAATAACAAGGAATATCTAAGAAATTGTCAATTTAACGAAAAAAAGTATATGATACAAATTGTGTGTTTTAACGTGATCTACATTTTTTGTGTTTAAGTTTTTGTTTATCTCTTATGGTTTACCAGTTATGCAAAATTCTTTCAGAATAAAGATATCTTTAGAGGCTATTTCCAGAAAATACAAAATATAAATTTTATTGGCCATATAAATATATTTAATATATGGTATTTTAATAAAAATCGTTACAGCCATTTTGAGAAAATCAATATTTTCGATTTTTTTTCACGTAAAGGGTATCTTGAAGTGGGGTGATTTTTCTCTAAATCTCTGTGTTGCATACCTGGATGATACTAAACTTAAATACAAGTTTGGTATTTTACCGACTTTTCGTTTTTGAGTTGTGTTCACAGTCACAGGGGCACACACGCGCATGCAGACCTTTTTCTAAAAATACTTCTTTTGGATACAGGAGACTCTAAAACTGTATTTCCGGTGAAATCTCTGTGGGTGAAATTCAATACCTTCTCTCTACACGAAGGACATAGTAAGTGTATAGAAAGTAAAAAGTATTTTCTCATATGGAAACTTGTCAACTGCTGTCCGTACAAACAAAGGTACTTCAATCAGCTTTTAAAATATATGATTATCACTTTAACCTGTGTATTCTCTTATTTCCCTTCTAGTTATAAGGAAGCAAGTAATAAGATAATTGCATATAATTCTCATATATTTCTCCGTAAGTGCACAAGTAAGAACAGGAGTAGAACAAAAGAAAAATGGACACTTTTTCTCTGAAAAAGGTACAAGTAAAATGAAGAAGTATCTGGTAAACGGTCACCTCTACAACAAAAATGCATTTGACATAAATCATGTTATTTAACAAGACACCCTGTCAGAAATGGATGGAAACAATTCGCCAATTTGAAATAGTGTTTTGTGCTTTTCACAGGCAAACCATTTCAAAAGTCAAATATGTGCTGAAAGCTTTATTAGTTTTACTAAAAGTTTGAACTAGAACGTTTATTAGAATTAGATACTTAAATTCCAAAAATAGGCAACACGTGTTAAATACGCAGAAAGGAAGAATAAGCAGTGGGCTGCATCATCTTCCAAAACACCATAAACCAACACTGGTGGTATGTAAGTTTTGTTTACAGTCCAAATATGTAGCAGCATGTCTAGTTAATGTGTTCTTTGAGTTGTAAATTATTCTTTATCATTCTTTAAAAAATGCATGTCTTAAACCTCTTGTAGCACCTACAGTTTGCGCTCCCGTACTTCTTATTCTTGTAGTTAGAATTACTAATGTAATGTAGTTTTCACCCACTTTGGTTTGCGGTGTGTCCACAATGTACGTGAATTAATATGCCTTTTAAAAACTGTCAACATGTGTTTTAATAGTTGATAATTAGTGAAGAAATAGCTCTTTCGCTGCGCGCTCGACTTCGCTCTCAGCTATGTCATAGGCACAGAGCCAATAGTAGCTTCTAGCCACATTGTGATGGTTTGTTGATCCAATATTTAGGGTTCCCTCAACAATGTCACAAAATGTGATTTTCCTCACATTTTCCTTAATGGCTGACAACCAATAAACTAAATATAATACTACACTTTAGGACACAACAAGACCCGCTACAAAGGTCAATGAAAATCCCCCCCACCACAAACTACCCTTTACATGGAAAAAAATTCTTTTTCTCAAAAATGGCTCTTAACGATTTTGATTAAAATTCTTTGTATTTACATCACAAATAAAATGTATATCTTGAATTTTCTGGGAATAGCTTCTAAAGATCTGTTCAGTTCCCAATTTTGCATAACTAGTAAACTATAAGAAATAGACAAAAACTTACCACACAGAAAATGTACTTCTCGTGAAAATACATAATTTATGTCATATACATTTTTGTTGTAGAGTTGATTGTCTCCAAGATATTCCATGTTGTTGGTTTCAATTTTAAAATGCTTATACTTTTCTCAGACAGGAAGTGTCCGTTTTTCTTTTGTTCTACTCCCGGCCAAACAAAGAAGCCAATTTCAATGACAATCACATAACAGCATTTAAAACATTTGACTACCACTTTAGCATAGCAGATTCCTTTAGTTCCCTTCTACTTATAAGGAACTAAGATATAAGAACATTCTGCTAATGTTTAGCATTGTGTAGAAAGAAGAATAACCTTTTGTAAAAAGTTTGTTTGTAGAACAGTTAGAGAAAGTAATGTGAATGTAATACATAAGATTTTTTACTACAATCACAATATTGTACAATTACTCGTGAATGTTGAAGAAAGCAGTGCTTTTAATACGAGGACCATCCAGAAAGTAACAGGCAGTTGGACATAACTAAATAATGATGAAAGTTATCAACACAAAGTTGCACAACGTAATCTCCACATTTACTGTCACGTTGTAGTCAATGTCTGAAGATGTCACTGTCACTTTGAAGTCTTCATGGCTGGCAAATCTTTTCCATCCAAAAAGTCATGTACACTGTCCAAAGTTCTTATTAATTCTTTTATCGTCATTTGCTTTCAACTCCTCCACAACGATTGATGAACTTCCACTCTGGTCTTTATTGTGCACACAGGTTGATTACTCATAAATTATGTGCCATTTCCTCACTGAAGACTCGTTCATTACATTATACTTGCGCTATTTGCCTATAAAATTGAAGAATAAGCTCTTTGGCAGTAGAAAAGTATAACATGTCCATTGAAAAACTGGCACCACGTGACAGTAAATATCTTGATGATTATACTGAAAAATAGAGTAAGGCAGTGTAACTTTGTAAATAAAGTTTTATGTTCCAAATTGTGTGTCACTTTGTGGAGGCCGTCATATCATGCAAGATCACCTACTGGCCAAAACACCAGACAAGCATAAAGATAAAATTAAGAAATTGTAATACATTAAAACCAAAATAATGACACATTACTTTTCCATCATAGCATATTAGCATGCTTTCTGAAATTTCTCAAGCATAAAACAACACCAATTAATTCACTGTTGCGTCCTTTTGAGTTTTTGTCAGGGAAACGGGCACATCTCTTGGTGAAGCCTTGAATGTTGGTCTGTTGATCCAATATTAGGGTTCCTTCAACAATGTCACAAAAAGTGATTTTCCTCACAGCATCAAAGTTTTCTTGGGTCACGAGGTTCACCTTCACACAACCTATTTCCAAAAACACGTACTGGAGAAGTTTAACTACTTTTTACTCTCTCTACACGTACTAAATATCTTTAATATGCTGTATTTTAATAAAAATTGTTAGAGAAAATCAAAATTTTCGGGTAGTTTGGGTGAGGGGATTTCCCCAAAAATCTTCGTGTCTCATCCTTGGAAGATACTAAACTTATTATACCAAGCTTGGTGATTTACCGACTTTTCATTTTTGAGTTATGTTTACAGACTCACATGCAGACCTTTTTCTAACAATGCTTTTTTTTTATACAGCGGAACCTAAAACGTCTTATTTCCGGTGAAATCTCGGTATCAAATTTTTGTGTGGAGTGCTACATCTACATAGTACATGTAGAGAAAGTAAAAATTACACACTTTTGTGATATTTTAAATGATAAGCGTCTGTTCCAATAGCGTGTGTTGCACACAATTTGTCTTATTTACATTTTATTATATTTAACTTCAATTATCAGTTATTAATTGAATGATATACAATATCGTTAGAGATGCCATAGTTCATAAAACTTGTTTATCCAAAACATATTAATGCCAACTTGGTATCTTCTTACTATGTACATAGTGTACTGAGAAGATATTGTAATGTAATACTAAGATTTCACTAGAAATGGCATTTTAGGGCCCCCTGTATCCAGAATTTTTTTAGAAAAAGGTCTGTGTGTGTGTACGAATGCTTGTGCGCAGCCTAGCTCGAAAATGAAATGTCTGCTATTTAACTTCAGTATCTTTCAAGGATATGACATGATTTTCAAGAAAATCCCCACACCCCCAACAACCCTTTACCTAAAACATTTTTTGAAAATTTTGATTTTCTAAAAAATGGCTCTCATAATCTTGATTAAAATATTGTATATTAAAGATATTTACCTGACAAATAAAATGTATATATATCGAATTTGCTGGGAATAGCCTCTGAAGACTACCTTATTCTGGATGACTCACATAACTAGAGACAGGCAAAAACTTACTAGACAAAAAATGTTGTTTGCTAATGCTCAGGTTCCCTGTAGCTGTTGTTTACACTCATTGTAGACTCCTCTTGTCCACAACTTGGAGATGGGCAGCCAAACAATGATGTCCAAACAGAGCAACATTTTTTGATCATTGCATTGTTCAACAACGCTTTCCATTGATTAATTAAATGTAGAGCTCATTAAAACATCTAATTTATGTCATAAAAGTTTTTTTTTTTTTTTTTTTTTTTTTGTGGAGTTGACCATTTCTGAGATATTCCTTATTATCTGTTGCAAATTTAAAAAACTTAAACTTTTCATACACAGAAATTTGGCCATACATAGAAGCAGATTTCAATCTCTGTCGGTTTAGCCTAGTGTTTTCCATTATTTCCCTTCTAATTATAGGGAAGCAAGTAATAAGACAATCTCTGCTAGTGTTTCTTTTTTGTCATGCAGCGGATAGAGAAATAAGCTTACTAACAATAATTTGTTACAGAGATATAGAGAAAGTCATGTGAATGGAGCACACATTTTTATAAAGGCCCCTGTGTGTGCTCGTGCATTTGTGGAAAGAGAACAGGATAATTGAAAAACAGATAGTTGGTTAAATACCATCTTCGAAGGCTGCAACACAAAGAAAATCCTCCACCCTTAACATGGTAAATGTTTAAAGTGTTGACTTTTACTAAAATTTTATTGAAATACAATACATTAAAGAGGGTGGCAAACCTTACTCTCACAAACGATGTTGTTTTCACATGCCTTTCACTACCTCTTCTACACAATGCTAATCTAGATAAACATTACCACAATGTTCTTATTACTTAGTTCCTTATAAGTAGGGAATACACTAGGCTAAACCAATAGTCAAATGTTTTAGAAGCTGTCGTTAAGCGATTGTCATCGCAAATTGCTTCTTTGCTTGGCCAGGAGTAGAACAAAAGAAAAATGAACACTTATTGTCTGAGAAAAATATAAGTACTTCACAACTGAAACCAATAACAAGGAATATCTTGGAAACAGTTATGTCCACAATAAAAATGTAAAGGACATAAATTGTGTGTTTTGTCGAGATCTACATTTTCTGTGTAGAAAGTTTTTACCTATCTTTTACGCTTTTGCAGTTAAGCAAAATTTGGCATAATTCATCCAGAATAAAGAGGTCTTCAGAGGCTGGGAGGATTTTCTTGAAAATCTTTGTGTTGCATCCTTGAAAGATACCAAACCTAAATACCAAGTTTGATAATTAACAGTCTCTTCATTTTTAAGCTGTGCTGTACACACACACTCACACACACACCTTTTTCTGAGAATGCTTGTTTTGGATTCAAGGTATCCTAAAACATGTGTTTCTGGGAAATCTGGGTATTGAACTTTGAGCAGTTAGCAGTGCAGCTATTCACTCTCTTGCATTCCAGTATTTTGATGTTATGTTATCAGGTTGGGAGTGTGGTGGTAGCGTGTCTACTTCACATTCAAAAGGTCATTAGTTCGAACTTGCCCGGATAAGGTTTTTATCAGGGTTTTCTATTATCCTGAGAAGATTAATGACGAGTAACTTTAAGTGTACAGAAAGGACACAGAGAAGATCTCACTATACCAGTCATGGCCTGTTAGGAGTCTAAAAGTTGCTACACAGCATTTCCTTGGTAATGTAGTGATTCTGGTTATTCCAATGGTTTTCCTTTTATTTGTAATACATTATCTTCTTTATTATATGTTGATATAATTGATATTCTTTTGATAGAGTGATAACTTACGTGTAGAGAAAGTAAAAACGTGCCTTTTTGTATGATGGCAGTAGTGTTTGCAATATGAGAACATGTGTTGTTTGTTTCCCCAGAGATGGAGAAGCTGTAAAGAGAATCAACATGGAGCAAGAAACTGCAGATATTTTACCAGGTGACAATTGTTGCTTATGTTTGAGAAACAATGTGATGATTTACATTCACATAACTTTGTGTAGATCTCTTGAATCTCCATCACACTTGTAAGATTAAAACGTAAAATGAATGGCGCACAGAGATGTGCGAGCTGCCATTGCAATGTCAGTGATGCTACATTCACAATGAGATGCAAGTGCAGACGTAACGTAGCATAAGCGCAGACACAAGGAAACATCATTCACAATGCAATTGTAAACACAACACAAGAGGTTGTCACAGGTTTCTAGATCTGCAACTTACAAACTGAATAATATAACAAACAATATCACAAAAGAAAATTCACTCAATCTTTTACAAAATAAATACATTACATACTAACAACTGACGCTTGCGGCAGTGATGTCACAATAATTGCTCATTCAAAATTATTGAAAATAGTACAAGCATAGAGACTGCAGAAAGTGATAAAGCTACACATTTAATGAACTAAGAATTATCTCTCTGAGTCTTCCATTTATGAGAATGAATAAATCTATACACAGATGATAGTTACATCCATTAAATCAAAGAAGGATTCGCAAGGAGTCTGTGATAACCTCTTGCAGGAGATTAGAGATGGCGCTGCAGGCCCAAATAGAAGAGCATGCATGTACAGCAGGCCATGTAAAAATCTTGCAGTGCGATCATTTGTTATTGAACTCGTAGGCAATGCATAGAGAAAAGTAGCAGAATTCTTCCTCTTTGTGTGCAACGCAAGGATAAAGTTTGGTGCTTGCAAACTGTTGCATTGCATCTTGCGTGTTTCTATGAGAATGCTTACATTAAATAATATGAGTCCAAACTCTTGCGCTTACATTGCATCTGCGCTTGCATTTCATTGTGAATGCAGCATTAGTCAGCAACCATTTTTTTTTTTTTTTTTTTTTTTTTTCCCCTAGGGATTTCCAATATTATATGCCTCATTTATTTATTGACCAGTTAATGATATTGGAAAGGAAGGGAGATAGATATTTTATTGGCCCTTTAGATGATACATATGTACCATAATATAGGATAAGTCACTACTATATAAAAGTTGTATTTACAATTACAAAATACTTACAGTATTACATTTATGAATATTTAAGATTAATCTTAGGCCCTATGATTAGATGATTGTGTTTTTAATAGTTTACAAATTTGTATTGTGCAGCTTAAAATATAAAAATGACAAAAAACTAAAATACAGGTATAGGCTTTACATAAAGGTAAACATTAGCGATAAAAAAACAAAGTAATGAAAAGAATTAGTACAATCAATGTGGGTCATGTCAAAATGGAATAGATATAATGTTTACAAGATTAAAAATGTGAGAAGCCTATACAATATAATGTTTTATAAGAAGGAGGGAGGTTGAGGTGGTGAACAAATTGGATTATTTGGGGTACCACTAAGTAGTCAAGTTGGTTGCAGTAAAATGCTTACATAAATTACCAGGAATGCAAATAAAATGGCTAGAGAGAGTTTATACAGCTGTACTGGGTGGAGATGGAGTGTGCATGATCAAAAGAAATCCAAGCAGAATGGCAACTAGAAGGAAAATTATTGTTCAAGTATTAGGTGAAAATTGCATCAGTGTTTGGTATTAGGAACAGCTAAATAAGATAAAGGAAATTATGTTAACAATTGGTTTTGGGGATAAGTAGAAGGCTAGGGAATCACTACACAACGGTTCTGGAAAGAAATTAGGATAAGAATAATGTTATATGGAGAAGCAGCAGTGAGGTAATAAATATATTGAGAATGCCACAGTTAGAACAATGTTATGTGGGGAAGCAGTGGTGAGGTAATAAATATATTGAGAATGCAGCAGAACAATGCTATATGGGGAAGCAGCAGTGAGGTAATATATTGAGAATGCAACAGAACAATGTTATATGGGGAAGCAGTGGTGAGGTAATAAATATATTGAGAATGCAACAGTTAGAACAATTTTATATGGAGAAGCAGCAGTGAGGTAATAAATATATTGAGAATGCAACAGTTAGAACAATGTTATATGGGGAAGCAGTGGTGAGGTAATAAATATATTGAGAATGCAACAGTTAGAACAATATTATATGGGGAAGCAGTGGTGAGGTAATAAATGTATTGAGAATGCAACAGTTAGAACAATGTTATATGGGGAAGCAGTGGTGAGGTAATAAATATATTGAGAATGCAACAGTTAGAACAATGTTATATGGGGAAGCAGCAGTGAGGTAATAAATATATTGAGAATGCAACAGTTAGAACAATGTTATATGGGGAAGCAGTGGTGAGGTAATAAATATATTGAGAATGCAACAGTTAGAACAATGTTATATGGGGAAGCAGCGGTGAGGTAATAAATATATTGAGAATGCAACAGAACAATGTTATATGGGGAAGCAGCAGTGAGGTAATAAATATATTGAGAATGCAACAGTTAGAACAATGTTATATGGGGAAGCAGTGGTGAGGTAATAAATATATTGAGAATGCAACAGTTAGAACAATGTTATATGGGGAAGCAGCGGTGAGGTAATAAATATATTGAGAATGCAACAGAACAATGATATATGGGGAAGCATCAGTGGGGTAATAAATATATTGAGAATGCAACAGAACAATGATATATGGGGAAGCAGCAGTGAGGTAATAAATATATTGAGAATGCAACAGAACAATGATATATGGGGAAGCATCAGTGGGGTAATAAATATATTGAGAATGCAACAGTTAGAACAATGATGAACTTGAAAGAAACAGGTAGTTGTAACAAAACTTGAAATGATGACAGTGGTCCCTGACAGTTGCTCCGTCACACTGTTGCCATTTCTTCCCATCCACTGCTGCAGAATAACAATCAAACTAATTAACTAAACAATTGAAAATTAGTTGAGTCAATTTTGTAACAGTACATCACTTACTTTTTATTTTGGAAAACTTGTTTCAGAAGCCATGTGCTTCCATTGTCAATTCGTTTGGTCGACTGCTGGCATTGCTTCCTGTGGAGTTGTCTCTGTCCCTGGTGGTGGTTTGATGAACCTCTGAATCACTAGGTCGCCTGGCGGGCTTTCAAAATTGAAAACTCATTTCTTGTTTTTCCAAATATATATATCCTTTCCCAAACGATGCTGGAATCGACCAAAGGAATAGACAATGGAAGCTTCTGAAACAAGTTTTCCGAAATAAAAAGTAAGTGATGTGGTGTTACAAAATTGACTCAACTATTTTCAATTGTTAAAACACATGACTGTCTCAAACTGCACCATATATCAATGATAAACTAACTAAAACTTTAGGAAACATCTGTAAGAAAGCAAATTAGCACAGTACAATGGATGTTTGTGCCAACTGAAACCGCATTCAAGAATGTTTGTTACATCATTGCTTACGTAGCACGAGTCTGTTGGCAGCTGTCAGGGATCTTCCAGACTTCTATACAATTAGAAAAAACTATAATACATAAACAAGAAAAAGGTTACAATTGCATAGGAACAAAATATTTGAGCTCGGTTTCAGTATAATGGTATGCACATCTATACTAGACTTCATCCAGAAATAAAACTAGTCACATCGTTTAAATATAAAACATATTTGATAAGTAGGTGTTATTTTTCCATTGAGGAATTAAGTGAGAAAATCTTATGTGTACCATTCATATGAGTTTCTCTACATCTCTGCAACAAATATTGTTTAAAAGCCTATGCTTCTATTTACTTCATGTTAATCAGAAAAAATTAGCAGAAATAGTGTTATTACTTGCTTCTTTGTAAGAAGCAAAATAAGGGAGTACCTTAGGTTAAAGTGATAGTCAAAAGCTGGTTGCTATGTGACTGAAGTTCTTTTGTTTGTATGGACAGGAGTTGACAAATTCTTGTAGAAGAAAAGTATAAGTTTTTCAAAGCTGAAACCAATAACAAAGAACATCTAAAAATTGATCAACTCCACAGAAAAAATGTATATAACATAAATTGTGTGTTTAAATGTGTTCTGTATTTTTTGTGTGGTAAGTCCATCTCTTATGGTTTAGCAGTTATGCAAAATTGATCCAGAATAAAGTGGTCTTCGGAGGCTATTCCCACAAAATTCAAGATATACGTTTTCTTTGTCAGGTAAATATCTTTAGTATAAAATATTTTAATCAAAATCGTTAGAGCCATTTTTGAGAAAGTCAAAATTTTTGAAAAAAGTTCCATGTAAAGGTTAGTTGGGGGTGGTAGGGATTTTTCTCAAAATCTGTGTGTTCCATCCCTGGTAGATACTAAACTTAAATACCAAGTTTGATATTTTACTGACTTTTTGTTCTTGAGTTATCATGTTCACACTCACACAGACCTTTTTCTGAAAATGCTTTTTTTAGATAAAGGGGACCCTAAAACATATATTTCCAGTGAAATCTTGGTATTGAATTTTTGGGTGCATTACAATACCTTCTCTATACACTATGTACATAGTATGTGTAGAGAAAGTAAAAAAATTTATGAAATAAATGTGCGTAAATGTGTGTATAACATATGTATTGACATGTACATGATTAAACAGACAAGAAATTAATTGAATTGAGTAGTATCGATTTTCAATATAAAAAGCTTATTGGCATTGTATAGAGAGATGAAAGTGGTCTGGATATTTGTGATAAAGCTGGTAGAGGCATGCCTCTGGTGTCATCGAAAGGATAAACAATGTCTCATAGTTTTAGATGTGAAGAAACTAGAGGAATGGACTACATTAAAATCCAAGCAAGAAAGTTAATAATGTAAAATCTAGGAGAAACTTTTTTGATGGAGTAAGAGCCAAATGGATAAGGAAAATTAGTAAGCAGGACGAAGAAGAAGAGAATTAAACATTAAGAGGCAGTATGTATTAGATTTCGATATACAGGGTGGTGCGTAATGTATCTACCAATTTCGGTTGAGAAATAGAAGTTACTTTATTTGTGAAAAAGTGTATCATTTTACATTGGCATTTATGGATATTACACTTACGCCAACACTACATGAATATGATGTCAGCCAAGTGGCTCCCATCTGCATTTATGCATTCTTGAAGGTGGTGCAGAAATGCCTCCATGCCATGTTGCACCATCTCCTGTGTAATGGTATTCATTTTCTGGCCAATGGTACCTTTCAACTCCTCATGGTTTGCAAATGGTGCGAGAATGCTTTTTCTTTCAATTATTCCAGAACATTACATCTGGGACAGCCAAGTGAAATCTCCAAAGAGGTAGTTCAGATTCTCTGAGTGCTCTCCAAAGTCTTTGTCCTCTGTACGCTTACCACCCAATTGTACAGCGGATCCCTTTTGGTAGCAGGTCTAAGTATGACGTTTCTGTGGGTGCCTGGTCACACGGGAGTAGTGGGAAACAAGACAGCTGATTCTGCTGCCAAGAGAGCAATTACTTCTTCCAGGATATTTTCTTCTATCATTCCCGTGGCGGTGTTGCAAGGGACCATTGTTTCTCGTTAGGGGACCGAATGGCCCAGAACTACTAGAAACAAGTTGCGGGTAATTAAAGTACTCCCCGAGTCCTGGAAAACCTCTTGTCACACCTCCTGCCGAGAAGAGGTCATTTTATGTTGCCTGCATATCGGACACTGTTATTTACTGCAAGGAGAGCCAACTGCAGTTTGTCAGTGTGGCGCAACCTTGACAGTGAGACACATTTTAACTGAGTGGCAATTTTTAGCTCATTGAGTTTGCCCAGTGGCATGCATGCTGTTTTAGCAGACAGCCTGAGTGCTCTACGATTGGATGTGTATCGTTTCAATTGTGTTCTACATCTTTGAAACTGTTTGGTTTTATTTATTTATTTTAACCACGTTAGGTTTTTTATATCTTCTTCTTGGAGTGTTATCTCCTAAATTTTAATCCTCGTTTTAGCGTCTGCGTGAACTTTTAGGCCTAAGTTTTATTTTATGCTTGTTTTTTTGTTTCTTGTATCCTAGGATGCTAATAGGTTGGGCACCCTAAAACCTTACTTGTCTCTCTGTCTTGCGACGTGGCACTCCACCAGTACCTGCTACCATGATGGATCTTTCTGCAGCTTACACCACAATAACGTGAGAAGGGAAGGAAGAAGGACGTTACTATTACCATCACTTGAATTGAAATCCAGAAATATTCAACTGTATACTTTAAATCAGTATTTACAATTAAGGGCTACCATATGAAATGTAATAACAATTTAAGAGTGGCCCCCAATAAATTTTAATTCAAATAGACTATTAATAAAGATAACAACAAACTTAATGATTTGACTGTAACAACACAATAAATTGTAACAAGATTTGAGTTTAACAATTTAATAAATAATAACAGGAAATAAACTCTAAACAGTTAACCACACCTATAACAAAGGGTTAGCCACTCAAGAATGAATAATTCAAAAAGCCCTTTCAATATTACTTGTAGAATTTACACATTCAACGATCACAATTTAAAGTACATGCTTTCTCTAATAACCTGGCCGGTGACAAAAAATAATGAAACAAACCAGCAAAAGAATATAGCAATACTCTGGAAAGAAATTAAACACTACAATATACCCGGGTGGTGGTTACCTCACATTCATATATAAATGTCAATCAAGGCACGTATTATATCTCTCTGACGTAACCCAAGATCAGGCTCTCTGTCTTCCCTACCACATACCAATGCCCGATATCATTGCCGTGCAATCCACTGCATTTGCTATGAAATCGGCTTTGCACACAAACAACCAACCCAATAATTACTTCAATAAATAAGTATTCCAATGCCTTTCCACCTTTATAAAACCATGTACACTACAATGGCAAACACACTAGAGCCCCCCATAATTATTTAAATTAGTTGGATCTCACCATCATCTTATGAGCCCAAGATGGTGGTCGCCTTTACGCATTGCGGATCCAATATGCCCTGGAGATGACATGACTGAGCGTAGTGGCGACGTCCCTCCAAGACTGACAACTGGTCGCTGCCTCTAAGAGAGGGAGGGCAGGTGTAGCCAACTTGCTGAACAGAACTTTCTGCAGTAATTCAACCTCTCGAAGCTGCAAGGATCGAAGAGTGGCGGGAAGTGGGAAATAAGTCGATTGGGGCACACTCGGAGGAAAACCTGCTTTGAAGTACAGTATGTGGCATAGCACCAAGCTGCTGAAGCAACTGTTGTGGGTTCTAACATGGTGACCAGCACAATCCAATTACACACCACAACATCCTGGCAGGATTTTGATGGTGTTTGTTCTCAAACTCGCTTGAACAGTTGGTTAAGCAGCCATCTGCGCCAGTGCTGATAGTGGCAGAACCAACAATCCATGGCAAACATATATCTGATTCATGCACACCTCAAGAAGCAAAACTGGTAGACACATTACGCAGCAGCCTGTATTTGCTCAGCCCCAGTTGATGATTGTAGCTTGTTGTTTGCAGAGATGGCGCTCAAGTTTGACAGTGTGTGTCGTCTGTGTATGAAACAAGAAGACGAGGAGCAGATGTGTGACATATTTACACAAGAGAAGAGCTTGTCAGTGAAACTGTCTCACATTCTGCCACAAGTTGACGTACGTATTCAAATAACACTCTTATGCTACATTCACAATGAGATGCAAGTGCAAGGGAACACCATTCACAACATAACGCAACAAGTTGCCATGGCTTTCTGGATCTGTAAATTAAATATGGATATTTTCCAAGCACACCGCAAGTTTCAAATTAAATAACATACCCAATAATAACCGTAAGAAAATTCACTCAATCTTTAACAAATAAATATGTTATAAAATTGTATATAACAACTGATGCTAGCGGCAGTGATGTCAACAATAATTGTTCATTCAAAATTATTGAAAATAGTACAAGTATAGAGACTGCAGAAAGTGATAAAGCTACACATTTAATGAACTAAGAATTATCTCTCTGCGTCTTCGATTTATGAGAACTAATAAATATATACACAGATGATAGTTACATCCAGTAAATAAAAGAAGGATTCGCAAGGAGACAGTCATAACCTCTTGAGGGAGATTAGAGATTGTGCAGAACTGCACGGTCAAATGAAGACCATGCGTGTACAGCAGGCCAGTAAAATGTTGTAGTGTGATCTCTGTTGTTAATTTCATAGCTAGTGCATAGAGAAAAGAAGCAGAATTCTTCCTCTTTGCACGTAATGCAAGGATAAAGTTTGCAGTTTGTGTGTTTCTATGTGAATGCTTACATTAAAAAATATGAGTCCAAACTCTTGCATTTACATTGTATCTGCACTTGCTTTTCATTGTGAATGCAGCATTATGCTTCACAAATTATTACTGATATATGGTTGACTTTGTGACAGTGATGTGTTTTAACAATTGAAAATTACTGGTAATAATTACTGATTTTGTGATTTCTAGCAAGACCAGGGACTTGATGTAACAGTTGGTTTGCCTTCTCCCTGCCACACAAACCAAAACACTACTATTCCCTTCTGTGTACTGTATCAGGTCCCCTGAAATTGAAAACACAGTTCTTGTTTTTTCCCAAACTTTTAATTCTGTCTTCCTTGTGATGTTTTTGAGTATTTGTGGGCTTCTGTCTATGGTGTATTTTTCTTTCCAAAAGTGCCAGGCTACCGCGGATTTGTCTTCTTGTTTAATATTTCTGTGGTGTTCTTTTGCTCTTGTTTTTGTATTTCTTTTTGTTTGGCCGATAGAGTCATTATTCATCAAACCACCACCAGGGACAGAGACAACCACCACAGCAAGCAATGCCAGCAGTCGACCAAAGGAATTGACAATGGAAGCTTCTGAAACATGTTTTCCGAAATAAAAAGTAAGTGATGTAGTGTTATAAAATCAACTGAACTAATTTGCAATGCTTCACAAACCTTGTTTTCCTTTACAACAATTGTTTTACCTCCTCAGCTACGGCTGAATGCTGGCATTCTTGGTCTGGTATCGATGCTATGAGTTTCAAAAGAATGTTACTTGTACTGTATCTGTTCGACTGTTCAAATTGTGTATTCCAACTAGACTTCCATATTCCAATCACGTGTACAGCATTACTCAAAAAAATGTAAAGTGTTACATTCACATAAAGTTACCAATGGGAGTCTCCTGGAGCTGGAATTAAATCTCCCACAATTACTTGATATCTCCTTATATGGTATATTTTTTATAAAATACGAGTAGTTCATGTTATATGCAAGGGTTGGCAGTACACAGAAGGGAATAATAGTGTTTTGGTTTGTGTGGCAGGGAGAAGGCAAACCAACTGTTACATCAAGTCCCTGGTCTTGCTACATTTACAACTAGAAACCACAAAATCAGTTTGAGGTCATAGTCATAAGTTGGTTATTGTAAAGGCTATTTCATGTTATATGCAAGGGTTGGCAGTACACAGAAGGGAATAATAGTATTTTGGTTTGTGTGGCAGGGGGAAGGCAAACCAACTGTTACATCAAGTCCCTGGTCTTGCTAGAAATCACAAAATCAGTTTGAGGTCATAGTCATAAGTTAGTTATTGTAAAGGCTATTTCATGTTATATGCAAGGGTTGGCAGTACACAGAAGGGAATAATAGTATTTTAGTTTGTGTGGCAGGGAGAAGGCAAAGCAACTGTTACATCAAGTCCCTGGTCTTGCTAGAAATCACAAAATCAGTTTGAGGTCATAGTTATAAGTTAGTTATTGTAAAGGCTATTTCATTATGAGTAGAAAAGATAAACAAATACTATTACATCCTTAACAATGCTTGGAAAAATTCATATCACTTGGTTTTTTATCAATTTTTCTAGCTTTATTGTTATATTTAATTTTCTCCCAAAATTCAGAGCTCAGAAGTTGGTAAGCCTACACTCACATGACTTTCTCTAGCTATTCTACAAAGAAGCTCCTTACATAAGATTATTCTTCTTTTTACACAATGCTAATCGAGATAAACATTAACAGAATGCTTTTATTACTTAGTTCCTTATAAGTAGAAGGAAATTAAAGGAATGTGCTATGCTAAAGTGATAGTCAAATGTTTTAAAAGCTGTTGTTATGCAATTGTCATTGAAACTCTCTTCTTTGCTTGACAAGGAGTAGAACAAAAGAAAAACTAACACTTTCTGTCTTAAGGTATAAGTATTTTAAAATTGAGGTGAATGACAAGGAATATCTTGCAAACTTTAACTCTACAACAAAATTGCATATCACATAAGTCATGTGTTTTAACGAGATCTGCAGTTTTTCTGTGGTAAGATTTTGTCTATCTTTTACGGTTTACCAGTTATACAAAATTTAAAAATTTTGTCCAGAACAGACAGGTCTTTGGAAGGTATTCCCAGAAAATAGCTAATATATAGTATTTTAATCAAAATCGTTAAGGGACATTTTTGAAAAAATCAAAATTTTTCCATGTAAAGGGTAGTTTGGGGTGGGCAGATTTTTTTTTAAAATCTTTGTGAACCATCCTTAGAAGATGAACTTAGGTAAGCTTAGAATTTAGTTTTTGAGGTATAATGCTGCCACACACATGCAGGGACCTTCTTCTAAAAATGATTTATTTAGTCTCAAGGGGTCTGAAAACATGTATTTCTGGTGAAATGTCGGTATTGAATTTTTGGGTGCAATGCAATACTTTCTCTATACAGTATGCAGGGTGAGCGGCTGCACCGTAATGGGTGAACTTTCCGGTTGCTCAGGGAACACACTTGTTTAAACACCAAACTTATTATTTATCTATTACATACAAGGCAGAATACTATAAAATATCGAAATTGCAATTAAAAATGGTTTCACAAGATCCCTCGTAGATAAAAAAATAAAACTCGCCAAAAGAAGAAATTCCTAAAAGAAACAACCACCCTCTCAGCAATACAACAAAAGATGAGCTTCAAGAAATTCACATAACACCCATGGGCGTTAGACAAGTTTAAAAAAATACAACATTCAGTTAAACTGTCATTGCATAAAAAATGAATTAGGCTCAAATCTCAAGGACGTCATCCCAGTAAAGAAAAAATTGGGCATATACAAAATGGAATACAAGGATTGTTATCAGATTTATACTGGAAAAACAAAAGGAAATTTAGAAACAAGATCCAAAGGAACACTTCGAAAATATAAATCAAAAACAATTGGAAAAATCAGTAATTGCCAGCCACTTTTGGACAAAACACCACAATATAAATTCAGAAGCAAAACAAGAGCTGGCCACATGGGAACACATGTTCATTGTGAACAGTAGAAACAGGGCTTTCAATTTTGACGTTCCACAGAAGGATGTGTTTGGCAGGTTGAGAGGAGACTTCACTTACAACAATGCCAGCTTCACCACAAGGAAACTAGTCCTTTGAAACATGTTCCAGCAAAAATCCCAAGTAAGTATTGTTTAGTGTGATTAATTGACTCATATTCATGTTCAGCATTTTCCAAGAATGTGACAAAGGTTTTAAATGCCCCAAACTAGTCTTTGCGTGAAACAACTCAGAAATGACTAACACCATTTGTTTAAGATATTTTCATAATAAATGAAATGTATATGTTGAATTTTGTGGAAGTAGCCTCTGGCAAGAGATTGACAAACATTCACTACACAAAAACATGAAACTGTTTTCAAGAAGATTTGTTGTCATTTTGAGCATCTGGATGATTGAAGCTGTATGCTGTTAGGACACCAACAGCAGTGTATCTAGACGGACCATGTATAGAGAAGATATTATATTCCACTCAATTGATGTTGACATTTCGTCCAAAAACACCATTTTTAGAAAATCTGATGTGTTCCATTCACATGATTTTCTCTACATCTCTGCAACAAATTATTGCTGAAAAGCTTATGCTTCTATTAAATTCATGCTAATCGCGGAAATAGTCTTATTACTTGCTTCCTTGAAAGAAGAAGCAAAATAAGGGAGCACCATAGGTTAAAGTGATAGTCAAAAGCTTGTTGCTAAGTGACTGAAGTTCCTTTTATGGGCAGGAATTGACAAATTCTTGTATGAGAAAAGTTGAACTTTTCGAACCTGAAAACAAAAACAAGGAATATCTCAAAAATGATCAACTCCACGAAAAAAATTTATGCAACATAAATCATGTGTTTTAAGGTGCTCTACATTTTTTGTATGGCAAGCTTTTGTCCATCTCTTATGGTTTAGCATTATGCAAAATTCCGTAAAATTCATCCAGAATAAAGTAGTCTTCAGAGGCTATTCCCAGAAAATTGAAGATATACATTTTATTTGTCAGGTAAATATATTTAATATACAATATTTTAATCCAAATCGTTAAAGCCATTTTTGAGAAAATCGAAATTTTTGAAAAAAGTTCCATGTAAAGGATAGATTGGGGTGGGGGGATTTTTCTCAAAATCTTTGTGTCGCATCCCTAGATAACAAGTTAGATATTTTACCAACTTTTCGTTTTTGAGTTATCGTGTTCACAGACACACATGGACCTTTTTCTGAAAATGCTTTTTTTTTTTTTTTTATACAGGGGACCCTGAAACATACATTTGTGGTGTAATCGTGGTATCAACTTTTTTGGTGGAGTGCAATACTTTCTCTATACACTATGTACATAATATATGTAGAGAAAGTAAAAAACAGAAGAACAGTGAATTATTGGTCTTGTTGGAGTTACACTGAGTTTACATTTAATTAGCTGACATACATTCATCCTCACCTTCAGCAGTTTGGTGACTGTTGTGGACACAAAGTTTTAACACTTCATGTAGTGACAGGATTGCAACATTTATTACATAATTATTTTTTTATTTTTCTCCTAGATGTCCAATTCTACTTGTTTTAACAATATATTTAGCCCAATGTTGTATTGTGAAGGCAGATTTGTCTATTTGCTTTTGTTTTATGTTTCTCTGCTGTTCTCATTGTTTTGTCTATGTAATATTTCTCACAAGTAATCAGATTTTAATGTGCTCTGAATTGTGAGGCCAAATTTGTTTTGTGGAGCAAGTCGTATGTTGAATTTGTTGGACAGAATATAAAATTGTTAAAACATCTGGGAGAAAATACACATAATAAAAAGCACTAATTATGTGATACATTTTGAAATCCTGTCACTGAATGAAGTGTTAAACTTTGCATCCCCAACACCAGGAAGCAGAAAAGTAAATCAGTCACCAAGCTGCTGAAGATGAGGATGAATGTTCTTGAAAGCGTTTCAAGGTTTTTCAACTAATTAAATATGACACTGAGCATAACTCCAAGATGGTGAAAACATATTTCTAGGTAAAAATCATTAGAAGTGAAGTTAGGTTGCGACTCATTGTTTGATATCTATCTCTTATGCCTTTATTATTAAAGACTGTATAAAGAGGTAACCGCAGGTTCATGTTAACTTGGCTTCCTATTGGGTGATACCTCCTTCAATAAGTTGTTTATTGTTGTAAATTTCTCTTTGTTTCAACATTGTGCTAGGTAAGTAGTTACTGCCAAGATTCAGTGTTTCTCTATGCACTAAATTACAAAGGTAAATTAATACTTTGAAATGCAATATATTTTATCTGAATACAAGACAATGTTTTCTCAGATTTTTTTGAGGTTTTCCCTTATCCTGAGAAGAAGAATGTCAAGTAACTTTAAGCTCCATGGACCCCGAAATCATTTGAGCATCATTTCACCAATGTCATTCAGTGTCTGATGTGACCAACCAGGTTAAAGGACGTTAAGCTACACACAAAAAAAAAAAAGGTTTTCACCCAAAATATTAATGTTCAGAATTCGGGGTTGTCTTGTATTAGTGTTATATATTTTCTGAATACCACGCAGGTGAAGCCTGGGAGAATGGGCTAGACGTATGGGGCAGACAAAAATTAGCTGTTAACAAGCCCATGAGCATTCTCATTGTAAAACAGATAACTCTATGATTGTTGTCATAGCTGCGCTCCTGCCACTGCCACGTAACATGTTTTATTTGAAAATTGTATCCATAATCATCTGCTGCTACCATCATCACACACATAACGTTGCATTTCTGTGTCTCCTGCTCTTTCTATAGAAATTCAAATTAGGTGAAAACATTAAAAAGGTTGTCTAATTACAAAATCATACCATTGCACCCACACTACATTTCCATATTCCCCTCTCCATCAACTACTCAAAACATGAATTTCCGCACATATTCAAATACAGTAAAATAGAAAATAACTTTTCTCGGGCTATCAGCCAGGTGAATTCTGGAATAATTTCCAAGTTTTCAAGAGCTAACGTTGCTCTTATCTTCAGGGAATGATGTAGAGACTCCGGGTATGCCTTATATATAGTAGTCCGGTGGGGAGACCGGCCAGATGCCGCTCTGTGATTGGCCCGGGTCCGGCATGGGAGGCGTTGACTAGGAACCAATGGTCTCCGTTGCCAGGACGGACTGCTCTGATTGGCCCGTTGCCAGATGTGAGCCTGTATTAAAACTAGGGCTAACTTTTGGCAGTTTCACAAATCTTTGCGAGTGTTTGCTGAGCACCGAACTCCAAATGCCATTCACCTGCAAGCCACTGTCTCTGTTGATGTTATTTTCTTCGTATTTAATAGCTATGGCTTCTTTGATGGAGCGGTCCCAATAGCTTGAAGACTTAAACATGGTGGTTGTGTCGCCCAGTCTCGGTCTGTGTCCTTCTTGGATGCAGTGCTCCGCAAGACCAGATTTTTCTGGGTACATCAGGCGGATGTAGCTCTCATGCTCTTTGCATCTTTGTTCAATCGTTCTCCCCGTCTGTCCGATGTAGGCTCTACCACATTCACATGGAATGCGGTATACCCCAGGAGTCTTGAGGCCAAGGGAGTCTTTGACCTGTCTTAACATATTTCGAATTTTATTGGGTGGCTTGTGTATAGTCTTGATGTTGTATTTGCCACCCAATAAAATTCGAAATATGTTAAGACAGGTCAAAGACTCCCTCGGCCTCAAGATTCCTGGGGTATACCGCATTCCATGTGAATGTGGTAGAGCCTACATCGGACAGACGGGGAGAACGATTGAACAAAGATGCAACATCTGCCTGATGTACCCAGAAAAATCTGGTCTTGCGGAGCACTGCATCCAAGAAGGACACAGACCGAGACTGGGCGACACAACCACCATGTTTAAGTCTTCAAGCTATTGGGACCGCTCCATCAAAGAAGCCATAGCTATTAAATACGAAGAAAATAACATCAACAGAGACAGCGGCTTGCAGGTGAATGGCATTTGGAGTTCAGTACTCAGCAAACACTCGCAAAGATTTGTGAATCTGCCAAAAGCTAGCCCTAGTTTTAATACAGGCTCACATCTGGCAACGGGCCAATCAAAGCAGTCCGTCCCGGCAACGGAGACCATTGGTTCCTAGTCAACGCCTCCATGCCGGACTCGGGCCAATCACAGAGCGGCATCTGGCCGGTCCCCCCCACCGGACTACTATATATAAGGCGTACCTGGAGTCTCTACATCATTCCCTGAAGATGAGAGCAATGTTAGCTCTTGAAAGCTTGGAAATTATTCCAGAATTCACCTGGCTGATAGCCCGAGAAAAGTTATTTTCATACCGCCGCCAGGAAAGCTTCAAGTCATGGTTCACAGTAAAATAGATAAAATAAAAACTAAGGCACTTAATCAGCAGCTTAAGTGTCCATTAGTTTGTTCAAGTATATGACAAACCTTTACATTTCATTTCAACATTCTTCTTTTTATATGTTTTTTAAACAAGTCTTATTTTATGTGATATTAATTGTTTTTTCACACAAGCCATCTCTAGCTGATTGCTCTTCCACTGAGCTACCATGGCAACATGTTGGCATAGCATTAAATTGCATAAGATTATCCAAAGTCTGTGCTACACAAGGTTAGTGTCAAAAAAGAATTAAATTAGCATAATTCACCATAATAGTTGACTACATAAGAAGCTCAGGACTTATGACATCATAAGTTGCCATTGGATTTGAGATCCCCTTGTGGTTTACCGGGAAACATACAAGTCAGTTGAGGACTCTACTTATCCATGTCTTCTTTTTATATATGATTTAGATGATATGCTAAATTCAGAAAAATGGTGGTCATCTAGTATTGGGATAAATATGGTATAGAGTGAAATAGGAAATACAACATACTGGGAAGAAGATGTGTGCGCTTACAAGAGTAATGTGATCTCTGTTTATGACAGATAAATGCGGGAGATGGTTTGCCATCGCAAGTGTGCCAAAGCTGCGCACACGAGGTGGACTGTTGTCACCAGTTCCTGATGCAGTGTGAGTTTTCAGACGCCACCTTGAGGAAGCACCTGATTGCAGCACAGGTAAGAAACAAATGTACTGTCCTTATTGCATCCAGTTACAGAAATTTACCAGACTCTGGTGAATCATGTGGTAGCAATTCCTGGACAACAGTAACCTTGTATGGTTTGAGTTTTAAAAGTTTTGTTACTTTCCATGCTGAAGCTTTCAAAATGTCAGTTTCTTGTGCAAGGCAGCTAAGAGATTTTTGAGGTGACCATTGTAACCTTTCTCTAATTTTGTCTAATTTCTGCTCCATAAGCACTTTTCTTTTCCTATCACAAATTGATCCCGTCTCCCTGAATTTATTTACAAGCAAACAAACAGTCACTCTACTCAGAACACGCATGCCAGGAAATTAGTTTGATCTCTAGAAGATGATGTGAGCAGATACGTAACACTGTTTACTGCGAGCGAAACTAAACATTTCTAATGTTATTGACATGTGAAGTGAACTGCAACAGAAGTAAGATTAAGGATGCACGCGCAGGCCATTTGCTGGCGGCCAAGTTTTGTAACAAACCTTCTGTATTAAATATTGAAATCCTGTTAGATGGTAGTGTTATAAAATTTAGTGTCACCATCATCTCATCAATATTTTGAAATTAACTTACTTTCTGACAGCAGAGAAGAAATGTTAAAATCCTGAGCCTAGGCTATACACAACACTAACATTAGTTTTTTAATTTACAGAGTGTTGGTGTTGCTGAAGATCCGGTGGCAGCTGAGGACAATATTCCTGCAGTGCAGGACACAGAGGAAGTGAAAACAGACAGTGTTACCACTACCCAAGGGAAGTACAGTGTTACCACTACCCAAGGGAAGTGCAGTAAAATTTCTAACATGAAACATATCATGTGTAAGTCCAGTAAACTTGAGAATGGTGTGACTTCACAGCAGATGAACGGCAGGGCTGCCACTCCACTGGTATTTTGTAATAAAAACAGCGAACCCAATAAGGAAGTTGTCACATCTCCAACAGCAGTCTCTCAGCAGTCAACAGAAGCCAGTTGTTCAATACACAAGTTGACGGAATCTAATAACAAAATTGCTACTGCACTGTCGACCTTGACACAAGACAAAAACACTTCGCTCATAAAGTTGGCAGAGCCCAATAACACTCCACTGCTGCTCGTACAGAAGCCTGTAAAGTTGGCGGAGCCCAATAACAGTGCTATCACTCCCCTGCTGCTCGTACAGCAAAACAAGAACACTTCCCTCGTACAGAAGCCTGTAAAGTTGGCAGAGCCCAATAACAGTGCTGCCACCCCACTGCTGCTCGTACAGAAGCCTATAAAGTTGGCAGAGCCCAATAACAGTGCTGCCACCCCACTGCTGCTCGTACAGCAAAACAAGAACACTTCCCTCGTACAGAAGCCTGTAAAGTTGGCAGAGCCCAATAGCAGTGCTACCACCCCACTGCTGCTCGTACAGCAAAACAAGAACACTTCCCTCGTACAGAAGCCTGTAAAGTTGGCAGAGCCCAATAACAGTGCTGCCACCCCACTGCTGCTCGTACAGAAGCCTATAAAATTGGCGGAGCCCAATAACAGTGCTGCCACCCCACTGCTGCTCGTACAGAAGCCTGTAAAGTTGGCAGAGCCCAATAACAGTGCTACCACTCCACTGCTGCTCGTACAGGAGCCTGTAAAGTTGGCAGAACCCAATAGCAGTGCTACCACTCCACTCCTGCTCGTACAGAAGCCTGTAAAGTTGGCAGAGCCCAATAACAGTGCTACCACTCCACTGCTGCTCGTACAGAAGCCTGTAAAGTTGGCAGAGCCCAATAGGAGTGCTACCACTCCACTCCTGCTCGTACAGCAAAATAAAGACAGTGCAGTTCTACAGACCCTTGTGAAATTCAAGGAATCCAAAAACGGAACTGATACCAGCAGTGTTGCCACTCCACTCTTGATCTCGCAGCAAGATAACCATAGCTTGACATCAAATATTTCCCTCAAGCTTGTAAACTTTAAAAAACCCACTAATGGTGCTCAAATGGACAGTGCTACCAAACCGCTGGTAATCTTACAGCAAGATAAAGCCAATTCATCCATACAAAATGTAAAACCTTGCACATATTTCATACCAATAAAACAGCTGCAGGAGAATAAAGTTTGTGACAGCCTAAATTTACAAAAGCCAGTAGCTGTAATCATTAATATGGGGTCAGATACACCCACAACAGGCCGTGGGTCAGTTAGACCCATGACAGGCTGTGGGTCAGGTGGACCCAAGACTGTCGATGGGCCAGATAGTCCCAAGTGTAGTAGTGAGTCAGATAGACCCTTTTGGTCAGGGTGTCGGCATAGTTGCCACGCGTGTAGTAAACAGTTTCCCAACAAAGTGCAGTATTTAGATCATTTGCAGTCACATAAAATATTGAAATGTAAGGAATGTGGCAAGTTCTATCAAACAGCGTACAAACTAAAGCTGCACACCCTGCAGCACACAGGACAGAAAGCAGTGGCTGCAGTTTGTGATAAGTGCGGTCTGACGTTTACTACCTTCTCCTCGTATAGGAAACACAGATTAATTCATCTGGGAATCAAACCCTTCCAGTGCCACGAGTGCAAGAACTTCTATGCAAGCAGACAAAGTCTGAAGAGTCATGTTCGTATACACACGGGGGAGAAGCCTTACGTGTGCGAGAAGTGTGGGTATGCATGTAGAGATCTTGGTATGTTAATAGTGCACAGGAAGTTTGTACACGAGGGCTTGAGAAAACGATATAAGTGTACACTGTGTCCGAAAGTGTACCGCAGTAATGCTTCACTCAAAGTCCACCTCACGGTACATTCAGGTACGTAAATCTGTCTAACTTTGGGAGAGCTCTAGGTTTATAACACAAGGGAGTCACACTCACCTCCACTTAATTAGTTGTCCTAGTCTGGTGTTGAGGACACAAAGTTTTAACACTTCATGTACTGACAGCATTTCAACATTTATTACGTATTCTCTCCTAGATGTCCAATTGTATTGGTTTTAACAATTTTATATTTTGCCCAATTTTGTGTTGTGATGGCAGATTTGTCTATTTGCTTTTGTTTTATGTTTCCCTGCTGTTCTCATTTCCAAGTTTCTCTTTGTCTTGTCTATGTAATATTTCTCACAACTATTCTGGTAGATTCCACATTTTAATGTGCTCTGAATTGTATTACTTTCTCTACATGTACAATGTACATAGTGTATAGAGAAGTATTGCATTCCACCCAAAAATTCAATACCGAAAAAATTTCACCAGGAATACATGTTTTGGGTCCCCCTGAAAAAAAACACACTTTTGGAAAAAGGTCTATGTGTGCTTGTGTATGTCTGTGGGAGCATAGCTCTAAAACGAAAAGACCGCTAAATACCAAACTTGGTATTTAAGTTTGGCATCTTCCAAGGATGCGACACGAAGATTTTCAAGAAAAATCCCCCCCCAACTACCCTTTACATGGAATTTTTTTCGGAAATGTTGATCTTCTCAAAAATGGCTCTAACGATTTTGATTAAAATATCATATATTAAAGATATTTACCTCACAAATAAAATGCATATCTTGAATTTTCTGGGAATAGCCTCTGAAGACTCCTTTATTCTGGATGAATTTACGTAATTTTGCATAACTGCGAAACTGTAAGAGATAAACAAAAACATAAAACACAAAAAATGTAGAGCACGTTAAAACACATCATTTATGTTACATACATTTGTCAACTTGAGTCGATACAAACGAAGGGACATCAGTGACATAGCAACGAGCTTTTGTCTATCACTTTAACCTATGGTACTCCGTTATTTCACTTCTACTTACAAGGAAGCAAGTAATAAGACTGTTTCTCAATTAGCATGAAATAAATAGAGCCAATTGGGAATTGACACCTTTATTATTAGAAATGTTGTCATTTAATGTTGCTGTTGTATTAGTAACAACACTTTTTTGGTAATGTATCTTAGAAATCTACAGTATAGGTATTGCATTGAAATATGTATTTTAAAGCTCTCCTGCATGAATGGTATATAGAGAGGGAGGGAGCACAGAAGATTTGATGTTGAGATTTCACCAGCAATGTTTTGAGGTCTCCTGAGTGTTACAAAAAGTATTTTAGTAAAAGGTTCCTCTCTCGTCTTTTTTTTTTTTTTTTTCATTCAGTGGTCATCAAAACATGTATTTCTGGTGAAGTCTCAATGTTACTTTTTTGTTGCAATATGATACCTTCTCTTCTTGCTATTATGGTAGAGAAAGTAAAAATAACAATTTTGCCAGTTATAATAAAAACAGTAAATTTTGTGAAAGGCTTCAGTTGTATTTAGCGTATTTATCCGAATACAAGACAAGCTGCATTTTTTCAGAACTGAGTTTTGTGTTTACCACATCATTTATATAAACAGAAAAACTCATTTTTAAGTTAAATATAAAGTTTTGCTGTATATTTTGAATGAACTAAAATACACTTAAGCTGATTTATTTGAGGAGGGTAGAACGGAAATGCTGCATGCATCGTAAAATGTTTTACCTTAGGTTAATTATTGGAATTTGCAAGGAAATACGCATTTTGAGCGGGGAATATAGAACAATATCAGCACAACAGTGGCAGCAGTATTGCTGTAATAACAATGATGAATATGATTTTCTATTTAGAGAACAAAGCAAATAGAACACATGATTGAATTTGCACATAGTGAGAAGAGGAGGATATGTTTGTGCTGGCGGCTTAGCTATAACAACCATGATGATATGATTTTCTATTAAGATAATATACAAAGTGTGATCAAAAAGTTTCCATAAATATTACGCAACAGTTTGTTTTGTCTAATGTGCTCCTTGTCGCAGCGCTCCTGCCACTGCTGCTTTGAACATGCTGAGAGCCTTCTGTGATTTGCGATGGACGATATCAATGTCCTCACAGCTGCATTTTAAGTTGCAGCAAAAGAAAAAAGTCCACTGGTGCCAAATCTGGAGAATAGACGACATGGGGAACAGTTTCATCCTATTTTTATCCAAAAATTGGCGAACAGAAAGGATCTTGTGCACAAGCGCATAGTTGTAAAGCCATTCCAGAAACTTTTTTATCACACTTCATATCATTATAAAAAGTTTTAGGTAATTCAAGTTGCGCGTAAATTGAAGTTATGGACCTGAGAGAGGTGAACTATGTGCGGCAGGGGAAGGGAAATGTGTTGCCGTCTGCTTGACCATTGGCTCCCAATACAACATTGTGTATGTGCGACCACCGGTGTGAAAAGAAATCTTCTACTTTTATTTTAGTGTCTGTGAGAAATACTTTTTCCACTGAGAATGTTTATATGTTTAACATCTAACTTTTGAGCACAAAAAGAAACACATAGAATCTGCTGCATATATCAGAGCTTGACGAAAGTCTTTACCACTTCCCCCAGGGTTCTCCACTGCTGCACCTGCGAAGCTTCAAAGTTACTTTTGCAAGCTATTTGGAAAACATATCGCAAATGCAAGAGAACCCCAAGTTTTCAAAATTAATATTTCAGAGAAATGAAAAAAGCATTGGTTGTATTCGGATAAATATGGCGGCAATTTCTACAGGTTTGATATTTCAGTAGCAAAAGTTGTCACACTTGCTAGATGTAGATGTATTGTTTTGAACAGGTACGAAGGCATTCAAATGCGCAGAGTGTGGCAAAACGTTCGCACACAAGGGCATGTTCATAAGACACCAAATGGGGCATACCAATGAGCAGAGTTACAATTGCAGTATCTGTCACAAGAGTTTCAAGTCTGAGACTGGGCGAGACAGACACTTGCGCTTGCACACTGGTGAGTCACCTTACAAGTGTGAGCAGTGTAATAGAGGCTTTGTGTGTTGGCGGGACTGCAGGAATCACAAGCGCAAGGTGCACGGCCAACAGGTACATCAACTAGCCTTAACATTTTTTTTAGAAAAAGGTGTCTGTGGAAATGTTTTTGAAAATGTGGTTTTTCTCAAAAATGGCTTTAACAATCTCCATTAAATTATTGCATATTTAAATATTTACATCATAAATGAAATATATGTTTTCAATTTTGTAGGAATAGCATCTGAAGATCTCTCTTTTCTGGATGAGTTTTGCAGAATTTTGCAATACGGTAAAACCGTAAGAAACGAAAAAAATGTTAATACACAAAAATGTAGACCTTATTAAAATACATATTTTGTCATATAGGTCTTTTTTTTTTTTGTGGAGTTGACCGTTTTTGAGATATTCCTTTTTATTGGTTGCAGTTTTAAACTGTTCAACATTTTACTTTCGCTACACGCTATGTACAGAAGTGATGGTAATGGAGCCAAAAATTTGATACCGAAATTTTACTGGAATACATATTTTGAAACTTGCTGATTCCAAAAAAAAAAATTTAGAAACGTGTGTGTGTCTGTAGGCAGAGCATAGCCCAAAAACAGTCTGCTAAATACCATACTTGGTATTTAAGTTCAGAATTTTCCAAGGATGCAACACAAAAAAAATCTCCTAACCCCAAACTAACATTTACATGGAAAAATTTACAAAAAATTTTTATTTTCTCAAAAATGGCTAACGATTTTGATTAAAATACCACATTTTATAAAGGTATTTACATGGCAAATAAAATATATATCTGAATTTTCTAGGAATAGCCTCTGAAGACATTTTTATTCTAGAAGAATTTTGCATTACTGGTAACCGTAAGAAGTAAACAAAAACTTACTGAACAAAAAATGTAGAGCTCATTAAAACACACAATATATGTGTAATACATATTTTTTTCATGAAGTTGACTGTTTTTGAAATATTCCTTGTTATTGGTTTCACTTTTAAAATACTTTTCTCATACAGGAATTTGTCAACTCCTATCCATACAAACAAAGGAACTTCAGTCACATAGCAACCAGCTTTTGTCTACCACTTTAACTTATGCTACTCCTTTATTTTGCTTCTATTTAGAAGGAAACAAGTAATACGACTATTTCTGTTAATGTTCATTTCCATTAGCATGAAGTAGATAGAAGAATTTGCTCATTAATAAGTTGTTACAGAGATGAAGAGAAATTCATATGAATAGAGCACATCAGATTTTTATATTTTTTATTGACAAAACCTATAATTGTTCTTATGGTGAATAAATCACATTACTATTATTATTAAAGACATGAGAGCTGTTTGTCAAAGTCAGATATTCACTTGGAGGTAAACCAAGGCAGGTTAGATCTCTTAAATATATCAAGAAACCATGTTTTTAAGAAACAGGTGAGCAAAATATTTACCTAATTCTTCATATTTATACTCATCATATTCTCTGCACCTACATATTGTAAACCCATGCAGCTTTTTGCCTTTCTTTGTACTTTTTGCTAAATGTTTTTAATATGTATATATATTTTTTTAAGTAATAGGCGCAGTTTTGAATTTACCTACAAGCGTCGCTAGATAAGTATTGTGACATGTTTGGGAAAAGCATTGTTGCAGTGTTGTAACATTGGTAATTCAGTTGTAGCTGCATCATTCATTTTTTCTGAGTTTATGTTTGAAGTGTGCAAGTGTATTAGAGATTTGCAATGCTGTTGTACAACTTGAAATGTGGCTTAAATGAAACACAGTCACTAGAGTGTTTGGTGACTGTTCTCCGTCATGTTCCACTGCTTTAGAGAATTCAGCAGCAATCTCTTAAAGATGAAGAGAAGAGTGGCATCACCATGTGGAAACACTGATTAGGGGACATCCAAAACTGACCTACAAGGACACTGAGTTGGCATTAACAGAGGTTTTCATGTAAAATAAATTTGTCCCCCATAATTTATCCGAAGCTCAGAAACTCAATAGAGTTGCATAGTGCCATGAAATGCTGCAAATATTTAATAGTCTTGCCGCGTTTTGGTTATTGTTATGGATGACAAAACAATGCTATATCATAAGTTGTATAATTTTGAAGCTACTTACAGTGAAGGCATAATCAAATTGAATTAATTAATGAATGTGGTACATATTAATACACACTCCACTTACTCTTGTTGTGTAGGACAAATCAGGAATATATGCAATTGAATGTCAAGACTGCAACAGGAAATACATTTGGAAGACAATAAGAAATCTTGAAACATGCAACAAAGATACATCAAGTCAAAACAGCTGAAAAAATCTGCATAGGCACATCACTTTTGGGAAACACACCGTAATATCAAACTCTTGAAAGAGCTTTCGAATCCGTTTGAATCATCAACATGGGAGAATATCTACATTCACAAATCCCACCACACATTGATGAACATGGAGTTCCTCTCTAAGGGTTGCTTAACCAATCCAACAGAGGTCACCACAACCAACACACCTACAGCTTGGAATCCCCAAACAGTAGTGGTTCATCAGCTGAGGATGCGGGCAACAATTGTTGTAGTGCTCCATTTGGAATGTTCCCAGCATATCAAGAGAACAAGGAGTGTTGGAAACAAAATTCTTGTTTCTTTTTTCTCCACAAGTGGTTACTTGGCAACAGTTCTGCTCAAAAACCAGAAAACTGTTCTGCAAAATAGTACACAGAAGTTTGCCTTCTGAAACTGTTTGAAAAAATGAAAGGACAGGACTAAGGGTATTTTGTTGCATCATGAGCTTGAGTGCTAGGAACTGACTCATCCACCATATAGTCCCAATCTGACAGCAGCTTGAAGCTGTTGCTGTCCCAATACTTGTCTAGTGACCCTCGTATAACACACTAGATGTTTGAACTCTCCACTTTTTTACTACATAGAGTGCCATGCCCAGAAAAAGTTACCATTAGAAATTGTGAACATATATATATATATATATATATATATATATATATATATATATATATATATATATATATATATATATATATATATATCTCAGTTTTACCCATAATGTGAAGTTTTAACTCCACAGCTGGAGATGTGGGATGTGGAGATCCTGCAGGATGATCGTGGCAACCAGTTTCTGGAGACATCCGTCCCAAACTTCTCTGACAAGGAATTTTTGGAACACTTTAGGATCAGACGTGAAATTGTTCAAGATCTTTCCAAGCAGTTCCAAGAAAGTGATCAGTATAAACGCCATACTGGACAGTACGGCAAAATCTCTGCATTTAATCAGGTAATTATATTTATTGTTAGTGGAAGAGGACAGCTGTTGCCAGGACTAGTGTTGGTTTGAGCCAGTTGTACCACCTCTATACAGGGTGATTCAAAAATACTTTTACAAAATTTGGGCATAAAAACAAGAAACACTGTCCCAAAACCCTTCGTTCTAGATTTATTGAGGTTCAAAATGATATTACCATATTCTTTGGACCTTAAAGACACACTTTTTTACTTTCTCTACACGTACTATGTACATAGTGTATAGAGAAGGTATTGCATTCTACCCAAAAATTTGATACCGAGATTTAAACAGAAATATATGTTTTAGGGTCTCCTGTATCCAAAAAAAAAGCATTTTCAGAAAAATGTTCTGTGTGCGTGTTTGTGAACATGATAACTCAAAAACGAAAAGTCGGTAAAATACCAAACTTAGTATTTAGGTTTAGTATCTTCCAGGGATGCAACACACAGATTTTGAGAAAAATTCCTCCACCCCAAACTACCCTTTACATGGAACATTTTTCGAAAATTTTGATTTTTTAAAAAAGAGCTCTAATGATTTTGATTAAAATACCATAAATTAAAGATATTTACCTGACAAATAAAATGTATATCTTGAATTTTCTGGGAATAGCCTCTAAAGACTAGTTTATTCTGGATGAATTTGACATTTTGCATAACTGGTAAACCATAAGAGATGGACAAAAACTTACCACACAGTAAATGTAGAGCACATTAAAACACACAATTTATGTTATATACATTTTTTTTGAGTTGATCATTTTTGAGATATTCCTTGTTTTTAGTTTCAGCTTTGAAAAGCTTATACTTTTCTCGTACAGGAATTTGTCAACTTCTGTGCATACAAACAAAGGAACTTCAGTCACATAGCAACCAGCTTTTGACTATCACTTTAACCTAAGGTACTCCCTTATTTCCCTTCTTCTTACAAGTAAGCAAGGTATTTCTGCTAACTTTTTCTCAATTAACTTGAAGTAAATAAAAGCTTAAGCTTTTTAACAATAGTTTGCTGCAGAGATGTAGAGAAAGTGATGTGAATGGAGCACATCAGATTTTTTGTTATAAAATACTATCTAAAATTTAACTGCATCTTATGGCCCATAGTTCTCATGTGAAAATGAGCTAAATGTATCGGCAGTTTGAACAATTCATGGATCATTAGCAAGGGAATGTGGACCGTATACTTGCTACGTAATTGAGGTTGAACATGGTGTAAAGCAGCACGTGACAGACACACCCGACTAATAGCAGTTAAAGGAACATTTCCTCTTACAGCCCCTCTCTTTTATGTCCAGTTCCAATAGTAAGTGAACGTTGTGAAGTAGCAATGAACCTTAATGACAGACATACCCAACTAATAGCAGTTAAAGGAACATTTCCTCTCACAGCCCCTCTCTTTTATGTCCAGTTCCAGTAGCAAACTCTCATGTCGCTGTACAAGACATTCTCATACAGTGTTAGAAGTAGTGCAATATGCAAAACAGCACGGCAATAGCGCAGCCGAAAGGTATTTTGGGCCCCCCACCAACTGCAAAAAGTGAAAATGAAGTCTGAAGGATACTTATGGGAATAAAACCTTTATTATTTTTATTTAAAAATTTTCTTAACGAAATCATGTCTTGTGGTCTGAAAAATAAAGTAATCAAAACATTTTAAAGTGACACTTTATTCTATTTTTGGCATTGTCAGTTCCACACAAGCACTACTTATAGCAAATGTCCTCCTCTAGCAACTAGATACACATGTACTCGTCAAAGCTTGGAATGTCAAATATTCCGAGTCAGTGTCATATGATTTCACAGGCTTACAGTTTCGTCATCCAGGGTGTCTGCTGCATAAACCGGTGGTTTAAGATGCCTCCAAAAAATACAAATCCAAAGGATTGAGGTTGGGGAAATGTGCAGGCCATGGAACTGGTCCCCCTCTACCTATCCATGCTAGATACCAGCCAGTGAGACTGAAATGTGCTAGAGCCCCATCATGTTTATTCTTATTTGCAGAGACACATTTTCTAATAAGTCTGGGATAGTGTTCTGTAGACAACACTTGTAAGTAGTGCTGTGGGAATGTATTACACAAGTAACCATGGCAACACAAGGCGCAGGGTAAAATAGTCAAAGCCTTCTATGAATGAGTACACAAGTAAATTAAGTTATTAGGTTGGACCCAGAAAGCCATTGAAGGTGACTTTCATTAATAAATTGATGACACAAAAACGAAGTGTTTTAGAGCATATGTTTGTATGAACATATTTTCTTGTTTTGGAATCCATCCCGAAATGTGATAAAGGTATTTTTGAATCATCCTTTCAGCTCAATAATTTTTCGTACTCAAAAGTTTGAAGATGCTCTTTATACGAGGGTCATCTTATCTAAGTTAGTTTTGTAAACAATTCCTCAAACCTCCTTCTACAGTAACAACTTTCATTGGTGCCAATTGCTTGTGTTACTTAAGCGCAAGAGTAGATGTCAACACTGACTACAGTGAGTGTATGAGAGCATTCGTGGGGACTGCATAATGTACCTCAGTATTGATAATTAATCAACAACTGGGGTACTCAGGTAATACAATATCCTCAGAACTCTTTGACGCTGTATATCCCGGGAACTCTCGTCCTGGGTCCTCGCTGTGAGTAATTATGCTGAGACATGTTTTGTAAGTTTGAATTTGCTGCTGGATCTGTAACATTGGTCACGCTTACAGTTGGCTTTCTGTTTAGTGCCGAACCAATTGTTGAGATATTTTAAGCTTCTTTTCTGCGCTGAAGTTGTTTGTATTTCAGTTTTATAACCTGGTTATATTACGCATCAAGCAACTTTTAGCCTCACTGTTGGCGAGTATAAGAATCTGAATCCCCTGGCTTGGTTGGTAGGATCTTTTAGGAGAGAATAAATTTAAAAGTAATTTGGTATTTAAAACTTTTATTCGTGGAAATTGTTATAACGGCACGCGACTTGAACTGGTTTCTTTTACAGGAAATTGTGCCCCATATCTGCTTTATGGTATGTACTTACATAAATTATTGATGATAATACAATAGATGATTTTATATACAATTACTATAATATGAATATCGATTTCTGAGATAAATTTTTAGCGCCTGTGGCTACGTCTTCACTATTCAGAGACTGTACCGGAACTTTAAAAAATGTTCACTTCTAACATAAAGTTGAAGATAATTGTTTTTAGTATTGTAATATGTACATCACCATGGGGACGACAAATTTCCTTGTTCCCACATCACCACGGGGACGACAGATTTCCTTGTTCCCAATTTTCGTACAGTTTTATATGCTCCTAGTAATTAGAACTAATACATTTTAAATAAATGTCATGTTATTTATGGACGCTCTTTAACTGCTGTGGTTCTCAGCGTCCCATTCTGAATTGGGCGTGAAAGACGCTTAATTTTGCTCAGAGGCCTCTCAATCAGGCTTGAAGTTCTTTAACTGCTGTGGTTCTCAGCGCCCTATTCTAAATTGGGCGTGAAAGACGCTTAATTTTGCTCAGATACCTCTCAATCAGGCTTGAGGTTCTTTTACGTGCCGTAAATCTATGACACGGGACCAACGGCTTTACTGCCCTTCCAAAGGAAGCCGTGCTAAGGATTTTTACACCCGAAAAAATCCATCATCCTCTTCCGGGTTTGAACACGCAACCTTGGGTATATGAAGTCAGCATGGCAACCATTACACCACGGAGGGCAACTAATAAATTTGAATAATTTACATAATAATGTTTGTATAATTATGAACTTTGTTATTTGTTAAGCTTTGTTCTTCTCTTTTGTTACATTCTTAAACAAATTACAGCATCCAGTATCTCGTGATCTCTTTTGTTCTCCTTCTTCTCCTCCCATATTATATGTTTATTTAAATTTTATATGCTTAATATACTTTCCTACTTAGCTATTTTATACATAATAATGAAATATATTTATTACATAACCTTAGCTATGCTACTTACGTTAAACACACCTTTTTAAGCAGTTTTTGTGTGTATCATGAAGCGATGACATCATGTTGCAATTTCTTCACATACATTTCTTTGGCTTTTTAAGTGCCAAACAATATTGTTTTATGATTTTGTTAATACTGTTTTAGGGCAGTATAATTTTATTTTTAGTTGCCTATATTGCTTCAATGTTAAATTCTGCGTCATTTTGCAGCACTTCAATCTGGAGGGAGAGGACTTTCTGGAAAAAATTGTGACTGGAGATGAAATGTCAGTTAATTTTTACTTTCTATGTGCATATTGTATAGAGAAGGTCTTATATTGCACCCAAAAATTCAATACCAAGATTTCACTGCAAATATATGTTTTGAATCTTCCTGAATCCAAAAAAGGCATTTTTAGAAAAATCTGTGTGTGTTTGTCAGTGTCTGTGGGCAGCATAGCTCAACAACAAAAAGTCTGATAAATACCAAGCTTGATATTTAAGTTCAGTATCTTCCAAGGATGCAACATAAATATTTTTCCCCACCCCAACTACCCTTTACATAGAGAAAATTTTGATTTTTTCAGAAATGGCTGTAAATGGCTTGATTAAAATTTCATATATTTAACATATGACAAATATCACAAATAGAATGTATGTCTTGAATTTTTTGGGAATAACTTCAAAAGACCTCTTTATTCTGCATGAATTGTTCTGAATTGATAAACCATAAGAGATAGACAAAAACTTACTACACAGCAACTGTACATCTCTTTAAAACACACAATTTATGTGATATACTTTTTTCGTGGAGTTAATAGTTTTCAAGATATACCTTGTTATTTGTTTCAGTTTTAAAATACTTGAACTTTTCTCATACGGGAAGTTGTCAACTCCTGGCCATACAAAGAAACAGATTTGAATCGCATAGCAACCACATTTTAAAACATTAGACTGTCGATTGATGTTTGGAGGAATTTCGTAACAGTGACGGTCAAATTATATGTGTATTAATTTGTTGAGTTGGTTTTTTACCCATGAGGTTGAAAATGAAAGCATAGGCTTTCGCAACTAGTCCCTTATAATAACAAAGTAAGTGACGTACTGTTAAAAAACCAACTCAACAAATTAATACACATATAATTTGACTGTCGGTTTAGCCCAATGTATTCCCTTATTTCGTTTCTACTTACAAGGAAACAAGTAATAAGACAATTCCTGCTAATTTTTATTTTGATTATCATGAAGTTGACAGAAGAATAAGCTTTTTAAGAATAATATGTTACAGAGATCTAGAGAAAGTCATGTGAATGGAACACATTAGATTTTTTTTGAACTGGAATTGAAGATAGTCAATGAAATGGCTTCTCACAACCTCACTGAAGAAGAACAAATTTCTGGAGGGAAAGTTATGACAACAGTGTTTTGGGATGCTCTTGTTGATTTTATGGAGCAGGGATGTACAATAAATTCTGTCTCAAACATCAGTATCCTCAAAAAGTCTAAAGCACATCTTCAGCGAGTTTTCCCAACAAAATCCATGGCAGATGTTTTTCTTTGCATAAGAATGGGAAACCACACACATAAAGTGAATGTGAAAATTGCATGGGAAGTCTTGTCTTATTCCCCATATAGCCCTTACCTAGCACCATCCAGTGTTAATGTGGAGTGTGCCCGGATTCCTGGCAACCACAGAACCCAGTGTAACATCAGAAGCTTGTTGTATGCAGAGCAGTACTTTTGTGCTGGCATGCAGAGTGGTCAGCTCTCCTTGGATAGTTGTGAAACAGTGTTAAGAGCGCACATTGCAACTGCTGGTCAGTCTTGCAGACATCCCTGTGGACATTAACCAGGTTGTTTACCTGATTAAATGTAAAATTGTTTTCATCTTTTCAATAGCTTCAGTTTTATGTTTTGTATTTGCCTGGCCAACTAGCTGTTTTAAATTTTGCATGGACTCTTTTCTCAAGGGGATTAATGTAAGGATTGACTTGCTACTGAATAATATAACAAGTATCTTGTCAAATGAATGTTTGTATAAAATATTAGTTATTTTCTATATGTACTGTATGTACCGTCGAGGTATTCAAATATATCACAGTGATGTATATTCCTTCTTTTCCGATCTTGCTCATCTCTAAGTAAACTTTTTCAAACAACAAAAGACAGGAGACAATCTATTATTGACTCATTTATTCGATCATTATTGATATTCATAAACATTTGTTCATCGTTTATATTATAATACAAGGTAAAGGTAATAAAATAAAATTGCATGGTTATACAATAATTTTCTGTTGCAGTTTTTAAATGTTTATCAAAGGTAGCCTTTCAAATGAGAGTTTAGTTATGTTTATCCCTGTTTTTGCATTATTTCTCAAAAATATTTTTCTAAATTTACCTATCTGTGGGTTTTGCTGTAATTACCTTTTTACTTTCTCTACATATACCATGTACTTAGTGTATAGACAAGGTATTGCATTCCACCCAAAAATTTGATACTGATATCTCACTGGAAATGGACATAAGCATTTTTAGAATAAGGTCTCTGTGTGTCTGTGAACATAACTCAAAAACAAAAAATCTGTAAAACACCAAACTTGGTATATAGGTTTAGTATCTTCCAGGAATGTGACAAAGATTTTGAAGACAATCCTCCCACCCCAAACTACCCTTTACATGGAAAAATGTTTGGAGATTTTGATTTTCTCAAAAACAGCTCTTAACGATTTTGATTAAAGTATCATATTAAAGTTATTTACATAATAAATTAAAAGTATATCTTGAATTTTCTGGGAATAGCCTCTGAATACCTCTATATTCTGGATGTATTATGCTGGATTTTACATCACTGGTAAACCATAAGAGATAGACAAAAATTTAGATCTTGTTGAAAAACACAGTTTGAGTCATATACATTTTTTCCATGGAGCTGAGCATTTTTGAGATATTCCTTGTTATTGGTTTCAGTTTTAAAATACTTAAAATGTTCACATACAGGAATTTGTCAATTCCTGGCAATGCTAAGAAACATGGCAACCAGCTTTTAAAAGATCTTGAACAGCATGTAGTAGACAAAAGAATAAACTTTTTAACAATAATTTTATACAGAAATATAGAGAAAGTTACTTGAAGGGAACACCTCAGATTTTTATACATTGAATTTTACTTTTATGATATTTTTTATTCATGTTTATCTCTGACTTTTGCTAAGAATGCTGATGAAGTAGTTGAGCGCACTAACCATCATCAGATTAGCATATGTTTGGTCTCATCGCTTCTGAAGCAAGACCATGCCCCAAAACAATCTCTTTGTTCTGTTATAAAGATCTATATTTTCCATGTGAATGAAACACCTCACATTTGTGCTGGTGAAATGTTAACCGGCAGAAAGAGTGAGGACTGTATGCTTTTGTCTCAGGTGCTGATCTTCCTGTGGTACCTTGGTCAGCAGACGTCACCTTTCAGAGACATTGTTGATAAATTTGGTATCACAATCAGCTCGTTGCATAGGATCATACAGAGAGTGGTGATGTTTCTGAGCAGTTTGTCGCCGCAGATAATTACCTGGCCACATCAAGACGAAATATCCCACATAACAGAGTGTTTCAGAAACTCTGGTTTCCCTGGTGTCGCGGGCATTATCGGCATAACACACATCAGGATAGCTAAGCCAGAAAATGATCCAGACTCGTACTTGAATAGCAAAGGATTCTATTCAATACAGGTAAGGTTGTTTCAATTTATTAACCATAACAAAATATCAGCTTTGTCGGTTAAATATACAAATAACTTATACACATTAATGAGAACTAAAAGTATAACATGTTACATCATAACATGGTTTAATGATTTCAAAATATAATACATATGCATAACAAAATTAGTTAACTGGACAGTTTCTGGCAACTCATTTATGGGATAAAACCAATCTGTTCAATTCTTTCCTAAGTACAGTCTTAAACAATGAGGGAAGTTTATTATATGTCAGTATTGTGTGCACTTTCTCTAGCCCCATAAGTACAGTCTTAAACAATGAGGGAAGTTTATTATATGTCAGTATTGTGTGCACTTTCTTACTTTCTCTGACTCCATAAGTACAGTCTTAAAGAATGAGGGAAGTTTATTATATGCCATTGTATGCACTTTCTTACTTTCTCTGACTCCATAAGTACAGTCTTAAAGAATGAGGGAAGTTTATTATATGCCATTGTGTGCACTTTCTTACTTTCTCTGGCTCCATAAGTACAGTCTTAAAGAATGAGGGAAGTTTATTGTGTGCACTTTCTTACTTTCTCTAGCCCCATAAGTACAGTCTTAAAGAATGAGGGAAGTTTATTATATGTTATTGTGTGCACTTTCTCTGGCCCCATAAGTACAGTCTTAAAGAATGAGGGAAGTTTATTGTGTGCACTTTCTTACTTTCTCTGGCTCCATAAGTACAGTCTTAAAGAATGAGGGAAGTTTATTATATGTCATTATGTGCACTTTCTTACTTTCTCTGGCTCCATAAGTACAGTCTTAAAGAATGAGGGAAGTTTATTGTGTGCACTTTCTTACTTTCTCTGGCTCCATAAGTACAGTCTTAAAGAATGAGGGAAGTTTATTATATGTCAGTATTGTGTGCACTTTCTCTGGCCCCATAAGTACAGTTTTAAAGAATGAGGGAAGTTTATTATATGTCAGTATTGCGTGCACTTTCTCTAGCCCCATAATTACAGTCTTAAAGAATGAGGGAAGTTTATTATATGTCATTATTGTGTGCACTTTCTTACTTTCTCTAGCCCCATAAGTACAGTCTTAAAGAATGAGGGAAGTTTATTATATGTCATTATTGTGTACACTTTCTTACTTTCTCTAGCCCCATAAGTACAGTCTTAAAGAATGAGGGAAGTTTATTATATGTCATTATTGTGTGCACTTTCTCTGGCCCCATAAGTACAGTCATAAAGAATGAGGGAAGTTTATTATATGTCATTGAGTGCACTTTCTCTAGCCCCATAAGTACAGTCTTAAAGAATGAGGGAAGTTTATTATATGTCATTATTGTGTGCACTTTCTTACTTTCTCTAGCCCCATAAGTACAGTCTTAAAGAATGAGGGAAGTTTATTATATGTCATTACTGTGTGCACTTTCTTACTTTCTCTAGCCCCATAAGTACAGTCTTAAAGAATGAGGGAACTTTATTGTGTGCACTTTCTTACTTTCTCTGGCCCCATAAGTACAGTCTTAAAGAATGAGGGAAGTTTATTGTGTGAACTTTCTTACTTTCTCTAGCCCCATAAGTACAGTCTTAAAGAATGAGGGAAGTTTATTATATGTCATTATTGTGTGCACATTCTCTGGCCCCATAAGTACAGTCATAAAGAATGAGGGAAGTTTATTATATGTCATTGAGTGCACTTTCTCTAGCCCCATAAGTACAGTCTTAAAGAATGAGGGAAGTTTATTATATGTCATTGTGTGCACTTTCTTACTTTCTCTAGCCCCATAAGTACAGTCTTAAAGAATGAGGGAAGTTTATTATATGTCATTATTGTGTGCACTTTCTTTCTTTCTCTAGCCCCATAAGTACAGTCTTAAAGAATGAGGGAAGTTTATTATATGTCATTATTGTGTGCACTTTCTTACTTTCTCTAGCCCCATAAGTACAGTCTTAAAGAATGAGGGAAGTTTATTATATGTCATTATTGTGTGCACTTTCTCTAGCCCCATAAGTAGAGCCTTAAAGAATGAGGGAAGTTTATTATATGTCATTACTGTGTGCACTTTCTTACTTTCTCTGACTCCATAAGTACAGCCTTAAAGAATGAGGGAAGTTTATTATATGTCATTATTTTGTGCACTTTCTCTAGCCCCATAAGTACAGTCTTAAAGAATGAGGGAAGTTTATTATATGCCATTATTGTGTGCACTTTCTCTGACTCCATAAGTACAGTCTTAAAGAATGAGGGAAGTTTATTATATGTCATTATTTTGTGCACTTTCTCTAGCCCCATAAGTACAGTCTTAAAGAATGAGGGAAGTTTATTATATGTCAGTATTGTGTGCACTTTCTCTGACTCCATAAGTACAGTCTTAAAGAATGAGGGAAGTTTATTATATGTCAGTATTGTGTGCACTTTCTCTGACTCCATAAGTACAGTCTTAAAGAATGAGGGAAGTTTATTATATGTCAGTATTGTGTGCACTTTCTCTGACTCCATAAGTACAGTCTTAAACAATGAGGGAAGTTTATTATATGTCATTATTGTGTGCACTTTCTCTGGCCCCATAAGTACAGTCTTAAAGAATGAGGGAAGTTTATTATATGTCATTATTGTGTGCACTTTCTCTGACTCCATAAGTACAGTCTTAAAGAATGAGGGAAGTTTATTATATGCCATTATTGTGTGCACTTTCTCTAGCCCCATAAGTACAGTCTTAAAGAATGAGGGAAGTTTATTATATGTCAGTATTGTGTGCACTTTCTCTAGCCCCATAAGTAGAGCCTTAAACAATGAGGGAAGTTTATTATATGTCATTATTTTGTGCACTTTCTCTAGCCCCATAAGTACAGTCTTAAAGAATGAGGGAAGTTTATTATATGTCATTATTGTGTGCACTTTCTCTGACTCCATAAGTACAGTCTTAAAGAATGAGGGAAGTTTATTATATGCCATTATTGTGTGCACTTTCTCTAGCCCCATAAGTACAGTCTTAAAGAATGAGGGAAGTTTATTATATGTCAGTATTGTGTGCATTTTCTCTAGCCCCATAAGTAGAGCCTTAAACAATGAGGGAAGTTTATTATATGTCATTATTGTGTGCACTTTCTCTAGCCCCATAAGTACAGTCTTAAAGAATGAGGGAAGTTTATTATATGTCATTGTGTGCACTTCCTCTGACTCCATAAGTAGAGCCTTAAACAATGAGGGAAGTTTATTATATGTCAGTATTGTGTGCACTTTCTCTGGCCCCATAAGTACAGTCTTAAACAATGAGGGAAGTTTATTATATGTCAGTATTGTGTGCACTTTCTTACTTTCTCTGACTCCATAAGTACAGTCTTAAAGAATGAGGGAAGTTTATTATATGCCATTGTATGCACTTTCTTACTTTCTCTGACTCCATAAGTACAGTCTTAAACAATGAGGGAAGTTTATTATATGTCATTATTGTGTGCACTTTCTCTGACTCCATAAGTACAGTCTTAAAGAATGAGGGAAGTTTATTATATGTCAGTATTGTGTGCACTTTCTCTGGCCCCATAAGTACAGTTTTAAAGAATGAGGGAAGTTTATAGTGTGCACTTTCTTACTTTCTCTGGCTCCATAAGTACAGTCTTAAAGAATGAGGGAAGTTTATTATATGTCAGTATTGTGTGCACTTTCTCTGGCCCCATAAGTACAGTTTTAAAGAATGAGGGAAGTTTATTATATGTCAGTATTGTGTGCACTTTCTCTAGCCCCATAATTACAGTCTTAAAGAATGAGGGAAGTTTATTATATGTCATTATTGTGTGCACTTTCTTACTTTCTCTAGCCCCATAAGTACAGTCTTAAACAATGAGGGAAGTTTATTATATGTCATTATTGTGTGCACTTTCTCTGACTCCATAAGTACAGTCTTAAAGAATGAGGGAAGTTTATTATATGTCAGTATTGTGTGCACTTTCTCTAGCCCCATAAGTAGAGCCTTAAACAATGAGGGAAGTTTATTATATGTCAGTATTGTGTGCACTTTCTCTAGCCCCATAAGTAGAGCCTTAAACAATGAGGGAAGTTTATTATATGTCATTGTGTGCACTTCCTCTGACTCCATAAGTAGAGCCTTAAACAATGAGGGAAGTTTATTATATGTCATTATTTTGTGCACTTTCTCTAGCCCCATAAGTAGAGCCTTAAACAATGAGGGAAGTTTATTATATGTCATTATTTTGTGCACTTTCTCTAGCCCCATAAGTACAGTCTTAAAGAATGAGGGAAGTTTATTATATGTCATTATTGTGTGCACTTTCTCTGACTCCATAAGTACAGTCTTAAAGAATGAGGGAAGTTTATTATATGCCATTATTGTGTGCACTTTCTCTAGCCCCATAAGTACAGTCTTAAAGAATGAGGGAAGTTTATTATATGTCAGTATTGTGTGCACTTTCTCTGGCCCCATAAGTACAGTCTTAAAGAATGAGGGAAGTTTATTATATGTCATTATTGTGTGCACTTTCTTACTTTCTCTGGCCCCATAAGTACAGTCTTAAAGAATGAGGGAAGTTTATTATATGTCATTATTGTGTGCACTTTCTCTAGCTCCATAAGTAGAGCCTTAAAGAGTGAGGGAAGTTTATTATATGTCTTTATTGTGCACTTTCCTACTTTCTCTACCCCATATATACAATGCACATAGTGGATAGAGAAGTTATTGTGTTGCACCCAAAAAATTTATACAGAGATTTCACCAGAAATATATGTTTGGAGTTCCCTGAGTCGGAAAAATACTTTTTTAGAAAAAGGTCCATATGTGTGTCAACAGCATAGCTTAAAAACAAAAAGTGTGTTAAATACCAAACTTGGTATTTAGGTTTAGTGTCTTCCAAGGATAATTTTGATTAAAATACTGTATAATAAAGTTATTTATATCGCAAATTAAATGTATATCTTGAATTTTCTGGTAATAGTGTCTGAAGACCTCTTTATTCTGAATGAATTTGGCTTAACTGCTAAATCACAAAAGAGACAAAAACATACTGCACAAAAAATGTAGATCTCATCAAAGTATACAATTTATGTTCTTTACATTTTTGTTTCGGAGGCAACTGTTTTCAATAGAGATCAATTGTAAAGTAGGAAGTGTTCATATTTCTTTTTTCTACTCCTGGACATGCAAAGAAACGAATTGCAATGACAATCACTAAACAACAGCTTTTAAAACATTTGACTATCGCTTTAGCCTAGTGTATTCCTTTAGTGACCTTCTACTTATAAGGAAGTAAGTAATAAGAACATTCTGCTAATGTGTATCTCAATTAGCATTGTTTAGAAAGAAGAATAATCTCTTGTAAGAAGTTTGTAGAGTAGCTACAAGAAAGAAAATCATGTGAGTGTATCACATCAGATTTTTTGGATAAAGTTCTTTTATGTCCTGTAATGTGAAGCTTTGATTTACTTTTACTATTATGGTTATGAATTTTGCTATTTGTGACAAAATGATTTAGTTTATTATGTGTGAACATAAAGGTAACAGATGTAAGGTGTACAGCTTGTATTGACATTATACCATACAATCATTCACATCGAAAATCAATAGTAGACACCGAAACTGTATAGGCTCACGTGCAAACATAGAAGCTTGCACCAAATGTAGGAATCGACCAATAAGAACACTGCTCGGTGTTGTTAAAATGGCTTCTCTCTCATTTCACTTAGTAGGTTATGAAAATCTGCCCCATTAATTCGTCTCTTGATTAAGGAGATTAATCCATGATTAGACAACCGTCTTTAAAATATAAAACAAAGCAAATTTGGTACTCTAGTTTGCATGTGCCACACTCTGTCTGCACCAGTCACTTGTTTTAATTTCTGATTGGTTATTGCCTAAGTTAACGTTTGTCATGCTCATGGTGCATTTAATTCTGCATCTACATTCTACGCCAGTGCGTCTACAGTTAATTTTTAATGTGAATGGCAAAACAGATCCGTCTTAACTTCTAGATAATACATCAACATTATTATCAACCCAAACTGCAAGAAATTTAATTTTATTTGAAAAGGTTACTAAATTGTTGTGTAAGTAAACCAGTTTTTACTTCTGAACCCTATTAATATGGGAATATAGTTTTCAATGCCAATAATATCTCATAGACAGATGGAACCTCAAAGAAAATCTTGGTATTAAATTTTTGGGTTGGATACAATACCTTCTCTACTTACTATCGACATAGTCTGTGTAGAGAAAGTGTAGCTTGTGGTTGAAATTCACTCAGTAATGTCCTGTTCGATTTTTTCACATCTTATGATGAAATACGTCCTTAAAAAGGATAGAAAAACAAATTATTTTCGGTAGGTTTGTTTTGTTTTTTTTTTTCTACATAAACTACTTTTAACTTGATACACTTTTCCCAGCATTTATCCAACTGTTTTTAGCCTTCCAAAAAGTAGCATTTTGTAAGGTCCTCAAAATTGGCATCTGTTTGGGAGATGACCTCTTTGTTATACATGAATCGTTTTCCACCAAGCCACTTTTTCAAGTTTGGAAATATAAAATAGAAGATGCAGTGGACTAAATCTGGGAATACGATGGACGTTGTAGTAATTTGAACCTTAATTGTACAATGTTTGCCATGGAAACTGCGCAGGTGCACACCCTTGATGGAAGAGAATTCTTTTCTTTGCCAGATGAGGGCATGTTTTTCTTGATTTCTCTTTTCAACCAGTGGAATAATGATGAATAATACTCTTCATTTATGTTTCTTTCTTTCTGCAAGTAACAATGTAGATGATTCCGCATGCATCCCAAAAATCTGTGGCCATCACCTTGTCTGCAGATTTCCCGTTTTCGGAGCTGGTTTACCTTTATAAATCCACTGTTTCGACTCTACTTTTGTCTCTGGAGTGAGGTAGTGTATCCACAGTTATGTATCAATGCAGAAGGTCATTAGGACTGCAATGGAAAAGTGCTGACTGTACCACACTATTGCGTTTATTCTTCATTGAGAGCAAATGCAGCACTGAGACCTTTCTTAGACCTAATTTTTAGTGACAAATTGAGAACACTGCACCTTGTGATACGCCTGTGGCCTCTACTATTTTGCGAACTTTGATTTTTTGCTGAACCATAGAACCATATTCTGGATTTTGTCAATTTCAGAGGAAGTCACTTCTGCTGGATGTCTGGAACAATGTTCATTATTTGTGGAGGTACAACTGTAAATTGTTGCAAACGCAGGAGCAGATGTATCATGAACTTCATCCAACTCAGCTTTTAACTCTTTCAGTGTTTAGCCTTTTAAATAGAAGTGTTTAATCACTTCACGAAACTTGTTTTATTCCATATTTCTACAGATGCACAAGATTGATTCAATCGCCTACAGCAAAGAAGCCACATGATGGATATATCTGAAACTTTAACTGCCATCTAGTGAGAGATGATGGTTAATAAATACAATCTCTTTCTGATGTTACACGCACAAGATTGTTGATTCAATCGCCTACAGCAAAGAAACCACATGATGGATATAGCTGAAACTTTAACTGCCATCTAGTGAGAGACGATGGTTAATAAATACAATCTCTTTCTGATGTTACACGCACAAGATTGTTGATTCAATCGCCTACAGCAAAGAAACCACATGATGGATATAGCTGAAACTTTAACTGCCATCTAGTGAGATACGATGGTTAATAAATACAATCTCTTTCTGATGTTACACGCACAAGATTGTTGATTCAATCGCCTACAGCAAATAAACCACATGATGGATACAGCTGAAACTTTAACTGCCATCTAGTGAGAGACGATGGTTAATAAATAGAATCTCTTTCTGATGTTACACGCACAAGATTGTTGATTCAATCGCCTACAGCAAATAAGCCACATGATGGATATAGCTGAAACTTTAACTGCCATCTAGTGAGAGACGATGGTTAATAAATACAATCTCTTTCTAATGTTACACGCACAAGATTGTTGATTCAATCGCCTACAGCAAATAAGCCACATGATGGATATAGCTGAAACTTTAACTGCCATCTAGTGAGAGACGATGGTTAATAAATAGAATCTCTTTCTGATGTTACACGCACAAGATTGTTGATTCAATCGCCTACAGCAAATAAGCCACATGATGGACATAGCTGGAACTTTAATTGCCATCTAGTAAGAGACGACGGTTACTCATGTTGCAAGTGTAATTTCTTTGATTTTCTAAGGACGTGTTGAATGTCTCTAGTAGTTAGAAGAATGAGCTTTTGTAAGAATAGTTTGTTTGCAGAACTAGTACAGATGATTACGTAATCAAAGCTCAAAACTTTCATTTAGTGAAATCTTTTAACAGTGAGTTGAAATTTTAAACTCTTTACAATTCTCCACTTGCATGTTGATCTTTTTAAGACTAGTTTTAGGGAACATCCTTCCCATCTTCAGTTAATTTGTTGACTGCTGCTCCTGTTCCACTGAGAGTTGTGCTGCCATCTCTTGATAACGTCATTTACGGCGGAAATCTCAAAATTCATGAGATTTGCTTCATGTTTATGAATAAAGATGTTTACTTCCCAAGGTTATTTTAAGTGTTTAATGAATTTTATTTCTGCTTCTATATTATGATTCTCTGCCCAAAAAATGGTGGGCAATGGCGGACTTGAATCGGATGTTTTTCATGTGTTCCAGATTTCTCCTCGTTTCTCTAATGTATTTTTTGCTGCAATCTTGGCAGTTCATTTGGTAAATGCTGGATAATTTTGTTTCTAGTGTGGTATCTTTCAAAGGGTGGTTTAATAAATTTCTGATGTATCAGGTTTTTATGATTTATTATTTTTATTATTTATCTCTAAATAATTTTCTAAATTTTCAGAAGTATCTTGGATGGAAAGTAAATTTACCGTAATTGTGTGTGGATTTTTTAGTTTTACCAAAGTGATCGTTTCATTCTGCATTTTATCTTATCAATGGAGTGAACTGAAATTATTCAATTTTGCTACATCTTGTAAATGTGTATTCCCCCTGTGTGACTCAAGATGGCATATTGATGTGGTTTTGGGTTGAATTGATTGTATTTGATGTAGTTGTCTTCATATGTTGGTTTTCTATAGATTCCAAATTCTAGTTTGTTGTGGTTCCTGATTATTATTTTGGAATCTATAGGAAAGAAACACAGATGGAAAAATACATAATTAACAACAGCTACAACCCAATTTCACACAAACACGTCTTGATCAACAACCTTGCAATCAGTCTGGTAAACTTACCATTAAGTGAAATGGAATACAAATTAGAAGTTAATAAAATCATAGAAGTTGCACAAAAGAATGGCTACATAGAACATTTGGTAGAGAAGAAGATTAATAAATTCATGAAACAGAAGAAAGTAAAAGAAATTAGCACTCTAAAAAGAATGAAAGCAGAAACCAGCTACAAAAAATTCACTTTGGCACACCAAAAATTTGAAAAGATTTTCAAAAAATGGAACATGAAGTTAGCCCCAGTTAATAAGCACAGTTTAAAAAACCACCTCCATACAAACACAAAAGATGAAATCTTCCCATTGAAACAATCAGGGAAATCAGCTGCAGGGAATGTGAAAAGGTATAAATAGGGAAAACAAAACAAAACATTGGACAACGTTTTAAAGAACACATGAAACATTTAAAATACAAACAGACAGATAATTCAGCTGTAGCAAATCATTTTTGCACTCAAAACCATAATTTTCACAGTAAGTCCAAGTTATTAAAATTAGTGCAGAATCCAATTGGATTAACAGTTTGGGAAAATCTATTCATTTTAAAAAACAAAAACAAGGTCATAAATTTTGACATACCACAAACAAATGGACTCATCTCAAAATTCATCTTATGGAAGGGACACCTCCACAGGCTGATACCACGAGTTGATGAGTGAATCTCCATTGAAAATGGTGGCAACAACCACCTAAACATGTCCGAAGTAAGTTACTTTATTTGAAGAGTGAAGTTTGAGTGTAATCTATGTTTTTACTCGTATTTGACACTAAATGTGTTTACGTTTAACCCAATCTCAACAACACTGTCATCAACTTCCAAAATAAAAAGGGCAGTTATATATTTGTATTTGAGCTTTGAACTTTATTGATCTCTCCTGTGAATGCAACAGTTTAACTAGCTTCTCTGGTATAATGGCCACATATTGAAAGTAATGTTGTTATAAGGTTACTCAGCAACAGGTCTGCCAGAAAGGGATCTGCTGGTTGTGGCCAGTATGACACTATCAGTTGAGTCTACTTGTAGTTTGTCGTTGTGAAATTCTCTACATTAAGAGTGTACATACCTTGCAGATTCCCTTTGTTGCACTGGCTAAGCTCGTTCTAGTAGACCAGGAGTTGTGTCTTACTCAGGGGGGGGGGAAAGAATGACAAAGGTGTGTAACACTTTTGGCAGACTCAAATAAAAGAGAAATGTCCTTTATTGGTAAATTGTTGTTACGCACTGACCCTACGAGCAACTCCCGACATAACCAATGAAGTAGTTTTAAGTGCTAATTCCACTTTTATGGAGTTGTTGTATCTTTACACTCGTCACCATAATCTTGAGTTTCTCGGTCCGCATAACATTTAGGGTAATAATTGCTCGTCTGATTAACTTATAAAACACTGTTTTCCTACAATGTACGCCACGCAGTTTCTTAGTCACCTTTCTTATACATGTTTTCCTACATTGTGTGTCTTACTCTATGAGCCTGATCATTTATATAGTAAAAGGTCCGAGTATAGCCCTCCTTTTTGATTGGCTGGAAAAAGGCACATAAAGTGGCATTGTCACGTGACTATCAGGGATTTTTCTTTATTTTACACCCACGTGATCTTGTTCTACAATGAGAAATTCCCTTTTTCCAGATTAAATGAAGGTGAACCTTTTTTCCTGTAAAGGGTCGTTACTTGTGTCCCTGATGCACTAAAATTTGTGTTATTTTTAACAAAGTGCATATCCCTGAAGAATACAAAGGGAGTTTCTACACGCCATGGTACCGTGTTCTACTGAGCATATATTTCTTATGTTAAATATTACAAACGAATGATTAAACTAATAATATATGCGTCGTGCTAAAATACTGTCGCATGGTAATGCTGTTTTAGGTCACAAAGTCACATGACAGTTTGTGTTTTATATTTCAGATGCAAGCCGTGATTGACCACAATATGAAGTTCCGAGATGTGTTCCTAGGATATCCAGGTTCAGCTCCTGACAGTAAGGTTTTCCAGGAGTCTCCATTATCAAGCAGCCTTGAGGAAAAGTGTGGAGAGTATTATCTGCTAGGAGACAGTAGATACCCTCTAAAGAGAAATCTGCTGACACCGTTCACAGATAATGGGGACCTCACATCACCGCAAGTGCATTTCAACGAAGAGCTGTTGAGGATTGTGTGTATTGTTGAGCAAGCATTTGTGTTGATGAAAGAGAAGTTCAAGCAACTGGGGCACGTCAAACTGAGAAGCATCTTCCTCATTGTTGACCTTGTACGAGCTGCGTGTGTGCTGCACAACCTGGCTGTGGTGGACAGCGCAGGAGTAAAGTGATACATTGTGTTGATGAAAGAGAAGTTCAAGCAACTGGGGCACGTCAAACTGAGAAGCATCTTCCTCATTGTTGACCTTGTACGAGCTGCGTGTGTGCTGCACAACCTGGCTGTTGATGACAATATTGAGGCGTGTTGCTCCCGCAGGCCGTATTATAAAGAACTTTCCGGTTCACTTACCCTGCTGCCTGCTAAAGTCTAGATATATGAGGCATTTTCAGATAGTAAGTAGCATTTTGAAAAAAAAAAAAAAAAAAGTAAACTTTTTTTTTAATAGCACCTTAAACAATGTGTTTACTTAATTTGAAACACTTGTCGTAGCGGATATCAGCTTTTCTAAAGTTGCTGCCATGTCATTGTTGTCTTTGACAACTCTTTAATTTGATTTTCTTTTCCTTCTCATGGGATGAGGAATTGTGTTAAACATTTGAAATGTTTACAGCAAACAGAAAACACAACGTAGAGCAACTCAGTGCACAAGGAACACTGGTGTGAAATGAAGTAGTACTTACTTTCCGAACACACCTTGACCTTATATTACAGTTTCTTTCTAGATTTAAAAAGTTTCCACAAATTGAAAATAATTTGCATTCTTTCATTTACAAAAGAGCTCTGTTTCACTCTATTACAACATGAGGAACATACCTGAAACCTCGCCACATTGCAATGCTTTTTACTTTCTCTACTGAGTAAATATAAAACATGTCAAAAATTTGATACCGACATTTCACTGGAAGTACACTCTTTAGGATCCCCTGTATCCAAAAAAAAAAGGCATTTTGTGTGTGTGTGTGTGCAATAACTCAAAAATGAAAAGGCAGTCATACCATAAACTTTAGGTTCAGCATCTTTGAAGGATGTAACACAAAGACTTTCAAGAAAATACCCCCACCTCAAACTACCCTTTATATACAAAAAATTTTGAAATTTGTAATTTTCTCAAAATGGCTCTTAGCGATTTTGAGTAAAATACCATATATTAAAGATACTTGTATGTTGAATTTTCGGGGAATAGCCATTGGTTTAGTTTGGTGTTTCAGTTCTACTTATAAGGAACTAGGTAACAAAATGCAGCATTTGCATGTTGTTTTATATCTTACAAACAACAAAAGCCAGTTGTCAGGCAATTAACAACAATGGCTAAGATTATGGAGCTGACATTATTGTGACGTCACTGCCGCAAGTGTCAGTTGTTAGTATGTAATGTATTTATTTGTAAAAGAATGAGTGAATTTTCTTATGTGGTATTGTTGGTTATGTTATTCAGTTTGTAACTTGGAAGATATTTGCATGTAACTTGCTGATCTAGAAACCCATGACAGCTTCTTGCATTGTGAATGGTGTTTCCTTGCATGTGCGCTTATGCTATGTTACGTCTGCGCTTGCATCTCATTGTGAATGCAACATTACTCGTACAGAACGAAAACATTCTATACAATGCTGCTTACATAATCTCATACAATTCAGAAGATTCCATATTCATGACATTCAAATCATCCGTCATTTTATGGATTGATACCAGCTTTCAGAGACATAGCCTACTTGAACGAGACCTTGGACGCACAAACCAGCATTGGCTACATTGGAGAACTATAATTTTATAACACTGAGTTTTTACTGTTAACACTACTCCAATCTGGTAAAAGACATACTTTTAGCATCAACTGTCTAAAAAGTAGATTCTGGAAACTTTTTGAACCTAGTTAAATATTGACTTTAGTAACACATTTCCACCAGTAATATGTTTAATTGCTTAGAACATGTTTCAGAAGTACTGTTGCTTCCTTTATCAACTTTTCTACTACCAGTGACATGATAGGGTTACCTCTGGTGTTGGATTTGGCAACTTCTGGACAAGGATGTCTCCATGCGGGATTTTGAAATTCATCATATGTTTCAAATAATAAGAAATATTTTAGACAGTGGAGCACCATAAGTTAAATGAATTGAGTTACCTTTTTACACTTTTTGCTCCACTTTGTCTTCGTTTGGGAAGACTGGTTTCAGGGCATCTTCAGTTCTGAGCTTGACTGATACTATTTACTACAGGTGGTTATGGTACCCTCTACTCTTGTCCACAGGATGGGGACCTCAAAATTCATAAAGGAATCTTCTTCCTTGTGATAAAGATGTTCTTTATCAACTCTATTTCTTCCTTTATGTTATCATTTTGATGTGACTTGTACCTAATGCTTCTTTTATCCTATTTCCAAATTTTGTTTTATTTTCCCGATATAAATCTTGTTGCAGTCTCGGCAGCTCATTTTATAAATCCCTGAGTTTTTAGCTTGTGGTGTGGTATCTTTCAGAGGGTAATAAAATGTGTAAAGAAACCTTTGGAACAACATGTTTATCACCAAGCAAGAAGATTCCCCATCCTGTTGACAAGAGTACAACCACCTGTTGTATGTCAACCTCACAACTGAAGAAAGGCTTAAGGAACCCTGAAACCAGTCTTCCCAAACAAAGGAAAAGTGGAACAAAGAGATTTAAATGATCAAATGTTTCTGCTGTTGCAGATGTGGGTACTGTGCCAACTTGTGATTTTCTCTCTAGAAACGCCACTCCTAAGATATTCCTGCTGCTCTATTTTCTGTTGCAGTTTTTTAATGTAAAACATTTTTAATTGAGAAATTATTTGTGGGTGCTCAAGTAACACATAACCTAAAAACAAAACCCTCATGTTTTACTTTCTCTACACGTACTATGCATAGAGGAGCTATTGTATTGCACCCAAAAATTTGATACTGAGATTTCACCAGAAATACATGTTTTAGGGTCCCCTGTATCCAAAAAAAGCATTTTTAGAAAAAGCTCTGCATGTCTCTGTGAACATGACTCAAAAACGAAAAGTCGGTAAAATACCAAAATATCTTTGCAACACAAAGATTTTGAGAAAAATCTCCCCACCCCAAACTACCCTTTATATGGAAAAAATTTTGATTTTCTTTAAAATAATTATATTAATGATATTTATACAGCAAATAAAATATATATATATCTGGAAGTGTCCTCTAAAGACCTCTTTATTCTGAATTAATTTTGTGCAACTGTAAGACATAGACTAAAACTTACTACACAAAAAAATTTAGATCATGTTAAAACATGCACTTTTTTTATGAAATTGACCATTTCTGAGATACTGCTTGTTTTTTGTTTCATATTCAAAACACTTACATTTTCTCACACAGAAAGTTGTCAACTCCTGGATCTGAATAGAAACAGATTTCAACCTCAACCAGTTTTTAAAACATTTGAGTGTCACTTTAACCTATGGTACTCTCTTATTTCGCTTCTACTTACAAGGAAGTAAGTAATAAGACTATTTCTGCTAATTTTTTCTTGATTGAAATAGAAGAATATGCTTTTTAAGAATAATTTGTTACAGCAATGTAGAGAAAGTGATGTGAATGCCAGAGCCGGGAATTGAATACAGTTCTGCGACTCTGCTCTATGTGACAACATGTTCACAGTACTGAGCTGAACCAAATATCTTAAAACTAAAGTACAAATTAACTCACCTGGAAATGGTGATCCATCAGGTATCACATTACTTCTCATTTAAATCTTGCAATTAATTTTATGGTTTTTTTAGCCATTCCAACCAACCGGTTTATCTCACTTCAGAGAACAGCCTTGCCTTCATATCTGCTCTATTATATTGATAATGATCCTCCTATCATTGAATTTTTCTGCTGCTGCTTCTAATAATAACAAATTATTAGCAATGTAATTTAAATATAGGAGGAGCATCTTCATTTGTTGTTTGGAGTTTAGTGCTCCTCCCTGTCGTGTTGCTAATAAATTAATCACTTGACCTCTTCAAGATCTCAAGACTGTTTTCTTTCCTCATGAACATTTACAAAACAGTGAAGTCTGCCTTTGATTTCTCTTAGTGAAAACTACAAAGGAAACTTTTCCTACACTTTATACATAAATCATTGTACATTCTAAGGGTGAAAGTAAAACCTGAGCTCAGACTCGTTATCAGAATGACAAGAGTTGTTTACATTTCTGACATCCGAGAAAAGCCTGTACAGGAATGAGGAATTTTTCAAACCTTGGCTTCAGTAATTATAATCACTGATGTAGGATAATTGAGATTTTGTTAAAATGAAGGTAACTTGCACAGACAGGCTGCTACCAAGCTCTGGGTTATCTTCACCTGCATGCTTTCATCTTGTTGATAATCCACGACCGGAGCGATGCAATCAGCTGTATATGATAACATTTATAATATACAGGAAGAGAGATTTTTATCATTGTAATACGTACATTAGTTCTGAAATGGTACATGATGCATTCCACCATCTTTATTTACTTAATGGTTTGTTTTTTCTCTTTCTCATCTTCACTGCCTCCTGAACTAAACAAATGAACATTAGGTGCGACAAAATTTCAAACAAATGAACATCAGATGCAATAAAATGCTTCAACAATAGCGCTCCAGTCAGGTGACCATGATTGGTTGAAATTGGCTAATCTCAGTCATTGCATTGGAGCTTTAAAATAATTGAGCTGAATTGTCAAAGAAATTTAATACATCAGTTAAAAGTATTTTTAATAAAAGGTCTGTATGTGTGTATGGATAACCATAGGTCAAAAATAGATCTTCAAATATCAATGGACCTTTTCCAGCATTAATTGCCATTTTGTTTGTGGCCCATTCTGGAGTGAGTAGAATAATATTGCCCAAATATATTTATCATAGTCAGTTTTTATTTTCTCTATACCACTTTGTATAGGTATAGAGAAAGTATTGCACCCAAAAATTCAATACCAAGATTTCAGTTGAAATACATGTTTTGAGACCCCCTGAATTGAAAAAAAAAATTGGGAAAATGTCCGTGTGTGTGTCTGTGGGTATTTAAGTTTGCTATCTTCCAAGTATGCAACACGAACATTTTCAAGAAAATCTCCCCACCCCCAACTACCCTTTACATGGAACTTTTTTAAAAAATTTTGATATTCTCAAAAATGGGTCTAACGTTTTTGATTAAAATATTGTATATTAAAGATATTTACCCGACAAATAAAATGTATATTGAATTTTCTGGGAATAGCCTCTGAAGACATCTTTATTCTGGATGAATTTTACGTAATTGTGCATAACTGTAAGAGATGGACAAAAACTTACTACACAGAAGATGTAGAGTACATTAAAACACACAATTTATGTCATATATATATATTTTTTCGTGGAGTTGATTGTTTTTGAGATATTGCTTGTTTTTGGTTTCAGCTTTGAAAAACTTATACTTTTCTCATACAGGAATTTGTCAACTCCTGTCCATACAAACAAAGGAACTTCAGTCACATAGCAACCAGCTTTTGACTATCACTTTAACCTATGCTACTCGCTTATTTCAGTTCTACTTACAAGAAAGCAAGTAATAAAACTATTTCTGCTAATTTTTTCTTGATTAGCATGAAGTAAATAGCAGCATAAGCAATAATTTGTTGTAGAAATGTAGAGAAAGTCATGTGAGTGGAGCATCAGATAATTTTTCAAGAGAAGAATAGAAACTAATTGTTACAATTTTGGAAGGATTGAACTTGATTTCATTATTAAGGTGAAGCTCTATGTATTTGATAGTGATAATTGTGTATAGAAAGACTGTTTCATTAATGGCATTTATAATAGATGAGGAAGAAAAAAAGTATAAGTTTTATGTCATCAACATGAAAGTTACAAGTGTGAACAGTTTGAGGTGAGCCAGATAGCCTACTTTCCTATATCTGCACAGCTTATAAAAAGTGTGGCCATAGGCATCGCAACATGATAAACTACATACAAGAAGGTAGAAAAAAATTTAAAATCTGATGTGTTTTATTCATATAACTTTCTCTAGCTGTTCCACATTTACAAAAGATTATCCTTTTGTCTAAATTATACTAATCTAGATAAACATTAGCAGAACTGATCTTAATCCTTGCAAGAAGAGGGGAAATAAGGGAATACATTAGGCTAAAGCGATAGTCAAATCTTTTAAAAGTGGTCAAGATGTGAAACATTTGAGGTTCGGTTCATTTTGCAAGGTCAGCTTTGAGAAAAGTCAAGTAATTTAAAATTGAAACCAATAACAATGAATATCTTAAAAATGGTCAACTCAACAAGAAAAACACATATGACATAAATTATGTGTTTTTTTGTGTAGAAAGTTTCTGTCTCTCTCTTACAGTTTAACCATTAAGCAAAGTTCTACAAAACTTATCCAGAATGAAGGGTCTTCAAAGGTTATTCCCAGAAAATTCAAAATATCCATTCTATTTTTTATGTAAATATCTTTAATATACTATATTTTAATCAAAATCATAGAATTTGAGAAAACAAAATTTTTAAAGAATGTTCCATCTTAAGCGTAGTTGGGGGGGGGGGGGGATTTAATTGAAAACTTTTTTTCTCTCATCCTTGGAAGATACTGAGCTTAAACACCAAGTTTGCTTAGGAGTAAAAACATAGATTACACTCAAACTTTACTCTTGAAATAAAGTAACTTATTTTGGACATGTTTCAGTGGCTGTTGCCACCATTTTCAATGGAGATTCACTGTGCATTCCCATTAATGTTTTAACCAAGTTTGGTGTTTAACTGACTTTTCGTTTTCCAACTAAGCTGTCCACAGACCTTTTTCCAAAAATATTTTTTCAGACTCAACAGATCTCAAAACATGTATTTCTGGTGAAATCTTGGTGTCAAATTTTTGTATGGAATACATTAGCTCCTCTATCCACTATATATATTGTGCATGCAGGCTTGACTTGAAGATCAGTCCATTGTATAGGTACACATTTCCCCTGAGTGTGGTATAGCACAATTGTTGACAGAACTGATCCAGGTACACTCAGCCTTGTCACGTTCCAGGAGCTACTTGAAGGTTGCCACTCTGTTTCAGAGTTTTGTTAATTACTTTCTCTACATGTAATATAGACAACGTATTGTATTGCACCCAAATTTTTATACCGAGATTTTACCAGAAATATATGTTTTGAGACCCTCCTGAATCCAAAAAAGTATTTTTAGAAAAAGGTCTGTGTGTGTGTACATGCCTGCCTGTGGTCAGCATACTCAAAAACTAAAAGACCATTCAATTCCAAACCTGGTATTTAAGCTTATTATCTACCTAATAAGCTTATCTTTAAAGAAAATACCCTACCCACAAACTACCCTTTATGTGGAAAAATTTTTGAAAATTTTGTTTTTCTCAAAAATGGCTCTTATATTATAGATATTTACATGTCAAATAAAATGTATATTTTCAATTTTCTGAGAATAGCTTCAAATTTACCTGAATTTTTAATAACTAGTAAGCCATAAGAGACAGACATTTAACCAGAGCTAAACCCTGTCCCCAGAGTCTGGATGTATGAATGTGTGTGTGTTTTTGAGGAAAATAAAACAATTTAAATCCAACGTAAAGAACCTACAGATGAGTTGTGTCTAGTGCAAAGTTCCTCATATGGTCTTTGATTGTTAAATGAAACAATAAAAAAAAAACTTGGCAACACAAAAAATGCACATCTCATTAAATCACATGATTTATGTCATAGACATTTCTTGTTATTACTCCTGGTCAACCAAAGAGGCAAATTGCAATGATGATTGCATAATGCCAAGATTATTTCTTTAGTTTCCTTCTACTTATTAATGTTTATCTCGATTAGCATTTTGTAGAAGAGTTACAGAAAGTCATGTGAGTATAACACAACAGATTTTTTTTTTAAATAGATATACATGCGATTCTCGTTTTAAAATAAGTGGTATTATCAATTGTGGTTAAAAAATGACAAAATTGTAGTAGATAGGCTATTAAATTAATAAAATGGAAGAGTGAATCAAAGTCTAGAAAACCAAAACCAAGATGGTGTGTTAAAACTTGGAAAAACAAATTGTGTTCCATAAAGCTAAAGTATTGTTTGCATCAAGAGTGATACCGCCCGTCTGGGTGGTGTGGTGGTAGTGTGTCTGCTTCACATTCAAAAGGTTTTCTTCGGGGTTTTCCCTTCTCCTGAGAAGACGAATGTCGAGTAACTTTAATCTCCATGGACCCCGAGATCATTTGAGCATTATTTCACCAATTTCATTCATCGTCCGATATGACAAACCATGTTAAAGGAACGTTCAGCTACCAAAAAAAAAAAAATGAATGAAACTAGAAATTTCGGGATTAAAAAACTTATTTGTATTTCAGTAAGAACTATTAACAAAATAAAGTGTTGACACTTGATAATGAAAAGTAGCAAACTATCACATTCTTTAAAAAAAAAAAATTGTTTTGGGTAATCTCCGATACCTGTTGTAAAGTAAGCCTCCCCCCCCCCCCCTGCTCGACGAGTATAGGAGAAATTACCGTATTTCTGTTAAATCCACATCGTTCCATTGCAATGCATTATTATACTTTATCGAACGTAGAGATCTGTAACTGGTGTGAAACACATTTTCGCAAGGCATGGTATCGTATTTGCAATCTTAATACAAATTTAAAAAGTAATGCTACAATTAGGAGAAACTTGCATTTCTCTGTTCAGAGATTTGAGAATATTTGCACTCGGTTATATTGCAAGCAGAAAACTTGACTAAATGCGGAAACATCATTCTGGTTTAGTTAGCTGTGATAATGATTTGTGATTGCAACTGCCAACACGATCTTTGCTCAGGCAATGTGTATATAGGTTATGTTTACGTCACCTTGTGAAGTGTAAACATTAGTGAAATCGGTGATAAGGAAGAATGTTGAAGATGGCTGCTCGTAGTAAGTTTTACCCTGCTGATGATTTAATGAAATTCACGGAAATTTTAAGTATAATGAAATTCACGGAAATTTTTTCACTCTGTGTGCACACTGAAGGTTATAATTAGGTTGCGAAATTGCCGAAACACGGACAATTTGTAATCGGGAACAGCTATATTTCATAGACAGCATGGTAAAGTGCTTTGAAGAGAAGTTAATTGAAGTCGGCACTGTATACCCTACTTTTTTTTTTACCTTTTTCTTTTCACCTTGTTTTGCCGTATTATTACTGTTTTCTTTCTTTTACAACCCACACATATACACAAACATTGATTTAGGGCAGGCAGTTTACAATGCATTAATATTGTCGTGTTCGTGTTGGTATTGTTTCTCTCCATAACAGAGGACAACCTAAGAAAGTACTAAGTTCGAATTTCAATTTGAGTTGCCACCTTGCCAGGCAGAATTTTTAAATTTGTTTTTTGATTTCTATTCTGAGTGAGAGATAGTATTTAGGTCCCAATTTTATATCCAATAGTAATGTAAAAATAATCAGCATTTTGATGTAAAGTTGATATACTTGTATGTGCACTATTCGGGTCCCTCACTTTGACATTTCAATTTCACTTTTTATTTTGTTTATACATACTGTGCACATGGTGAAAAGAGAAGGTATTGCATTGCACCCAGAAGTTCGATACCGAAATTTCACCGGAAATACACGCTTTGGGACCCCCTGAATACAGAACAAGGTGCATAGCTCAAAAACGAAAAGCCCGTTAAATACCAAACGTGATATTTAAGTTCAGTATCTTTCAAAGCTGCGACACGAAGATTTTCAAGGAAATCCCCCCCCCCATCTCTGACTACGCTTTACACGGAACATTTTTCGAAAGTTTTTATTTTGTCAAAAATGGCTCTAACGATTTTTATTAAAATACCTTATGTTTAAGATATTTTTATGACAAACTAAGCGTATATCTTGAATTTTCTGGGAATAGCATCTGAAGACTTCGTTCTGGCAAACTGTAAGATATGACAAAAATTTACTACAAAAAAAAAGTAGATCTCATTAAAACACACAATTTATGACATGTACGTACTTTTTTTTTTTTTTTTTTCTAGAGTTAACCGTTTTGAAGATAATTCTAGATAATTAGTTTCAATTTTAACCATTTAAACTTTTCTCAAGACATCTTGTTTCTCGGTTGTTTACACCAGGAAAGTAAAGAGATTGGTATTTCAATTGTTTCACATATCAACCAGCTTTTAAAGAACGTTTGTGCTAATCTTTATCTCGATTAGCATGAAGTAGGTAGAAGAATAAGCTTATTAGCAATAATTAGTTACAGAGATGTAGTAAAAGTCATGTGATTGTAATGCATCAGTTCCCCCCCCCCGTGAATGAGAGATAATATATTAGGTGCCAACATTTACACCCAATACTAATAAATGTACAGGTAATTAGAACTATGATGTGATGTACAAGTTTTTGGGTAGAAGTTGTGTACTATTTGGGTCCCGTCACTTAGTTGCGTTATAAATAGTGTTTTGATGCATTACACGCTGGGAAAAGCAAATACTAGGGGTACTTAGTGCAGTTCACAATAATGTGATAAATTTATCTCGTTTAACAAGCAATTTCAAGAAAATAGTAAAATAGACATTGTTATTTGTTTTTACATTTTCATTGGTAGCTTGGAGATGCACATTTGCAGAAACATAAAAACAGATTGAGGCAGAGACAGTGATAAAAGAGGGAGAGAAGGAAGAAAAGCAAAGGGGATCAGATGAATTATGATGTGAATACAGACTCAATGTGAGAAATCATAGAAGCACTGCATTGTGCAAAAAGACAGAGATTAAAGAGAAATAATGCTGCTTGAGTAAGTATTACTTGGAGAAGCCCCCATGTGTTACAATGAGCACCTTGGTTTGTTTTTACAGAGTTCAGAATAGGTCTTGTCCAGATGGCAGTTGGGGAGAATAAGAAGCAGAACATAACAAAAGCAGTTAACTACATTAAAGAAGCAAAAGAGAATGGAGCAGACTTCATTGCTCTGCCAGAATGTTTCAATTCTCCTTATGGAACAAGTAAGTAAAGTTGTATGTTATTTACAAGTTCACAACTTTGTGCTTTGGTGATTCAGAAACAGTTTTACAATGCTGGACATCAAAACAAGAAAATAGCTTCATATAAACATATGCTCTAAAATGTTTTGTTTTCGCACTTAAAACTTATTAACAAAAGTCACCTTCTATGGTTTTCCAGGCCCAGCCTAATAACTTCATTTATTTATGTACTCATTGATAGAAGGCTTTGACCCATTTTACCCTGCACCTTTTGTTGCCATGTCTACTTGTGTAATACATTTCCTTACAAGTGCTGTCTACAGAACACTCTCCCAGACTTATTAGAAAACGTATCTCTGCAAATAAGAATAAACATGATGGGGCTCTAGCACATTTCAGTCTCACTGGCTGGTATCTAGCATGGATATGTAGAGGGGGACCAGTTCCATGGCCTGCACATTCCCGATCCTTTGGATTTTTATCTTTTATGGGCACCTTAGACCATTGGTTTATGCAGCAGACATCTTAGATGAATAAACTCAATCGTGCAAAATCATATGATGCCAACTGGGAGTGTTTGACATTCCATGCATGCGTGTCCAGACGCAAGAGGAGGACATTTAGAGGTGAACATCTGACAATGTCAAAACTAGAATAAAGTGTCACTTTAAAATGTTTTGATTTATAGCATTTTGGAGCTCAACAAATCAAGAACATATGGTTTTGGCACATGTGTTTATATGAACATTTGATGTAAGAAACCTGTCCCCAAATTTTATAAAAGTATTTTTGAATGATTCTCTATAGTTTTATATTTAAGGGTGGCATTTAAAAGTGTTGAGATGTAATTGAAAATAAAGATGTTTTAACATAAACTGTGATTTTGCTCTTCCATGATTGTGCAGTGTATTAAACATTTATACGTGAGGGGTTGAAAATATGGTGATATACTAAAATGGTACAGGTCGTGCGCCAGTTGTTGACAAATGACATTTTTAAGTAAGAGGGGAGCATTGGCACACAGATGTCGTGTAAGTACACATTACACCCGTAACACTGTGGAGGAGGCAACAGTATCCTTATCCAATTAAAGTTCCATTCACTTGAAATGGCAAATTCAGGAGCAATTTAACATCTTATGTTTTTACTGTTTCTGCTGGAAAATCATTTCACACTGGTCTCAAACAAGTTGCTAACAAAAATTAAGAGTGCAAATGCACCCGTACTGCTAAAATTGAGATGCAATCACAACATTTTGAGATGCATTCCATAAGATATTTGGTGGAACTTTTGGAAGCATTTTTTTTAGGAGGTTGTCTACCCAAACTACTCTTATTTTACCGCTTTTAAATTTTCTGAGCAAGTGTGCTAAACTCGTGTGTAAGATGTTCAACGAGCTAAAAGTTACTTATCATACTAATTTCACACAAACATTAAATGTATCAGTAAATTTCTTCAAATTCTATATTAAACATTCACTTTGTATGTAAAGCGATTGATGAATTGTTTCATACATACAGACAGACAAACCAACACAAAAAGGTGTTGTTTTTTTTTAATAGTCACAGTTAATTATGTCAGAGGACAATTTTAAAGCTTTTAATTACATTAAAGTGATTTTTTTTTTCCAGATACAATGTGCTCTTCATGTAAAGTTTTGTATGAACGGAGAGCATGCAGAAGTTGTAAATGTGAAAAATAATTATAAAGAAACTGCAAAGGCCTGCTTTCTTTCCACAGAATATTTATTAAAAGAGCGTTGAAATAATTAAACATTTACAAATGACCCGATCTTTACCGGATTTGTTTGCATAGCACTATCTGGTGAGGGTTACATGTCGCAGATTATAGCTTTTCCTCAAAGTGAACCCCTCTGTTGTTTAGTTGCCGTGCTCCTGACCAAGCTTTCTCTCAGGTTTTGTTGCTTTACAAACATGTGTTATTGTTACAGATTATAACAGTTTTAGGAATAGATCATGTGATTAATAGGCATTCTATGGCAATATTTAGAAGCTCACATTTGTGACATCAAAAATCATTAGATCCTTTCCAGGATTTTGTGGAAGACATAGGAATTAGGTTTAGGCTGGGCTTACCTAACATAGTTATACAGTTAGTGTAATTTATTATTGATGGAAAAACAATGTTGCCAGTATTACATTAAAATAAATAGTTTGACTGCACTGCATTCTTCAGTATGGATACATGAGCAGAAAGTAAATAAATAAAAGACTAACCTTAAATTAAGTTAAGAAACATTCTCTGGCATGAAATCATATTTAAAAATTATTTTAAATACATATTAAGTAAAAAAATCTAAAGCTGCACTTGGAAAAAATTTTGTGCTTGCATTCCATGTTGAAAAGAAGTGCCCTCGAAACATAATCATAAGGAAGCAGAGCTGTTTGTTATTGTAACATAAACTATTTTCTGAGCAGCCTGAACCAATCAGAAGACAGTATTCAAGTTGCAGACTTTCCAACGATATGCTGCAGTTTATAATCTCTATCACATGTTACCAAGTTGTTCTTTGTGATAGAGATTGAGTTGACGACACACTCTGTTGCTTCACATACCCAGCGCATTTCACCTTCAGTCGACTGCTCCTGTGGGGTGAGTTGGAACGGCAAAGATAATTACCGTGTTTTTTTATACAAATCTTTTCCTATATATTTAGTTGCAAAGTTTTAAACAGATGAGTCTTTTTCTCTAGGTTGTGATGTTGTTACCAAAATGTTCCTTTACTCTAGTTCCAATGTTTGTTTTAGTGTTACCAATATATACTTTGTTGCAGTCAGAACAGTTGATTTTATAAAGTTTAGGTATGTGAAGTGATAGAGTGTCTGTTCCAATCAATCTGTATTATTTTATAAATAATTAATGTGTATTTGATCGCCACTGTTACTAAATTCCTCCAAACATCAATCAATTAATATTTATTTCTTTTTCTGATTACAAATGAAAAGCTGTTGTTATATAAATGTGCTTCTGCCATACATGCTACAAATTTATGATTGAAAGTGATTCACCTGTGTGTGCTATGCATTCACCAGTTGAAAGTGAAAACTGTGTTGATGATGTGGCAGGAAAGTTGCCGCTTCAACATCACACTTGTACCCATAAAACAGAATCTTGGGGGCAGGGAACAAGCATGTTGAGTCTATTGCTTGATGATGTGGCAGGAAGTTGCACATGCAGCTTCAACATCACACTTGTACCCATAAAACAGAATCTTGGGGGCAGGGAACAAGCATGTTGAGTCTATTGCTTGATGATGTGGCAGGAAGTTGCACATGGAGCTTCAACATCACACTTGTACCCATAAAACAGAATCTTGGGGGCAGGGAACAAGCATGTTGAGTCTATTGCTTGATGATGTGGCAGGAAGTTGCACATGCAGCTTCAACATCACACTTGTACCCATAAAACAGAATCTTGGGGGCAGGGAACAAGCATGTTGAGTCTATTGCTTGATGATGTGGCAGGAAGTTGCACATGGAGCTTCAACATCACACTTGTACCCATAAAACAGAATCTTGGGGGCAGGGAACAAGCATGTTGAGTCTATTGCTTGATGATGTGGCAGGAAAGTTGCCGCTTCAACATCACACTTGTACCCATAAAACAGAATCTTGGGGGCAGGGAACAAGCATGTTGAGTCTATTGCTTGATGATGTGGCAGGAAAGTTGCCGCTTCAACATCACACTTGTACCCATAAAACAGAATCTTGGGGGCAGGGAACAAGCATGTTGAGTCTATTGCTTGATGATGTGGCAGGAAGTTGCACATGGAGCTTCAACATCACACTTGTACCCATAAAACAGAATCTTGGGGGCAGGGAACAAGCATGTTGAGTCTATTGCTTGATGATGTGGCAGGAAAGTTGCCGCTTCAACATCACACTTGTACCCATAAAACAGAATCTTGGGGGCAGGGAACAAGCATGTTGAGTCTATTGCTTGATGATGTGGCAGGAAAGTTGCCGCTTCAACATCACACTTGTACCCATAAAACAGAATCTTGGGGGCAGGGAACAAGCATGTTGAGTCTATTGCTTGATGATGCACTTTCAACAAGGATTATTCAAGCTTCCAAATTGTTGACAAAAGTGTTTTTAATCAATAAATATATATAAAATAATTATGGTTTACATTTGAATCACCCTTCTATTTTCACTAGTATTAATGTTTTGTATATAACTTTAACATTTTTGCTGACGTTTGTTTTATTATTGTTAATAATAATAATAATAATAATGAATAATGGGAGTTTATGGGTATTAATAAGAATAAAGACAATAGTTTGTGAATGCTATGATATAACATATATTTCAGAGTATTTTGCGCAGTACGCGGAGCCAGTGCCTGATGGGGAAACCAGCAAAGCCTTATCTCAAGCAGCAAAGGAGCACGCCGTTTATCTTGTAGGGGGCTCATTCCCTGAGAAAGAAGGTGACAAATACTACAACACTTGCACCCTATGGAATCCTGATGGAACATTTGTTAACAAGCATCAAAAGGTGAGGAAGGGCTAGTCCATGTCACAAGTACAATTGGAGACAAATTGACATATAGCAGCTGTACTCCCAGATCCTGTTGTTACTTTATAATCACACACTTACTCCAAATGTTGTCTTCTTTCCGTGGATTTTCTATCTCACTTCTCGTATGTTGAACTACTTTTCCCATTTGTCACTAGCTACCTCAACATTGGGTCCCCTACTTCACTAAACATAAAAATGTTATCATTTCAGCTAACGTAACCTCAACTAATTTGTTTAGGCACCCTCTGTGGTGTGACGGTTACCATGCTAAATTCACATACCCAAGGTCATGGGTTCAAACCTGGCAGAGGACAATGGGCATGGCTTCCTTCAAGCCTGATAGACAGGCCTCTGAGCTAAATTTCAAGTGCAACTTAGAATGGGATGCTGAGAACACAGCAGTTAAAGAGCGTTCATAAATAAGATACCATTTCCATTTTTTTATCTTGTTTACAACAGCTGTGATAGTTCTAGGATGAGAACAAGAGCAATGTCTGTAAATCACTGTGTATAACACAAGCAAATCAATTAGATAACTTGTGCATGACAATTTGTGCATAAATTTCCATTGTAACACCGATGGTAATGTAATGTTACACAATGATTGGTCAGGAACCTGAATTTGTCACCAACTTAAATATCTTCCAGTTGCAATATAAACAAAGATTATTTCTGCTAGTGTTTTATAATTGCTTCAATAACTACCAGTCTATGCAATTGTTTCGAACACAAATTATTTATTTATTAAATATAGTCATCTTTTAGAGATTTTCACTTCTCTCAACAATGCTACCATTGTTTTAAGCTCTCCAAAAACAGGAATTGAAGGTGTGCAGAATATGTGTGTATGAGTTGCTATCATGTCACACATGTGCAGTTGGCAAGCTCAGCTGTCACAGCTGTGTGCAAGTTTATGACTGTACTGGAACAGGAAACACTACTTCTGGAAGTTTCTTGCCATGTGATTGACAGGCAGGTGTCCCACATAGCAAATTTCTTTGAACGTTGCAGTGAGCAGAATAAAGATGCACATGCTTCAGTCCTAAGTGCTCCATTCTCATTTGTTCCGCTTGCATTTCATATTATCCACTTGCTCATGCCCATGCCAGGTTCTCCATTTTGTCGTTTCATGCCCCTAGACATCCGCTTATTAGTCCTAAACGTGATGAGGGTAAGCTGACTGCAAAAAAAAAAAAAAGTTTGAAGAAATGAGGAGTTTTTGTAGTGCAATAAAGAACAGTTTTCTTACTCTAATTAAATCTAAATTTGTTGGACAAGGCAGAGAAACAGGTGAGGTGCACTTTGGATGAGTGTGCTGGTGCACAGCGCTTACCAACATATCTCCTGGGCCATCAACCCACCATACTATTGTTTCTCAGAAGTCAATGAGTATGACCCAAAACATATATTTCCAGTGAAATCTCGGTATTGAATGCTCGGGTGCAAATCAACTTGTATGACAGAAAGTTTACAACAATGCCCTTGCTGTACAAATTAATTAAGGTCATTGCACTGTTGTCATGCTTGAGAAGGTGCTCGTAAACAACATCAAATTTCACTTTTATCTCACAAGTTTTTGCAGCCAAAACTGAAAAGCAAATCACTCAACAATGTTGCACATTTTACTTTCTCTACACATGCTATGTACATACTTTATACAGAAGGTATTGTAACACACCCAAAAATTCAATACCAACATTTCACTGGAAATATATGTTTTAGGGTCCCCTGTATCCAAAAAAAAGTATTTTCAGAAAAAGGTATGCGTGCGTGTGTGAACAGGATAACTCAAAAACGAAAATTGGATAAAATACCAAACTTGGTATTTAAGTTCAGTATCTTCCAGGGATGTGACACGAAGATTTTGAGAAAAATCCCTCCACCCCAAACTACCTTTTACATGGAACTTTTTTAAAAAATTTTTACTTTCTCAAAAATGGCTCTAACGATTTTAATTAAAATGTCATATTAAAGATATTTATATGATAAATAAAATGTATATCTTGAATTTTCTGGGAATAGCCTCTAAATAAAAATGTAAATGCTTTTATTTATGGACGCTCTTTAACTGTGTAGTTCTCAGCATCCCATTCTATATTGGGCACGAAAGGCCACTTAATTTTGCTCAGTGGCCTCTCTATCAGGCTTGAGGTTGTTTTACGTGCCGTAGATCTACGACATGGGACCCACAGTTTTACTTCCCTTCTGAAGGAAGCCATGCTAAGGATTTTTACACCCAAAAAAATCCATCGTCCTCCACTGGGCTTGAACCCGCGACCTTGGGTATATGAAGTTAGCACGGTGACCATTATACCACAGAGGGCGACTGGGAATAGCCTCTGAAGACAATTTTACTCCGGGTGAATTTTACGGAATTTTGCATAACTGATAAACCATAAGAGATGGGACAAAAACTTACCAGACAAAAAATGTAGAGCACATTAAACTGCACAATTTTCGTTATATACATTTTTTTTGTGGAGTTGACCATTTTTGAGATATTCCTTGTTCTTGGTTTCACCTTTAAAAAACATACGTTTCTCATACAGGAATTTGTCAACTCTTGTCCATATAAACAAAGGAACTTCAGTGACATAGCAACCAGCTTTTGACTATCACTTTAACCTATGGTACTCCCTTATTTCGCTTCTACTTACAAGGAAGCAAGTAATAAGGCTATTTCTGCTAATTTTTTCTCAATTAGCATGAAGTTAATAGAACCATTAGATTTTTAACAATAATTTGTTGCAGAGATGTAGAGAAAGTCATATGAATGGAACACAAGATTTTTTAAACTTCAGCCCAGGTAAAACTTATAACAAACTACAGACTTGCATTAATAGTCACCCCATAAACAAAGGCAATGAATAGATTGAGAGCTAAAATGGAACACACATATTGATTATTATTTAGCCAACAAAATCTGCTCTGCACTCAGTCTAACAAGTAAAGTGTGTACCATAACTGTATTAAGATTATGTATTTTGGATATGTTCACTCCATTTTAACCTATGGTATTCCAGTATGGGCATGTCCACAAATTTATATGCTATCTTTAAATTATAAAGCAAGTTCTGTGAAAACACCAAACAAAATAGTATTTAAGGAATTAAATATCTTACCTTTCCCTTTGCAGGAAGCTCTTTAAAACTGTTAATATGTGTCGAGCACACAATACTAGATCTTTGAAGTACAGTATACTCGGAAAAATGAGTCAAATTTACACTTCAATTGCTTCACTAAGTAATTAATTACCTGGACATGTTTTACTATCAATTATGTAGGGTAATGTGGGCGAGAAGAAGCACAAATAATTGAGAAACCCGTAATTTAATTTTTTTAAGGTACAACATACATATGTAAATAGGAAATTACATATAAAAGCCTTTTTCAACGTGTATTCTTTGTTCAAAAGTTTTTCTGCTTCTGCAGATCGGTATTTAGGCCTGTTTATTTGTTATAATGTCCTGATGTTGGTCTGTTTCTGACAGGAGTTGACATTTTTTCCCACAGCTTCAAACTTTTCTTGCAGTAAGTTACGAATCCCATGATGTTGTTTGAATCTGGTTAGCCAACCACATGAGGTATTAAATTCTCCCTCTAACCCTGGAGCTCCATGTAAAAATGTTGCACTTTCAGCACACATTGCACTTGTGCTTGTTTTTGACTGAACCATTGTAAAAGAGCAGCATTAATTAGAATCACAGTTTCTCTGTATTTTCTGTTTATTGTTTTTAATGTCCCATTCCAATTCCATAATGAGCACTTAGTTTTGCAACGGTTTCCTCTTCTCAAATCTTTCAATTAGTTCTAGTTACTTTCTCTACACGTACTATGTACATAGTGTATAGAGAAGGTATTGCACTCTACCCAAAAATTTGATACTTAGAAATTCACCGCAAATATATGTTTTAGGGTTCCCTGTTCCAAAATAAGCGTTTTCAGAAAAAGGTCTTTATGTAAGTGAGTGTGTGTCTGTGAACATGATAACTCAAAAACAAAAACTCAGTAAAATAGTAAACTTGGTATTTAAGTTTAGTATCTTACAGGGATGCAACACAAAGATTTTGAGAAGAATCCCCCCACCTCAAACTACTCTTTACATGGAGCCTTTTTCGAAAATTTTGAAATTTTCAAAAATGGCTCTAACAATTTTGATTAAAATATAGTACATTAAAGATATTTATCTAACAAATAAAATGTACATCTTGAACTTTCTAGGAATATCCTTTGAAGACTATTTTATTCTGAATGAATTTTATGAAATTATGCATAACTACTAAAGCATAAGAGATGGACAAAAGCTTACCACACAACAAATGTAGAGCACATTAAAACTCACAATTTAAGTGATGTACATTTTTTTTGTGGAGTTGCTCGTTTTTGAGATATTCCTTGTTTTTGGTTTCAGCTTTAAAAAACATACTTTTCTCATACAGGAATTTGTCAACTCCTGTCCATACAAACAAAGGAACTTCAGTCACCTAGCAACCAGCTTTTGACTATCACTTTAACCTGTGCTACTCCCTTATTTTGCTTCTACTTACAAGGAAGCAAGTAATAAGACTATTTCTGCTAATTTTTTCTCGATTAGCATGCAGTAAATAGAAGCATAAGCTTTTTAACAATAATTTGTTGCAGAGATGTAGAGAAAGTCATGTGAATGGAACACATGAGATCATGTATGTACACACAAGTAAGAGTTGTAGTAACATTTGCCAACCTGATATTATGAAGAACGGTCCACTGAATAACTAAAGTCTCTTAGAGCATATAACTTTCAACATTCAACAATTCAAAAACTGCTATTGTAACTATATATACTGACAAAGCCATAATTTATGTGAAATCAAAATGTGAATTAAATATTAATATCATTATCATTAACCTTGCATCACTGCCAAATTTTTTTGACAACATGTAACAAATGACAGTACATGATATATGTGGCAACACTGTCTTGTTGTTTCAGGTTCACTTGTTTGACATTGACATTCCTGGAGGTGTGCGTTTCATGGAATCAGAAACACTAAGTCCAGGAAACCGTTTAACCATCTTTGAAACGCCATTTTGTAAGATTGGTATCGGTATATGTTATGATATGAGGTTTAGTGAAATGGCACAACTCTATAGGAAGAAAGGTTGGTAACACTTGTGTAACAGATGCACATTTTGTAACTCACAAAGGATATGTTGAGTTGATTTTGTAACACCACATCACTTACTTTTTATTTTGAAAACATGTTTCAGAAGCTTCCTTTGGTCGACTGCCACCCTGGTGGTGGTTTGATGAACCTCTCGCCTGGTGGGATTTCAAAATTGAAAATGCAGTTTTTGTTTTTCCAAGTATAGATGTTATGGTGTGTTGCTGTTTCTGAAACTGCCATCTACTGTTGATTTGTTTAATATTTCTGACGTGTTGTTTTGCTCTTGTTTTAGTTGCTGTGTTTTTGTCGAATATCATCTTGTAATTTAGAATTTAATGTGTTTTTATGAAGTAAAAGTTTGAGAGAACATCTACAAAGCTTTGTTTTGCAATTTGAAATGCTACTGATGCAGAGGTTCACCACCAGGGACAAGGACAATGCTGGCAGTTGACTAAAGGAAACTTCTGAAAGTGATGTAGTGTAATCAATTGCACACATCTGCACCATTTACAGTAGTAGCGTGTTGACAATGTTTCAGGTTGTGAGATGATATTGTATCCCGGAGCGTTCAATATGACTACAGGTCCACTGCACTGGGAGTTGCTACAGCGGGCGCGTGCAGTTGACCAGCAAGTGTTTGTGGCTAGCATTGCCCCAGCCCAGGACAAGTCTGCGGCATACGTGTCTTATGGTCATACACAGGTTGTAAATCCTTGGGGCAAAGTCATCGCTGGCTGCGAGTTTGACGAGAGTCTTGTCTGTGCAGATATAGGTGAGTCTGGACAAGTCTGCAGCATAGGTGTCTTATGGTCATACACAGGTTGTAAATCCTTGGGGCAAAGTCATCGCTGGCTGCGAGTTTGACGAGAGTCTTGTCTGTGCAGATATAGGTGAGTCTGGACAAGTCTGCAGCATAGGTGTCTTATGATCATACGCAGGTTGTAAATCCTTGGGGCAAAGTCATCGCTGGCTGTAAGTTTGACGAGAGTCTTGTCTGTGCAGATATAGGTGAGTCTGGACAAGTCTGCAGCATAGGTGTCTTATGGTCATACACAGGTTGTAAATCCTTGGGGCAAAGTCATCGCTGGCTGCGAGTTTGACGAGAGTCTTGTCTGTGCAGATATAGGTGAGTCTGGACAAGTCTGCAGCATAGGTGTCTTATGATCATACACAGGTTGTAAATCCTTGGGGCAAAGTCATCGCTGGCTGCGAGTTTGACGAGAGTCTTGTCTGTGCAGATATAGGTGAGTCTGGACAAGTCTGCAGCATAGGTGTCTTATGATCATACACAGGTTGTAAATCCTTGGGGCAAAGTCATCGCTGGCTGCGAGTTTGACGAGAGTCTTGTCTGTGCAGATATAGGTGAGTCTGGACAAGTCTGCAGCATAGGTGTCTTATGATCATACGCAGGTTGTAAATCCTTGGGGCAAAGTCATCGCTGGCTGCGAGTTTGACGAGAGTCTTGTCTGTGCAGATATAGGTGAGTCTGGACAAGTCTGCAGCATAGGTGTCTTATGGTCATACACAGGTTGTAAATCCTTGGGGCAAAGTCATCGCTGGCTGCGAGTTTGACGAGAGTCTTGTCTGTGCAGATATAGGTGAGTCTGGACAAGTCTGCAGCATAGGTGTCTTATGGTCATACACAGGTTGTAAATCCTTGGGGCAAAGTCATCGCTGGCTGCGAGTTTGACGAGAGTCTTGTCTGTGCAGATATAGGTGAGTCTGGACAAGTCTGCAGCATAGGTGTCTTATGATCATACGCAGGTTGTAAATCCTTGGGGCAAAGTCATCGCTGGCTGCGAGTTTGACGAGAGTCTTGTCTGTGCAGATATAGGTGAGTCTGGACAAGTCTGCAGCATAGGTGTCTTATGATCATACGCAGGTTGTAAATCCTTGGGGCAAAGTCATCGCTGGCTGCGAGTTTGACGAGAGTCTTGTCTGTGCAGATATAGGTGAGTCTGGACAAGTCTGCAGCATAGGTGTCTTATGGTCATACACAGGTTGTAAATCCTTGGGGCAAAGTCATCGCTGGCTGCGAGTTTGACGAGAGTCTTGTCTGTGCAGATATAGGTGAGTCTGGACAAGTCTGCAGCATAGGTGTCTTATGATCATACGCAGGTTGTAAATCCTTGGGGCAAAGTCATCGCTGGCTGCGAGTTTGACGAGAGTCTTGTCTGTGCAGATATAGGTGAGTCTGGACAAGTCTGCAGCATAGGTGTCTTATGATCATACGCAGGTTGTAAATCCTTGGGGCAAAGTCATCGCTGGCTGCGAGTTTGACGAGAGTCTTGTCTGTGCAGATATAGGTGAGTCTGGACAAGTCTGCAGCATACGTGTCTTATGGTCATACACAGGTTGTAAATCCTTGGGGCAAAGTCATCGCTGGCTGCGAGTTTGACGAGAGTCTTGTCTGTGCAGATATAGGTGAGTCTGGACAAGTCTGCAGCATAGGTGTCTTATGATCATACGCAGGTTGTAAATCCTTGGGGCAAAGTCATCGCTGGCTGCGAGTTTGACGAGAGTCTTGTCTGTGCAGATATAGGTGAGTCTGGACAAGTCTGCAGCATAGGTGTCTTATGATCATACGCAGGTTGTAAATCCTTGGGGCAAAGTCATCGCTGGCTGCGAGTTTGACGAGAGTCTTGTCTGTGCAGATATAGGTGAGTCTGGACAAGTCTGCAGCATAGGTGTCTTATGATCATACGCAGGTTGTAAATCCTTGGGGCAAAGTCATCGCTGGCTGCGAGTTTGACGAGAGTCTTGTCTGTGCAGATATAGGTGAGTCTGGACAAGTCTGCAGCATAGGTGTCTTATGGTCATACACAGGTTGTAAATCCTTGGGGCAAAGTCATCGCTGGCTGCGAGTTTGACGAGAGTCTTGTCTGTGCAGATATAGGTGAGTCTGGACAAGTCTGCAGCATAGGTGTCTTATGGTCATACACAGGTTGTAAATCCTTGGGGCAAAGTCATCGCTGGCTGCGAGTTTGACGAGAGTCTTGTCTGTGCAGATATAGGTGAGTCTGGACAAGTCTGCAGCATAGGTGTCTTATGATCATACACAGGTTGTAAATCCTTGGGGCAAAGTCATCGCTGGCTGCGAGTTTGACGAGAGTCTTGTCTGTGCAGATATAGGTGAGTCTGGACAAGTCTGCAGCATAGGTGTCTTATGGTCATACACAGGTTGTAAATCCTTGGGGCAAAGTCATCGCTGGCTGCGAGTTTGACGAGAGTCTTGTCTGTGCAGATATAGGTGAGTCTGGACAAGTCTGCAGCATAGGTGTCTTATGGTCATACACAGGTTGTAAATCCTTGGGGCAAAGTCATCGCTGGCTGCGAGTTTGACGAGAGTCTTGTCTGTGCAGATATAGGTGAGTCTGGACAAGTCTGCAGCATAGGTGTCTTATGATCATACGCAGGTTGTAAATCCTTGGGGCAAAGTCATCGCTGGCTGCGAGTTTGACGAGAGTCTTGTCTGTGCAGATATAGGTGAGTCTGGACAAGTCTCAAGCATAGGTGTCTTATGATCATACGCAGGTTGTAAATCCTTGGGGCAAAGTCATCGCTGGCTGCGAGTTTGACGAGAGTCTTGTCTGTGCAGATATAGGTGAGTCTGGACAAGTCTGCAGCATAGGTGTGTTATGATCATACGCAGGTTGTAAATCCTTGGGGCAAAGTCATCGCTGGCTGCGAGTTTGACGAGAGTCTTGTCTGTGCAGATATAGGTGAGTCTGGACAAGTCTGCAGCATAGGTGTCTTATGGTCATACACAGGTTGTAAATCCTTGGGGCAAAGTCATCGCTGGCTGCGAGTTTGACGAGAGTCTTGTCTGTGCAGATATAGGTGAGTCTGGACAAGTCTGCAGCATAGGTGTCTTATGGTCATACACAGGTTGTAAATCCTTGGGGCAAAGTCATCGCTGGCTGCGAGTTTGACGAGAGTCTTGTCTGTGCAGATATAGGTGAGTCTGGACAAGTCTGCAGCATAGGTGTCTTATGATCATACGCAGGTTGTAAATCCTTGGGGCAAAGTCATCGCTGGCTGCGAGTTTGACGAGAGTCTTGTCTGTGCAGATATAGGTGAGTCTGGACAAGTCTGCAGCATAGGTGTCTTATGATCATACGCAGGTTGTAAATCCTTGGGGCAAAGTCATCGCTGGCTGCGAGTTTGACGAGAGTCTTGTCTGTGCAGATATAGGTGAGTCTGGACAAGTCTGCAGCATAGGTGTCTTATGATCATACGCAGGTTGTAAATCCTTGGGGCAAAGTCATCGCTGGCTGCGAGTTTGACGAGAGTCTTGTCTGTGCAGATATAGGTGAGTCTGGACAAGTCTGCAGCATAGGTGTCTTATGATCATACGCAGGTTGTAAATCCTTGGGGCAAAGTCATCGCTGGCTGCGAGTTTGACGAGAGTCTTGTCTGTGCAGATATAGGTGAGTCTGGACAAGTCTGCAGCATAGGTGTCTTATGGTCATACACAGGTTGTAAATCCTTGGGGCAAAGTCATCGCTGGCTGCGAGTTTGACGAGAGTCTTGTCTGTGCAGATATAGGTGAGTCTGGACAAGTCTGCAGCATAGGTGTCTTATGATCATACGCAGGTTGTAAATCCTTGGGGCAAAGTCATCGCTGGCTGCGAGTTTGACGAGAGTCTTGTCTGTGCAGATATAGGTGAGTCTGGACAAGTCTGCAGCATAGGTGTCTTATGATCATACGCAGGTTGTAAATCCTTGGGGCAAAGTCATCGCTGGCTGCGAGTTTGACGAGAGTCTTGTCTGTGCAGATATAGGTGAGTCTGGACAAGTCTGCAGCATAGGTGTCTTATGATCATACGCAGGTTGTAAATCCTTGGGGCAAAGTCATCGCTGGCTGCGAGTTTGACGAGAGTCTTGTCTGTGCAGATATAGGTGAGTCTGGACAAGTCTGCAGCATAGGTGTCTTATGATCATACACAGGTTGTAAATCCTTGGGGCAAAGTCATCGCTGGCTGCGAGTTTGACGAGAGTCTTGTCTGTGCAGATATAGGTGAGTCTGGACAAGTCTGCAGCATAGGTGTCTTATGATCATATGCAGGTTGTAAATCCTTGGGGCAAAGTCATCGCTGGCTGCGAGTTTGACGAGAGTCTTGTCTGTGCAGATATAGGTGAGTCTGGACAAGTCTGCAGCATAGGTGTCTTATGATCATACGCAGGTTGTAAATCCTTGGGGCAAAGTCATCGCTGGCTGCGAGTTTGACGAGAGTCTTGTCTGTGCAGATATAGGTGAGTCTGGACAAGTCTGCAGCATAGGTGTCTTATGGTCATACACAGGTTGTAAATCCTTGGGGCAAAGTCATCGCTGGCTGCGAGTTTGACGAGAGTCTTGTCTGTGCAGATATAGGTGAGTCTGGACAAGTCTGCAGCATAGGTGTCTTATGGTCATACACAGGTTGTAAATCCTTGGGGCAAAGTCATCGCTGGCTGCGAGTTTGACGAGAGTCTTGTCTGTGCAGATATAGGTGAGTCTGGACAAGTCTGCAGCATAGGTGTCTTATGGTCATACACAGGTTGTAAATCCTTGGGGCAAAGTCATCGCTGGCTGCGAGTTTGACGAGAGTCTTGTCTGTGCAGATATAGGTGAGTCTGGACAAGTCTGCAGCATAGGTGTCTTATGATCATACGCAGGTTGTAAATCCTTGGGGCAAAGTCATCGCTGGCTGCGAGTTTGACGAGAGTCTTGTCTGTGCAGATATAGGTGAGTCTGGACAAGTCTGCAGCATAGGTGTCTTATGATCATACACAGGTTGTAAATCCTTGGGGCAAAGTCATCGCTGGCTGCGAGTTTGACGAGAGTCTTGTCTGTGCAGATATAGGTGAGTCTGGACAAGTCTGCAGCATAGGTGTCTTATGATCATACGCAGGTTGTAAATCCTTGGGGCAAAGTCATCGCTGGCTGCGAGTTTGACGAGAGTCTTGTCTGTGCAGATATAGGTGAGTCTGGACAAGTCTGCAGCATAGGTGTCTTATGATCATACGCAGGTTGTAAATCCTTGGGGCAAAGTCATCGCTGGCTGCGAGTTTGACGAGAGTCTTGTCTGTGCAGATATAGGTGAGTCTGGACAAGTCTGCAGCATAGGTGTCTTATGATCATACGCAGGTTGTAAATCCTTGGGGCAAAGTCATCGCTGGCTGCGAGTTTGACGAGAGTCTTGTCTGTGCAGATATAGGTGAGTCTGGACAAGTCTGCAGCATAGGTGTCTTATGATCATACGCAGGTTGTAAATCCTTGGGGCAAAGTCATCGCTGGCTGCGAGTTTGACGAGAGTCTTGTCTGTGCAGATATAGGTGAGTCTGGACAAGTCTGCAGCATAGGTGTCTTATGATCATACGCAGGTTGTAAATCCTTGGGGCAAAGTCATCGCTGGCTGCGAGTTTGACGAGAGTCTTGTCTGTGCAGATATAGGTGAGTCTGGACAAGTCTGCAGCATAGGTGTCTTATGATCATACGCAGGTTGTAAATCCTTGGGGCAAAGTCATCGCTGGCTGCGAGTTTGACGAGAGTCTTGTCTGTGCAGATATAGGTGAGTCTGGACAAGTCTGCAGCATAGGTGTCTTATGGTCATACACAGGTTGTAAATCCTTGGGGCAAAGTCATCGCTGGCTGCGAGTTTGACGAGAGTCTTGTCTGTGCAGATATAGGTGAGTCTGGACAAGTCTGCAGCATAGGTGTCTTATGGTCATACACAGGTTGTAAATCCTTGGGGCAAAGTCATCGCTGGCTGCGAGTTTGACGAGAGTCTTGTCTGTGCAGATATAGGTGAGTCTGGACAAGTCTGCAGCATAGGTGTCTTATGGTCATACACAGGTTGTAAATCCTTGGGGCAAAGTCATCGCTGGCTGCGAGTTTGACGAGAGTCTTGTCTGTGCAGATATAGGTGAGTCTGGACAAGTCTGCAGCATAGGTGTCTTATGATCATACGCAGGTTGTAAATCCTTGGGGCAAAGTCATCGCTGGCTGCGAGTTTGACGAGAGTCTTGTCTGTGCAGATATAGGTGAGTCTGGACAAGTCTGCAGCATAGGTGTCTTATGATCATACACAGGTTGTAAATCCTTGGGGCAAAGTCATCGCTGGCTGCGAGTTTGACGAGAGTCTTGTCTGTGCAGATATAGGTGAGTCTGGACAAGTCTGCAGCATAGGTGTCTTATGGTCATACACAGGTTGTAAATCCTTGGGGCAAAGTCATCGCTGGCTGCGAGTTTGACGAGAGTCTTGTCTGTGCAGATATAGGTGAGTCTGGACAAGTCTGCAGCATAGGTGTCTTATGGTCATACACAGGTTGTAAATCCTTGGGGCAAAGTCATCGCTGGCTGCGAGTTTGACGAGAGTCTTGTCTGTGCAGATATAGGTGAGTCTGGACAAGTCTGCAGCATAGGTGTCTTATGATCATACGCAGGTTGTAAATCCTTGGGGCAAAGTCATCGCTGGCTGTAAGTTTGACGAGAGTCTTGTCTGTGCAGATATGCGTGAGTCAGGACCATCAAGAAAGTGACATAACAAAAGTTATCAACACAAAGTTACACTACCTTACTTTATTTCTCAACGTAATCATCATTGCTATCAAGGTATTTATTGTCACGTGGTACACATGTTATACTCTTCCACCACTAAACATCTGAGCCAATATGTTGAGGTTTTCATGGCTGGCAATCTTTTCCATCCAAAAAGTCATGCACAGTGTGCAAAGAGAAACACCGATTTTTCTGAGTTCTTTTATCAACATTTGCTTCCAACTACTCCATAACGATTACTAAACTTCCACTCTGGTCTTTATCGTACACACTGTTATGTTCTTCTTGATTACTCGTAAATTATGCGCCATTTCCTCACTGCAGAGGTTCAGGCAAAAGCAAATTCAACACTAAAAATAGTACAAGAGTATTATGCAAGTTTAGATATGATACTAAATATTAAAAAGACAGCTTGGATCAATTTTGAATTGAAGAAGACCGCAACATTTAGCAACAAAATAGAAATAAATGGAGAAACAAATTATAGCAACTTTTTAGAAGTAGCAATTGACATACAACTAAATTGGAAACCATACATTACACATATCACTAAAAAAATAAATAAAGGTATATATATTGAAACAAGCTAGGAATATGATGGATAGAGAAACTCTTAAGCAAATCTACTATGCATTCATTTATTCACATAAAGTATGGAATTACTCTTTGGGGAAATATTACAGAGACAGACACAAAAAATTATTCTCATTACAAAAAAAGCGCTCAGTTTAATGGAGAAAACAACATTGGTGATGACAAATTTTTAAAAATGATAATATTTTAACTGTTCCCTGCATGTATGTATTACTCAAGAAACAATAATGAATACTTTATATTGACACTGAGTAATGGATATGGGGAAACAGCTATTTAAAAATAACAAGTATATGTTAACATCTGTAAAAAAAAAAGTATTTTATAATACAAAAGAATTTAAATTAAGTAACTAACTTGTAAATATGTATATTTATGTCCTTTATTAACTGTATGTGAAGGATGAACAAAATGAGTTGAGTTAATTTTGTGCATTAAAAAAAACAAATAAGATCATGACAGAATGGAGATTAAGTTTAGAAATAGAATAAGGTAGTGTAACTCTGTAAATAAAGTTTAGTGTTGATAATTTAGTTATGTTACTCTCTGGATGCCCCTCGTACAAGGTACATTCAGAAATGGTTTACAATTGCATTGTTTTAAAAATACTGTCATATGCAGGACAATGAGCTGATAGTAGTGTACCATGTACACACTAGGTGGCAGTTGTGAACACACTACAATGGTGAAGTTACTGTAATGTCTACTTTATAAACAGGGACGTTGATCACATTGTCTTTATTATTGAGTGGCTGCAAGTGTATAAATTTGTCAACAGATGATGTTTCATATTGTAACAAAAATTCTGCTTTAATACTCCATCAAACAAATCTTTGTATGAAAATATGTTCACAAGCACCAAATTTATCAGAATACAAGATGACCCCCATTTTTCAGAATTTAATTTTACAATTTACCATTTTTTTCTACATTTATAAAAAGAAGACATAGCTATATAAAAAGAATAATTTTTAAATGAAACTTAAAGGTTTGCCATATGTTCTGAACAAACTAATGGGCACTTAAACTGATCAAGTCCTATTTATTTAATTTAATTTTTTTTAATGTATTTGACTGAATTTGAAAATGCTAGAAATTCAAGTTTTGACTATTTGACAGAGAGGGGAATATAGAAATAGATGTGACGGTGGCAGCAGTGGAGTTTTGTTCCATAAATAAACACATAAGTGTGTGTGTTTTCACCACAAAATGAATTGATCCAATTTGTAACATTATTGAGAAAGCAGAGCAACACACACTTGTGTTTCTGCATTTGAAATTGTATTTGAGTTCACAATTTCCAGAATATTGATGCCATCTGTTCACACTACCTACTAATACATATCCAGGAATATCTAAAATGTGTAAATGTTTGTTGTTTCAGATCTGAAGGCTGTGGATGAGATACGCCAGCAGATACCAACATTCAAACAGCGCAGAGTCGACCTCTACGACACAGTACCAGCAAAATAACAAACAGACATTCAATAAATGATTCAACACATTTGTTTTCTTGTAGCAGGTTAGTTTAAAATCCAGCATGTAGTGCCCAGTGATTTGGCTACAAAGGCCTATATTTCAACATAATCTCTATACCAACTTGATGGGAGGGCCTGTAGGCCCATGTCAGAGCCAACATCTTGCATATCATCCACGCGGTGCATGCTTCATTGGACCAAACTGTAGGGTGAATGAGGAACAACAGTGGCTGAAGACATTTCTTCAATTGCCTTAAGAGTAGCAAGCACAATACATTGTTGTCAAGTCTCCTGTCATGCTCATTAACTTTCCTCCATTACAGTGCTGCCACCTCTCAAAAATTAATGAAACTGTATGAGGTGAACCAGGAACCAAAATTGCCCAAGAAAAAAAATAGTGCTGCATTACTTATTGAACATGCCTTGTATGTTGAACATTAATTAATGCAGCTTGCAAATGTGCATCAACAAGCTAAAAGATCTGCCTTTCTCTACATATTCTTACAACAATTGTTCAAACTTCATTCTAATAAAGATAAATATTAGCAGATATAAGGGAACACACCAGGCTGAAATGATAGTCAAATCTTTTAACAGTTGGCCACTTTGTGACAACTTTGATATTTGGTGTGACCATGTGTAGAAAAAGAAAACAGTGACAGCTTGCCATTTGATTAAAGTATAAGTATAAACCATTAACGAGGAATGTCCTTTAAAGGCATTGAACAATGTCACTCACATTTGTGCTGGAGCCTGGGACTTCATCTTTGTTATCAACCACTCTTAACAGTATCTACATTTTTGTTTACCAGTTATACAAAAGACATCCAGAATAAAGAGGACTTATGAGGCTGTTCCCAGAAAATTGAAGATATACATTTCATTTTTCAGGTAAATATCTTAGGTATGTGCTATTTTAACAAAAACTAATAGAGGCATTTTTGAGAAAATCAAGATATTTTTAAAATGCTCCATATAAAGGATATATAGATAATTAGGAATATCTGTATATGGTTGGTATCTAATGTTGAGCAGTTGGCAGTGAAGCCATTCGCTCTCTTGCATTCCAGTATTTTGTTGACTAAAGGTTGTGCAGCGCAGTAGATGGTTTCCATTCATATCTTCTTTAAGTGTACAGAAAGGACACAGAGGAGATCTCACTATACCAGTCATGGCCTGTTAGGAGTCTAAAAGTTGCTACACAGCATTTTCTTGGTAATGTAGTGATTCTGGTCGTGTTATTACATAAATTTTCCTTTTGTTTGTAATACATTATCTTCTTTATTATATGTTGATTCTTTTGATAGAGTGATAACTTATTGGATCAGATGAATTTGATGTAATTTTACTACCTTTCTTGGTTAGAAAGTCAGCTGTATTCCGCATTGTGCTGCTATCCATTGAAGTATAAATTTTTTCTTCAAATTCATTAGTTGTTTTATGATTTTGCGGCATTCTGCAATATTTAAGTTATTAAATGTTACATCAGATGTTATGGATGTAATAGCTGCATCATATATAATTTTACTTAGTTTATGTTTCTTCGCTTGCAATAGACCTCCTGTATTCCATTGTAAAATTTTTAATTTGTCATTCATATTTTGTTGTTTACCTTGGAAAAAGGTTCCCACCCGGAAATCCTAATGGGGGACTGTTTTACTTCAGGAATGTTTCTTTTTCCAATGGGACATCACTTTATCTGAAATGTTTTTATTTAACTTTTTAAAATTAGGCACCATAAATGGCGGTTACATCACCTAAGTAAAGAAAGGTATGGACAGGAAAGAAAATGAAATAATCTCCTAGGCCTTAAATACTCTAATACCATCATCAGGGTCGAAGAAAACAAGCAAGACTGGATAGTAAAGGTAAAAGAGGGAACTGATATCAGAGCAGCTCTTTCCTTTAGTTCATCAAGTCTTCAAATTCTAGAAGCAATTAAAGGCTCTCCTTTCTATTATAACACAATATATAGCGGTGCTCTATTGAAATGAAATCATTTGAAGAAATGTTGAGTTGAAATTTTAAACATATATATAAGTGGAGAGTCCTAAAGTCTTCAAAATTTTGACTCAAAATTTGCTAATTTTCATGTAAAGGGTAGTTTGGGGTGGGGTGATCTTCTGGTTGCATCCTACTGAACTTAATTTCTGATGTTTGTATGTAGCAAACTTTTTGTTTTTTATTTATACGGTATACACAATCAGAAGGCCATGCCATGCCTCTCACCAAGGCAGGGCAGGGGTGGCTACTCTGGTTTCCATCATCTGCAGTGCCACACGTAGTAAAAGCAGGCATTAAACACTATCTAAAAAAAAAAACTCACACAAACATTTTTTTAAGAATGCTTATCTTGGATTCGAGAAATCTCAACATTTAATTTTTGGATAGCAAAGTGATGTGTGTAAACTGAGGTGCAGAGCTTCTGTGGCTTGTAACAATTTTCAGTGAGGGAGAACAGCAGAAAGGGGAGCTAGCATAAGGAAAGACAGAGACAGTGATATTGCTAACAACTAGAAAGTTGTACTTTGTACTGTTGCCAACTTAGACAAGCTATATTTTGTAGTCTGTGCCGTGCAATAGAGGAAGGAAACCTGCAGCCTAACAGTTGAAATGAGAATATGCAATGACAGCAGTACTGTCAACATTTGAAATTTGATGTGACACAGAAATGTTTTAGCTAACTGGAAGAAACAGTAACATGAGCTATTCTAATGCCTAATAACTATTTAGTTACAGTGAGAAAATATAAATTCAACAGTAACCATACATTTTACTTAAACTTTTAAAATATCCATTTTTCTCAGAAAATGCACTTATATGTAGTAATGATATTTTCTAAAAAACTATCTTAAATATCTCACGTGTTCCATTCACCTGACTTTCTCTACATCTCTGCACTAAATTATTGTTAAAAAGCTTATGCTGCTATTTACTTCATGCTATTCGAGAAAAAAATAGCAGAAATACTCTTATTACTTGATTCCTTGTAAGTAGAAGCAAAATAAGGGAGTAGCATAGGTTAAAGTGATAGTCAAATGTTTTAAAAGTTGGTTGCTCTGTGATTGAAGTTGCTTTGTTTCTGTGGCCAGGAGTTGACAAATTCCAGTATGAGAGAATTACAAGTATTTTAAAACTGAAACCAATAATAAGGAATATCTCAAAAACAGTCAACTCCATGGAAAACAGGTATATAAAATAAACTGCGTGTTTTAACGAGCTCTACATTTTTTGTTAAGTAAGTTTTTGCCTATCTCTTACAGTTTACCTGCTATGCAAAATTCATCCAGAATAAAGATGTCTTCAAGTGCTGTCCCCAGAAAATTCAAGATTTACATTTTATTTGTCATATAAATATCAATATAGGATATTTTAATCAAAATTGTTAAGAGCTATTTTTCAAGAAATCAACATTTTTGAAAATATTCCCTGTAAAGGATAGTTGGGAGTAGAGAGATGTTCTTGAAAATCTTTGTGTCGCAGCCTTGGAAGATAGTGAACTTAAATGCCAAGTTTGGTATTAAAAAAACTTTTTGTTTTTGAGCTATGTGCCGCCCACAGACAGACTGACAGATAATCATAAAAATGTTTCAGGGGGACCCAAAGCATGTATTTCTGGGTGCAATACAATATCTTCTGTATACATAGTGCATGAAGAGAAAGTAAAAATAAATAATTTTGAGATATTTTTATACATTGTGTATAGAAGGCTAGGTTTATTTAGAATGTGATCAGATAGAAGCGCAGTGTTACCAATACACAGAAACACAAAACTTGAACACACTGTGTGTCTTGTGTTAAACAGTGTGTATCAAATTACGGAACTAGTTGTGAAATATCACAACACTTGTTGATATAATTAATATTGTATAAATGATGAGTGGAAAAACTAAGTACGACACAGTTATCACATGCTCATACATGAAATCTAGCAAGAAGAATGGTGTCCATGTGGAAAACCTCTTGCTAGGCTTCCTTAAAACAAAGGAATCAAATCATAACATGAAAAGTAGTCGTGTCTTGAGGTCAATATGCAACAAATATTTTGTGAAATTTATATTTTTACAGCAATAATTGATACAGGTTATGATGAGTGCATCCAGCAATGAAAAAAAATCAATTTCAAAGACTAACTTTCAAATTTTTTTTGAACAAGATATATGTAATATGAAAATATTTAATGCCAATGTTAGGAAATGTAGAAATTTCTAACCTTAAAAACAAAAGAATAAGCTTTGAAAGTTCATATTTGTATATACTGTGTACAATTTTCATAAAATTATTGTATCTAAGCAAGTGAGATTAAAAAGGGATATTCTTTTAATGAGTGCTGTTTCTTATTGGTTAACAAATAACTGATCCATGATGTAAGAATACCAGGCTAAAGAGTGGACACATATCTGTACTTACATAGTAACATACCGGGACATTCAAAAACGTCCACGAGCTGCACTGTGTTTTGCCTGTCTGTGTCCTCATTGCCATCTGCCGCTATCACTTTAAAGGCTTTAATGTCATTAAAGGAGATGGCAACATACTATCATCAAGTTGCAGGTTTGTCTTTTACACTTTCAGTTACCTCAGAGGGGGCCACAAATCTCTGCTAATAATTCTGTCCTGAAACACACTTTCAATTGTTCTCATTGGCTGTGTGAGCTGTTGCAGAGTCTTGATAAAAAAAGACAAAATTATACTTGCTGTCATGAACAATATTAGGTTTCTCAATAACAGTCCTGATATTTGGTGGACTTTGTGTTTTAACAATTGAAATTTAGTTGAGTCGATTTTGTAACACTACATCACTTACAAAAGTAGAAGTGAGGTAGAATTACAGCTATATGAATTACACTTGAAACTAACCAAAAAATTAGGAAGCATCATTTGGAAAAATTTGGAAAGCAATCTTTTGGCCAAATTAAGCATCAAAATGAGAAACAAAACTTTAACGCAAAAACGTAAACTTGAAAAGCTGTGCAAAGAACAGGGGAAAAGAAAACCAATTCAAAAATCCACACCACAAATGAACGTCAAAAACCTATCGGACCAAACTTTCACCAAATCAGAACTGAATTTCTTAAATAAAGGGATGAAAACTTGCGTCGATTTTTCAGATAAAATTGACGATTGCATTGCGGACATACAAATAGCCACCCAGCACATAAATGATATTGATAAAAGCATTATAAAAAGTGAACGCTGCCAAATTATCGAAACAAAAGAAAGCAAAAAGAAAACTAACCCCCCAAAAAATGTAATAAGAGCACTAAAAAGCAAACCGGTAATTTATAGCAAAGCTGACAAAGGAAACACAATAGTAATTATGGACAAAACTGAATATGTAGAAAGAATGGAAACACTTTTAGAAAAAGAAGAATACTCTACAGTACAAAAGAACCCTCTAAACCAATGTATAGTTAAATTAAATGCCAGTATTCAAGAATGTAAACTAATAGACAAAAAAGAAAAATGCAAAATTAAAGTTGATAATCCAGTTCTGCCCAGAATTTATGGCCTTCCAAAAATACACAAGCCGGGAAATGCAATGAGACCAATTAAAACAATATAAGTGCACCTACATATAATCTAGCAAAATGATTAACAAACAGATTCTCTTCCTTCCCTAAATTTGAAACGGCAAGTATAAAAAACTCTCTAGATCTGATCAATAAAATTGGAAAAAACTGATATGTTAGTTTCCTTTGATGTTACTGCTCTGTTTCCAAGCATGCCTACAGAAAGCATACAATCCCACATCAAAAACTGGTTACTTGCAATAGGGAAAACAACAGAAGAAGTCCGAGAATACATCATATTAACGAATCGGTGCATAAATCAAAATTTTTTCACATTTAACAGCAAATATTGTAAACAAACATCTGGTTTAGTTATGGGCAGCCCGCTGTCACCAATATTAGCAGATCTCTTGATAAGAATGTCAAGATGGCGGCAGGAGGAATAGTAACATGGAGCAAGCAACTCAAAATGTGTAATAAAGTTAGAACATACACCGAATCAGTATCTGAAGATGATGTAAATGTGAACAATAATAGTGCGGTAAGTTGTGCAAATGGAGAGAATTCCAGGGAGAAATTCTATCCCGAGAAACAGGCCAAAAGTCGAGTAGCCGAAACTGTGGTCGAAAACCCACGCGAAAAGGAAATGGCGGCATCGCTCCATGTAATAATTGATCTCCTAAACAAAGACCTAAGAGAAGCCCAAAAGGAAAACACAAGTCTACATAGGGAAATCGACGTGCTAAAAAGAGAGTGCTCAACTAGCAGAGATAAGGAAGTAACAGTTAACGCCTTAAGAAGTGAAATAAAAAATCTAAAAACGGAAAATGCTGAATTGAAGCAGACAAACATGGATCTTCAAACACAGATGGCAAATGTGAATAACGGCTATACTGAGGTAAGATATCAGAATAGACGATTCTCAAAATCAATTCCAAATAGCCGTGTATTGGATTCGAAAAATTGTCCGGAGGTGAGTATGAAAAATCGGTTTGAAGTACTGAGTAACGACGAAATGAATGAAGGAAACTGCAAAACTCGGGATGTTAAGCGCGACAAAGTTAGCAATTCACCCAAGGTTTTAGTAGTAGGGGACTCCATGCTAAAATTTTCAGGGCAGCAATGTAAAAACCGTGGATGTGACGTGAGATGTTTTCCTGGCATCAAGCTACGAGAATTGCAACACCAAATTGAGAGGACTAAAATGAAGGAAGAAGCACCAGACGTGGTGGTGGTGCATGCGGGGACCAACGATATAAAACTTGGTATGTGTGCAGAAGAAATTATGGGGGACGCTATGGATCTCATAAACTATGTAAAGGCAGAAGTGCCGGATGTTAAGATTGTCATTAGTGGCGTGATAAGACGACGTAATGTGACACAAAGAAAAGTGGCGAAAATAAACCAAGAACTAAATTGGCTGTGCTCCACTAAACAGTGTACTTTCGTGGACGGAAATTTCTGTTTGGGAGAAAATGATATTGGAAGGGATGGGGTGCATTTTAACCGTGTAGGCGCATATAAATTTGGAAATCTTCTGTGTGCTGTTATTTCATCAGTGCTAAAGGGAAACTGACGAACTTTGTGGTGGATGACAACTCTACGAGAAGAAATACTAACCATGTCAACAAGAATGAAAATGCAGTAGCAGTAAACAAAGAAGTGAACCCAGATGAACGATGCCCTGACCTCAACACCAGGCTGGATGATGGGATGCTGGACGACAAGCTGGATACTGTCTCTCATAATGCAGGTAATGTTTTCAACCACAATTATATATTTAGCCTTATGCATTTAAATGTGCAATGTGTTAGGAACAAACTGCATGAGCTTGAAGTCATTTTATCATCCACTTACAAACATGTGAATGTGATTTGTCTCACAGAACATTGGCTTAATGAAGATGAATATCCCTTGTATAGTATTCCAGGTTATACTTTTGCAAATATATATTGTCGTTCTAATAAAAAAAATGGAGGTGCTGGTATTCTTGTTAAAAATAATACACATTCTAAAAATAAAACACACCGGCACATCTAAATGATGAAACAAATTTTGAACATGTTGTCACAGAACTAAATGTGGGAAATATAAAAATTCTCCTTGTCTGCTTATATAGGTCACCCAATGGATTATTCACCAGTTTTGTCCAGAAACTGGACATGCTTCTGTCCATACTCTCACGTGAGAAAAAATATATTGCTATATGCGGAGATCTAAATGTTGATTTTCTTGTTGACTCGGCAGAAAAACATAGTTTAATTACTTTGCTTCAAACTTATAATCTGATGCCTATTATAAATACGGCAACAAGAATCACAAGTTCCAGTAGAACATGTTTAGATCAGATAATTATTAACACTAATGCTCTACCTTTTACAACCAGTAATATCGGGATTGGTATATCTGATCATAATGCTGTCTCTCTTCAACTGCTGCCACCACCAAGCAAAATAAATGGTCAGACATATCAAAATGACGCTTTTCTGAAGCGGAAAATAGATTACTTCAACTTTTTATTGAGGATGTGTCGAATGAGCAGGACACTAATAAAAAGGCAGATATCTTCATAGGCTGTATAACATACTATTACAACATTGCTTTTCCTTATAAAAAATATAATTCACCACCAAAGCACTCGCAGTCTAGAAATTGGATAACAAAAGGAATTATTAAATCTTGCAACAGGAAAAGATTTCTTCATGAACTGCATAAAACTAGTACAGACCCTGCCTTCAAAGCTTATTTTAAACAGTATTGTAGTATTCTCAACAAAGTGGTTATAGAAGCAAAGAAAAGGAGTAACAAAGAATTTATTTTAAATAGTGATAATAAGGGCAAGGCTCTTTGGAACGTTGTAAGAAGGGAGGTAAACACATCTAACTATTCAAGTAAAATCATGTTATCTCATGGTGGAGAAGTAATGTCAAACTCTCAAAAAGTCTCAAATATATTCAATGAACACTTCACTAATATAGCTAAAATCTTATCAAGCTCAATAGGTAGTGCTTCCTTAAATCCAACCAGCAATATTGCTGTAAATAGCAACACTATGTTTCTCTATCCGGTCACAGAGGATGAAATTCTGAAAATAACAAGGAACCTGAAAAACAAAAGCTCTTGTGGCATCGATGAAATTCCAGATTCTCTGGTTAAGCAATCTGTACACCACCTCTCAAAGCCACTAATGGATATTTGTAATGCCTCACTTGAAACAGGATGCTTTCCAAATGTATTTAAGACAGCTAAAGTAAAACCTTTATTCAAGAAAGGGGAAAAAAACAATGTAGAAAATTATAGACCCATTTCCTTATTATCTGTATTTTCAAAAATCCTTGAGAAAATTATGTACAATAGAATTGTTCCATTCTTAGAAAAGCATAAGATTATATAAGAAACTCAGTATGGCTTCAGGAAAGGAAAATCAATAAATAGTGAAATTTTTTCTTTCATAGAAAATATCCTTAATGCTAAGGACAAAAAAGAGCAAGTGGCAGGTCTATTCTTAGATTTAACTAAAGCATTTGATACAGTAGATCATAAAATTCTGATACAGAAGCTTGATGCCTGTGGTGTCCGAGGACTAGCCAACAAATGGTTTGTCTCCTATCTTGAAAACAGATACCAAATTGTTGAAGTAGAAGGTGTACGTTCAAACTCTGCTGCTATAGAAAGCGGCGTTCCTCAAGGATCCATACTAGGACCAGTTCTATTTTTAATCTACATCAACGATCTTCCTTCTCAGTTATCACCCATTAGTAGTGTTCTCTTTGCAGATGATACAAACCTTATTTTCAGAAGTAGTGAAGAAAGACTTATGCAGGCAGAAATCAATTATACTACCACTGAATTGAAGAAATGGATGACAAGTAATAAACTTCATATAAATAAAAGTAAAACTGTATCTCTTAGTTTCAATCAACAATTGGGAGTTCATAATCCTGTTCAAATTTCAATTTTTAATACATTGATTAATGAGAGTCATTCTACCAAGTTCTTAGGGATTGTTATTGATTCTCAGCTCAGTTGGACAGAGCATACCAATTCTCTTACTAATAAATTAAGTCGTATATGCTGTAAGGCTACTAGCTAAAGCATGCAGCTTAGATGTCCTAAAAACAGGGTATTGTGGTTATATATACTCATTACTGACATATGGAATCCCCTTCTGGGGATCTGCCAACAATTGTATTAAGGTGTTTAAACTGCAGAAAAGAATAATAAGAATAATCAAGCAAGTGAACCAATGTACCCCAAGTAAACCACTTTTCTTGGATTTAAGAATTTTACCATTACCATGTATTTATATCTTAGAGACAGTTTCCTTTATACATGACAATAAGAGAATTTTTAAGCTCAACAATGAATACCATTCTTACAACACAAGAACATCAGCAGCAATCCATCTCCAACAACACAGATTAACTAAAAGCTTAAATTCAGTTTCCCACAAAGGTGTTAACTTATATAATAAACTCCCTGATGCGATCAAAGTTCCACAGAGCAAAGCATTTAAGAAGAAGGTTAAAAATCTACTCCTAAACTATATGTTTTATTCCGTTGATGAATTCATGAATACATCTTTTTGATTATGTGCTAAAAATACTTGTTTATTTGGAAAACTTTGCCACATGAGCCATCCAGCTATGTATGTGTAAATAAGTTGATTTCTCTAACACTGAAACATTGTTTGTTGCATGGGTCCTGTTCATCTGAGGATGTACTTCGGCACAAGAGAAACCTTAACGACTGCCTCAAGACAAGATTAGCTTAGCAACAATTGTACTCGTTTTGATCAATACTGTAAAATATAATGTATGTAGAAGTGTAAGAGATTTGTTAAATTATGTATTATTTGTTTTTGACGAAGCCATGAATTCATTGTATTTCTTAAGGTGAATAAATTCTATTCTATTCTATTCTTTCTATTAAGCACTATGGAAACTAGTATTAAAAAGGCATTCTCCTGGATGTTCAAAGTATGGTACAGCTATGTAGACGACATTTTTGCAATAGCCCCAGAAAAACACCTAGAAGATGCACTAAAACTCCTAAATATGCAAGAAAAGTCTATAAAGTTCACAATGGAGAAGGAATGTGATGGACAACTACCATTCCTCGACCTAAAAATCATCAAAACTAATAATCACCTTACATTTGGCATCTACAGAAAACCTACCCACACCAACAGCTATATAAAACAAAAGAGTTACAATCCCATTCCCCATCAACATGCTTTACTCAACAGCCTTACACACAGATTGGTAAATGTACCAATGGGCAAAACAGAATACCAATGTGAACTTACAAAAATATTGGACATAGATACAGAGAATGGATTCCGGGCAGAACTGGTGTACAAAAAGTTAATAAGACCGAAAATAGGAAGAGAATTAAAGAAGTCAGCACACTCACTCAAAACCAGAAAGAAAACAAGATCTACAAGAAGTTTACATACCACCCTACAACTTTCTACAAATTCCAGAGGATCTTCAAACAACATAACATCATTCTAGCCCCTAAAAACAATTACTGTATAAAAAACATTTTAAATTCTAAATTAAAAGATAATATCCCACAAGAAAACAAACCAGGAATATATCAGTTCAGCTGTAATGACTGTGAAAAAATCTACATCGGCCAAGGAAAAGAAATATAAGAACAAGGGCAAAAGAACACCACAGAAATATTAAACTCAAACAAGAAGACAAATCTGCAGTAGCTTGGCATTTTTGGAAAGAGAAACACACCATAAATAGAAGCCCAAAAATCCTCAAAAACATCACAAGGAAGACAGAATTAAAAGTTTGGGAAACACATATATTTGGAAAAACAAGAACCGCGTTTTCAATTTTGAAATCCTGCCAGGCGATCTACTCATTCAGAGGTTCATCAAACCACCACCAGGGACAGAGACAACCACCACAGCAAGCGATGCCGGCAGTGGACCAAAGGAATTGACAATGGAAGCAAATGGCTTCTGAAACATGTTTTCCGAAATAAAAAGTAAGTGATGTAGTGTTACAAAATCGACTCAACTAAATTTCAATTGTTCTCAATAAGAATTATTTTGTGAACATATATATCCATAAAGATGGAGCCAAGCCTCATCCGTGGGTTACACACTATTGAGAGTCACTCACAAAATGTGTTAACGTAAATAAATACACTTGCTGTGCAGTAGCAAACATAATACACTTTGTGACCAAGTACAGGACACTGGAAATAAATCAAGCACACAATATCACCATCAGCTCAATACTGCACTATCAGAACAGAGAAAAACAAGTCAGCACTGTGACGGTGTGTACAGCAGCTGTGTGCTATCATGTTTCTGACAGCGTAGCAGTTGGAAGCGTAACTTCATGCAGCTACCTTATATCAACTTTATCTTTGATATAAATACGTGGACCTGATTGTTAACTTTTAAACTGCAACTTGCTATACTCTCTGTAAGACAATAGTGTCATCTGTGAAAATGTGAACCTTTACAATATGATGTAGTAATCATTCCAACTAGAAAAGTTACAATAAATAAATATATTGAATTCTAATCTTGAATTTACATGCATAAGAACTTGAAGAAAAATTATGTCAAATATTGTCATATATATTTGGCATTCCATTTCTTGAGAAATATCCACTAACAATATATAAATGTATTTAGATTATTTTCAACATCAGAAGTAACCATAATAATATATTTAAATAATATTTCTGATATACTACTATACAAATAATTTAAAGGAAATTAAAATATTAATCGCACGTAATGATTATAAAATCACTAATATTTACAAATGTAATAAATATATGGAGTTCCTTGAATAAATATGAATGCCTTTATGCACGCAAGAAAGAAGTTGTGCAACTCTGTACTACAGTGTGTGCTTCACATTCAAGAGGTTAGAGTGAGTTTTCCGTTATCCTGGGAAAATGAATGTCAAGGTCCATGAACCTGAACTCATTTCATTCATCATCCATGTTAAACTAAAAAATCTTATGTGTTACACTCACATTACTTTCTCTAGCTTCACTTCTTACAAAAGATTATTCTTCTTTCAACACCTTGCTAATTGAGATAAACATTAGCAGAATGTTCTTATTATTTAGTTCCGGCAACTAAAGCAATGTGCTATGTTAAAGTGATAGTCAAATGTTGTTATGTGATTGTCATTGAAATTGGCTTCTTTGCTTGGCCAGACTTCCTGTCTGAGAAAAGTACAAGTATTTTAAAATTGAAACCAATAACAAGAAATATCTTGGAAATGGTCAACTCTACAACAAAAATATGTCTCACATAAATTGTGTGTTTTAACAAGATCTACATTTTTATGCAGTAAGCCTTTGTCTGTCTTTTACAGTTTAACCATTATGCAAAATTCCCCAAAAATCAACCACAATAAAGTGCTCTTCAGAGGCTATTCCAGAAAATTCAAAATATACATTTTATTTGTATTGTGAATAACTTTAATATATAGTATTTTAATCAAAATCGTTTGAGCCATTTTTGAGAAAAAGAAAGTTTTGAAAATTTTTTCCAGTAAAGGATAGTTTGGGGAAATCTTCATCACATCCTTGGAACATAATGAACTTAAATATCAAGTTTGCTATTTAACAGTCTTTTAGTTTTTAAGCTATGCTGTCCACACTCAAACAGAGCTTGTTCTAAAAATGCTTTTTTTGGATTCAGGGGGTCCCAAAACATGTATTTCTGATGAAATCTTGGTTGCAGAGCTGTATGTGAAGTCTTAGCTATGAAGTGTTGTCACTGTTTAAGGTGCCTGAGCCAGTCCAGGTTCATTAACAGGGATGTTTCTACGCAGGTTGAGTGGACCTGCTCACTACCCTTTCATGTGACACCGATGTCATGTAGCCGGGGAGACCAATGTAATAACCACAAGTTTTGGGGGGCAACTGTCGGTTATTCCAGTGGTAGGTAGCAACATAACATCACATCAGTGAAAGTGCCACATACTGGCTGTACTCCAAATCGGTGCAAACCAAATGGTTCAAATGTCTTTTTTGTATCCCCCAGATGGCAGGCTGACACCCACAGGGGGACTATACCAAGATGACTCCTCTGCACTCACCCTGTACAATACCACAGTTTTTTTTTTTTTTTATTTTTATCTTAACGTCCTTAAACCAGGTTTGACATATCAGACAATAAATGCAATTGGTGAAATGATACTCAAATGATCTCAAGCTTAAAGTTACTCGACATTCATCTTCTCAGGATAAGGGAAAACTTTATCCGGGTAACTCACCCTAAGCGAGATTCAAACTCACGACCTGTTGAATGTGCTACCATCTCACTACCTAGGCGGGCCACGATTCTTTGTTATGCAATTAATGTCTAGGACTAGGCTATGAAAGATCTCAGTCCATTTTATATACAAAAGGAACTGGACAGAATTTGCAGGAAAGACACAAAATGCCACACTCTTAGTTGAGATAGTGATGGGTGCTTCTCATACCCCATTAATGTGGGGAAGCAGCCGAGGTGTAGTGGCAACCTGCAGTTTGGACAGCCTTTCAAATGAGGACATAGTGAACTGTCTTTCAGACCAAGCTGTGTCCTAATTGGCAAATGGGATGAGGAGGCGTTCCCACTTGCTGACATTTGAGTGAACTGGGTTACATGAAAGAGAGGTGTTGTCACTGCAACAAGGTTGTATCAGTTCACCAGTTTGTCCTCAATGCTGACTCTAAGAAACACTCCTTGAGGAGAAGGCAATCCAGGAGTTAACGGCTATCTCGAACCCTTTGAAATATTCTGCTGCTGTCTATAGTTCAGACCATCTCTAGTGCTCGTACCACGTGTCTATAGGTATCCAGGCAGAATCTTCCTCTGACTGTGTTTGTCTCTCAAGCTTGCTCTGTGCCATCTACATCTTCTGCCACTGATTCGTAAGCCGAACCACACCCGCACGACTGGTTCTGACACCGGTACCAGCCTGAGCCGAAGCCCAACCGAAAAGAAAAAGATAAGACTGAACCAACACACCACTGCTTCGGTCCCATACCGTCACACGCACCGTCTTTTTGTGGAATATGCATGGTCTAGGCACACATCGGCCTCAGCTGGACATCGTCTGCTTGCGGGAGATCAAGCTTCACCCGCGAGATACCTTTGTTTTACGTCGGTACAGGCCGGTTCATTTCGACCTGGAACCGGATGAGGGTTCCCCTGGTGTTTCCGACCTGTGCCACTCAACTGCAGGTTGTTGCTCTACACCTTTCTGTTCCAGGTTTTCTTTCTTCAGTCTGTAGTCTCTATGTTCCTCCGTCTCCCTTGCCACTGCAGAACATGTGCGTTTATTTTCGCAGTTACCTCCACCACATCTTTTGGTGGCCGATTTTAATGTTCATCAGCCTCTTTGGGGATCCTCCAGGGCGTATGCTAGGGGAACCTTAATCAGTGATCTTCTGGACCAGCTGAATCTCTCCCTTTTAAATGCTGATGAGTCTACATTTATTTCAGACTCCACTGGCAGCTTTTCTCGCCTAGCACAGCTTGCACATCATTTGGAGTGGAATATTGTCTCTGACGCTCACTCCAGTGATTATTTTCAGTTGTTATTAGGTTTCTTCGTTGTAATTTTCCAACCACTGGTATCCTAGTTTAGCAAGCCGGATTGGTCACTTTTTTCTCGTCTGGCCCATGTTGATAGCATGGTTGAGCACCTGATTTCTATTATCATGGCCGGTGCCGAACGCTCCATTCCCAGGTGTACCCCAGTTCCTTGGTGGAACGAGGAATGCGGCAAAGCCATCCGTGCGCGAAGAAGTGTTCTTCGGGTTTTCAAACGTCATCCAACGGAAGATAACTTAATAGTCTATAAACGACTTCGTGCCGTATTATCTGTGACAGTAAGAAGATGTCTTGGAAGCGTTCTATGGAGAGTTTTAATAGCTCCACGCCCACAGCCATTGTATGGGACAGAGTTAGGCGCGAAACCGCGTGCTATACCCGGTCTTAGGCTAGGAGGTGACACATCTTATCGCCGACACTTTGGGCAAAACCTTTGAGGCAGTTTCCAGTTTCACCAATTATGATCCAGTTTTTGTTCCCCTTAAGGTCGTGTTGGAAGCCAAGGAGTTATCATTCCTCTCCGACAGCCATGAGGACTATAACCGCTATTTTAGCCCGCACGAGCTAGAACATGCCCCTCTATTTCTAGGCATTCCGCCCCTGGGCCTGGCGCCATACATGTGTCGTTACTTCAGTATTTACCTACGGATGGTAAGCTCTTTCTCCTCCAGATGTATAATCGTGTCTGGTACGAAGGTGCGCTTTCTGCTGAATGGCGAAAGGCCACCGTTGTTCCAATTCTACAACCTAGCAAGGATCGCAACCTATCTTCCAGCTACCGTCCATTTTCCATAACAATTGCATTTGCAAGGTTATGGAACGCATGCTCAATGGGCGGTTTATGTGGTGGCTCGAATCTCCGGGCCTCCTATAAGTGTGGGCTTCGTCGTAACCGTTCTACTATCGAACATTTAGTGTCTCTTTAGACTCAAGTTATGAACGGGTTCCTGAGAAAAAGCCAGACTACAACTTATTTTTGACTTAGAGAAAGCTTACGACACGTGTTAGAGAACTGGCATTCTTCGTATAATTCATACGAAGGGTTTCTGTGGTCTCCTCCCCATTTTCGTTTGCGAGTTTCATGAAATGCTGGGTATTTCGTGTGCGTGTGGGTTCGGTTTTATCTGATTATTTTACTCAGGAGAACGGAGTACTTACCGCCTGCGATGCCATTAGTAGTTAAAGCGGGCGTTAAACACTACCAAAAAAAAAAAGAACGGAGTACTTCAGAGTTCGCTCCTGAAACACTGTTTCTTATAGCTATCAACCGTCTTGTTGACTGCCTTCCACCAAGGATTTCCTCGTTGTCTTTATTGTGTACCTCACAGCTCGGCGTACCTGTCTCCCTCAGCAGACTCTGTTTCCTCCTGTAGTATGGCAAATGGCTTTTCATTTTCCGCGGTGGTGCCGGAACCATCGCCGTATCTCTCGTCCAGTATGCCTCAACACCCGGTCCGTCAGTATCTCTTGTCCAGTATGCCTTACGCCTGGCCCGTCAGTATCTCTTGTCCAGTATGCCTCAACATCCGGCCCGTCAGTATTTCTTGTCCAGTATGACTCAACGCCTGCCCCGTCAATCTCTTGTCCAGTATGCCTCAACACCCGGGCCGTCAGTATCTCTTGTCCAGTATGCCTCAACGCCTGCCCCGTCAGTATCTCTTGTCCAGTATGCCTCAACACCCGGGCCGTCAGTATCTCATGTTCAGTATGCCTCAACGACTCTCCCGTCAATATCTCTTGTCCAGTATGCCTCAACACCCGGCCCGTCAGTATCTCTTGTCCAGTATGCCTCAACACCTCCCCGTCAATAACTCTTGTCCAGTATACCTCAACACCTGGTCCGTCAGTATCTCTTGTCCAGTATACCTCAACGACTGTCCCGTCAATATCTCTTGTCCAGTATGCCTCAACACCGGGCCCGTCAGTATCTCTTGTCTAGTATGCCTAAACACTGGGCCCGTCAGTATCTCTTGCCCACTATGCCTCCTCACCCGGGCCGTCAGTACCTCTTGTCCAGTATGCCTCAACGCCTGCCCCGTCAGTATCTCTTGTCCAGTATGCCTCAACACCCGGGCCGTCAGTATCTCTTGTCCAGTATACCTCAACGCCTGCCCCGTCAATATCTCTTGTCAAGTATGCCTCAACACCCGGCCCGTCAGTATCGCTTGTCCAGTATGCCTCAACACCTGCCCCGTCAATATCTCTTGTCCAGTATGCCTCAACACCTGCCCCGTCAATATCTCTTGTCCAGTATGCCTCAACACATCCCCGTCAATATCTCTTGTCCAGTATACCTCAACACCTGGTCCGTCAGTATCTCTTGTCCAGTATACCTGAACGCCTGCCCCGTCAGTATCTCTTGTCCAGTATGCCTCAACACCCGGCCCCTCAGTATCTCTTGTCTAGTATGCCTCAAAACCGGGTCCGTCAGTATCTCTTGTCTAGTATGCCTCAACACTCGGCCCGTCAGTATCTCTTGTCCAGTATGCCTCAACACCGGGCCCGTCAGTATATCTTGTCTAGTATGCCTCAACACCGGGCCCGTCAGTATCTCTTGTCCAGTATGCCTCAACGCCTGGCCCGACAGTATCTCTTGTCCAGTATGACTCAACACCCGAACCGTCAGTATCTCTTGTCCAGTATGCCTCAACACCTGCCCCGTCAATATCTCTTGTCCAGTATGCCTCAACACATCCCGTCAATATCTCTTGTCCAGTATACATCAACACCTGGTCCGTCAGTATCTCTTGTCCAGTATACCTCAACGCCTGCCCCGTCAGTATCTCTTGTCCAGTATGCCTCAACACCCGGCCCGTCAGTATCTCTTTTCTAGTATGCCTCAACACCGGGCCCGTCAGTATCTCTTGTCCAGTATGCCTCAACACTCAGCCCGTCACAATCTCTTGTCCAGTATGCCTCAACACCGCGCCCGTCAGCATCTCTTGTCTAGGATGCCTCAACACCGGGCCCGTCAGTATGTCTTGTCCAGTATGCCTCAACGCCTGGCCCGACATTATCTCTTGTCCAGTATGCCTCAACACCGGGCCCGTCAGTATCTCTTGTCCAGTATGCCTCAAAGCCTGGCCGGTCAGTATCTCTTGTCCAGTATGCCTCAACGCCTGGCCCGTCAGTTAACTCTTGTCCAGTATGTCTCAACGCCTGGCCCGTCAATATCTCTTGACCAGTATGCCTCAACACCCGGCCTATCAGTATCTCTTGTCCAGTATGCCTCAACGCCTGACCCGTCAGTATCTCTTGTCCACTATGCCTCAACGCCTGGCCCATCAGCACCTCTTGTCCACTATGCCTCAACGCCTGGCCCGTCAGTATCTCTTGTACATTATCCTCAACACCCGGCCCGTCAGTAGCTCTTGTCCTGTATAATCAACTCTCGGCCCGTCAGTATCTCTTGTCCAGTATGCCTCAACACATCCCCGTCAATATCTCTTGTCCAGTATACATCAATACCTGATCCGTCAGTATCTCTTGTCCAGTATACCTCAACGCCTGCCCCGTCAGTATCTCTTGTCCAGTATGCCTCAACACCCGGCCCGTCAGTATCTCTTATCTAGTATGCCTCAACACCGGGCCCGTCAGTATCTCTTGTCCAGTATGCCTCAACACTCGGCCCGTCAGTATCTCTTGTCCAGTATGCCTCAACACCGGGCCCGTCAGTATCTCTTGTCTAGTATGCCTCAACACCAGGCCCGTCAGTATGTCTTGTCCAGTATGCCTCAACGCCTGGCCCGACAGTATCTCTTGTCCAGTATGCCTCAACACCGGGCCCGTCAGTATCTCTTGTCCAGTATGCCTCAACGCCTGGCCGGTCAGTATCTCTTGTCCAGTATGCCTCAACGCCTGGCCCGTCAGTTCACTCCTGTACAGTATGTCTCAACGCCTGGCCCGTCAATATCTCTTGACCAGTATGCCTCAACACCCGGCCTATCAGTATCTCTTGTCCAGTATGCCTCAACGCCTGACCCGTCAGTATCTCTTGTCCACTATGCCTCAACGCCTGGCCCATCAGCACCTCTTGTCCACTATGCCTCAACGCCTGGCCCGTCAGTATCTCTTGTACATTATCCTCAACACCAGGCCCGTCAGTAGCTCTTGTCCAGTATCCTCAACTCTCGGCCCGTCAGTATCTCTTGTCTAGTATGCGTCAACACCGGGCCCGTCAGTATCTCTTGTCCAGTATGCCTCAACACCTGGCCCGTCAGTATCTCTTGTCCAGTATGACTAAACGCCTGGCCCATCAGCACCTCTTGTCCACTATGCCTCAACGCCTGGCCCGTCAGTATCTCTTGTCCATTTTCCTCAACACCCGGCCCGTCAGTATCTGATGTCCAGTAACCTCAACACCCGGCCCATCAGTATCTCTTGTCCAGTATCCTCAACACCCGGCCCGTCAGTATCTCTTGTCCAGTATACCTCAACCCCTGGCCCGTCAGTATCTCTTATCCCGTATATCTCAACACCCGGCCCATCAGTATCTCTTGTCCAGTATTGTTCAACACCTGGCCCGTCAGTATCTCTTGTCCAGTATGCCTCAACACCTGCCCCGTCAGTATCTCTTGTCCAGTATACCTCAAAACCTGGCCCGACAGTACCTCTTGTCCAGTATGCCTCAACACCTGGCCCGTCAGTACCTCTTGTTCACTATGCCTCAACGTCTGGTCCGTCTGTATCTCTTGTCCATTATCCTCAACACCCGGCCCGTCAGTATCTCTTGTCCAGTATATCGCAACATCCGGCCCATCAGTATCCGCCTGTCCAGTATGCCTCAACACCTGGCCCGTCAGTATCTCTTGTCCAGTATGCCTCAACACCTGGCCCGTCAGTATCTCTTGTCCAGTATACCTCAAAGCCTGCCCGTCAGTATCTCTTGTCTAGTATGCCTCAACGCCTGGCCCGTCAGTGTCTCGTGTCCAATATGCCTCAATACTGTGCCCGTCAGTATCTCTTGTCCAGTATGCCTCAACACCGGGCCCGTCAGTATATCTTGTCTAGTATGCCTCAACGCCTGGCCCGTCAGTGTCTCGTGTCCAATATGCCTCAATACTGTGCCCGTCAGTATCTCTTGTCCAGTATGCCTCAACACCGGGCCCGTCAGTATATCTTGTCTAGTATGCCTCAACACCGGGCCCGTCATTATGTGTTGTCCAGTATGCCTCAACGCCTGGCGCGACAGTATCTCTTGTCCAGTATGCCTCAACACACGAACCGTCAGTATCTCTTGTCCAGTATGCCTCGACACCGGGCCCGTCAGTATCTCTTGTCCAGTATGCCTCAACGCCTGGCCGGTCAGTATCTCTTGTCCAGTAAGCCTCAACGCCTGGCCCGTCAGTTAACTCTTGTCCAGTATGTCTCAACGCCTGGTCCGTCAATATCTGTTGACCAGTATGCCTCAACACCCGGCCTATCAGTATCTCTTGTCCAGTATGCCTCAACGCCTGACCCGTCAGTATCTCTTGTCCACTATGCCTCAACGCCTGGCCCATCAGCACCTCTTGTCCACTATGCCTCAACGCCTGGCCCGTCAGTATCTCTTGTACATTATCCTCAACACCCGGCCCGTCAGTATCTCATGTCCAGTATCCTCAACTCTCGGCCCGTCAGTATCTCTTGTCTAGTATGCGTCAACACCGGGCCCGTCAGTATCTCTTGTCCAATATGCCTCAACACCGGGCCCGTCAGTATCTCTTGTCCAGTATGACTCAACACCTGGCCCGTCAGTATCTCTTATCCAGTATGCCTCAACACCCGGGCCGTCAGTATCTCATGTCCAGTATGCCTCAACGCCTCTCCTGTCAATATCTCTTGTCCAGTATGCCTCAACACCCGGCCCGTCAGTATCTCTTGTCCAGTATGCCTCAACACCTCCCCGTCAATAACTCTTGTCCAGTATACCTCAACACCTGGTCCGTCAGTATGTCTTGTCCAGTATACCTCAACGACTGTCCCGTCAATATCTCTTGTCCAGTATGCCTCAACACCGGGCCCGTCAGTATCTCTTGTCTAGTATGCCTAAACACCGGGCCCGTCAGTATCTCTTGCCCACTATGCCTCCTCACCCGGGCCGTCAGTATCTCTTGTCCAGTATGCCTCAACGCCTGCCCCGTCAGTATCTCTTGTCCAGTATGCCTCAACACCCGGGCCGTCAGTATCTCTTGTCCAGTATACCTCAACGTCTGCCCCGTCAATATCTCTTGTCAAGTATGCCTCAACACCCGGCCCGTCAGTATCGCTTGTCCAGTATGCCTCAACACCTGCCCCTTCAATATCTCTTGTCCAGTATTTCTCAACACCCGGCCCGTCAGTATCTCTTGTCCAGTATACCTCAACACCCGGCTCGTCAGTATCTCTTGTCCAGTATGCCTCAACGACTGGCCGGTCAGTATCTCTTGTCCAGTGTATCTCAACACCCGGCCCGTCAGTATCTCTTGTCCAGTATACCTCAAAACCTGGCCGGTCAGTATCTCTTGTCCATTATGCCTCAAAACCTGGCCGGTCAGTATCTCCTGTCCAGTATGCCGCAACACCTGGCCCATCAGTATCTCCTGTCCAGTATGCCTTAACACCGGGCCCGTACTTATCTCTTGACCAGTATGACTCAACGCCTGGCCCGTCAGTTAACTCTTGAGCAGTATGCCTCAACGCCTGGCCCATCAGTATTTCTTGGCGAGTATACCTCAACATCCGGCCATCAGTATCTCCTGTCTAGGATGCCTCAACACCCGGCCCATCAGTATCTCCTGTCCAGTATACCTCAACACCCGGCCCATCAGTATCTCTTGTCCATTATACCTCAACAACCGGCCCAAAGGTATCTCCTGTCCAGTATGCCTCAACACCCGGCCCATCACTATCTCCTGTCCAGTATACCACAACACCCGGCCCATCAGTATCTCTTGTTCAATATACCTCAACACCCGGCCCATCAGTATCACCTGTCCAGTAAGCTTCAACACCGGGCCCGTCAGTATCTCTTGTCCACTATGCCTCAACGCCTGGCCCGTCAGTATCTCTTGTACATTATCCTCAACACCCGGCCCGTCAGTAGCTCTTGTCCAGTATCCTCAACTCTCGGCCCGTCAGTATCTCTTGTCCAGTATGCCTCAACACCTGGCCCGTCAGTATCTCTTGTCCAGTATGACTAAACGCCTGGCCCATCAGCACCTCTTGTCCACTATGCCTCAACGCCTGGCCCGTCAGTATCTCTTGTCCATTATCCTCAACACCCGGCCCGTCAGTATCTGATGTCCAGTAACCTCAACACCCGGCCCATCAGTATCTCTTGTCCAGTATCCTCAACACCCGGCCCGTCAGTATCTCTTGTCCAGTATACCTCAACCCCTGGCCCGTCAGTATCTCTTATCCCGTATATCTCAACACCCGGCCCATCAGTATCTCTTGTCCAGTATTGTTCAACACCTGGCCCGTCAGTATCTCTTGTCCAGTATGCCTCAACACCTGCCCCGTCAGTATCTTGTCCAGTATACCTCAAAACCTGGCCCGACAGTATCTCTTGTCCAGTATGCCTCAACACCTGGCCCGTCAGTACCTCTTGTCCACTATGCCTCAACGTCTGGTCCGTCTGTATCTCTTGTCCATTATCCTCAACACCCGGCCCGTCAGTATCTCTTGTCCAGTATATCGCAACATCCGGCCCATCAGTATCCGCCTGTCCAGTATGCCTCAACACCTGGCCCGTCAGTATCTCTTGTCCAGTATGCCTCAACACCTGGCCCGTCAGTATCTCTTGTCCAGTATACCTCAAAGCCTGCCCGTCAGTATCTCTTGTCTAGTATGCCTCAACACCTGGCCCGTCAGTATCTCTTGTCCAGTATGCCTCAACGCCTGGCCCGTCAGTGTCTCGTGTCCAATATGCCTCAATACTGTGCCCGTCAGTATCTCTTGTCCAGTATGCCTCAACACCGGGCCCGTCAGTATATCTTGTCTAGTATGCCTCAACACCGGGCCCGTCATTATGTGTTGTCCAGTATGCCTCAACGCCTGGCGCGACAGTATCTCTTGTCCAGTATGCCTCAACACACGAACCGTCAGTATCTCTTGTCCAGTATGCCTCGACACCGGGCCCGTCAGTATCTCTTGTCCTGTATGCCTCAACGCCTGGCCGGTCAGTATCTCTTGTCCAGTAAGCCTCAACGCCTGGCCCGTCAGTTAACTCTTGTCCAGTATGTCTCAACGCCTGGCCCGTCAATATCTGTTGACCAGTATGCCTCAACACCCGGCCTATCAGTATCTCTTGTCCAGTATGCCTCAACGCCTGACCCGTCAGTATCTCTTGTCCACTATGCCTCAACGCCTGGCCCATCAGCACCTCTTGTCCACTATGCCTCAACGCCTGGCCCGTCAGTATCTCTTGTACATTATACTCAACACCCGGCCCGTCAGTATCTCATGTCCAGTATCCTCAACTCTCGGCCCGTCAGTATCTCTTGTCTAGTATGCGTCAACACCGGGCCCGTCAGTATCTCTTGTCCAATATGCCTCAACACCGGGCCCGTCAGTATCTCTTGTCCAGTATGCCTCAACGCCTGCCCCGTCAGTATCTCTTATGCAGTATGCCTCAACACCCGGGCCGTCAGTATCTCATGTCCAGTATGCCTCAACGCCTCTCCCGTCAATATCTCTTGTCCAGTATGCCTCAACACCCGGCCCGTCAGTATCTCTTGTCCAGTATGCCTCAACACCTCCCCGTCAATAACTCTTGTCCAGTATACCTCAACACCTGGTCCGTCAGTATCTCTTGTCCAGTATACCTCAACGACTTTCCCGTCAATATCTCTTGTCCAGTATGCCTCAACACCGGGCCCGTCAGTATCTCTTGTCTATTATGCCTAAACACCGGGCCCGTCATTTACTCTTGCCCACTATGCCTCCTCACCCGGGCCGTCAGTATCTCTTGTCCAGTATGCGTCAACGCCTGCCCCGTCAGTATCTCTTGTCCAGTATGCCTCAACACCCGGGCCGTCAGTATCTCTTGTCCAGTATACCTCAACGCCTGCCCCGTCAATATCTCTTGTCAAGTATGCCTCAACACCCGGCCCGTCAGTATCGCTTGTCCAGTATGCCTCAACACCTGCCCCTTCAATATCTCTTGTCCAGTATTTCTCAACACCCGGCCCGTCAATATCTCTTGTCCAGTATACCTCAACACCCGGCTCGTCAGTATCTCTTGTCCAGTATGCCTCAACGACTGGCCGGTCAGTATCTCTTGTCCAGTGTATCTCAACACCCGGCCCGTCAGTATCTCTTGTCCTGTATACCTCAAAACCTGGCCGGTCAGTATCTCTTGTCCATTATGCCTCAAAACCTGGCCGGTCAGTATCTCCTGTCCAGTATGCCGCAACACCTGGCCCATCAGTATCTCCTGTCCAGTATGCCTTAACACCGGGCCCGTCCTTATCTCTTGACCAGTATGCCTCAACGCCTGGCCCGTCAGTTAACTCTTGAGCAGTATGCCTCAACGCCTGGCCCATCAGTATTTCTTGGCGAGTATACCTCAACATCCGGCCATCAGTATCTCCTGTCTAGGATGCCTCAACACCCGGCCCATCAGTATCTCCTGTCCAGTATACCTCAACACCCGGCCCATCAGTATCTCTTGTCCATTATACCTCAACACCCGGCCCATCGGTATCTCCTGTCCAGTATGCCTCAACACCCGGCCCATCACTATCTCCTGTCCAGTATACCACAACACCCGGCCCATCAGTATCTCTTGTTCAATATACCTCAACACCCGGCCCATCAGTATCACCTGTCCAGTAAGCCTCAACACCGGGCCCGTCAGTATCTCTTGACCAATATGCTTCAACGCCTGGCCCGTCAGTTGACTCTTGACCACTATGCCTCAACGCCTGGCCCATCATTATCTCTTGTCCAGTATACCTCAACACCCGGCCCATCAGTAACTCCTGTCCAGTATGCCTCAACACCGGGCCCGTCAGCAATTCCTGTCCAGTATGCCTCAACGCCTGGCCCATCAGTATCTCTTGTCCAGTATACCTCAACACTTGGCCCGTCAGTATCTCTTGTCCAGTATACCTCAGCACCTGGCCCATCAGTATCTCTTGTCCAGTATACCTCAACAGCTGGCCCATCAGTGTGTCTTGTCCAGTATACCTCAACGCTAGCCCATCAGTATCTCTTGTCCAGTATACCTCAATGCCTGGCCCATCAGTATCTCTTGTCCAGTATACCTCAACACCCGGCCCCTCAGTATCACTTGTCCAATATGCCTCAACACCGGGCCCATCAGTATCTCTTGTCCAGTATACCTCAACACCTGGCCCGTCAGTATCTCTTGTCCAGTATACCTCAACACCAGGCCCATCAGATCTCTTGTCCAGTATATCTCAACACCTGACTCGTCAGTATCTCTTGTCCACTATACCTCAACACCTGGCCGGACAGTATCTCTTTTCCAGTATACCTCAACACCAGGCCCATCAGATCTCTTGTCCAGTATACCTCAACACCGGGCCAGTCAGTATCTCTTGTCCAGTATATCTCAACACCTGGCTCGTCAGTACCTCTTGTCCAGTATGCCTCAACACCTGGCCCGTCAGTATCTCTTGTCCAGGATATCTCAACAACTCTCCCGTCAGTACCTCTTGTCCAGGATATCTCAATACCTGGCCCGTCAGTATCTCTTGTCTAGGATATCTCAACACCTGGCCCGTCAGTATCTCTTGTCCAGGATATCTCAACACCGGGGCCGTCAGTATCTCTTGTCCAGGATATCTCAACACCTGGCCCATCAGTATCTCTTGTCCAGTATGCCTCAACACCTCGTCCGTCAGCATCTCTAGTCCAGTATACCTCAACACCGGGCTCGTCAGTATCTCTTGTCCTGTATCCCTCAACACCTGGCCCGTCAGTATCTCTTGTCCAGTATGCCTCAACACCGGGCTCGTCATTATCTCTTATCCAGTATGCCTCAACACCTGGCCCGTCAGTATCTCTTGTCCTGTATCCCTCAACACCCGGCCCAGCAGTATCTCTTGTCCAGTATGCCTCAACACCCGGCCCGTCAGTATCTCTTGTCGAGTATACCTCAACTCTCGGCCCGTCAGTATCTCTTATCTAGTATGCGTCAACACCGGGCCCGTCAGTATCTCTTGTCCAGTATGCCTCAAAACCGGGCCCGTCAGTATCTATTGTCCAGTATACCTCAACACCGGGCCCGTCAGTATCTATTGTCCAGTATGCCTCAAAACCGGGGCCGTCAGTATCTCCTGTCCAGTATGCCTCAACTCCGCGCCCGTCAGTATCTCTTGTTCAGTATACCGCAACACTCGATCCGTCAGTATCTCTTGTCTAGTGTGCCTCAACACCGGGCCCGTCAGTATCTCTTGTCCAGAGTGCCTCAACGCCTGACCCGTCAGTATCTCTTGACCAGTATGCTTCAACGCCTGCCCGTCAGTATCTCTTGTCTAGTATGCGTCAACACCGGGCCCGTCAGTATCTCTTGTCCAGTATGCCTCAACTCCTGGCCCGTCAGTATCTCTTGTCCAGTATGCCTCAACACGGCGCCCGTCAGTATCTCTTGGCCAGTATACCTCAACACCAGGCCCGTCAGTATCTCTTGTCCAGTATGCCTCAACACGCGGCCCATCAGTATCTCTTGTCCAGTATACCTCAACACCGGGCCCGTCAGTATCTTTTGTCCAGTATGCCTCAACACTCGGCCCGTCAGATCTCTTGTCCAGTATGCCTGAACACCAGGCCCGTCAGTATCTTTTGTCCATTATGCCTCAACACCAGGCCCGTCAGTATCTCTTGTCCAGTATACCTCAACACCAGGCCAGTCAGTATCTCTTGTCCAGTATGCCTCAACACTTGGCCCGTCAGTATCTCTTGTCGAGTATGCGTCAACACTCGGCTCGTCAGTATCTCTTGTCCAGTATGCCTCAACATCGGGCCCGTTGGTATCTCTTGTCCAGTGTACCTCAAAACCAGGGCCGTCAATATCTCTTGCCCAGTATCCCTCAACACCGGGCCCGTCAGTATCTCTTGTCCAGTATGCGTCAACACCGGGCTCGTCAGTATCTCTTGTCCAGTGTAACTCATCACCGGGCCCGTCAGTATCTCTTCTCCAGTATACCTCAAAACACGGCCCGTCAGTATCTCTTGTTCAGTATGCCTCAACACCGGGCCCGTCAGTATCTCTTGTCCAGTATGCCTCAACACCGGGCCCGTTAGTATCTCTTGTCCAGTATGCCTCAACACCGGGCCCGTCAGTATCTCTTGTCGAGTATGCGTCAACACTCGGCCAATCAGTATCTCTTGTCCAGTATGCCTCAACACCTGCCCCGACAGTGTCTCTTGTCCAGTATGCCTCAACACCGGGCCCGTCAGTATCTCTTGTCCAGTATGCCTCAACACTGGCTCCGTCAGTATCTCTTGTCCAGTATACCTCAACACCGGGCCCGTCTGTTAACTCTTGTCCAGTGTGCCTCAACACCGGGCCCGTCAGTTAATTCTTGTCCAGTATGCCGCAACACCTGGCCCGTCAGTATCTCTTGTCCAGTATGCCTCAACACTCGGCCTATCAGTATCTCTTGTCCAGTATGCCTCAACACCTGGCCCGTCAGTGTCTCTTGACCAGTATGCGTCAACACCTGACCCGTCAATATCTCTAGTCCAGTATGCCTCAACACCGGGCCCGTCAGTATCTCTTGTCCAGTATGACTCAACGCCGGGCCCGTCAGTGTGTCATGTCCAGTATGCCTCAACACCAGGCCCGTCAGTGTCTCTTGTCCAGTATGCGTCAACACCTGGCCCGTCAGTGTCTTGTCCAGTATGCCTCAACACCGGGCCCGTCAGTATCTCTTGTCCAGAATGCCTCAACACCCGGCCCGTCATTATCTGTTGTCCAGTATGCCTCAACACCTGGCCCGTCAGTGTCTCTTGTCCAGTATCCGTCAACACTCAGCCCATGAGTATCTCTTGTCCAGTATGCCTCATCACCGGGCCCGTCAGCATCTCTTGTCCAGTATGCCTTAACACCGGACCCGTCAGTATCTCTTGTCCAGTGTGCCTCAACACCGGGCCGGTCAGTATCTCTTGTCCAGTATGCCTCAACGCCTTGCCCGTGAGTATCTGTTGTCGAGTATGCGTCAACACTCGGCCCATCAGTATCTCTTGTCCAGTATGCCTCAACACCTGGCCCGTCAGTATCTATTGTCCAGTATGCCTCAACATCCGGCTCGTCAATATCTCTTGTCCAGTATACCTCAACACCCGGCTCGTCAGTATCTCTTGTGCAGTATATCTCAACACCTGGCCCGTCAGTAACTCTTGTCCAGTATGCCTCAACACCTCGCCCGTCAGTATCTCTATTCCAGTACACCTCAACACCGGGCCCGTCAGTATCTCTTGTCGAATATGCGTCAACACTCGGCCCATCAGTATCTCTTGTCCAGTATGCCTCAACACCAGGCTCATGCATACTTTTTTTGACGGTTCCTTGGATATTTTGTAGGACTCTCGCCACCAGGGGTTATTTTTCTCAAGCTTCTATGGCATAAGGGCATCGCCATGCCTGCCGGGCTTCCAAAACGCGAAACACATTTCCCTCCTTGGCTTCAACCGAGCACTTCTATCCATCTAGGGTGCCCTTGTACATATTTCGAACTCAACTACCCCTGATTTCATCCTTCAGTCCAACTTTTTAACTCGCGATCATATCTTTATTTATACTGACGGGTCGAAGAATGATGAAGATGTTGGATGTGCCTTTGCTTTTCCCGACACCCTTGCGCGTGCTTTAATACTCACATGACCTTTTAGCCTGATGTTTTATTTAATACATTTTTCTCTTTTATTTTCTAGGGCGCTAATATTCTCTCTCCTCTCTCTCTCTCTCTCTCTCTCTCTCTCTCTCTCTCTCTCCTCCCTCTCTGTCTTTCTCAAGTATTTAAATCATATTAACAACAGAATTGTTACATTAGCATCATTTCAGTTATGTTAAGTGGACTTTGTAATAATGAATTACAAGTTCACCAGAACACTTATTACAAATAAAAAAGTATAATAATAATAATAATAATAATAATAAAATTTTGATGTGTTCCATTCACATGACTTTCTCTACATCTTTGCAACAAATTATTCTTAAAAAGCTTATGCTTCTTTTTACTTCATGCTAATCAAGAAAAAAAAATTACTTGCTTCCTTGTAAGTAGAAGGGAAATAAGGGAGTAACATAGGTTAAAGTGATAGTCAAAAGCTGGTTGCTATGTGACTGAAGTTCCTTTGTTTCTTTGGACAGTAGTTGACAGATTCCTGTATGAGAAAAGTGTAAGTTTTTAAAGCTGAAACCAATAAATAGGAATATCTAAAAAGCGGTCAACTCCACGAAAAAAAAAAAAAAAAAAAAAATGCATATAAAATAAATTGTAAGAATGTATATAAAATAAATTGTGTATTTTGATGTGCTCTACATATTTTGCGTTATAAGTTTTTATCCATCTCTTACGGTTTAGGAGTTATGCAAATTTTTGTAAAATTCATCCAGAATAAAGTAGACTTCAGAGGCTATTCCCAGAAAATGCAAGATATACATTTTATTAGTCGTATAAGTATCTTTAATATATGATATTTTAATCAAAATCGTTAGAGCCATTTTTGAGAAAATCAAAAATTTAAAAAAAATGTTCCATGTAAAGGGTAGTTGGGGGTGAGGGGATTTTCTTGAAAGTCTTCTTGTTGCATCCTTGGAAGATACCGAATCTAAATACCAAGTTTGGTTTTTAAAGGGCTTTTCGTTTTTGAGCTTTGCTGCACACACACACACACACACACACACACACACACACACGCACGCACGCACGCACACACCGACATGTTTCTAAAAAAGAATACTTAGGGGGCCTCAAAACATGTAGTAATTTCCGATGAAGTCTCGGTATCGATTTTTTGGGTGCAATACAATACCTTCTCTATACACTATATACATAGTACGTATAGAGAAAGTGATAATGACCTAATTGATGCATGCTTGCACGTTGAAAAGTGACGAAACAACACACAATAATCCTAAATTCTTAATTAGGTTTGCCATATACATCACAGAAAACCGGGATTGTCCTGCTTTTGAGGGTTGGAAGCTATCGGAGGAATTGTTTGCTCACTCATAGTTGTAGATGGCGTCTTTTTTATTGTTTCATTTATATGAACATGTAAGATCACATCGGCAGCTTTGCATTAGAACCAGCTTGCTTCTGTAGGTTCTTTACGTTGGGTTTAAGTCGTTTTATTTTCCTCACACACACACACACACACACACACACACATACACACACACTGTGGGGGAATCGAACCCGGGACCTCCGGGTGAGATGTCAACTGCTAACCACTCGATCACGGAGGCAGTATAGATGACGTTTGTCGACTCTGAAGACTGAGGATGCGAGTAATCCGTCACCTTGATTTCATAGCAACCAACAACAACACCAATAAAATCTTCGCAAAACAAGGTACAATAACAAAATCGAATGCTCATAAAATTAAAAGTATGTGAAATTCTTAACGGAATGCTGAAAAAGAAGACATAAGGATTCCAAATATGTGAACTGCAGATCAAGTTCTCAGCTTCTCAAGTAGTTTCTTAAAATACGCACGTGCAAGTAATTGACATTATATCATCCACACCATCATTAATAAGGTACAACTCATTTTAACTTAACCACATTTGTCCAGGTTTTATAGTAACTAATCTTGGAAACTATTTTTAATGGAACTGGAAAGGTTGGCGTCTGGTGTTGTGTAGCATATTTATTCCAGTCACCTTAAAGTTGTCGGACAATACTTTTAAACATACGTTGGTAGGTGTGGAATAACAATGTTATAAGGATTTCAGGCGCGAATGCTAAGATCTGTCGGTGTAAGACATGTAAGCTAATGAGTGTAGATGCTAATGTAAGATATGTTTAACCGTACGTTTATTTAGACAGGAAATATGCCAGCATCCAGGTTTGAGGTTAGAAACTGCATGTAATTTACAGGGGTATAAAAATGATTTAAAAATATGGCATTCTCATATGACATCAAATATTTAATAGATATTTGTTGAATTCCCATTGTAAGAGGTAAGCACCTGCAGTTAACAGTAGGTACCTATTACAAGAATGTGGGTTACCTGTTTCAAAAAAGTGCACCGTTAACAACAGTCAAGTTTTCACAGCAATTACTTTTAAAGTATTCTCTCGAATTTTACTAGTTAATTTTATTAGCTTTTGGAACAAAGTGAACCATTGAATTCAATTTATTAACCTTTTCTTGTGCAAGACAAAAGTTATTCAATTTATAAGTGATTGGACATTGTTCACTGCAGTAGAAATGACATGTTATTGGAACAAATAGATAGGGGTCTGGACGTTCAAGTAGACAGATATTTAGATTAGAAAGCTTGCATTAAATATATGTTATGTAAACTCAGTTGTGCTTGCTATGCTGTCCGAGCACTGGTACACGTAAGTTCTGTTGATGCATATTTTAAGTATCCTGGAATATGGAATATTATTTTTGGAAACAGTGGAATTAAACAAATATTCCTCTTGCAAATATATTCTCTATGTCAAAATTGTTTGTATGCAATTGAGCCACATTTATAAGAAACAAGGAAGCTGATGATTGTAAAACTGTTTTGCTTTCAGAAACGTATAATTATGAAACCATAAAATTATTCAGTGCTCTTCCAAATGATTGCTGCTAAAGAATACCTTTGTTGAAAATCATTTTACTGTGTACAAGATTAACTGAATGACAAATTATCCAGTAGTATTTATTTAAGACCAATGTGACTCTAGTCTAGCTTAGCTTGTGATGTTATCACTAAGTTTAACTTGTTATACTGTCTGTTTGGCAGCAGCACTGGTCTAAGCTTAGCTTGTGATGTTATCACTAAGTTTAACTTGTTATACTGTCTGTTTGGCAGCAGCACTGGTCTAAGCTTAGCTTGTCATGTTATCACTAAGTTTAACTTATTATACTGTCTGTTTGGCAGCAGCACTGGTCTAAGATTAGCTTTTGATGTTATCACTAAGTTTAACTTTAAGTTTGTCATGTTATCACTAAGTTTAACTTGTTATACTGTCTGTTTGGGAGCAGCACTGGTCTAAGCTTGTCATGTTATCACTAAGTTTAACTTGTTATACTGTCTGTTTGGGAGCAGCACTGGTCTAAACTTGGCTTGTCATGTTATCACTAAGTTTAACTTATTATACCGTCTGTTTGGGAGCAGCACTGGTCTAAGCTTGTCATGTTATCACTAAGTTTAACTTGTTATACTGTCTGTTTGGGAGCAGCACTGGTCTAAGTTTTTCATGTTATCACTAAGTTTAACTTGTTATACTGTCTGTTTGGGAGCAGCACTGGTCTAATCTTAGCTTGTGATGTTATCACTAAGTTTAATTTGTTATACTGTCTGTTTGGGAGCAGCATTTATTTAAGGTAAGAACTCTCAAATCTCTCACGCAGTGGAGAGAGGCCGCCATGGGGGTTACCTTAAAATTTAATTAGCCTGTACATACATATGTTGCTGGAAAGTGTATAAAATTATCCCTGTTTTATTTATATAATAATTATAACAATTCTCCAGTTATCTTTTGGTATCCAAGGACTAGTTTGGCAATAAAATGGTCTATTGCATCGTCTGCTCAGTTTCTTTTTGATCTTGTTTATTTACAGCCGCGACAGAACATTTTTGGAAATTTAATCATGAAATAAATCCAGATGTTAAATTATTAAAACACTTAAATGTACCCATAGATTTAATGGATTGGAGAAAAATATATTAAAGAATAAAAATCATGCAATGAATTTTGATATACCACCAAATGATTATCTCACCAAATTTGTTTTGATTCCAGTAGTTAGCAATGCCTTAGTAAACAATTCTCCAAGTAGCAATAAACAAGATCAAAAGAAAAATGAGCTGACAATGCAATAGACCATTTTATTGCGAAACTAGTTCTTGGATTCCAAAAGATAAGTGAAGAATTGTTACAATTATTAATTGTTAGATTAACATTTGTGTTACTTCACTGTTACTAGCTTCTTTTTAAAATGATCCCTGCTTCTTTATAATGTGTTTTTATGTTCAAATTTCATATCTAATGTTTAGTGAATTGTACATTTTCTTAACCCTTTATGGCTAATAGTGAATGCCATCTAATCCAATTCAGTAAAACTATAATAATAAACCTGATAATAAAACTAGCCTAATAAAAACCCAACTATAGAATAAACACATTTTGCAATTAAAATTTTGTGAAGCTGTTTTTAATGGGAGTTGAAATTCCAATATTAAATTTGGACCCATTATCTCAACAACTGTTTATAATTTCTCAAGGTATATTCAGCAATACCTTTACTGTTAGAATACTTCTGTTGATTAGAAGGAAAGGTATGATCTTTACCTTCTCTATACATAGTGTGTAGAGAAGGTATTGCACTCCTCCCAAAAATTCAATACTGAGATTTCACCGGAAATATATGTTTTAAGGTCCCTGTATCCAACAAAAGCATTTTAAGAAAAAGGTCCCTGTGACTGTGAACACGATAACTCAAAAACGAAAAGTCAGTAAAATATCAAACTTGGTATTTAAGTTTAGTATCATCCAGGGATGCGACACAAGGATTTTGAGAAAAATCCCCCACCCCAAACTACCCTTTACATGGAACTTTTTTCGAAAATTTTGATTTTTTAAAAAATAGCTAATGATTTTGATTAATATCGTATATTAAAGATAATTATTTGACAAATAAAATTATACCTTGAATTTTCTGAAAATAGCCTCTGAGGAGTATTTTATTCTGGGTGAATTTTATGGAATTTTGCATAACTCCTAAACCGTAAGAGACGGACAAAAACTTACTGCACCAAAAATGTAGAGCATGTTAAAACAGACAATGTCATATGTGTTTTTTTCGTGGAGTTGATCAATTTTGAGTTATTTCTTGTTTTTTGGTTTCAGCTTTAAAAAATGTATACCTTTTGCATACAAGAATTTGTCAACTGCTGTCCATACAAACAAAGGAACTTCAGTCACATAGGAACCAGCTTTTGACTATCGCTTTAACCTATGGTACTCCCTAGTTTCACTTCTACTTACAAGGAAGCAAGTAATAAGACTATTTCTACTAATGTTTTCTCAATTAGCATGAAGTAAATAGAAGCATAAGCTTTTTAACAATAATTTGTTGCAGAGGTGTAGAGAAAGTGAATGGAACACTTCAGGTTTTTATAATATAGCTCTTAAAGTTTTATTGAAAAATTATGATTTTTAAATTTAAAAAAATAACTAATCCATATATATGAAAACCTTTTTGTTAAAATAAAGACTATTTAGTTGGAAATTTGTTGTAAAATTTCATCCCCTTAGTGTGAATTTGTTTCTGAAAAAACGGGGCATTTGTGTAGACAAGTTTTACCCAACCAGAAATTACTTTCAAACATACAGTTAAAAAAAGAAAAATGTAGGCTAACTTTTGAAACACAACTTGGTAACTCTCACAGGAAGGAAATGTAAGAGGGATGCGAACAGCTAAAGTAAAACTCTCTGATCAAAACTGTTCTTTATCATGAATATTTGCAAAGTGTACCAACATGTTGTAAACTATGCAGCATTATTTTCAACAGTATTTTTAAAATATTTACAATTAGTGTGCATGTATGAAAGTGCCATTTTGACTGTATCTAGTTATTTTGTATAAGTTAACATTATAGGTGATGGAACTGTGGATGAATCTTAAAGTGCTTGTTATATGACCTTTAACACATTGGAGACCAATGTCGAGTATAGTTTACGCCGTGCAAAATGTTCATGAGACCCACATCTGAGTATAACTTGCGCGTGTAAAATGTTCATGAGACCCACAACTGAGTATAACTCATGCGTGCAAAATGTTCATGAGACCCACACCTGAGTATAACAGGCACATGTAAAATGTTCATGAGACCCACATCTGAGTATAACTCATGCGTGCAACATGTTCATGAGACCCACGCCTAAGTATAACTTGCACATGTAAAATGTTCATGAGACCCACATCTGAGTATACCTCATGCATGCAAAATGTTCATGAGACCCACATCTGAGTATAACTCATGCGTCCAAAATGTTCATGAGACCCACATCTGAGTATAACTCATGCGTGCAAAATGTTCATGAGACCAGCGCCTGAGTATAACTTGCGCGTGAAAAATATTCATGAGACCCACATCTGAGTATAACTCGCACGTGCAAAATGTTCATGAGACCCACACCTGAGTATATTTCATGCGTACAAAATGTTCATGAGACCCACATCTGAGTATAACTCATGCGTGTAAAATGTTCATGAGACCTACACCTGAGTATAACTTGCGCGTGTAAAATGTTCATGAGAACCACACCTGAGTATAACTCGCTCATGCAAAATGTTCATGAGACCCACACCTGAGTAAAACTTGCGCGTGCAAAATGTTCATGAGATCCACGCCTGTGTATAACTTGCGCGTGCAAAATGTTCATGAGACCAATGCCTGAGTATAACTTGCACGTGCAAAATGTTCATGAGACCCACACCTGAGTATAACTCACGCATGCAAAATGTTCATGAGACCAATGCCTGAGTATAACTTGCGCGTGCAAAATGTTCATGAGACCCACTTCTGAGCATAACTCACGCGTGCAAAATATTCATGAAACCCACGCCTGAGTATAACTCGCACGTGCAAAATGTTCATAAGACCCACACCTGAGTATAACTCGCATGTGCAAAATGTTCATGAGACCCACGACTGAGTATACCTCACGTGTGCAAAATGTTCATGAGACCCACACCTGAGTATAACTCACGCGTGCAAAATGTTTGTGAGACCCACACCCGAGTATAACTCACGCGTGCAAAATGTTCATGAGACCCACATCTGAGTATAACTCACGAGTGCAAAATGTTCATGAGACCCACACCTGAGTATAACACGCACGTGCAAGATGTTCATCAGACCCACGCCTGAGTATAACTCACGCATGCAAAATATTCATGAGACCAACACCTGAGTATAACTAACGCGTAAAAATGTTCATGAGACCCACGCCTGAGTATAACTTGCGCCTGTAAAATGTTCATGAAACCCACACCTGAATATAACTCACGGGTGCAAAATGTTCATGAGACCCACGCCTGAGTATAACTTGCGCCTGTAAAATGTTCATGAGACCCATGCCTGAGTATAACTCGCACGTGCAAAATGTTCACGAGACCCACATCTGAGTATAACTCACGAGTGCAAAATGATCATGAGACCCACACCTGAGTGTAACTCGCACGGGCAAAATGTTCATGAGACCCACACCTGAGTATAACTCATGCATGCAAAATGTTCATGAGACCCACACCTAAGTATAACTTGCGCATGCAAAATGTTCAAGAGACCCACACCTGAGTATAACTTGCGCGTGCAAAATTTTCATGAGATCCACTCCTGAGTATAACTTGCGCGTGCAAAATGTTCATGAGACCCATGCCTGAGTGTAACTCACGCGTGCAAAATGTCCATGAGACCCACGCCTGAGTATAACTCGCACGTGCAAAATGTTCATGAGACGCACACCTGAGTATAACTCTTGCTTGCCAAATGTTCATGAGACCCACACTAGAGTATAACATGCACATGCAAAATGTTCATGAGACCCACGCCTGAGTTTAACTTGTGCTTGCAAAATGTTCATGAGACCCACACCTGAGTATAACTCGCACGTGCAAAATGTTCATGAGACCCACACCTGATTATAACTCGTGCATGCAAAATGTTCATGAGACCTATGCCTGAAGTATAACTCACGCATGCAAAATGTTCATGAGACCCATGCCTGAGTATAACACGCGCATGCAAAATGTTCATGAGAGCTATGCCTGAGTATAACTCGCACATGCAAAATTTTAGTGAGACCCACAGCTGAATACAATTCGCACGTGCAAAATGTTCATGAGACCCACATCTGAGTATAACTCATGCATACAAAATGTTCATGAGACCCACACCTGAGTGTAACTCGCACGATCAAAATGTTCATGAGACCCACACCTGAGTATAATTCGCATGGAAAATGTTCATGAGACCCACACCTGAGTATAACTCGCACGTGCAAAATGTTCATGATAGCCACAACTGAGTATAACTCGCACGTTCAAAATGTTCATGAGACCCACACCTGAGTATAACTCGCACGTTCAAAATATTCATGAGACCCACACCTGAGTATAACTCATGGATGCAAAATGTTCATTAGACCTACGCCTGAGTATAACTCGCACGTGCAAAATGTTCATGAGAACCACACCTGAGTGTAACTCACGCGTGCAAAATGTTCATGGGACCCACACCTGAGTATAACTCATACGTGCAAAATGTTCATGAGACCTACACCTGAGTATAACTCACGCGTGCAAAATGTTCATGAGACCCACATCTGAGTATAACTCATGCGTGCAAAATGTTCATGAGACCCATGCCTGAGTATAACTCGCATGGGCAAAATGTTCATGAGACCCACACCTGAGTATAGGTTGCATGTGCAAAATGTTCATGAGACCCATGCCTGAGTATAACTCGCATGTGCAAAATGTTCATGAGACCCACACCTGAATATTACTCGAACGTGCAAAATGTTCATGAGACCCACACCTGAGTATAACTTGCATGTTCAAAATGTTCATGTGACCCACCCCTGACTATAACTTACACATGCAAAATGTTCATGAGACCCACGCCTGAGTATAACTCGCACATGCAAAATGTTCATGAGACCCACACCTATGTATAACTCGCACGTGCAAAATGTTCATGAGACCCACACCTGAGTGTAACTCACGCATGCAAAATGTTCATGACACCCACACCTGAGTATCACGCGTGCAAAATGTTCATGAGACCCACACCTTAGTACAACTCACGCATGCAAAATGTTAATGAGACCCATATCTGAGTATAACTCACGTGCGCAAAATGTTCATGACACCCACATCTGAGTATCACGTGTGCAAAATGTTCATGAGACCCACATCTGAGTACAACTCACGCATGCAAAATGTTAATGAGACCCATATCTGAGTATAACTCACGCGTGCAAAATGTTCACGAGACCCATGCCTGAGTATAACACGCACGTGCAAATTGTTCTTGAGACCCACGCCTGGGTATAAATTGTGCTTGCAAAATGTTCATGAGACCCACACCTGAGTATAACTCGCACGTGCAAAATGTTCATGAGACCCACACCTGAGTATAACTTGCAATTGCAAAATGTTCATGAGACCCACACCTGAGTATAACTTGCACGTGCAAAATGTTCATGTGACCCATGCCTGAGTATAACTTGCGAATGCAAAATGTTCATGAGACCCATGCCTGAGTATAACTCACGCGTGCAAAATGTTCATGAGACCCATTCCTGTGTATAACTTGCGCGTGCAAAATGTTCATGAGACCCACATCTGAGTATAACTCACACGTGCAAAATGTTCATGAGACCCACGCCTGAGTATAACTTGCACGTGCAAAATGTTCATGGGACCCACACCTGAGTATAACTCACATGTGCAAAATGTTCATGAGACCCACCCCTGAGTGTAACTCGCTCGTGCAAAATGTTCATGAGACCCACACCTGAGTATAACTCCATCATGCAAAATGTTCATGAGACCTATGCCTGAAGTATAACTCACGCATGCAAAATGTTCATGAGACCCACGCCTGAGTATAACACGCGCATGCAAAATGTACATGAGAGCTATGCCTGAGTATAACTCGCACATGCAAAATGTTAGTGAGACCCACACCTGAATACAACTCGCACATGCAAAATGTTGATGAGACCCACATCTGAGTATTACTCATGCATACAAAATGTTCATGAGACCCACACCTGAGTGTAACTCGCACGATCAAAATGTTCATGAGACCCACACCTGAGTATAATTCGCATGGAAAATGTTCATGAGACCCACACCTGAGTATAACTCGCACGTGCAAAATGTTCATGATAGCCACAACTGAGTATAACTCGCACGTTCAAAATGTTTATGAGACCCACACCTGAGTATAACTCGCACGTTCAAAATGTTCATGAGACCCACACCTGAGTATAACTCATGGATGCAAAATGTTCATGAGACCTACGCCTGAGTATAACTCGCATGTGCAAAATGTTCATGAGAACCACACCTGAGTGTAACTCACGCGTGCAAAATGTTCATGAGAACCACACCTGAGTATAACTCATGCGTGCAAAATGTTCATGAGACCTACACCTGAGTATAAGAACCCCCCAGGGGCCTACTACGGTAGGTACGGGTTAGGCGCACCCGGGGTCCCGAGCCACCTTGACTCCCTCTGTGGGCAACCTCAGAGTGGTGAGGGAGTCAGAAGGTCAAAATGCCCACCCACGTGTAGGCCGTGCTTGAAGACCCGTGTCGGTGAAAAGGAATACCCTGGTTGGTTGAGGGTTGCGTACTTGAGCCTGGGCTTCTGTCTTTTAGTAACTGGGGAGGGTGCGCAGCCTAATACACCGCTTTGGTTTCTGATTTGCCTAAACGGGAGGCTAGGGACTAACCCACCCCTAGTCAATCGGCCAGGTCTAGGTATTACACCGAACTCCAGGGTGAGTGGGACGGCGAGCCCGCTATATCCCCTGTGTAGCCCTGTCACCCCAGTGGGGTGACCCCTCGTTGGGCTCCGTGGTGGGTGGGGAGCATTGGGGGATGAATTTATACCATTTTTTCTATGGCACCAAAACTAAAACCCCTTAATGCAAATAAAGACGTTGGAAAGGAAGTAGTCGAGTCATGTGGTCCTCGCTACTTGGTTATTCATAGGACAGAGGAAGGTAAGAAGTTCCTTACGGTGAGCCCTTTTACTATCCAAAAGGGTCTCGATGCCATTGCTGGTCCGGTTAAATCCTGCGTTCGAGCTCGCAATGGTACACTTCTTGTCGAAGCCAACTCCGCCTCGCAAGCTGCAAGGATACTTAAAGCCACCATGTTAGCCAGCTATCCAGTGAAGGTCGAGGTGCACAAGTCGCTGAACTCCTCCCGCGGTGTAGTAACAACCCGCGCGTTGGACGGTTTGTCCATTGAGGAGATCCAAGAAAATCTTGCGACTCAGGATGTCCCAGCTGTTTATCGGGTACAACGTAAGATCAACGGTGAATTCCTGCCTACTCGTACCCTGTTTCTTACTTTTGATCGGGTTGATCTGCCTCAAAAGATTAGGGCAGGGTATGAAGCCATCGAAGTTAGGCCTTATATACCCAATCCGCTGAGGTGCTTTAAATGCCAACGTTTTGGTCACACTAGTGAGTTGTGTACCGGCAAGTCCACCTGCGTCCACTGCGGTGACATCTCCCACGATGGGGCTTGTGCTTCAGCTCCATCGTGTGTGAACTGTAACGGGGAACACCCATCTAGTTCCCGAGACTGCCCCCGTTTTGCAGAGGAACGAGCGATCCAGGAGATACGGGTGAAAGAGAAGGTGTCCTTCTTGGAAGCCCGGAAGCTCCTGCGACTCCGCCAACCCTCTGCCCCGAGGTCCGGTACCTATAGCTCAGTTGCAGGTAAACCGGTACCGCGTCGGGAAATCGCAACACAGACCGGCGATATGAACGGGGCTACAATTGCGGAAAAGGTTATTTTAGCCCAAGCACTGCCAAAGCCTTCGGCACCTACACCCAAGTTGGTATCAACATCTGCCAAATCCGCCAGCTTACAGAATAGTCCTGCACACTTGTCACCCAAAGCCTCGACCTCGGGAACTAAAGCTGGTAAATTCACGACGTCTTCTGCCCCGGAAAAACAGTTAAAGACCAAGTATGCACGACAAGACTTCTTGAAAGAGAATGTGCAATCTATTACCAAGTCATCTAAGGGTAAGAAAAGTACACGCAACTCCACACGTGCATCCTCCTCTGAAGGGTCATCTGGGGAGGAGGGCGTGAATCGGCGACGGCCGTCTTCGCCGATCAGCACATCCAATCGGTTCGAACTACTCGGACCGAAATTTGCTCTTGAAAAAGGGACCTCCCTTGTGGAGGAGATGGACCAGGAGGATTCTGCTGCCACTGCCAGAGGGACAGTGCGGAAACTGCAGGATCGTGCTCCTGAAAATAGTACTAGCCCAACGCCTAAGAAGAACAAATTGAACCGACCAGCTAATCCCAATCTGCAGAAGCGTCTTTCGATTTGAAACTTATCCCATAATATTCTCAATGGCTATCCTCCATTGGAACATACGCGGAATTCGACCACATCGACCAGAGCTTGACTTGTTGCTGCGCCAACATGAACCCTTGGCTGTATGCTTACAAGAGACGAAGCTCCGTCCACAGGACACCGTTATCATCAGGCAGTACTCCTCCGTACGATGTGATTTATCCCCGGAGGACGGTGTCCCGGCACATGGGGGCACTATGATGCTTATTCGAGATGATATTTTTGCCAACTCCGTACCCATACAATCTGCAATCCAGTCCGTTGCTGTCAGCATTAAGCTACCCTCCGCTTCATTCACCATTTGCAGTATCTATTTGCCTCCATCTGCGGACCTCTCGCACAGCGACTTAGAACACCTCATTTCGCAGTTGCCACCACCCTTTTTATTGGTAGGCGACGTGAATGCCCATCACCTTATTTGGGGCTCTCCTCGGGCTTGTGCGAGAGGTACGCTACTTAAAGACTTCTTGGATAGTCAGAATCTTGCTCTCTTGAACACCGGAGAGCCCACCTTTCTATCTGACGCCTTTCATAGTTTTTCACACATTGACATTGCAATTTGTTCCTCTCAGCTAGCAGTCACCTTATGCTGGAATATCATCTCGGATTTGCATTCTAGTGACCACTTTCCTTGTCGTATTAGTGTCTTGACACCCGTTGTATGTTCCACCCGTTTACCTAGTTGGCGCCTAGACCACGCCAGCTGGGAACTGTACTCCCACTTGGCTGAATTTAGCTACGTAGAGCACGACTCTGTGAACCACTTGGTCGAACATCTCACAGGGACCATTCTTTCTGCTGCTGAGCAATCCATTCCGCGTTCGACTGGCTACAGCCGTCGATTTCCGGTACCTTGGTGGACCGATGACTGCCGGGATGCTATTCGCGCTCGCAGACGAGCTCTACGGGTTTTCCAGCGTTTTCCTAAACTGGATAACCTGATACACTATAAACGGATGCGTGCACATTCTAGGCGGGTTATTAAGGATAGCAAAAAGATGTCATGGAATAAATTCGTGGGTTCCTTTAATCGACATACACCTTCCTCTGTCGTATGGGATAAGTTAAGACGTGTGGCTGGGAAACCGAACCATATGCCCATCGCCGGTCTCAAAACACCTACCGGAGCTGTTGTTGATACATTTGACGTGGCGAATACTTTAGGCAGTGCTTTCGCTCAGGTGTCTAGCTCAGGCAATTATTCCCCTGAGTTTCTTACAGTTAAGAATCAGGTGGAATCTCAAGAATTCTCGTTTCTTTCTGGCAACCTTGAGGATTATAATCGCCTTTTCACCCTGGCAGAGCTAGACAATGCACTCTCCTCTTCACGACACTCAGCACCAGGTCCAGATGGTATCCACGTCCAAATGTTGCAACATCTCTCTCCTGATGGCAAAGATTTCCTACTCGAGGTCTATAATCGTGTCTGGGTTGATGGCATTTTTCCAGACAAGTGGCGGGAGGCCACCATCATACCCATTCTTAAACCTGGAAAGCACCGCCATCTTCCTTCCAGTTACCGTCCTATTTCCCTCACCAGTTGCGTGTGCAAGGTGATGGAACGCATGATCAATGGACGGTTGGTGTGGTGGCTGGAATCCCACAATCTTCTGACGAACATCCAGTGTGGCTTTCGACGACGACGTTCAACTGCTGACCACCTTGTCTCTCAGTCAACTCAGATTATGGACGGGTTTCTTAAGAACAGCCCCACAGTTGGGATATTTTTTGACCTCGAGAAGGCCTACGACACGTGTTGGCGGGCGGGAATATTGCGTTCTCTGCACAACTGGAACATACGTGGACGCCTACCGTTGGTCATTCAGGAGTTTATGCGGGACCGCGTTTTTCGAGTGAGGGTGGGCTCGGTTTTTTCTAACCATTTTATTCAAGAGAACGGAGTGCCGCAGGGCTCGGTACTCAGCGTGACTCTATTTGCTATTGCGATAAATTCCATATCACTATGTGTGCCTCAAGGTGTCTCTTCCTGTTTATTCGTGGACGACTTTGTCATCCTCTGTACTTCTCAGCGTACACCGTTTTTGGAACGCCGTCTCCAGCGGTGTTTGGACAACCTCTATGCTTGGAGCTCGAAACACGGTTTTCGTTTCTCCGCTGAGAAGACAGTCTGCGTTAACTTCTGGCGCCGTAAGTGGCAAATGCCGCCGTCTCTTCGACTCGGGCCAGATTTACTTCCTTTCGCAGACGAGGCGAGATTCCTTGGTTTGATCTTCGATCGGAAACTTTGTTGGGCACCACAAATAGCACAGCTTAGAGCACGATGTGACCGTTCTCTAAATCTTTTACGGATACTAAGTGGCAAATTTTGGGGTGCGGATCGGACGGCATTGCTCCGTCTTTATCGTGCTGTGATTCGTTCGAAGTTGGACTATGGCAGCATTGTGTATTCTTTAGCTCGACCTTCAGTGCTCAGAAGGTTAGACACAGTCCATAACCAGGGCATCCGTGTGGCCGTTGGAGCTTTTCCAACGAGCCCAGTTGTTAGCCTCTACGCCGAATCGGGAGAACCTCCTCTGCGTTGTCGGCGTGATGTCCTGCTTGCTAATTATGGCTGTGGGCTGAAGTGTATGCCTGGGCATCCAACTTATCACGCGTTTTTCTCCCCTGAGCTGCACGAGCGACACTGCCTCCGCTCTCTGAGCCCCAGGCCAGCAGGTTTTCGTTTCCGTGAGCTTCTACGCCAGCACCATGCTGACATTCCTCGGCTGTTATCCAAGGGAGAGAGTATACACCCCCCTTGGTTACGCGCTACCTCCCATGTCGATCTCGGGATGACGGTCTACGGGAAATCTGTCACGCCTCTTGATAGTATTCGTCGTTGCTTTTTAGAATTTTTATCCAAATACAGTGGCCGTATTTGTATTTACACCGATGGTAGTAAGAGCCCCGACGGTGTTGGATGTGCCTTTGTCACTGGCACCGCAACTTCTACTTACGGTTTGCCTAGTTGCACATCTATATATTCTGCCGAGCTATATGCTATTTATCAAGCCCTTCTGTATATTCGACGTCGAAAATTACGTGACTGTCTTATTCTTAGTGATTCCCTTAATGCCCTTCAGAGCATTCGTGAGCTGTACAATTACCATCCTTTGGTGCAGCGCATCCAGGACGTTCTCCACATTTTGCACGCTTCTGGTTTTAATGTGGAGTGCGCATGGATTCCTGGACACGTTGGCTTGCCAGGGAATGACACGGCGGATTTGGCAGCGAAATCGGCAGTCACAGCGCCCAGGGTTACGATTACCCATTCAACAGCAGAAGATTTTAGAGTGGCTGTACGGAGAGCCGTTTTTTCGACTTGGCATGCGGAGTGGTCGGCTCTCCGTGGTAATAAGCTGCGAGAGGTGAAGGACCTCCCTATCAACTGGGTAACCTCCTCTCGTTTATTCCGCCGGGAGGAGGTAGTACTAGCTCGGCTAAGAATTGGCCACTGTATTTTTACTCACAGTTACCTTTTTAAACGTGTACCTGCTCCTGTCTGTGCGCTCTGTGGGGAGGCACAGACAGTTCGTCATGTGTTGCTGGAGTGTGGTCACCTGGCACACATTCGGTCATCTATGGGCATGCCGGCCTCTCTTGCTGAGGTCCTGGCAGATGACCCAAGAGCAATGGACAGGGTTTTTAAATTTTTAGCAAAACTTTCTTTTACCTTGACGTTTTAGTGTGATAGCAGTTTTTTTTTAAACTCTTTTAATTCTAATGTGTTGATTTTAGATGGAGTTTTATATCCAGCTCTGGTTAGAGGGCTGGACAGTTCTGTTACTTCCGTTTCAACTGTGTTAGCTCTTTTACTTGTGTTTGCTTTTTTGTTTGGTATTTTCTTACTGCCTGTTGCCAAGTTTTATTCATAAGGGCGCTTATGACCTCGGCAGTTGAGCGCCCTTAAACACCATTATCATATCATCACCTGAGTATAACTCACGCGTGCAAAATGTTCATGAGACCCACATCTGAGTATAACTCACACGTGCAAAATGTTCATGAGACCCACGCCTGAGTATAACTTGCACGTGCAAAATGTTCATGGGACCCACACCTGAGTATGACTCGCACGTGCAAAATGTTCATGAGACCCACACCTGAGTATAACTCACATGTGCAAAATGTTCATGAGACCCACCCCTGAGTGTAACTCGCACGTGCAAAATGTTCATGAGACCCACACCTGAGTATAACTCCATCATGCAAAATGTTCATGAGACCTATGCCTGAAGTATAACTCACGCATGCAAAATGTTCATGAGACCCACGCCTGAGTATAACACGCGCATGCAAAATGTTCATGAGAGCTATGCCTGAGTATAACTCGCACATGCAAAATGTTAGTGAGACCCACACCTGAATACAACTCGCACGTGCAAAATGTTCATGAGACCCACATCTGAGTATAACTCATGCATACAAAATGTTCATGAGACCCACGCCTGAGTGTAACTCGCACGATCAAAATGTTCATGAGACCCACACCTGAGTATAATTCGCATGGAAAATGTTCATGAGACCCACACCTGAGTATAACTCGCACGTGCAAAATGTTCATGATAGCCACAACTGAGTATAACTCGCACGTTCAAAATGGTCATGAGACCCACACCTGAGTATAACTCGCACGTTCAAAATGTTCATGAGACGCACACCTGAGTATAACTCATGGATGCAAAATGTTCATGAGACATACGCCTGAGTATAACTCGCACGTGCAAAATGTTCATGAGAACCACACCTGAGTGTAACTCATGCATGCAAAATGTTCATGAGACCCACACATGAGTATAACTCATGCGTGCAAAATGTTCATGAGACCTACACCTGAGTATAACTCATGCGCGCAAAATGTTCATGAGACCCAAATCTGAGTATAACTCACGCGTGCAAAATGTTCATGAGACCCATGCCTGAGTATAACTCGCATGGGCAAAATGTTCATGAGACCCACGCCTGAGTATAACTCACGCGTGCAAAATGTTCATGAGACCCACACCTGAGTATAGGTTGCATGTGCAAAATGTTCATGAGACCCATGCCTGAGTATAACTCGCATGTGCAAAATGTTCATGAGACCCACACCTGAGTATTACTCGAACGTGCAAAATGTTCATGAGACCCACACCTGAGTATAACTTGCATGTTCAAAATGTTCATGTGACCCACCCCTGACTATAACTTACGCGTGCAAAATGTTCATGAGACCCACGCCTGAGTATAACTCGCACATGCAAAATGTTCATGAGACGCACACCTGTGTATAACTCGCACGTGCAAAATGTTCATGAGACCCACACCTGAGTGTAACTCACGCGTGCAAGATGTTCATGACACCCACACCTGAGTATCATGCGTGCAAAATGTTCATGAGACCCACACCTGAGTACAACTCACGCATGCAAAATGTTAATGAGACCCATATCTGAGTATAACTCACGTGCGCCAAATGTTCATGACACCCACATCTGAGTATCACACGTGCAAAATGTTCATGAGACCCACATCTGAGTACAACTCACGCATGCAAAATGTTAATGAGACCCATATCTGAGTATAACTCACGCGTCCAAAATGTTCATGGGACCCATGCCTGAGTATAACTCGCACGTGCAAATTGTTCTTGAGACCCACGCCTGGGTATAAATTGTGCTTGCAAAATGTTCATGAGACCCACACCTGAGTATAACTCGCACGTGCAAAATGTTCATGAGACCAACACCTGAGTATAACTTGCAAGTGCAAAATGTTCATGAGACCCACACCTGAGTATAACTTGCACGTGCAAAATGTTAATGAGACCCATGCCTGAGTATAACTTGCGAATGCAAAATGTTCATGAGACCCATGCCTGAGTATAACTCACGCGTGCAAAATGTTCATGAGACCCATTCCTGAGTATAACTTGCGCGTGCAAAATGTTCATGAGACCCACATCTGAGTATAACTCACACGTGCAAAATGTTCATGAGACCCACGCCTGAGTATAACTTGCACGTGCAAAATGTTCATGAGACCCACACCAGAGTATAACTCGCACGTGCAAAATGTGCATGAGACCCACACCTGAGTATAACTAACATGTGCAAAATGTTCATGAGACCCACCCCTGAGTGTAACTCGCATGTGCAAAATGTTCATGAGACCCACACCTGAGTATAACTCCATCATGCAAAATGTTCATGAGACCCACCCCTGAGTATAACTCACGTGTGCAAAATGTTCATGAGACCCACACCTTAGTATAACTCATGCATGCAAAATGTTCTAGAGACCAACACCCGAGTATAATTCACGCATGCAAAATCTTTATGAGACCCACATCTGAGTATAACTCACTCGTGCAAAATGTTCATGAGACCCACGCCTGAGTAAACTCACACATACAAAATGTTCATGAGACCCACGCCTGAGTATAACACATGTGTGCAAAATGTTCATGAGACCCACACCTGAGTATAACTGGCACGTGCAAAGTGTTCATGAGACACATACCTGAGTATAACTCGCACGTGCAAAATGTTCATGAGACCCACACCTGAGTATAACTCGCACATTCAAAATGTTCATGAGACCCACATCTGAGTATAACTTATGCGTGCAAAATGTTCATGAGACCCACACCTGAGTGTAACTGGCACGTGCAAAATGTTCATGAGACCCACACCTGAGTATAACTCGCGCATGCAAAATGTTCATGAGACCCACACCTGAGTATAACTTTCGCGTGCAAAATGTTCATGAGACCCACACGTGAGTATAACTCAAGCATGCAAAATGTTCATGAGACCCACACCTGAGTGTAACTTGCACGTGCAAAATGTTCATGAGACCCACACCTGAGTGTAACTCGCACGTGCAAAATGTTCATGAGACCCACACCTGAGTATAGCTTGCGCATGTAAAATGTTCACGAGACCCACACCTGAGTATAACTTGCGCGTGCAAAATGTTCATGAGACCCACACGTGAGTATAACTCAAGCATGCAAAATGTTCATGAGACCCACACCTGAGTGTAACTCGCACGTGCAAAATGTTCATGAGACCCACACCTGAGTATAACTCAAGCATGCAAAATGTTCATGAGATCCACACCTGAGTGTAACTCGCACGTGCAAAATGTTCATGAGACCCACAGCTGAGTATAACTCGCGCATGCAAAATGTTCATGAGACCCACACCTGAGTATAACTTGCACGTGCAAAATGTTCATGAGACCCACACGTGAGTATAACTCAAGCATGCAAAATGTTCATGAGACCCACACCTGAGTGTAACTCGCACGTGCAAAATGTTCATGAGACCCACACCTGAGTGTAACTCGCACATGCAAAATGTTCATGAGACCCACACCTGAGTATAACTTGCGCATGTAAAATGTTCATGAGACCCATGCCTGAGTACAACTCAGGCAGGTGTTTCTAACGCTTTTAATGTAATTCCACAACCTTAACCTGTTCTTGAGCTATGTGACAAAGAACATAAATCAATTATTGTTTAGTTGTCTGATTTGTGCTGCCATCTTTCCTCGCTTTAGTCAATTATTAGGAAATTTGGTAATATTGGCTGCTCTCAGGTCGTTGCGCCATTTTCCGTGAAAGTGATGATCTGTTTGTTACATTTGTGTTCTTAAATGTTAAAATGCTGCATTTTTCTCGATTTCTGTGAGCTGAAGCTGAAATTCAGGATACAAATTAGCTCGGGAAAATTCTGATTCCAAGGTAGAGTTTTGCGAACTTTGAATAAATGGAGTAAAACAGCTTTATGCAAAAATTTTCAATTTTTAACTTGATACTTATTGTAAATTTAAAATAAAATATTAATACGGAAGTTACGACTATTTTCCTACTTGTTGAGAAATCCTTGAATACCATACTTTTAGATTGTCCCAATACTTTTTGGTGTACTGTAAATAATAACTCAAAGTTGTTTACGTTGGGCTGAAGCTTGAATGTTGATGTTTTGGTTTTTCACACTGAAATAGAGGAGGAAATGAATCTTTGCTGATTCCGTCAAATGTTGTCATGATTTACTTCACGGCAGCTTAGATGCCAGTTTTACTTCCTCTAGCACATGTACATAGTGGATAGAGAAGGTATTGTATTCCACCCAAAAACTTCATGTCCACATTTCGCGAAAATATATGTTTTGAGCTCCCCTGTGTCCAAAAAAAAATAGAAAAAGAACTGTGTGTATGTGTGGACATCATAGCTCAGTAATGAAAAGACCATGAATCTCCAAATTTGGTGTTTAAGAATGTGACATAAAGATTTTAAAAAAAAATCCCCCCAATCCGAAACTATGCTTTACAAGGAAACATTTTTGAAAATTTTGTTTTTCTCAAGAATGCCTCTAACAATTTTGATTAAAATACTGTTCATTAAAGATACTAACATCACAAATAAGGTGTATATTTTGACTTTTCTGGGAATAGCCTCTGAAGACCTGTTTATTCTGGATGAGTTTTGCAGAATTTTACATAACAGTTAAACCATAAGAGAGAGACAAAAACAAACTACACAAAAAATGTAGAGCACGTTAAAACACACAATTTATATCATACATTTTTTATATAGAGCTGAAATATTCCTTGCTATTCGTTTGAATTTTAAATGGGAAGTTACATTTTGTTTCATCTCTGTTGTTTTACTCCAGACATGCAAAGCGAGCTGAACTTCAATTGTTTCACATAGGACCAGCTTTTAAAACATTTGACTATCACTTTAGCTTGGCGTATTCTCTTATTTCCCCTCTACTTCCAAATAATAAGACAATTCCTGTTAATGTTTATCTCAATTAGGATGTCCTAGATAAAAGAATACTCTTTTGTAAGGAAAGTTGTTTGCTAGAGAAAGTCATGTTTTTTTTGGTTTTCCTCTAACAAAGTTTTAAAAGAGCAAGAAAAGCAAGAGCTTGGTGATGTAAAGTGCTTATTATTCATTTCAAGTTTTGTCCTCAGCAGTTTTTACTTTCTCTATGCATAGAGTATAGAGAAGGTATTGTAATGCACCCAAAAACATATCACTGCAAATATATGTTTTAAGGTTCCCTGAATAAAAAAAAGCATTTTTACTTTCTCCATACGCACTATGTATATATATAGTGTATAGAGAAAGTATTGCACTCCACCCAAAAATTTGATACTGAGATTTTACCGGAAATATATGTTTTAGGGTCCCTAATATCCAAAAAAAGCATTTTCACAAAAAGGTCCATGTGTGTGTGTGTCTGTGAACACGATAACTCAAAAACGAAAAGTCGGTAAAATACCAAACTTGGTATTTAAGTTTAGTTTCTTCCAGGGATGCGACACACAGATTTTAAGAAAAATCCCCCCACCCCAAACTACCCTTTACAATGGACTTTTTTTCGAAAATGTTGATTTTCTCAAAAATGGCTCTAACGATTTTGATTAAAATTTCGTATATTAAACATATTTACCTGCCAAATAAAATGTATATTTTTAATTTTCTGGGAATAGCCTCTGAAGAGTAGTTTATTCTGGATGAATTTTACTAAATTTTGAATAACTGCTAAACTGTAAGAGATGGACAAAAACTTACTGCACAAAAAATGTAGAGCACATTAAAACACACAATTTATGTTATATACATTTTTTTCGTGGATTTCGTCGTTTTTGTGACATTCCCTATTTTTGGTTTCTGCTATGAAAAATGTATACTTTTCTCATACAGGAACTTGTCAACTCCCATCCATATAAACAAAGGAACTTCATTGACATAGCAACTAGCTTTTGACTATCACTTTAACCTATGGTTGTCCCTTATTTCGCTTCTACTTACAAGGAAGCGAGTAATTAGACTATTTCTGCTAATTTTTTCTGATTAGCATAAAGTAAATAGAAATATAAGCTTTTTAAGAATTATTTGTTGCAGGGATATGGAGAAAGTCATGTGAATGGTACACATCAGATTTTTAGAAAAATGTCCGTGTATGTGTGTCTGTAGGCACAATAGTTCAAAAATGAAAAGACTTAAATACCAAACTTTGCATTTAAGTTTGGTATCTTTCAAGGATGCGACACATTTTCATAAAAATCCATCCACCCCAAACTACCCTTTACATGGAACTTTTTTCGAAAATTTTAATTTTCTCAAAAATGGCTCTAATGATTTCATTAAAATGCCTTATGTTTAAGATATTTTTACTTTCTCTACACATACTAGGTACATAGTGTATAGAGAAGGTATTGCATTCCACCCAAAATTTGATATCGAGATTTCACCAGAAATACATGTTTTGGGTCCCCCTGAATCCAAAAAAAAACGTTTTTGGAAAAAGATCCATGTATGTCTGTGAACAGCATAGCTCAAAAATGAAGAGACCGTTGAATACCAAACTTGGTATTTAAGTTTCGTATCTTAAGTATGCAACATGAAGATTTTCAAGAAAATCCCCCCCACTCCCAACTGCCCTTTACATGGAACTTCTTTTGAAAGTTTTGATTTTCTCAAAAATGATTCTAACGATTTTGATTAAAATATTGTATATTAAAGATATTTACTTGACAAATAAAACGTATATCTTGAATTTTCTGGGAATAGCCTCTGAAGACTACTTTATTTTGGATGAATTTTATGGAATTTTGCATAATTGTTAAACCGTAAGAAATAGACCGAAACTTACCACACAAAAATGTAAAGCACATTAAAACACACAATTTATGTTACATACTTTTTTTCGTGGAGTTGATCATTTTTGAGGTATTCCTTTTTTTTTTTTTGGTTTCAGCCTTGAAAAACATACTTTTCTCATACAGGAATTTGTAAACTCCTCTCCATACGAACAAAGGAACTTCAGTCACATAGCAACCAGCTTTTGACTGTCACTCCCTTATTTCACTTCTACTTACAAGGAAGCAAGTAATAAGACTATTTGTGTATTTTTTTCTCAATTAGCATGAATCAAATAGAAGCATAAGCTTTTTAACAATAATTTGTTACAGAGAGGTACAGAAAGTGATGTGAATGTACCAACATGGGATAGTTGCCAACTGAACCGTCGTGCCAGAGCTAGATTTGCTGGAAAAACAAAACTTGCAACACAAAGACTTTCAAGAAAATTCTCCCCCCCTAACTAACGTTTTTAAAAAAAAAATATTTTCTCAAAAACGGTTATAATGATTTTGATTAAAATATCATATGATTTTCATGACAAATGAAATATCTTGAACACACCTCTTCATTCTGCAGATAAACCATAAGAAATAGACAAAACTTTCTCTACAAAAAGTTTACATCGTATTAAAACACACATGCTATGTCAGATAAACTTTTTTGGTGAAGTTAATCATTTTTGGATATTGCTTGCTATTGGTCTAAATTTCCTCAAATGGGAAAATGTTATTATTTTTTATCCTGGTCATGGAAGGAGAATCAATTTTCAAAGTCATCACTTAGTGCTCCACTTTTAAAAGATTTAACTATTGCTTTAACATTGTATATTCCTTATTCCCAAGGAAAGAAATGGTTTAAATTGTTCTATTCTTTGTTATTGTTTTAAACAGCTGAATGTTCAATTGTTTCTCATGACTGCATTGAAAAAGTAAGGTTCTAATTGTTGAATGTTTGGTATTGCTCTTCCCTTTTATGTAGCAAGTACAAACGAGCTGCTATCACAGATGAAATCAAGCAACATTTTTAAAGGCTTTAATGTTATTAAAAGAGTTGGCCACATACTATCATCACGTTGAGAAATGCTGCAGGTTTGTCTTGTACACTTTCAGTTATCTCAGAGGGGGCCACAAATCTCTGCTAATAATTCTGTCTTGAAACACACTTGCAATTGTTCTCATTGGTTGTGTGAGCTGTTGCAAAGTCTTGTTGAAAACAGGAAAAATCATGCTCCCTGTCTATTAATTCTCATAAAAAAAAAAAAAAAAAGGTGAAAAATTGTGTTAAGGTATGTACGATCGTCAACAGTTGACTAAAAAAAATTGGCTGTATACCTCTTTCTACGGTAATGGAACACCATACACACATGAGGTTTGTCAAACGTCCATTATTTTCTGTACACACATATCTACAAAGGTGGGCCATTATTGTCAGTCCACTCACAAAATGTGCGCAGAATTACAGGATATTTAATGTAGTTGAGACATTAATATATGTAAGCCAATCAAGTGTTTATTTTATGTAAATGGAAGGAAATTGATGCCATATTGATTTATTGATTATGTGGTAAAGGAAAAATTAATTACTGAAAGTAATTAGCCTGTAAGTGTTCTGTGAATGTCAGAATATTGAATTTAAGTGTATTTTAAGTATAATTTCATTTATGATTAAAAATAATTATTTGAAAAAATTCAACAATGATAATTGCATTGCTACGTGCATGAAAAAGGAAGTTGTTCTTTCTAATATACCACATTCCCAAGCATTGTATATCCATATTTCAATATTCACTAAGTGCAAATAGCTTATGAAATAAATATTATATGTACCAAAAGTAATTTATTTATAAATAAAAGGAAGTCTGTATTATATACTTCCTTAAAGAATGTTTAATAAGGAGAAACATGTAGAATAAGATTTGAGCTGAATAGACGCTCATTCGTTATTGGTCAGTCTTCATGTGATCATCACAAGGGTAGCGTCCAATGGGAATGCATGCTGTAGAATGCAATCTTAATTTATCTGTGCCATCATACAGTGTTGATGATTATTGTATCCAGTGATATTGAAGAATATACAAGAACATCTTACAAGTATTATATTACCTGTAATACATTACCTCCCTCACGGCCACCATCCTGAGATGTAGTAATAATAATATTAGTACAGTGAGACATCAATTAGCTCGCCATTTCATTGGTTTTATTAAATAAGTTTTAATATGGTTTTAACTTGAGCAATTTAGTGCCTCTTTGCACAGAGCCATAAGAAATGCTTACCTCTTGTCAAAGATGTTGTTTAATGTTTCTTTGTAAGAAGTGCATGCCATCTTTTAGCTTGAATAGTTCTTGTAAACTGAAATTTATAGTAAAGTTGATGCAAGTTGTATTATTATCACTTGGCGAGCTGACTAAATAACTACGCGCTGTGCAAACATTACACAAAACGATGTCAGTGACCTTGTTTACAGCAGCAGTGGAAAAACGTTGCTTTCAGTATAACTATGTAATGCAGCTATTTCTCCCAACGTTTATCTTAATTGAAATGAAACAGAAAAACAAAGAATAATCAATTGTTTTTCCCACACAAGCTGGAAAGTTACAGTCACACAGAAAAGTTCACTGAAAGAATCTTCATCTGAATCTACCTTTCATAACAATAATGCAATAATTCAAATGTTAAAACACAATCTGGATTGATACAAGAAGTCAGTAAATTAGAAATACCAACTGAAAGAGAAAATCTCTTAACCCTACTGACACTTACAACCAAACACCATCTAAAATATGTGTTATACCTAAAGTCCTTAAATCTAAATTAGGGACACGTGTATGGGGCTTCAGGAGGTGCTATACGACATTTCTTTTCCTTTTATACAGAATTTGGAGAAAATACCACAAACTCTGGTGGAGAAATACACTACACAATTTATTTCCCTGGCTGCATATAGTTATTGTTTCAGACTCACAGGCTGCTATACCTAAAATGGTAAAAATTAAAGATGATTCATCAAATTAATAAATTGTGGAAAAGAGTTGTATTACAATGGATTCCATCTCATTGTGGAGTGGATGGTAATGAAAAAATAGATCTTTTGGCAAAGGAATGAACCAAAATTAAACAAAAAACAATCATAAAATGTCTTTATGAATGAATGAAACACATTTTAAAAAGAAAAATAGAATCAAGTTATATAAATAAAATAACACAAGAAAATAAAAATCTGATGCATTCAATTCACATGACTTTCTCTACATCTCTGCAACAAATTATTGTTAAAAAGCTCATGTTTCTGTTTACTTCATGCTAATTAGCAGAAATAGTCTTATTACTTGCTTCCTTGTAAGTAGAAGCGAAATAAGGGAGTAGCATAGCTTAAAATGATAGTCAAAAGCTGGTTGCTATGTGACAGAAGTTCCTTTGTTTGTATGGACACGAGTTGACAAATTCCTGTATGAGAAAAGTATGATTTTTTTAAAGCTGAAACAAAAAACATGGAATATCTTAAAAACAATCAACTCCACGAAAAAAATGTATATAACAAAAATTGTGCGTTTAAATGTACTCTACATTTTTGTGTGTTAAGTTTTTGTCCATCTCTTATGGTTTAGCAGTTATGCAAAATTCCATAAAATTCTTCCAGAATAAAGTAGTCAAAGGCTATTCCCAGAAAATTCAAGATATACATTTTATTTGTCAGGTAAATATCTTTAATATATGATATTTTAATCAAAATCGTTAGAGCCATTTTTAAGAAAATCAACTTTATTCCATATAAAGGGTAGTTAGAGGTGGGGGGGAATTTCTTGAAAAGCTTTGTGTTGCATCCTTGGAAGATACCAAACTTAAATACCAAGTTTGGTATTTAACCATCTTTTCGTTTTTGAGCTATGCTGTCCACAGAACCCCCCCCCCCCACACACACACACACACAGACCTGTTTCTGAAAATGCTCTTTTTTGGATTCAGGGGAACCAGAACATGTATTTCTGATGAAATCTCAGTATTGAATTTTTGAGTACAATACAATACCTTCTCTATACACTATGCACATAGTACGTGTAGAGAAAGCAAAAATTCAGAGATGCTACAAATTGTACAAATTAGCAAGGAAATGAGCCTGCACATAACTGGACATGGTTGTGTGAATAACGTCACCAAACATGCCCAGCTGGGAAGCTAGAAGCAGATTGACTTCACACACACAGTTTGTGCAGCCACTAATAAATGGTAGAGGGTAGAGAAATTGATGTGTATTTGTTTTTATTGCAGGAAGGTAATGGTAAAGCAGCAGGAGGATGGCAGTTTTTCACAGAGCCTTGTTCACTTGGTTTACATATCTGGTGTTCTTCATCTTACTGACGCTGCGTCTGGAGCAGAGGACAAGTTGGAACTGGTTCATCGTGTTCATACCTCTGTGGGTGTACGACAGTTTCCTGTTCATCTACGTGATGTTCAATATGGTGTCCCACTGCACCAGCAGCCCTGAGAGGTTGTCCACCACCATCAAGAAGAAGGTCTGGTACATGCTAGCAATATTCATCAAGGTGGCGGCGCAGGTCGTCCTCTGTCTCAAACTGGAGTATCCGGCATGGAATGTCTCCCTCTATTACATCATGATACCTCTGTGGACATTGCTGCCTGCGCTGTCAACTGAGGTGTTCATTCATCTAGTCAAGTATGCGCAGTACTGAGATCATGATGTCCCTGTGGACATTGCTGCCTGTGCTGTCAACTGAGGTGCTCATTCATCTGGTCAAGTATGCGCAGTACTGAGATCATGATGTCCCTGTGGACATTGCTGCCTGCGCTGTCAACTGAGGTGTTCATTCATCTGGTCAAGTATGCACAGTACTGAGATCATGATACCTCTGTGGACATTGTTGCCTGCGCTGTCAACTGAGGTGTTCATTCATCTGGTCAAGTATGCGCAGTACTGAGATCATGATACCTCTGTGGACATTGTTGCCTGCGCTGTCAACTGAGGTGTTCATTCATCTGGTCAAGTATGCGCAGAACTGAGATCATGATGTCCCTGTGGACATTGTTGCCTGCGCTGTCAACTGAGGTGTTCATTCATCTGGTCAAGTATGCGCAGAACTGAGATCATGATGTCCCTGTGGACATTGCTGCCTGCGCTGTCAACTGAGGTGTTCATTCATCTGGTCAAGTATGCGCAGTACTGAGATCATGATGTCCCTGTGGACATTGCTGCCTGCGCTGTCAACTGAGGTGTTCATTCATCTGGTCAAGTATGCACAGTACTGAGATCATGATACCTCTGTGGACATTGTTGCCTGCGCTGTCAACTGAGGTGTTCATTCATCTGGTCAAGTATGCGCAGTACTGAGATCATGATACCCCTGTGGACATTGTTGCCTGCACTGTCAACTGAGGTGTTCATTCATCTGGTCAAGTATGCGCAGAACTGAGATCATGATGTCCCTGTGGACATTGTTGCCTGCGCTGTCAACTGAGGTGTTCATTCATCTGGTCAAGTATGCGCAGAACTGAGATCATGATGTCCCTGTGGACATTGCTGCCTGCGCTGTCAACTGAGGTGTTCATTCATCTGGTCAAGTTTGCGCAGAACTAAGATCATGATGTCCCTGTGGACATTGTTGCCTGCACTGTCAACTGAGGTGTTCATTCATCTGGTCAAGTATGCGCAGAACTGAGATCATGATGTCCCTGTGGACATTGTTGCCTGCACTGTCAACTGAGGTGTTCATTCATCTGGTCAAGTATGCGCAGAACTGAGATCATGATGTCCCTGTGGACATTGTTGCCTGCACACACTGTTGTTTGTGTCATGTTGTCTGCAGTGTCGAAGTAATTTAAATATAAGCAGTGATTTTTTTTAATACATTTATTGATTACACAAGTAAGATCTTCTCTACATACTTTTGCAGTGATTTGGAAGCTTGAATATTGTGTGTTTGGGAGCGCATTTGTTCCTCAGCATCTTCATTGCTTTCAAATTGTTCTGTGGACTGCTTTCCCAGTGCATGTCCTTGAGAAGAACCAATCTCAACTTTTGTTGTCGTAATGATTGGCAAATGACAAACCTCAAGTAAAAGTGCTGTGGGCGCTCAACATGCTCTTGGTTTTGTACAATTTGTAATGTGGCCTAGGTAAACACTGTGCCTTCATTGATTAAAAACTTTATAATGATGGATTATGCAATATACAAAAGAACCATTTCTTCACTCATGGCTGTAGTGACAAACCCTACTCCACCATCCCCCTCGGATCTGCCTCAATTACCATTTATATTTGAACCACCCTTGTATATGTCTTCAAGTATGTGTAGTTGAGGTTTGTATCTGAGCGACTGTGGTTCATGATACCTCTGTGCACTTTGTTGTCTGCACAGAAGTATTAATTTACATTTACACAAAGTAATGAAATTTGTAATATTTTTGTATTTGTTTTAAATATGATGGTTTGTCTAAGTACTTAAAAGTGTACATGTTTTTTTTTGTCTGAGCAGAAGTCTATATTTTGGCTGCACAAGCTTATTTGAAAAAAAGTCAATGTGTATTAGTTATTCATAAAATAAAGAGATTTAAGACTCTGGAAATATTTTATTTTAATACCTCTATAGTGTGCGCTGTGACGGATGGTCAAACTGCCTGGGCTTACAACACACACATTTCAGATTTGTATATCCTGTATGATGAGCAGAAGATGTTTCAGTGCTGTTAGCCAGCCAGAGGTGAAGCACAAGGCTTCAGTGTGGCAATTGTTCACAGTTATCAATGATAATAGTTCTGTTGTTAAACTGCCAGTGCGTAACAAGGAGAATATGCCCTAACACTTCTTATGATATTCCTAAGGGGTTTACCATTATCTCAGCTTCTGCCCTCTGTGCTCTAATGGTTGTCATGCTAGCTTCATATACCCAAGGTCGCGGGTTCAGACCCAGATAGGAAGATGGTTTTTTCAGGTGTAGCATTCCTTCCTTTGGAAGGGAAGTAAAGCTGTTGGTCCTGTGTCATAAATTTATGGCAAGTAAAAGAACCTCTAGTCTGATAAAGAGGCCTCTGAGCAAACTTAATTGGTCTTTCATGTCCAATATGGAATGGAACACTGAGAAGCACAGCAGTTACAGAGCATCCATAAATAAAACATTTCTTTTCTTTTAAGTTCTGCTTGAAATCGTGCAGCTGGAAAATGAACTCTGATATCGTGCTTCACTAGGAATCATCTAGAATGATGGACATACTTTGTTACAGTTCAAACCTAGAGTGGTGACCTTATGAGATTGTAGCAGTTTGTCAGCGTGGATCAGCTCGTTAGGCACTGAAGTAGCAGTCCCACTTACTTTACTGGCAATTGACATAAGCTAGTAACAATGATGTGAAATTTATAGAAACAATGAAACTGTTGCTATGTGGCATGTTGACATGTTTACAACAACCAGATAGGTTCAAATCCTAGCTGTGACAATACATGACTACCTATCCAACTCAGTTATACATGTTTAAGTATAATCTCTTCCACATTTGGATCCCTCTCTCTTCAAAACAAGAGAGAGAGAGAGAGAGGAAATGCTGAAGAAGGGCCTCCACTGAGCGGACATGTTCCATCTGTAGCAACAAACTGGATCCAAATTAACTGAAATAAATCAACACAAAGTATATAGAATTATTTCCATTAAAGAATATGAGGAGTTTGACATCCTGGAGGTTGATGTCAGCATATACAACTCACTGAATATAAAACTTTACCCAAGAATTGAGAGTCAACATGCAGCTGATGATGGGGCATGTACTGAGAAGTGAATTAAAACATTTTGTAAACATAGTATTAACATCAAGTTGTGTATTCAATGAATATTATGAAAACTGGATAGCCTCCTAGAACCTGCACTTCAATCCTAGTAACTTAGACCACACCTGCCTTTCTTGTACCCCTGGTTTCCAAAACGGGTAACATACCTGCCTTGCATTCACATAAAATGTGCTGGGATGTTTCAAAGTCCAGTCTGCTTTCCCTAAACATGGGGTCATCAAAGTGTTGCGTCCAGTGAGATAGCCAACAACCATTCTGAGCCTGATTCTACTTCTGTACGCTGTGCTTAGATGGTATCTGCTACGAGGGAAAAACGACACCTCTCCAAAATTAGTATCATCTCCCAGGGGCTTACTGTGGTAGGTACGGGTTTGGGCTCACCCGGGGTCCCCAGCCAACCCTGACTTCCTCGTGTGGAGAACCTCTAAGTTGTGAAGGAGTCAGTTCATCACGTGTAGGCGTGCAGACCAATGTCAGAAAGGAATATCCTGGTTGGTTGAGGGTTGTGTATCTGAGTCTGGGCTTCTGTCTTTTCAGTGCACAACCTCATACACCACTTTGGTTTCTGCTTCACCTAAACAGGAGGCTAGGGACTAACCCACCCCTAGTCAATGAGCTAGAACTAGGTCCTATACTGAAATCCAGGGTGAGTGGGACAGCGAGCCTGCTATATCCCCTGTTTCCCGCAGTGGGGTGAAACCTTGTTATGGCGATGGCTAAAAGCAAGTGGTCAGAAAGGAAGTAGTCGAGTCCAGCGGTCCTTGATACTTGGTCATATGTAGAACAGAGGAAGGGAACAGGTTCACATCAGTTAGCTGGTCCAGTGAAGTCCTGGAATGGCACCTCAGGCTGACCCAATGTGCTGGCCAGCTACCTGGTGAAAGTGAAAAACCACAAGATCTTGAACAGTTTGTCTAATGAGGAGATTCAAGAGAAACTTGTGGAACAAGGCGCTCAGCGGAGAGTTGTGCCTACCCGTACCTTTGATCGGGCACATCTCCCTCAAGGCCATACATCCCTCCCTAACCAACTCAGCTGGTACAAATGCTAGCACTTTGGGCACACTTTTTTGTTGTTGTAGTGTTTAACGTTCGCTTTTACTACTTGTGGCACCGCAGGTGATGACGCTGGTGATACATGGAATGAAGATGGAGGACCGGTGGAATGCAATGGCGAGGGAAACCGGAGAAAACCCGCCCCTGCGCCGCTTTGTCCACCACAAAGCTCACATGCGGTCGCTTGGGATCGAACTCGGGCCGTCTAGGAGTGATGTAACCGGCCGTGGGCACACCAGTGAGTTGCGTAGTGGTTGGTCTAACACCACGTACGGCGGTGGACTTCCATCCAGTTCTCGAGGCTGCCCTCGTTTTTCACAGGAGAGAGAGCTGTCAATTAGAATCGAATGGAGGGGTCTCCTCTGAAGCCCGGGAGCTTCTGCGCATCCGCCAACCCTGTCCCGAAATCCGGTACCTACAGCTCTGTCGCAGCTAAACCGGTACCGAATCGGGAATTCGCAGCCCAGACCAGCGATATAAACGGGGCCACCATCGCTGAAGAATTCTGTACCTGCCATCTGCCGCATCCGTAAAGTGCCTTCGATCTCAGGTACGACCGCTGAGTATTCTGCACCGGCGAAACTTTTAGGACCGAGTTCCTGAAAGGAAATGTAAAGTCTCCACCCAAAGGAAAAGTCCGCGCAGATCCTCTTTTGGGGAGAGAGCAGGTTGCCTAATAGCACCTCTAATCGGTACCGAGGTTCTGCAACCAAAATTTTCTATTGAGAGGTGGTCTGCTCCCATGGAAAAGATGGGGCAAAGGGATTCTGCCAGACGGACTGAAAAGCGGCAGGATCGTGCTCCTGAAAAAAGAAAAATAAATTAAACCAACTAGCACAGCCAAATAGCATTTTCATGTAAATGTTTTCCCATACCATTGACCATGTCTGTCCTGCAGTGGAACATGCGGAGTTAGATCACATCGACAGTGTTGCTGCACCGTCCGCGTGACGTCACATTCAGGCTGTACCGTGTTCCTGCATTAGACACTCGCCGGGATCAATCCCAAGCGACCGCCAATGCATTCCATTATCATCAGTGTCATCGCCTGCAATGCCATTAGTAGTAGATGCTGCTCGTGAGAGATGCCGTCTTCACCGTTTGCAGCATATATCTGTTCACCTCTCTCGCGCTATCGGTACATTTCTGTTGGTCGGTAACATGACGGTTTGTGCGAGAGGCCGATTTCTGGGACATCAATAACTTTTCGCACTGGTTATAGTTGTTTGTTCTCCACAGTTGGCAGTTTTCTGACGATGGAATATCATCTCTCACTTACATTCTAGAGACCACTTTCCCATTCTTATTGTGTGTTAGCACAAGATGTGTGTTTACCTAGAGGGCGCTTACTGAACTCTTGACTCTCCTTTGGCTGTTTTTAACTGCAATGAGCACGAGTCGGTGGATGTTTTAGTAGAACACCTCACATTGTTTCTGTTGCTGAGCAGTCTGTTCCGTGGTCGACTGGCACACATCCATTTCCGGTTCCTTAATGGTCTGATGAATGCCAGGATGCCATTTGTGCTCGCAGGCATGCTCAGCGTCGGCCTACGCTCAATACCTCATACTGTATAAGAAAGTGTGTGCCAAATCTAGACAACTTATTAGGGATAGTAATAATCCTGGAGCAAGTTTGTAACCTCCTTTAATAAACATACATCTTCATCCGTCGTATGGAGTAAGTTGAGGCGTATGGCTGGAGAATCTACTCAAATGGCAATCGCCGTCTCAAAACACCTGCCGGAGCCGTTGTTGATGCGTTAGCCGTGGCAAACACTTTAGGCTGGGCTTTCGCTCAGGTCTCTAGCTCACAATATTTCCCTGAGTTTCTGGCCGGTAAGGCTCAGATGGAATCTCAAGGTTTCTCCTTTCGCTCCGGAAACCTTGAAATTTATAATCGCCTTTTCACTTGGCGGAGCTAGGCTATGCACTTTCATATTCGCGAAACTCTGCACCAGATGGTATCCACGTCCAAATGTTGCAGTATCTCTCCTGAGGGGTAAGACTTTCTTACTCGACGTCTTTAGTGGTGTCTGGAAAGTGGCGGGAGGTCACCATCATACCTGTTTTGAAACCTGGAAAGGACCGTCATCTTCCTTCCAACAGACGTCGATCAGCAGCTGACCACCTTGTATTCTGTCGACGAGCATCCTTAAGAGCTGTCAAACAGTTGGGATATTTGTTGACCACGAGAACGCTTATGATACGTGTTGGCGAGCATGAATATTACGTTCCCTCTACAACTGGAATATACGTGGATGCCTACCGTTGTTCATTCAGGAGTTTATGCGGGATCGCGATTTCCGAGTAAGGGTTGGCTCGGTTTTTTCGAACCATTTTATTCAAGAGAAGGGTGTGCCACAGGGGTCGGTTCTGAGCGTGACGCTGTTTGCTATAGCAATTCAGTCTATATCTCAATGTGTTCCCCCAGGTGTCTCGTCCTGCTTATTCATCGACGATTGCCATCTTTTGTCCTTAGCACACACCATTTTTGGAAAGCCATCTCTAGCAATGTTTAGACAACCTTTATGATTGGAACTCGAAAAACGACTTTCGTTTTTCAATTATTAAGTCACTTTGCGTTAGGCGGCAATGGCCGCCGTCTCTTCGACTCGGGTCAGGTTTCGCAGATGAGGCGATATTCCTTGGGTTGATCTTCAGTCGGAAACTTGTTGGTCACCACATATAGCAGAGCCGAAAGCGCGGTGTGACCGTTCTCTCAATGTTTTACAGATACTAAGTGGGAAATGTTTGGGATGCAGATCGGTCGGTGTTGCTTTGTCTTTATGGTGCATTGATTCGATCCAAGTTACACTACGGATGCATTGTTTATTGTTGAGCACGGCCATCTGTGCTGGGGAGGTTAGACACAGATCATAATCAGGGCATTCGTGTGGTTGTGGGAGCTTATCCGACCGGCCTATACACCGAGTTGGCGTGATGTACAGGTAATTATGGCCGTGTGCTTAAGTGCAGCATACCTTCTCATCCAACTTTTACCCTTTTTCCCATTCGGAGCTGCGCGAACATCATAGACACCTGTGGTTAGTCCAAGGCCTGTCCAAGGTTTTCGTTTCCGATAGCTGCTTCGAAGGCTTAATATTGAAATGCCTTGCAAGATGGAAAGGGTGCGCCCACCTTGGTTATCTGCTACGCCTTTGTATAGTATCCGTAAAAACGCTTTTTTAGAATTTTTATTAGCTGGCCCTGGCCAAATATGTGTGTGTGAGTATACACACACACACACACACACACACACACACACACACACACTAGTGTCCAAAAGTTAAGCATAGTTCAGAGAACTGAAAGGGAAAACGGTGAGCGAGCGCCATTAAACGTTATCAGAGTGTGTGCCTCCCCTTACTGGTTGTCCTGATAGGTAAGCGGGTTCAAGGTCAGAGCGTGGCTCATTCATTATTGTTCTCCCATTGTGAACAGAGAGTAGTGTTTACAAGACAGCACCAACATGCCACAAAGACGTCAATTGGACCTTGAAAGAATGGGGGAACGTGCTGTTTACAGATGAGTACAGATTCAGTTTGAACAATGATTCTCGTCGTACAATAATCTGGAGAGAATGTGGAACCTGGTTTCATCCCAACATCGTGGTGGTGCCGGTGTACTCGTGTAGGCAGGTGTAATGTTCAAAGGACGTACAGTGGTACGTGTATGCCCAGAGGTACAGACACGAGGTACTGGAACATGTGCGACTTTTCAGAGGTGCAGTTGGTGTACACTTCATCTTATAGGACGATAATGCACGTCCGCATAGTGGGGCCGCGCCGTGGCCGAGTGGTTAGACCACTCGACTCTCACCTAGACGGTCGGGGTTCGATCCCAAGCGACCGCATGTGAGATTTGTGGTGGACAAAACGGCGCTGGGGCGGGTTTTCTCCGGGTACTCCGGTTTCCCCCGCCATCGCATTCCACCGGTGCTCCATCATCATTCATGTATCATCAGTGTCACCGCCTGCGGTGCCATTAGTAGTTAAATTTGGGCGTTAAACACTACCAAAAAAAAAAAAAAAGTCCGCATAGAGCCCACCTGGTGGATGACTCTTGAGAGGGAAGATGTCCCCGGATGTGAACGCTAGTCCGCCAGCCCCCACCAAGGACACTTTCAGGCTACCGACGTGCTCTCCGTTAGGAATGGGAACTGCTGCCTACAGAGCACCTGAACCACCTAATAGAGAGCATACGAGGCCTGTGTAACCATGAGGGGTCACCACACACCATATTAACCACTCAGCACCATCATTGTCACTCTGGAAATTGTTAGATTTTGTGCTTGTATAAAAAGGTGTCTCGAAGTCAAAATTGTCTCACTCTATTGCATTCCAAATCACGTGTGATGCATTGGTAGCAACATATTGCATTATTCTTAACGTTTCTACAGTTGTGATAGTTTGGTAATAAAATATTGAATTGCGCTTAACTTTTGGGCACTAGTGTGTATACCAATGCCAGTAAGTGTACCGACAGTGTTGTATGTGTCTTTGTCACTGGGACTTTACCCTATACTTTCGGGTTACCTAGTAGCACATCCATTTACTCTGCGGAGCTCTATGACATATACCGAGGTGTCCGGTTCGACATCGAAATCCAGGTGACTGTTTTATAATGAGTGATTCCCTTAACGCGCTTCAGAGCCTTTGTGAGCTGTACAACTACCATCTTATCATACAGCATATTCAGAATACGCTCCACTTTTTACGCATGTGAAAGTGAACTGCGCTTGGATTCCTGGTCATATTGGTATCCCATGGAATGAATTGGCAGATTTAGCGGCAAAGACTGTGGCCTCAGTACTGAGATTCATTGTGCAACATCTACAGACTTCAGTCTTGTGCAGGGAGCGGTACTTCCGTGCTGGCATGCAGAGTGGTCGGCTCTCCGTGAAGGACCTACCTGTAAACTGGGTAAGCTCCTCTGGTTTAGCTCACTGGGAGGAGGTGATATTGGCTCACTTGCGTATTGGCCACTGCTATCTATTTATGGGAGATCCTCCTCCCAACAGCAACATTGTCCGTCTGGCATGTGTTGATAGTGCAAAGCTACGCCACTGCTGGGTAACCTCCCTGTTGTTTTGGTGGACGATACTGGTGCTGTGTCTAAAAGTTTTTACTTTCTCTATACGCACTATGAACATAGTGTATACAGAAGGTATTGCACTCCACAAAAAATTTGATACCGAGATTTCACCGGAAGTATATGTTTTAGGGTCCCCTGTATCCAAAAAAATATTTTCAGAAAAAGGTCCGTGTGTCTGTGAACACGATAACTCAAAAAGGAAAAGTCGGTAAAATACCAAACGTGGTATTTCAGTTTAGTATCTTCCAGGGATGCGACCCGAAGATTTTGCGAAAAATCCTCCCACCCTAAACTACCCTTTACATGGAACTTTTTTCGAAAATTTTATTTTCTAAAAAATGGCTCTACGATTTTGATTACAATATCGTATATTAAAGATATTTACCTGACAATTAAAATGTATATTTTGAATTTTCTGGGACTAGCCTCTGAAGACTACTTTATTCTGGGTCAATTTTACGGAATTTTGCATAACTACTAAACCGTAAGAGATGGACAAAAATTTACCACACAACAAATGTAGAGCATTTTAAAACATACAGTTTATGTTTGTATAATTTTTTTTTCGTGGAGTTGATTGTTTTTGAGATATTCCTTGTTTTTGATTTCAGCTATAAAACAATGCCTTTCTCATACATGGTACTCCTTTATTTTGCTTCTACTTACAAGGAAGCAAGAAATAAGACTATTTCTGCTAATTTTTTCTCAATTAGCATGAAGTAAATAGAAGCATAAGTTTTTTAACAATAATATATTGCAGAATTGTAGAGAAAGTCATGTGAATGGAACACATCCGGTTTTTAAATTTTTATCCTCATTTGCAATTTCATTCAGGAAATTGTTTTATATTTATCCTGAGATGTGAATGGAACGGTGGTTACGCTTGTTTTTAGTTTTATATCTTGTTTTAGCTCTTTTCATTACAATTATTGTTTTAAGTTTTTATCACAGGTGATTTTAGCTCTCCTGCACTTCAATACCGATCTAGTTTTAGTTTTATACTATCTTGTTTTAGCTCTTTTCATTACAATTATTGTTTTAAGTTTTTAGCACAGGTGATTTTAGCTCTCCTGCACTTCAATACCGATCTAGTTTTATATCTTGTTTTAGCTCTTTTCATTACAATTATTGTTTTAAGTTTTTATCACAGGTGATTTTAGCTCTCCTGCACTTCAATACCGATCTAGTTTTAGTTTTATACTATCTTGTTTTAGCTCTTTTCATTACAATTATTGTTTTAAGTTTTTAGCACAGGTGATTTTAGCTCTCCTGCACTTCAATACCGATCTAGTTTTAGTTTTATATCTTGTTTTAGCTCTTTTCATTACAATTATTGTTTTAAGTTTTTATCACAGGTGATTTTAGCTCTCCTGCACTTCAATACCGATCTAGTTTTAGTTTTATACTATCTTGTTTTAGCTCTTTTCATTACAATTATTGTTTTAAGTTTTTAGCACAGGTGATTTTAGCTCTCCTGCACTTCAATACCGATCTAGTTTTAGTTTTATATCTTGTTTTAGCTCTTTTCATTACAATTATTGTTTTAAGTTTTTATCACAGGTGATTTTAGCTCTCCTGCACTTCATTACCGATCTAGTTTTAGTTTTATATCTTGTTTTAGCTCTTTTCATTACAATTATTTTAGCATGCTTTTATCCCATCTCTTTTAACTCCACTGTTTTATGTTAAGGGCTCTGTTAAGCTAGCAATTGAGAGCCTTTAAACTCTAATAATCATCATCACCACTCCACCTCCGAATTGTATAGACTCACTCTTGCAAACATGCAGGGTCCACCAAAATCTGTAAGCCAGACTTGCATGGTGGTCCACACCAATAGCCACAGGCTGCAGGCCACCAGACCACTGCTGCATAGTCCCCCCAGGGGTCTACTACGGTAGGTACGGGTTTGGCGCACCCGGGGTCCCGAGCCAACCTTGACTCCCTCAGTGGGCAACCTCTGAGTGGTGAGAGAGTCACTAGGTCAAAATGCCCACCCACGTGTAGGCCGTGCGTGGAGACCCGTGTCGGTGGAAAGGAATATCCTGGTTGGTTGAGGGTTGCGTATCTGAGCCTGGGCCTTCTGTCTTTTCAGTGACTAGGGAGGGTACGCAACTTAATACACCAATTTGGTTTCTGCTTCACCTAAACGGGAGGCTAGGGACTAGTCCACCCCTAGTCAATCGGCCAGGACTAGGTATTATACCGAACTCCAGGGTGAGCGGGACGGCGAGCGTGCTATATCCCCTTGTTGGACTCCGTGGTGGGTGGTGAGCACCGGGGGATGAAAATTAAAATTTACTTTCATGGCAAAATCCAAAAATCCATTAAATATGGTACTGAGTTCGGAAAAGAAGTAGTCGGGTGTTTTGGTCCTCGCTACTTGATTGTTAATAGAACAGAGGAAGGAAGAAAGTTCTCTAGCATAAGCCCTTTTGTTATTCAAATGGGTCTTGATAACATTGCTGGTCCTGTAAAATCCTGTATAAGAGCTCGTAATGGCACGCTCCTGGTAGAAGCAGAATCAGCATCCCAGGCTGCAAAAATACTAAAGGCCAAAATGTTAGCTAGCTATCCAGTAAAGGTCGATTTACACAAAAGTTTGAATTCCTCCCGCGGTGTGGCAAACACCCGCGCACTGGACGGTTTGACCTGTGAGGAAATTCAAGAAAATCTTGATCCCCAAGCCGTAACATCTGTGTATCGTGTTCAAAGAAAAATAAATGGAGAATTCGTGCCTACCCGTACCCTGTTTATTACCTTTGATCGGGTAGATCTCCCACAAAGGATAATGGCAGGATATGAATCCATTGAGGTAAGACCGTATATACCGAACCCGCTCAGATGTTATAAGTGTCAGCGCCTTGGCCACACCAGTGAATTCTGCAACGGCCAATCTACCTGTGTGAACTGTGGCAAAATCTCGCATGACGGAGAATGCACGTCAGCTCCAACGTGTGTTAACTGTAACGGTGAACGTCCGTTAAGCTCCCGTAGTTGTCCCCGTTTTGCAGAGGAAAAGACGGTCCAGGAGATACGGGTTAAAGAGAATGTGTCCTTCTTGGAAGCCCGGAAACTCTTGAGAATCCGCCAACCCTCTGTCCCGAAGTATGGTACCTAAAACTCAGTTGTAGCTAAATCGGTACAAAGTCAGAAATCGCAACTCAAACCTGCGATATAAACGGGGTCACGATTGCACAAAAGATTCTCACAGCCAGCTCACTTCCTAGGCCTTCGACTTCAACATCTAAGTCAGTAGTAACATATGAAACGGGGTCATTATTGCAGAAAAGATTCTCACAGCCAGCTCACTTCCTAGGCCTTCGACTTCAACATCTAAGTCACGATTGCAGAAAAGATTCTCACAGTCAGCTTACTTCCTAGGCCTTCGGCTTCAACATGTAAGTCAGTAGCAACATCACCTACATCTGAAACTGTAAAAAGCGCTAAAATAAAATCGCCGCCAAAGCAATCGACCTCGACCAACAAGTCTGGCAAGCTAATAATATATAAAGAACCAGAAATAAAGTTCAAGAACACCTATGAGAGAACTGACTTCCTCAAGCAAAGCGTAAAGTCTATTCCCAAAGCAATAAAGGGAAACAAGAGTACACGGAGGTCCTCTTCTGAGGATTCGTCGGGAAGGACTCAGGTCGGTGACTATAATCTTCGAGGTACTCGAACCGAAATTTTCAATTAGAAAGGGGTCCTCCCAAGTGGAGGAGATGGAGGAAGGTGATACTGCCAGAAGGACACTGACAAAGAGGCAGGACCATCCCCCCGTAGAAGGTGTCTTCCCGACACGTAAAAAGAATAAACTCAACCGACCTCCGCAGCCTTCAACATAGAAACCACAATGTACAACTTATCCCATTATAAAGAACATGGCTATTCTACAATGGAACTTACGTGGAATAAGAACACATCGACCTGAGCTTGAACTGCTGCTTAACCAGAACGATCCTCTGGTCGTATGTTTGCAAGAGACTAAGCTCCGTCCACAAGACAGCTTCAAAATGAAACGGTACACCTCTGTAAGGTGTGATCTATCATCGGAAGAGGGCGTACCTGCGCACGGGGGCACTATGATACTCATCAGAGACGATATATTCGCGCAATGTGTATCATTACAGTCCGACATCCAGTCAGTAGCTGCAAGGATTAAACTGTCACATACCAGATTCACCATTTGTAATATATACCTTCCTCCAAGTGACGACCTCTCGCTCACCGATTTAAGGGATCTAGTTTCTCAACCAGCAACACCTTTTCTTTTAGTAGGTGATGTAAATGCCCACCGTCCACTTTGGGGCTTACCTCGGGCTTGTGCGAGAGGTAAGTTAATTGCCGATTTCTTGAATAATTATAACCTAATTCTCCTGAACACCGGAGAACCTACATTTCTTTCTGATGCTTTCAACAGTTTTTCACACTTGGATTTAGCAGTTTGTTCACCACCATTATCATCTTCCTTACAGTGGAATATCATCTCTGATCTACATTCTAGTGACCACTTTCCATGTCTTATCAGTCTCTTGCCACAAGATACATGTTCCACACGTTTACCTAGATGGCGCATAGATCAACTGGAACCTTTACTCCCGGTTGGCTGTCTTTTATTACAGCAAGCACAACTCTGTGAATGTCTTAGTGGAGCACCTCACTTTTTGATGCTGCCGAGCAGTCTATTCCACGGTCGACGACCCAAACCAGTCGTCGATTTCCGGTACCTTGGTGGACTGATGAATGCCGGAATGCCATTCGTGCTCTCAGGATTTTCCAACGTCGCCCAACACTGGATAACCTGATTGAGTATAAAAAGATGCGTGCCAAATCTAGGCAGGTTGTTAAGGATAGCAAAAAGACATCATGGAGCAAGTTTGTAGCGTCATTCAATCGACATACACCTTCCTCTGACGTATGGGATAAGTTAAGGCGCGTGGACGGAAACATAACTCATACGCCAATCGCCGGTCTTAAAACAGCTGTAGGAGATGTTGATAAGTTTGACGTGGCCAACACTTTTGGCGGTGCTTTCGCTCAAGTGTCTAGTTCAGAGAATTATTCGCCTGATTTTCTTCCCGTTAAGGCTCAGGTGGAATCGCAAGTTTTCAACTTTCGTTCTAAAAATCTTGAAGATTACAATCGACTCTTCACAATGAGGGAGCTAGACCATGCACTATCATCTTCGCGAAACTCTGCAGCAGGTCCTGATGGAATACACGTCCAAATGTTGCAACATCTCTCTCCTGAAGGTAAGGCCTTCCTGCTCGAGGTCTATAATCGTGTTTGGTTTGACGCCACTTTTCCAGAAAAGTGGCGAGAGGCCACCATCGTACCTATTTTGAAAGCTGGAAAGGACCGTTTTTTTCCATCCAGCTACCGTCCAATTTCACTCACCAGTTGCGTTTGCAAGGTGATGAAACGCATGATCAATGGACGGTTGATATGGTGGCTGGAAACTCACAACCTACTGACCAACACCCAGTGCGGTTTTCGACGTCGTTCAGCAGCTGACCACCTTGTCTCGATTTCGACGCAGATAATGAATGGATTCATGAAGAACTGTCAAACCGTTGGGGTATTCTTTGACCTCGAGAAGGCTTATGATACATGTTGGCGGGCAGGAATAATACGTCCCCTATACAACTGGAACATACGTGGACGCCTTCCGTTATTCATTCAGGAGTTTATGAGTGACCGCGTTTTCCGAGTAAGGGTCAGCTCGGTTTTATCAAATATTTTTGTTCAAGAGAACGGAGTGCCACAGGGATCGGTACTAAGCGTCACGCTGTTTGCTATAGTAATTAATTCTATCTTGAAATGTATTCTCCCAGGAGTATCGTCCTGCTTATTCGTAGACGACTTTGCCATCTATTGTACTTCGCAGCGCACACCTTTTTTGGAGCGCCGTCTGCAGCGGTGTTTAGACAACCTCTGAGATTGGAGCTCTAAAACGGCTTTCGCTTCTCTGCTGAGAAGTCACTCTGCATGAACCTCTGGCGCCGCAAGAGGCGATTGCCACCTTCGCTGCGGTTTGGTACAGTTTTACTACCATTCGCGGATGAGTCGAAATTCCTTGGGTTGATATTCGATAGAAAACTGTGTTGGTCACCACATATAGCACAGCTGAAAGCGCGCTGTAACCATTCTCTGAATATTCTACGGATACTAAGTGGCAAATCTTAGGGAGCGGACCGGACAGTCTTGCTGCGACTTTATCGCTCACTGATCCGAGCCAAGTTAGATTACGGATGCATAGTTTATTCTTCGGCAAGACATCTGTGCTTAGAAGATTAGACACTGTCCATAATCAGGGTATACGTGTGGCTGTTGGAGCTTTTCCAACCAGTCCAGTAGCCAGCCTTTATGCTGAATCGGCAGAACCCCCTCTGCAGTGTAGACGCGATATTCTGTTAAAAAATTATGGCTGTGGGCTAAAGTGCATGCCTTCGCATCGTAACGTTCACTCCTTTTTTTAACACGGAGCTGGACGAACGTTATAGAAATATCTCAATTAGTCCACGGCCCCCAGGTGTTCGCTTCCGAATGCTCCTTCATAAGCACGATATCGTAATGCCTAGAATGTTTCCCAAGGAGAAAAGGGTGCACCCACCTTGGTTACTTACGTAAACCTCGGGATGACGGCAAACCGAAAGTCTATAATGCCTTTTTCTAGTATCCGTAGATGTTTTTTTAGAATTTTTGTCAAACTACAATGACCGAACTTGTATATATACTGACGGAAGTAAGTATACCGTTGGTGTTGGGTGCGCCTTTGTTTATGATACCGAACAATATACATTCGGTTTTCATAGTGGCACATCTATTTATAGTGCAGAGCTATACGCAATATATCGAGCCATTCTGCACGTTGGCCGTCGAAATTTAAGTGACTGCCTTATATTGAGTGATTCCCTGAGTGCACTTCAGAGCCTTGGTGATCTCTACAACTATCATCCTATCGTGCAGCGTATCCAGGATGCCCTCCACGCTTTATATACCTCCGGGGTTAATTTGGGATGTGCATGGATTCCTAATCACATTGGCTTGCCGGGGAATGAACTGGCAGATTTTGTAGCAAAGACGGCAACCACAGAGCCGAGTTAAAAAAATGTCTTGTATAACATTGGAAGACTTTAAGTGCAGGGCGATACTTTCGTGCTGGCACAATGAGTGGTCAGCTCTCCGCGGAAACAAGCTTAGAGTAGTGAAGGACCTTCCAACAAACTGGGTAACTTCCTCTTGTCAATCTCGACGGGAGGAAGTAATGTTGGCTTGTTTGCATATTGGCCACTGCAACTTTACACATAGTTTCCTTGTTAAGAGTGAATCTGGTCCATTGTGTCCGCTATGTGGAGAAGATTTGCCTGTCCTTCAGGTGTTCTAGATTGTGTTAATCTAGCACATATTTGGGAATCACTGCAACTGCCGGTCAATCTTGTAGAAGTCCTGGCGGACGATACTCGAGCGGCAGCTAAGATTTTTTAATTTTTATCGAAGATACCCCTCAAATTTCGGATTTAGTTGTTTTACCTTTGTTTTTGTATTAGTTTTGAAATATATATATATTTTTTTTCTTAAATCAGCAATCTGTGGTTTTTTCCATTATTACTTTTATACATTGATTTTTAGGTTTATCTTTCGTTCTTATTTATAATATTTTTAATTGAGCTTTATCTCTGGCTTTTGCCATATTTGTTTGATGACCTTGTAGTTGAGCACCCTTAAACACTAACTATCATCATCACTGCTGCATAGAATAACAAAGGTCTTATGACCAAGGTGTAGAGTAGTCTGACCTCTTTGGTCTTGACCTGGGTTCTTGCTTTTTGCTACCCACAGATCAGGGATATGCTGCGATTTATTGGTGCTAGGCCCACCAAGTTGTCCACATAGCCTCCTTTATGAGCACATCTTGATCGTGACAGATAATAATCAATGAAAGGAAAACGTTGGGATACATTTGCCACAAATACAGGCAAGGAACTGATAAAGGCAAAAATGCCATCACACTACTACCAAAGGATTGTAGATTAAGTTAAACAAAAATAAATCCCTTTGACAGTGAGACAAAAATTTTATTGTCTTTAACTTGTAATACTAAATGAAACATTTGTACACTTAACAGCAAGTTCTAGTTGATATTTACAGTGTTTTACTTACAAAATGATTAGGATAAAAGTATACTCATACTTAGGTTGTATTCAAAAGCATCCTTGAACTGTCAAAGACGTCTTTAGAGTAGATAACTGTCCTTTGCCACTTTACCTGTAAGCTAGGACAGGTTTGCTGTTAACGAACAAGGAGAAATCCATTGTTTTCATAATACATGCTTGCCAACATCATCCTCTGAGCATCACACACTACTGCTTCATCTACTGCCTAATCTCAAAATTATGAATTTTTCAATTTTACCTATATGAAAACATAACTAAAAGAGTTTCACATCTTCAAGTATCAGCTTTCAGTGTTGTTTTGTTTTCATTGTAGTTAAAATTAGTAGAAACATTGACATTTAAAAATTCTGCATTGCTCCGTCAAGTGTGAGATTTGCATTTAGCAATTTACAGAAATGCAATACTAGCCTGAGGGTCACTGAGACTATTGATAGCAACAGTTTGTTTATCCCTGACACTGAATGTAGCGCTGCATTCTCTAGAAACATCCAACACTTCTTCTTCAGGGCTAGTGATCTTGAAGCCCATCCTTAGAACAGCACGAAACCACATGGTGGATGAGTCAGTTCCTCACTTTGGGCACTTTTCTTGGAAACACTACACCATTTGCAATAACAGTTTTCTGATTTTTGAGCACAACTGTTACCAACTGACCACTTGTGGAGAAGAAAGAAGCAACCATTTTCTTTCCAGCATTTCTTGCTTGCTTCAACTTGATGGGTGCCTGGTCATCTGGGAACAAGGAGGACTGATGCTTTGTTTCTGGGTTAAACGATATATCCGGAGTGGATGTCCAGTTGAAAATGAAGGAAACTAGTCCTTTGAGACATGCGCCGGCATAAACCCCAAGTAAGTGTTATTTAGTGTAATTAATTGACTTGTCAAATAAATTATATATTGATGTTTTGTCACCTGTAACATGGCAAGACTGTCCACAGTTAAATCTTTGCAACATTTCTTGACATTTAATGGAACTTCTGTGCTTCAGACAAATTTTATTTTACTTGAAGGATTGTTGAAACACTTTGTGAACTAATTTCTAATGTCAGCATGTCCCCTAATCAGTGTTTCCACATGGTGATGTTTTTCTCTGCCACTCTTCTCTTCATCTTAAGAGATTGCTGCTGAATCCTCTAAAGCAGTGGAACATGACGGAGAACAGTCACCAAACACTCTAGTGACTGTGTTTCATTTAAGCCACATTTCAAGTTGTACAAAAGCATTGCAAATCTCTAATACACTTGCACACTTCAAACATAAACTCAGAAAAATGAATGACACAATAATGTTCTGCCTGCTGCTGACATTGTATTACCAACAATATTTTCCCCAAGGGTGGCCAATACTTGTCAACAGACAACTAACTCAGTATAAAGTAACATTACTAAAAAAGCAAGTTTATTCCACAGCAAGATACAGGGCACATTTCATTAACTAATAAATATTATTACAGTCTTTACAATATCATGCAGCTTGATTCTGCAGCTTCCAAATCATCAGCTCCATGCAGGCCTTTGCATCTTCAGCGCTGTCGTGTCCGTTCACTGAAACAACAAGTTTTACTCTCACAGCAAAGTATCGTGTACCAATACTTTATACCAAACTTCACATATTATACAAATATAACTGACCCAAATACACATAGTTATTAAATGAGTCACACTGTAACCTCACTTTAAAGGGTTTTATCTATTTCTTTCAACCTTAGGTTGATCTGTGCCAAAATGGATCCACATGTAGTAGTGCACACAGGAATGTAATCCCATGCTAACAATATAAATTATGCAATGAATATATTCTTAAATTGTATAATGTTCTATACAAATTCCTAAGACTTAAATTGACACTGATTTGTAGTGTTAAACAGAGCTGCAAGTTACAACATGCTATTTGATTTCCACAATATTGTTTACACAATAATGATTGCTGGTTAGAATCATGGAGGACGGTTGCTGTTAATTTCCTCTTGCATCTTCATCAAGTTACATAAAGCATAAGGCGTCTCCCTCCGTGGTGTAATGGTTACCATGCTAACTTCATATACCCAAGGTCGCGGGTTCAAACCCAGCAGACGATGGATTTTTTCAGGCGTAAAAATCCTTAGCGTGGCTTCCTTCAGAAGGGAAGTAAAGCCATTGGTCCCGTGTCATACATTTATGGCACTTAAAAGAACCTCAAGCCTGATAGAGAGGCCTCTGAGCAAAATTAAGCAGTCTTTCACACCCAGTATAGAATGGGATGCTGAGAACCACAGTAGTTAAAGTGTGTCCATAAATAACATGCCATTTACATTTTAAAGCATAAGGCTGGTATTTACAAGAAGGAACATTGAAACCAGATTGAAAGAGCATTTTAGGCATTTACACAACAAGGAAACAAACAAACAAACAAACATTTTTTCAAGGATAGACATGTTATGTAAAACTAATAAAAAACGTTCATAGCAACATTCAGTTAAAGATCTGGGAGAGGATATTAAAAATTTCAAAGCAGTCTTAATAATTTGGATATCAAGACAATAGACAATTCGAATTTTAAGTTCATTTTGCGGGTGATAAAGGGTCCAAACTCATCAATTGTTTAGCTGGCAATGGCTGGTGAAAACATGTTTCTAGGTAAAAACCTTTAAAGTGAGCCTCTTTATTTAGCAATATTGAATATCCTTCACTGTATTAAACTCCTTGTCGGAATACACAAGCTGTGCAGTCCTACTCTGGGAGCACAGAGCCAATAAGATTTCACCCATATGTACGTCGTACACACCACATAGCATTCAATGTAATGGTTACCATGTTAACTTCATATACCCAAGGTCGTGGATTCAAACTCGGCAGAGGTGGATAGATTTTTTTCAGGTGTAAAAATCCTTAGTGTGGCTTCCTTCGGAAGGGAAGTAAAGCCTTTGGTCCCGTGTCGTAGATTTACAGCATGTAAAAGAGGCCTCTGAGCAAAATTAAGTGGTCTTTCACGCCCAGTATAGAATGGAATGCTGAGAGCCACAGCAGTTAAAGAGCGTCCATAAATAACATGCCATTTACATTTTAGTGACCGATGAAATACAAAGCATATGACGGAGAGAAAAGAAGCTTAGAAAATACTTATTACAAATGCTATTGAACTTGTTAGAATAAGACAACAATGTGCAAGATCAGAAAGGAGGACTGGCTTGAAGAAGGTGTGACAAGCCAAATTACATCACCTCACAAAGTAATCAGCAGTATTTCAAAGTTACAAAGAAATCTCTAATGAATTTTTGCAAGAAGTAGACTAATTTATTTGGATGTAAAGAAATGCTTAGGAAAATATTGAAATTTAAAAAGTGCAAAGATAAACAGAGAGAACGCTCTGATGTAATGGTTCAAAGAACATAATTTCTTAGAATGCTATTGGGTCAATAACAGCAAATGACTGGAAAAATTCAGTCCAGAAGGAACGTATTGAAATAGAGAAGCACTAATGGAAGAAGAAACGGCAAGTGAGAGAGATATCAGTGTGATGCATTTGATTGCTTATGATATCAATATATACACTCTCGCTTTCACAACTGGACTGAGGGGCACTCCCCAATACACCTTGTAACATAATGTAATAAGGAGCTAGCAAACTGACAATACTTGTGGCCAATACAATAGCTCCCTGGAAATGCAAAACATCAAATATAAGCAAAACATAGTGATGTCAACATCCTTTAATCCATTAGGAACATCCCCATGGTTACAAAAAAAAAAAAATGGTGGATAGGTTAGTCAGAAAATTCAGGCAACAAAATATGATAAAAGTTAATACAATCCTCAAACCACAAAAACAAAATCCGGTGTTCAAAAAAGTCTCAGTCCATCCATGAGCAGACAAAAAATTTCACAAGATTTTCAAAGACAGCAATATAGCTGTTATAAATTCAACATAAAATTCCTTATAAAAGTGAACCAAAAAGAAAAAAATGCCACCTCATAAAAAATCCGGGATTTATAATAGATTGCAAAGAATGCGATGAGATCTATACAGCAAACTAAGTGAAACAAGCTTAAGGAACACTTTGGGAACAAGAAAAATCAGCAATTGCAGCATATTTTTGGACACACAATTGTTAACACAGCATCACTTGCTAATAACCTGTCAATTTAAATATTTGGGAGAAAATATTTCTTTGGAAATTTCATCCAAGATTAATGAACTCTGACATCCCAATGGAAGAAAATCTGATCACTAAATTCATAGAACCACCACCAGAAGGACTCGTAACTATCAGAGGAGAGGCAAACAGTTGCAATCAGCTGATGATGAGGAAGTGATTCCTTGTAACTAGTTCTCAGGTAATTAACCTCATTTAATGAAATTGTACATTTGCAACTGCTTCTAAAACATAAAGGAATGTGGAGTTTTTAAGTGATTATTTTATTGGTAACACAAAGACACCAGAGAAGCACTAAATTCTGAAAAAAAACATCAGAATTATTTTTTATGTATCTGGCACGTCCTGGTTTTCAGAAAATTGGAGAAGAAATAAAGTAGTGTTTGGGAACAATACATTTGTAACCATAATAATACAGAAAAAGTTAATGTGTGGAATTTCCCAGTGTAAGGTTGAAATCAAAACAATTGGCAATATAACTTCAATTCCACACTCCATGTCACAATTCATCTGTCAATAGAATTTATTTTTTTGAGTGTAAACATGCTCAGCGTGAGTGGCTTGCCTTGTAAGGCAACTAAAGCCTTTAGTCCTGCGTCATACATTTATGGCACATAAAAGAACCTCAAGACAGATAAACAGGCCCCTGAGCAAAATTTAAGCAGAAAGTGAAAGATATAGAATGAGTAATGAGAGCTACAGATTCAATAAATAATACTCAATTTCAATATTAGATACACAGGTTATATTGATACTTGACTTTCAATTGTTTGGATTTTCCACCTTGTAAAACTGTTGTGTTCAGTTTTAAATGAGCAAAGCCATGAGAGCATGTGAAAATATAGTATCAAAAGGTAAAAGTACGGCATATCCATAAACTGTGTACACAGTGATATGTCAAGTGCAGTAAACCAGACTGTATTTGTAACAGATTTTTAAGTTAACAAACACAGAAGTAATTACCAAAAGCATCAATCAAGCAATAGTGACAGAAAGACAGCACTTACCACTTTCTTGAATAATTTTCTTTAAATAATCACGGCACAGATTCTTGAGTGCCCTCTTCTTTGGGGGCCCCATTCTATGTGGAAAAACGACGCTTGTGTCCACCACTGTGTCGTGTATTATCTGCACAAACACAACAAATATTATATTGAAAGTAAACATTAAAAAAACACCATAATAATAAAACTGAAGCTAATCTAACAGGTAATGGTAAGCCATTAGATAAATATAGCATTGTAAGAATTATCGTTGATGAAAATCTAAATTTATGATATCACATTAATCATATAGGATCATTCATTTATAAGGTAACTCATGCTTCCACTGTATGAGAGATCCAAGAGTCACACTGGAGTTCTTACATTAGATAATAGCTGCTCCTGAACAGACACTATAACAAGTTCAACTTAGTGGTAACATGACAAGCTGAAATTGGACAAGTGCTGCTCCCGAACAGACAGTATAACAAGTTCAACTTAGTGGTAACATGACAAGCTGAAATTGGACAAGTGCTGCTCACAAACAGACACTATAACAAGTTAAACTTAGTGGTAACATGACAAGCTGAGATTGGACCAGTGCTGCTCCCAAACAGACAGTATAACAAGTTAAACTTAGTGGTAACATGACAAGCTAAGATTAGACCAGTGCTGCTCCCAGACAGACAGTATAAGAAGTTAAACATAGTGATAACATAATAAGCTAACATTAGACCAGTGCTGCTCCCAAACAGACAGCATAACAAGTTAAACTTAGTGGTAACATGACAAGCTAAGTTTAGACCAGTGCTGCTCCCAAACAGACAGTATAACAAGTTAAACTTTGTATTGACATGACAAGCTAACATTAGACCAGTGCTGCTCCCAAACAGACAGTATAACAAGTTAAACTTTGTATTGACATGACAAGCTAAGTTTAGACCAGTGCTGCTCCCAAACAGACAGTATAACTAGTTAAACTTTGTATTGACATGACAAGCTAACATTAGACCAGTGCTGCTCCCAAACAGACAGCATAACAAGTTAAACTTTGTGATAACATCACAAGCTAACATTAGACCAGTGCTGCTCCCAAACAGACACTATAACAAGTTAAACTTAGTGGTAACATGACAAGCTAAGATTAGACCAGTGCTGCTCCCAAACAGACAGTATAACAAGTTAAACTTAGTGGTAACATCACAAGCTAAGATTAGATCAGTGCTGTTCCCAAACAGACAGTATAACTAGTTAAACTTAGTGATAACATCACAAGCTAAGCTTAAACCAGTGGTGCTCCCAAACAGACAGTATAACAAGTTAAACTTAGTGGCAACATGACAAGCTGAGATTAGACCAGTGCTGCTCCCAAACAGACACTATAACAAGTTAAACTTAGTGGCAACATGACAAGCTGAGATTAGACCAGTGCTGCTCCCAGACAGACAGTATAAGAAGTTAAACATAGTGATAACATAACAAGCTAACATTAGACCAGTGCTGCTCGCAAACAGACAGTATAACAAGTTAAACTTTGTGATAACATGACAAGCTAAGATTGGACCAGAGCTGCTCCCCAACAGACAGCATAACAAGCCAAACTTAGTGATAACATCACAAGCTGGGCTTAGACCAGTGCTGCTGCCAAAACAGACAGTATAACAAGTTAAACTTAGTGATAACATGACAAGCTAAGATTGGACCAGTGCTGCTCCCCAACAGACAGCATAACAAGTTAAACTTAGTGATAACATGACAAGCTAAGATTGGACCAGTGCTGCTCCCCAACAGACAGCATAACAAGTTAAACTTAGTGAAAACATCACAGGCTAGGTTTAGACCAGTGCTGCTGCCAAACAGACAGTATAACTCGTTAAACTTTGTATTGACATGACAAGCTAAGCTTAGACCAGTGCTGCTCACAAATAGGCAGTATAACAAGTTAAACTTAGTGATAACATGACAAGCTAAGTTTAGAGCAGTGCTGCTCCCAAACAGACAGTATAACAAGTTAAACTTAGTGATACCATGACAAGCTAAGTTTAGACCAGTGCTGCTCCCAAACAGACAGTATAACTAGTTAAACTTTGTATTGACATGACAAGCTAAGCTTAGACCAGTGCTGCTCCCAAACAGACAGTATAACAAGTTAAACTTAGTGATAACATGACAAGCTAAGATTAGACCAGTGCTGCTCCCAAACAGACAGTATAACAAGTTAAACTTTGTGATGACATGACAAGCTAAACTTAGACCAGTGCTGCTGCCAAACAGACTGTATAACAAGTTAAACTTGGTGATAAGATCACAAGATAGGTTTAGACCAGTGCTGCTCCCAAACAGACAGTATAACAGGTTAAACTTATTGATACCATGACAAGCTAAGTTTAGATCAGTGCTGCTCCCAAACAGACATTATAACAATTAAACTTAGTGATGAAATCACACGCTTAAACCAGTGTTGCTCGCAAACAGACAGTATAACAAATTAAACTTAGTGATAACATGACAAGCTTAGACCAGTGCTGCTCCCAAACAGACAGTATAACAAGTTAAACTTAGTCATAACATGACAAGCTAAGCTTAAACCAGTGCTGCTCCCAAACAGATAGTATAACAAGTTAAACTTAGTGTGACATGACAAGCTTATACCAGTGCTGCTCCCAAACAGACAGCATAACAAGTTAAACTTAGTGATAACATGACAGGCTAAGATTAGACCAGTGCTGCTCCCAAACAGACAGTATAACAAGTTAAACTTAGTGATAACATGACAAGCTAAGATTAGACCAGTGCTGTTCCCAGACAGACAGTATAACAAGTTAAACTTAGTGATAACATGACAAGCTTAGACCAGTGCTGCTCCCAAACAGACAGTATAACAAGTTAAACTTAGTGATAACATGACAAATTAAGATTAGACCAGTCCTGTTCCCAGACAGACAGTATAACAAGTTAAACTTAGTGATAACATGACAAGCTTATACCAGTGCTGCTCCCAAACAGACGGTATAATAAGTTAAACTTAGTGATAACATGACAACCTGAGTTTAGACCAGTGCTGCTCCCAAACAGACAGTATAATAAGTTAAACTTAGTGATAACATGACAAGCTAAGATTAGACCAGAGTTACGTTGCAATTTACTGACCGTATATATGCACAAAAACAAGTATTCTCTGCCTGGTTGATAGGCTGTCTGCCTCACATTCAAAAGGTCGCAAGTTCAAATCTCGTTATGGCAAGTTATCCGGATAAGGTGTTTTTTCACATTTGTTTCTTATCAGAAAACGTATGTCAAGTAACTTTAAGCCATATGAACCCCAAATTCATTTGAACATCATTTCACCAGTTTCATTCATTGTTCAATGTGTCCAAAGAGGTTAAAAGAAAAGTACAATGTGTTATTTAGTAAAATACTTAAATGCAGATTACTTGATATTAACGTACTATGAAATGATACATCCACATATAATAGAGGCATCAATAGTTTCGCCAAAGAAATGTATTATGTGGAACACAAAATATTTATTCTGGTCTCCTTATTCATTTTAAAGTGATTATGTTTGAACTTACCATAATAGAACAAACTAACTTTCACAAAGTGCATGCAAATAAAAAGACAAATTACAAATATCCCTTAATGGGCAAAATTCTATTCAATAAACTACTTGTGTATATATAACAAAACAGAACATTCTTAAATATGAACTAATTATACATATATAGGCTTAATGAGTTAAATAATTGTATGTAATAGTTATTTTTATTTTTAGTTTTAATTGCATATCTGACAACATGAAAATGTCAATTTAAGCATTATGCAAAATCAACCAGTGGCTATTCCCAGAAAATTCAAAATTATATTTTATTTGTGATTTGAATAACTTTAGTATATAGTATTTTAATCAAAATCGTTAAGAGGCAATTTTGAGAAAAACAAAACTTTCAAGAATTGTTTCATGTAAAGGGCACTTTGGGATGCTGGGATTTTCTGAAAATCTTTGTCTCATTCTTGGTATTTAATGGTCTTCTAGTTTTTGAGCTAGGCTATCTACACACACACACAAACATGGATCTTTTTCTAAAAATGCTTTTTTTGGACTCAGGGGGTGTGTAAACAAATACATTTCCAGTGAAATCTCAATATCTAATTTTTGGTTGCAATACAATACCTTATCAAGTTTTTTTTTGTTTTGTTTTGAAAATCTTCGTGTTGCATCCTTGGAAGATACGACACTTGGTATTCAATGGTGTTTTCATTTTTGAGCTACGCTGCCCCCCCCCCCACACGCACACAGAGCTTTTTCTGGATACAGGGGACCCTAAAACATATATTTGTGGTGAAATCTTGGTATTGAATTTTTGGGTGGAGTGCAATACCTTCTCTATACACCATGTACATAGAACATGTAGAGAAAGTAAAAATCACAATATTATTCATGAAGAGATGTTTATTTCACAAGACAAAATTGTTGATGAATCCTTGCAAGAACAGCTTGTTTTGTGCTGATCTGACAGTGCTCCCAACAGGTTTCAGCATCACAAGAATGTCTTAGTGATATACTCCATAAGTGTGTAACTACAAGGCAGTTAGTTACCTTTAATGCTTTGAAGTCACTCTCCAAGCTGTGACCAATCAGAATTGACTTCTCGTGTACTATACTGAGTAACGTGGCCTGCACGTCAAAGATAGATGTTGTGACACCCTTCATGTCATCCTCCGTGATTCCGCTGAACCTGAAAACACATGTTTCATTTATCACTACAACACACACAACTCCTCTTGCCTGAGCTTGGCATTTGTATCAAGGTTTAGGGAATGTACATTTACACCTATCATGATGACTAATCCTCCACACATCATGTGTTCCATTCACATAACTTTCTCTGAAACAGATTATTGTTAAAAAGCTTATTCTTCTATGAACTTTGTTTTAATCGAGACAAAATTAGCAGAAATAGTCTTATCTTACTTGCTTCCTTGTAAGTAGAAGCAAAATAAGAGAGCACCATAGGTTAAAGTGATAGTCAAAAGCTGGTTGTTATGTGACTGAAGTTCCTTTGTATGGACAGCAATTGACAAATTCCTGTATGAGAAAGGTATAAGTTTTTCAAAGCTGAAACTAATAACAAGGAATATTGAAAAAATGATCAACTCCATGAAAAAAATCTATATGGCACAAATTGTCTGTTTTATCGTGATCTACATCTTTTTAGTAACTTTTTGTCTATCTATTATAGTTTACCAGTTATGCAAAATTCAATCAAATCCATCCAGAATAAAAAGAGGTCTTCAAGATATACATCTTATTTGATACGTAAATTTCAGAGTTTTTAATCAAAATCGCTAGAGCCATTTTTGAAATTTTTTCCATGTAAAGAGTAGTTTGGGTGTGGGGATATTTTTTTTTAAAATCTTTGTGTTGCATCCTTGGAAGATACCAAACTTAAATACCAAATGTTTTACCTATGCTGTTCACAGACCCACACAGACACCGACCTTTTTCCAAAAATGCTTTTATTTGATTCAGGGGGACCCAAAATGTATTTCTGATGAAATCTTGGTATTGAATTTTTGGGTGCTATACAATACCTTCTCTCTACAGTATGTACTTAGTACATGTAGAGAAAGTAAAAAGGTGTTCTGATTGGATTTCTGGGTAAGAGATATCTGCTGGATAGTGCTGTCAGTGAAGAACACAATATCACATCTTCCCAGCTTCTTTGAGATTAGTTAAATAGAAGACATGTTACTTTCATCATGAATCGTGCCTTGTCTTCTTCCAGGTGGTTTCCTTCCTGTTCTTGCAGGTGGTTTACTTCCTGTTCTTCCAGGTGGTTTCCTTGCTGTTCTTCCAGGTGGTTTACTTCCTGTTCTTCCAGGTGGTTTCCTTCCTGTTCTTCCAGGTGGTTTCCTTCCTGTTCTTGCATGTGGTTTACTTCCTGTTCTTCCAGGTGGTTTCCTTGCTGTTCTTGCAGGTGGTTTCCTTCCTGTTCTTGCATGTGGTTTCCTTCCTGTTCTTGCAGGTGGTTTCCTTCCTGTTCTTGCACGTAGTTTACTTCCTGTTCTTCCAGGTGGTTTCCTTGCTGTTCTTGCAGGTGGTTTCCTTCCTGTTCTTGCATGTGGTTTCCTTCCTGTTCTTCCAGGTGGTTTCCTTCCTGTTCTTGCAGGTGGTTTCCTTCTTGTTCTTACATGTGGTTTACTTCCTGTTCTTCCAGGTGGTTTCCTTGCTGTTCTTCCAGGTGGTTTCCTTCCTGTTCTTGCAGGTGGTTTCCTTCCTGTTCTTGCAGGTGGTTTCCTTCCTGTTCTTCCAGGTGGTTTCCTTCCTGTTCTTCCAGGTGGTTTCCTTGCTGTTCTTCCAGGTGGTTTCCTTCCTGTTCTTCCAGGTGGTTTCCTTGCTGTTCTTCCAGGTGGTTTCCTTCCTGTTCTTCCAGGTGGTTTCCTTCCTGTTCTTGCAGGTGGTTTCCTTGCTGTTCTTCCAGGTGGTTTCCTTCCTGTTCTTCCAGGTGGTTTCCTTGCTGTTCTTCCAGGTGGTTTCCTTGCTGTTCTTGCAGGTGGTTTACTTCCTGTTCTTCCAGGTGGTTTCCTTGCTGTTCTTCCAGGTGGTTTCCTTCCTGTTCTTCCAGGTGGTTTCCTTGCTGTTCTTCCAGGTAGTTTACTTCCTGTTCTTCCAGGTGGTTTCCTTGCTGTTCTTCCAGGTGGTTTACTTCCTGTTCTTCCAGGTGGTTTCCTTCCTGTTCTTCCAGGTGGTTTCCTTGCTCTGTATTTATGTCTTCCTGCTTTTTCTCAAATTTTTGATTTATAACTGGTCATATCATGACCATACAATATTAAACAAAGATCTGTCTATTGTAAATTATAGTAGAAAAGCGAGTTTTACACAGATTTAAAATGTTGTGAATAAGTACATTGCATCACTTATTGTAAACAGTGTTGTTATAATCATTTATTTGAACACTAAACAACACTTGTTAAAATGTTTCGAAGGACTACTTTCCTTCATTTTCACCTGCACATCGATGACAATAGTCCTTGGAAACATGTTCTGGCAAAAATGCCAAGTAAAGGCACATTACAGTAGAAAGAGTAGAGCTTGGTGATGAATGTCCTGGACATCAGCTGATTGCTTTCTAACTTGGTGAATCAGAAAGTCATTTGTTGTCTTGCAAATTCTCAATATTTAATTTACATTTGAGAGAGTAACTGGGGCCCGCCCACAAGATTTACGTTTCAAGTTTCTCTTAAATTTGTAGTTGCAGAAGCTCTTGTTTTGTGTTTCCTTTGGCATGAGTTTAGTGTCATTCTTAAAGATGAGAGCTGGTCGAGGAAACGCGCCATTCTCAATTTTGTACATTTTTCTTGAAAGTTTACTACTTTTGATGACTTGTCCAGGACAAGTTAGCAAACATTTAAGAATGTCTATCTCACCTGGTGTTGTAGTCTATGATGGGGTTGGAGGGCTTGACCAGTGACTCGTACACAGTGTTAAGGGAACAGTCCACCATCGTGACTCTCGTCAGCTCCAGGCCTGACGTCGTGTAGCACATCTCACAGTCAACAGCATACACCCCATGATTACCATCGTCAGGTTCCTTATCTACTGGCAGTGTCTTCACATAACCTCGCAGTTCATCTGGGTTAAACCCATCTGACACATGACACTGCGCTACACCACAACCAACACCTTCACTGTCTCCGCTACAGCAGGTGTAGCGTCTCTCCCAGCCACCATGAGCTACAAACAATAACACAATCTCTCACTTCACCTGGGTTAAACCTGTGTGAGACATGACACTGCGCTACACCACAACCAACACCTTCACTGTCTCCGCTACAGCAGGTGTAGCGTCTCTCCCAGCCACCATGAGCTACAAACAATAACACAATCTCTCACTTCACCTGGGTTAAACCTGTGTGAGACATGACACTGCGCTACACCACAACCAACACCTTCACTGTCTCCGCTACAGCAGGTGAAGCGTCTCTCCCAGCCACCATGAGCTGCAAACAATAACACAATCTCTCAGTTCATCAGGGTTAAACCTGTGTGAGACATGACACTGCGCTACACCACAACCAACACCTTCACTGTCTCCGCTACAGCAGGTGTAGCGTCTCTCCCAGCCACCATGAGCTACAAACAATAACACAATCTCTCACTTCACCTGGGTTAAACCTGTGTGAGACATGACACTGCGCTACACCACAACCAACACCTTCACTGTCTCCGCTACAGCAGGTGAAGCGTCTCTCCCAGCCACCATGAGCTGCAAACAATAACACAATCTCTCAGTTCATCAGGGTTAAACCTGTCTGAGACATGACACTGCGCTACACCACAACCAACACCTTCACTGTCTCCGCTACAGCAGGTGAAGCGTCTCTCCCAGCCACCATGAGCTACAAACAATAACACAATCTCTCAGTTCATCTGGGTTAAACCTGTGTCAAACATGACACTGCACTACACCACAATCAACACCTTCATTGTCTCTACTACAGCATCTCTTCCAGCCACCATGAGCTGCAAACAATAACACAATCTGTCAGTTCATCAGGGTTAAACCTGTGTCAGACATGACACTGCGCTACACCACAATCAACACCTTCATTGTCTCCGCCACAGCAGGTGTAGCGTCTCTCCCAGCCACCATGAGCTGCAAACAATAACACAATCTCTCAGTTCATCTGGGCTAAACCTGTGTCAAACATGACACTGTGCTACACCACCAGCATCTCTTCCAGCCACCATGAGCTGCAAACAATAACACAATCTCTCAGTTCATCTGGGCTAAACCTGTGTCAAACATGACACTGCGCTACACCACCAGCATCTCTTCCAGCCACCATGAGCTGCAAACAATAACACAATCTCTCAGTTCATCTGGGCTAAACCTGTGTCAAACATGACACTGCGCTACACCACCAGCATCTCTTCCAGCCACCATGAGCTGCAAACAATAACACAATCTCTCAGTTCATCTGGGTTAAACCTGTGTCAGACATGACACTGCGCTACACCACAACCAACACCTTCACTGTCTCCACTACAGCATCTCTCCCAGCCACCATGAGCTACAAACAATAACACAATCTCTCACTTCGTACACAATGACAGAATAACTTTATCAAATATTTTAATTCTACAAGAGAATAATTGGAGACATCAACATTTAAAACACTTGAAAAGCTTCATGTCTGCTACATCCACTAATAGTCTACTACGTTGCAAGATTAGTCCTCAAACACATGTGTAACTTTAAGCAAAAGTGCATAGTATTTCTGTTCACATGACTTTCTCTACATCTCTGTTACAAATTATTGTTAGTTTGCATATGCTTCTATTTACTTCATGCTAATCAAGAAAAAATTAGCAGAAACACTCTTATTACTTGCTTCCTTATAAGTAGAAGGGAAATAAAGGAATACATTAGGCTAAACCAACATGTGGCTGCTATGGGATTGAAATCTGTTTCTTTGCATGGCTAGGAGTTGACAAGTTGTTCTATGGGTATTTTAAAACTAAAACCAATAACAAGGAACATGTCGAAAACAACAAGGAACATGAACAAATGTATATAACATAAATTGTGTGTTTTAATGAGATCTACATATTTTGTGCAGTATGTTTTTGTCCATCTCTTACAGTTTACTAGTTATGCAAAATTCAGAAATATTCATCCAGAATAAACAGATTTTCAAAAACTATTCCCAGAAAATTGAAGATATACATTTTATATGTGATGAAACAACTTTAATATGTGGTAATTTAATCAAAATGATTAGTTATTTTTGAGAAAAACAAAAATTTCGAAAATTTTTCCAAGTAAAGGGATTTTTTTGAAAGTGACTCACCTCTCGTCTGTATGAGGTGCCCCCAATGGTACACACACTGCTCCTCTTTTATTTGCAGGCCGTACTTGTTGACTGTGTACGACTTGCCACAGCGACCGCACGTACGTAGCATGCTGTGTGGGTTACAGATCTTGTTTCTAAAAGCTGCGTTCACTGTGACCACGGCCATGCCTCTCTCTTCTGGGTGAGGTCGTGGATAACCATTAGAAACCAGATCTTCTTGTGTCATAAGATATGGCTGTAACAGCTGGTAGATTCTGCTCAGCGAGAAACCTGATTCTGAAACAACACAAGGTTATCTGTAATACAGGGACTGTCCAGACTTAGCATAACCTTACTCAACGTAATCTGCATTCTGTCAAAACATATGGTACCAGTTTTTGAATGCACAAAATGTTTGGCTGATCAAATTTTATAGGCAGATAGCACAAGTGTGTGCACATCATTTACAAGTGATCAAGGAAGAACCAGTGTGTATGATAAAAATCAATTGTTATGAAGGGCTTTTAAGTCAATGTTGATAAAAGAATTAAGAAAAACTGGTGTTTCAGTTCGGACATTGTACATGACTTTTTGGATGAAAAAGATCTTCAGCGGTGGAAGAGTATAACATCTGTACCATGTGACAATAAATACTTGATAGCAACGAAGATTACATTGAGAAATAGAGTAAGGTACTGTAAATGTCATTTAGAAACCGGAGTAAAAGAGCACTTTAAGAATATTAAATACAAACAAATTCATAAACCAGCTGTGGTACAACATTTTTGGAAATTTAATCATGAAATAAATCCAGATGTTAAATTATTTAAACACTTAAATGTACCCATAGATTTAATGGTTTGGGAGAAAATATTTATATTAAAGAATAAAAATCATGCAACGAATTTTGATATAGCACCAATTGATTCTGTCACCAAATTTGTTTTGATTCCAGTAGTTAGCAATGCCTTACTACACAAGCCACCTAGTAGCAAGAAGCAAGATCAAAAAGAAACTGAGCTGACAATGCAATAGACCATTTTATTTTGAAACTAGTCCTTGGATTGAAGTGTTACAATTATTATTTGTTATATCAATTAAGGTACAGTAACTTTGTAAATACAGTTATTATTTAGTTGTGCCAAATCATCTGTTACTTTCTGGATGACTCTTGTAAACACAAGTAGTTTTCTATTCCACCCAAAAATGTTATATGAGGATTTGGTTTTGTTGCTCCCTGATTCCTAAGAAAGCATTTTTAGAAAAGTTAGGTGTGTGGGTATGTTGCTTAAATACCAAACTTCAGCATATTCCAAGGATGTGATACAAAAAACATGTTATCAAGTTCCCTAGCCTCTAAATATAAAAAATCTGCAGTATTTTTGATTTTCTAGTAACTAGCTTTAACAATTTTCATTAGAATATTGTATGTTCAAGTTACTTTGATGACAAGTAAAATGCACATCTTTTAACAGCCCCCTTGTTGTTTTTGGCTTGTAGTTTAGGTAGTAGGTCATGATGCCCAACAACTTGGGGCCCATGGGGCTTACATTTGTCTTCTTAGGAGAAGGAAAATCCTTAACTCACCCTAACTGAGGACCTTTTGAATCTGAGGCAGACTCTACACAGGTGGGGTCTAGCCAACACACTCATGTTTTAGTGTTGTGGAGATCCGTGGTTGAAATCCCGGTTATTGCATTGATTCTATCTATCCAACTCCTGTCCCACACACGGCTTGTGTAGAAGCAATAATTATTTCACAATGAGCCTTGTTTAAAATCACTTGAAAATGACATTTATGTTTTTGTTAGAAGTGCTAGAATCATGTTCTGGACTCTTTGAAATGTTTAGCAAACATATAGCCATACAAAGTACAAGTTCACATCTCAGTTAGGACAAGTTATTTAGATAATGTTCCCTTATGCTGAGCCCACAAATGTTTTGTAACTTTCAGCTCATTCATCGTCTAATATGGACCTACCAGGTTAAGGATGAGCTTCAACATTACTGGTATATCACGAAACATTAAACACAAAACACTCCTTCACATTGTCAAACAGTTACCAAAGTTAAAACTACTCACACAATGAACTAGAAACATGAGCTATGTACAGATATAGAACTACCCTTTTCCAAGTGTGATTTTAGAACTTGTTTCTTTTAGCAAATTTAAATATACTGATTTATTTTTTATATTTTTTCCTTGCACACACATGTAAGATTTTTATTACTTCACTGAAAGCAGTATTATAGAACCTGAATCACCTGACAAACACACCTGCTTCTTTTGCTCCTTTGCGCATGCTCCAAGAACCTTTGCTGTTGGTTCCTGTTACGATAGATGTGTCTTTGGCTGCACTGCATTCTCCTGCTGTTGTAACAAAGTAGCAAAATGTCACTACCCCACAAACTGTTCAAGGGGAGGGTTACAATGGTATGTTCAGTGTCATTATGTAGAGCTGCAGCAAAATCAATCAAATTGCAACTCCCATTTTTCACAACTAATTTAGCATATCATCCACATATATAAACAGAAGCCATGTTTAAAAGATATATATAAACTAATGTACACTTAAACTGATTAAGTCCATTACGTTTTTTACTTATTTGTTTTATATTTTACTGAATTTGAATTTGCGCAGAAATTGACATTGTGAGCAAGAGAAATGAGGAACACATGTATGGCAGGAGAGTAGCTGTAACTACTGGATGCTCTTTTCTATTAAAACAACAATTTAGAAGTCCTCTAATCTCATTTTAGTCCTGCAGAATCACCTTTTTTCCAATGAGAATGCTCATAGTGCTCTTAAAAACTAATGTTAGAGAACGCACAGAATCTGACACATTCACCTATGGTCGCAACCTTGGCGGTAATCTCTACCATTATCGCCACTGCCATACCCGCAAAGTTTGAAACTTACTTTTCCCTATATGGTTTTTGGGAAACATATATCGCAAATGCAAGAAGACCCTCAGTTCTGAACATTAATATTTTGGAAAAAAAACATCATTTTGTACTTGGATAAATACAGTAATTAGAAAATGAAGAAACAGGATGCACAGACTGCTGTTAGTACATAAACCATCATGGCTAAACAAATACAGTTTGTAAAACATTGCCTTTTAACAAGTAGTGAGAAAGGTATAATTTTGAATGTTTTGCAAACTATGTAAAAATATCCCATGTGACAGCAGAGTTTACAGGTGTGTGCAGTGAAAGGTTGATAACCACACTTGGAAAATCAAGCCAGTGCTAGTACAGTGTGTTAAAATGTTAATAATTCCTTCCACATTAATGAGCCATTTACAATCAAGAAACTACTTGCATTCGTGAACAATGACTCCAACCTTTCCATGTTCAAACATCTTTTTATATGCTGTTACTTGATACTCATTTTGAATTCCAGAAAACAAACGGTAAGAATTGAGGATGTATTGCGGAAGTTGTATTTTCTCGATGAAATATACATAGAGGGCCAGGTATTGAGAGTTTGATGGAATGCAACCTCTCTGATTCAGATTAGATATGTTTTCGTATCTTTAGTTTGGAGTGGTATTGTAAACCATGCCGTGGAGATGACAGTTCCCTCCAATCAGAGAAACTTCATTGTGCTTTGTTTATATGAGGTGTGTTTGCAACCACTTCCCAGCACATCACAATAAAACTACTACCCTTAAGCTTCATGATGGCTCAAATTTGTTTCCCACACCATTTTTTTTACTCGCATCAGGTTATAAAAACATACTTCTGCCAAATTTTGTTTTGTTAGATGTAAAAACATGCATTTTTGAAAAATTCACTTCTCATACAGTTCTTAAGTAAAATGACTAAACTTTTTGGCACTATCATCAAAGCATCGGGTTTTTAATATCTTGTTTACACAGGAAGAATAAATCTGACGTGTTCCATTCACATAGCTTTCTATAGTTGTTTTGCCAAAAAAAAAAAAAAAAAATCTTACAAAAGATTATTCTTTTATCAACATGATGGTAATCAAGATAAACATGAGCAGAAATGGGAAATAAGGGAATACACTAGGCTAAAATGACAGTCTTTTAAAAGCTGGTCGCAATATGAAACAATTGAAATTGAGTTCTCTTGTTTGCTGGGAGTAAACAAAATAGACAAAAAGAAAAATAGATGAATATGATAACTAACCTGACAGGAAGTGAAGCAAAATGATATATTTAGAAATTAACATTGAGTCGAACTTAAACACTTTTAAAAGTTCACAGAACTTGTCTGCATTCTCAACTGCCAGACTCATTTGTATCAATGTCTCCGCAATCTTGAGGATCCCTCATTGGACATCGGAATCAAAAAGAGCATTTTTAGAAACAGCTGTATGTATGTGAACAACAATAAATATTTAATATCAGCATCTTCCAAGGATGCAACACAAAGATTTTAAACTCCCTCTCAACTGCCATTATATGGAACATTTCCTAAAAATGGCTCTAACAATGTTTATTAAAATACCTTATGTATAAGATATTTTTATGACAAATGAAATGTCTGGGAACAGCCTCTGAAGACCTCTTCATTCTAGATGAATTTTGTATGACTGGCAAACCGTAAGAGATAGACCTCGTTACAACACACAATTAAATACATTTCTTTTATGGAATGAACCGTTTCTGAGATATTGCTTGTAACTGGTTTCAATTTTAAAATACTTAGGCATTTGCCTAAAGGTAAATCATTATTTAGTCCTGGTGAAGCAAAGTGAACGCAATTTCAAATCCATCTCTTAAAATATTTGACTATCACTTTACCTTATTGCCACATATTTATCTTGCTTAGCATGTACCTTGAATTTCACATTCCTTGCGAATCTTGTTGATAGTGGTGGCCATGATACTGGAGTATACCATTCTGGACGTTGCTCTTTCACAGATCTCGTTCTCCGTCTCCTTACCCTGCAACAAACAAATAAACACTTAATAAATGTAAAAAGAAGCTAGTAACAGTGAAGAATAACACAAATATTAATATAAAAATAATAGTTGCAAGATAAGTGAAGATTTAAACACTTTAAACACTTGTAAACCACTTCCAGTCACACTCAACTGGATTTGAAGCATGTAGCTCCTGGTCTCTAGCCACTGTGCTATCATGCCGGCATAGCATTAAATTTCTCAACTGACTCGCATGTTTCCTGATAAACCACAAGGTGACCTCAAATTATTTTGACATGACAACCCCAATGGCGACTTACAATGTTGTAAGTACTTTAAGTGGTTTAAATCCTGACTATGACATTGAATTTTCCAGCCTATCCAACTTATGTCGTACATACAGCTAAAAAAAAACAATTAAATTAACACTTTCAAATGTTAATTTAAAAGAATTTTTGAGTTGGTTTTTATAACACAAACATCACTTAGTAATTATTTACTGTTCCCATTTTCAACCCTTAATTCCAACTCATTTTAAAATATGTTTAGAAAATACAAAAATGATATCAAAATTCTATATATATAGAAAATTTGTTGCACTTCATAAATCTTTTTATGTTTCAAAACTTTCATAAAAGCATCCCCCCTCCCATGAGGTTACTAAGCTTTTTAATCCTTTTATAGGACCACATACCATATGCTCACAAAACATATAAAAAGGGAAATTGAACACCTGCTGGCAAAAATGCAAATTTTTCAGGAGAGAATAAAAACAAATAAATTTGTGCATCCGAGCGAAGCACGTGAAATTAAAATAAAAGCTAAAAGACATGTAATGTTCATGTTTGCCAATATAACTTGACACATGCCTCACTCTTACCACATATAGCGTCTATACATTCTATAAAAGTGAGGCTACAACGCTTTCGCTGGCAGCTATTCAATTGTACATAATATTATGAGCTTATAGAAAGCAATGTAAAATAGTTGTCAATATTTAAGGGTAGAAATATGTACAAAAGCGAGTTGTAATTAAGTCAAGGGGAGCTAGCTTAATTCCAGCTAACAGTTCACCACTTGCTAATGAGCACAGGGTTTAGGCTAAAGAACAGTGAAACAGCAATAGTGACTTGTCCTCCAAGTATCACAGGGAACTGGAGAAACAGACAAAGCAAGCAGGAGTTGATGTGTGGACGTCAAAACTATGGCATGTGTAGTGATGCTAACAATGAACCAATCAGAGATACTATTGGTGTCACCCAGATGGCATATCTCCTAGTGGTCACTTTCACGATGTGCAGATGGTTAGATTATTAATTTAAGTGGTGGAAAGGTATTTATTTGTAAGGAAACAAGCTAGCTGCCCATTAATATAACAAATTCAAGTCATAAGGGAAAATGCAAAACCCCAGAGATATAATCACTTATAGAAAACAAAACCAGGCTTTTTGGCCGTGGTCCACTGGACTTCACCCCTTCTTCCCCTGAGATATAATTAGTTAGGAAATATTAGGAGTGGACGGAGCTGAGAACACCGAAGCAGACTTCCCACTGGCCAACAATTCTCAAAATTTAGGTAAAAATAAAACAAATATCCCATTTTTACTTTCTCTACACAAACTATGTACATAGGTATAGAGAAGATATTGCATTGCACCAAAAAATTCAATACTAAGATTTCACCAGATATACATTTTTTGGGATCCCATGAATCCAAATAAAGCATTTTTTAGAAAAAGGTCCATGTCTGTGTGTGTGAACACAATAACTGAAAAACAAAGACTCCATAAAATACCAAATGTGGTATTTAAGTTTATTATCTTCCAAGGATGGGACATGAAGATTTTGAGGAAAATTTCCCCACTGCAAACTACTCTTTACATGGAAAACTTTTTCAAAAATGGATCCAACAATTTTTATTACAATACTGTACATTACAGATATTTACATGATAAATAAAATGTATATCTTGGAATTTCTGGGAATAGCTTCTGAAGACCTCTTCATTCTGAATAAATTTTGCTGGATTTTGCATAACTACTAAACTGCAAGCGAGAGACAAAAATGTAGATCTCATTAACAAGCATAATTTATGTCATATACATTTTTATGTAGAGCGGACTGTTCCTGAGATACTTCTTCTTATTGCTTTCCATTTTAAACTTTTCTTAAAAAGGAAAAATGTTTCATTTCGTCTCTTTTATTTTACTGCAGACCATGCAAAGCGAGCTGAACTTGAGTCGTTTCACATAACAATCAGCTTTTGAAACATTTGACTATCACTTTATCCTAGTGTATTCCCTTCTACTTACAAGGAAGCAAGTAATAAAACAATTTCTGTTTATCATGATAAGTATTAGTAGTAAATAAATAATATTTTGTAAGCAAAGTTATTTGTTTATCAGGTAGAGAACGTCATGTGGAAGGAACACATCAGATAAAGCTATGAGTACAATGTATTTGGAATCAGTCAAGTTGACTAACCTTTGTCATGGAATACTCCACATCTCCAGTCAGTTTCATGTACTGCTGCACCAGATGATCCAAGTGTTTCTGACGAAAGTTTGCTGGGAACTTGCCCCCACCTTCATTAGTTATCACTGGGTTAACCAGCACTTTCTGTAACAAATAACACACCACTATTTTATACAAGCTTTTTCTCTCACGTTCATTCTTATTACAAGAGCAGTTCAATAGTTGCACATTCACTCTCTTATTCCCCACAGCGCTCTAACTAGAAAAACACAACTCTTACTATAGAACAAGTGCACACTCACTCTCTTATACCCAATGGCCCTCTGTCTATATCAACACAACTCTTACTATACAGCTTGCTGTGTAACATCACACCAAGTGCACACTCACTCTCTTATACCCAATGGCCCTCTGTCTATATCAACAAAACTCTTACTATACAGCTTGCTGTGTAACACCACACGCAGTGCACACTCACTCTCTTATACCCAATGGCCCTCTGTCTATATCAACACAACTCTTACTATACAGCTTGCTGTGTAACACCACACGCAGTGCACACTCACTCTCTTATACCCAATGGCCCTCTGTCTATATCAACACAACTCTTACTATACAGCTTGCTGTGTAACACCACACGCAGTGCACACTCACTCTCTTATACCCAATGGCCCTCTGTCTATATCAACACAACTCTTACTATACAGCTTGCTGTGTAACACCACACGCAGTGCACACTCACTCTCTTATTCCCCACGGCCCTCTGCCTATATCAACACAACTCTTACTATACAGCTTGCTGTGTAACACCACACGCAGTGCACACTCACTCTCTTATACCCAATGGCCCTCTGTCTATATCAACACAACTCTTACTATACAACTTGCTGTGTAACATCATACCAAGTGCACACTCACTCTCTTATTCCCCATGGCCCTCTGTCTATATCAACACAACTCTTACTATACAGCTTGCTGTGTAACACCACACCAAGTGCACACTCACTCTTATTCCCCATGGCCCTCTGTCTATATCAACAAAACTCTTACTATACAGCTTGCTGTGTAACACCACACGCAGTGCACACTAACTCTCTTATTCCCCACGGCCCTCTGCCTATATCAACACAACTCTTACTATACAGCTTGCTGTGTAACATCACACCAAGTGCACACTCACTCTCTTATTCCCCACGGCCCTCTGTCTATATCAACACAACTCTTACTATACAGCTTGCTGTGTAACACCACACCAAGTGCACACTAAGTCTCTTATTCCCCACGACCCTCTGCCTATATCAACACAACTCTTACTATACAACTTGCTGTGTAACACCACACCAAGTGCACACTCACTCTCTTATTCCCCACGGCCCTCTGCCTATATCAACACAACTCTTACTATACAGCTTGCTGTGTAACACCACACCAAGTGCACACTCACTCTCTTATACACAAAGGCCCTCTGTCTATATCAACACAACTCTTACTATACAGCTTGCTGTGTAACACCACACGCAGTGCACACTAACTCTCTTATTCCCCACGGCCCTCTGCCTATATCAACACAACTCTTACTATACAGCTTGCTGTATAACACCACACCAAATGCACAAACTCTCTTATTCCCCACAGCCCTCTGTCTATATCAACACAATCGTACAACAGAACTTGCTGTGTAACACCACACCAAGTGCACACTCACTCTCTTATTCTCCACGGCCCTCTGTCTATATCAACACAACTCTTACTATACAACTTGCTGTATAACACCACACCAAGTGCACACTCACTCTCTTATTCTCCACGGCCCTCTGTCTATATCAACACAACTCTTACTATACAGCTTGCTGTGTAACACCACACCAAGTGCACACTCACTCTTATTCCCCATGGCCCTCTGTCTATATCAACACAACTCTTACTATACAGCTTGCTGTATAACACCACACCAAGTGCACACTCACTCTCTTATACCCAAAGGCCCTTTGTCTATATCAACACAACTCTTACTATACAACTTGCTGTGTAACATCATACCAAGTGCACACTCACTCTTTTATTCCCCATGGCCCTCTGTCTATATCAACACAACTCTTACTATACAGCTGGCTGTGTAACATTACACCAAGTGCACACTCACTCTCTTATTCCCAACAGCCCTCTGTCTATATCAACACAACTCTTACTATACAACTTGCTGTGTAACACACGCCAAGTGCACACTCACTCTCTTATACCCAATGGCCCTCTGTCTATATCAACACAACTCTTACTATACAGCTTGCTGTGTAACACCACACCAAGTGCACACTCACTCTTATTCCCCATGGCCCTCTGTCTATATCAACACAACTCTTACTATACAGCTTGCTGTGTAACACCACACCAAGTGCACACTCACTCTCTTATACCCAACAGCCCTCTGTCTATATCAACACAACTCTTACTATACAACTTGCTGTGTAACACAACGCCAAGTGCACACTCACTCTGTTATTCCCCACGGCCCTCTGTCTATATCAACACAACTCTTACTATAGAACTTGCTGTGTAACATCACACCAAGTGCACACTCACTCTCTTATTCCCCACGGCCCTCTGGCTATTTCAACATAACTCTTACTATAGAACTTGCTGTGTAACATCACACCAAGTGCACACTCACTCTCTTATTCCCCACGGCCCTCTGTCTATATCAACACAACTCTTACTATAGAACTTGCTGTGTAACATCACACCAAGTGCACACTCACTCTCTTATTCCCAACAGCCCTCTGTCTATATCAACACAACTCTTACTATACAACTTGCTGTATAACACAACGCCAAGTGCATACTCACTCTCTTATTCCCCACGGCCCTCTGTCTATATCAACACAACTCTTACTATAGAACTTGCTGTGTAACATCACACCAAGTGCACACTCACTCTCTTATTCCCCACGGCCCTCTTTCTATATCAACACAACTCTTACTACAGAATTTGCTGTATAATACCACACCAAGCAAATTCCAGCTTCGATTATTGTTGTAGTAAAAACATAATTCGTATTATTATTGATACAGACTTTGTGACTGTCATGTGTTTTAACAATTGAAAATTAGTGGAGTCAATTTTGTAACACTACATCACTTACTTTTTATTTCGGAAAGCATGTTTCAGAAGCTTTCATTGTCAATTCCTTTGGTAGATTGCCGGCATTGCATCACAAGGAAGACAGAATTAAAAGTTTGGGAAAACATATATATTTGGAAAAACATGAACCACGTTTTCAATTTTGAAATCTCACCAGGCGACCTACTGATACAGAGGTTCATCAAATCACCACCAGGGACAGAGACAACCACCACAGCAAGCAATGCCGGCAGTCGACCAAAGACATTGACAACGAAAGGTTCTGAAACATGTTTTCTGAAATAAAAAGGTAGTGATGTAGTGTTACAAAATTGACTCAACTAATTTTCAACATAATTTATACTTTGTTTATAAGCAACTAAGTAGGAGAAAGGACAGATACCTGGCTGGGAACATGTGCCACGCGCTGAGCTCCCTTAGATGTCTGGGCAATTGTGCTGCTACCTGTTGTTGAGTTGTGTTTCTTCGCTCTCATCTCCAGCTGTGCTTGCATCCTGTTCTTGGCGTTCAACAACAGCTGCACGTTCTGTACACTTGCAATCTTCACACCTGCAACATCATTATAACAACTGCTGCACAGCACTTGCTTCTCTTTTACTTTAACAATATTATAGTGACCCATTTTAACATTTGAAATCAATCTGAAGTGGTCATTTATTGGGGCCATAAGTACACTCAACTTTTGTTGTTGGCCAAGAGCCTACATTTATCCAAACACAAGTCAACCCCCAGTTTTTAGAATTTATTTTGGAATGTAGCATTTTTGTATAAAAAGAAGATATAATTAATGTTTAAATGAAATTTAAAGTTTTTCTATATATTCTGCTAAAAATAATGGGCACTGTTTAGAGCAGGAGAGACAAAGAGTGCAAAATGTGTGAGACAGTAAAATGTGACGCTTAAGCATGCTGTGTTCTGTTAACACAACATACTTAATGTAATATATCGTAAATTCAGATTAAGAGAGGCAGAGGGAAAACTGGAAAGTGGCGGCCCGAAGAGGAGCTTGTATCATTTAACTTCTAGTTTTGGAGATTAATCTTTTTTCCAACGAGAATACTCATAGGTCTATTAACAGCTAAAGTGGAATGCACAAAATCTAAATGACCCCACACTTCACCCACAAAGTTTGAAACTTAATTTTTCCCCATATTTGGAAAATACCCCCCAATTCTGAAGATAAACATTGTCTTGTATGGTAGCAGGTCAAGGCTAGACTAGTTACCTGGAGGAGCAGCACTGGGACCTGCAGGTTGAACAGGTTTTGGTTCATCAAATGATAACCTCTTGAGCTCCTTGATCCTGGCGATTCTCTCCATCATCGCGTGAGAGAATGCTGGTGCTGTGGCCTGTTTCATCAGCATCGCCTTCTTCTGTTCCTGCACCTCCCGGATCTTCATCAACCTCTGAGTCATCGCCTGCATCACACACATTCACAATTATATCACTTTTACTTTCTCTACATCTTTTGTATTGCACCCAAAAGTTCAATAATAATGTGTGTTTTGAAGTCCACTGAGTCCAATAAAAGTCTGTGTGTGGGTGTCTGTCTGTGGACAGCATAGCTCAAAAACGAAAAGACTGTTAAATACGGATAATTTCTCAAAAATGGCTCTAACAATATTGATTAAAATGCCATATACTAAACATATTCACATCACAAATAAAATGTAAATTTTGAATTTTCTGGGAATAGCCTCTCATAAGCTCTTTATTCTGGTTGAGTTTTGCAGAATATTGCATAATGGTTAAACCGTGAGAGATGGATAAAAACTTACTTTACAAAAATTGTAGATTTCCATTAAATACATAATTTATATCATACACATTTTTCTTGTAAAGTTAACCATTTTGAAGATATTCATTGTTATTGGTTTCAATTTTAAACTAATGAACTTCTCTCAAATGCAAGCATGCAAAATGAACAATTGTTTCATACATTGACCACATTTTAAAACATTTGATTATCACTTTATCCTAGTTTATTGCCTTCTACTTACAAGGAAGCAAGTAATAAGACAATTTCTGTTAATGTTTATCTTGATTATCATGACTTAGATAAAGAAAAGAGGTAGAGATACTCTTGTGAATGGTACACATCTGATTTTTTTAATTAAAATTACCTAATGTGTAACTTGAGTAGTTTTTGACACCAGAACAAGCAAATATCTTCACCAACTCAACAGTACACTCTTTTTCTATATCTTTGTGATTATCAAATCATTACTTTCTTATACTTGGTAATTATCTCTTCTCTACACATAGTCTATAGAGAAGGTATTGATACCAAGATTTCAGTGCCAATAAGTTTTGACAGTCCAGAAAGATCCATGTCTGTCTGTGTGTGTGCGGACAGTCAAACAAGGATGCAGCTAGGTAGATACAGTCACTGATAAAGTAGAACAAGAGCTTTTTTTGGGAAAACAGCAATAAAGGCTCTAAGAGTTACAGGTGTTTGGGAAGCTTGAGGGGAGAGAGGATTTTATTCTTGTGGTGAGTCTATTTGTTGGGATAACTGTGATGACCAGATGTAGAGCTGCTTGTATTTGTATGTGATGTTATCAAGAATGAGATGGCGTGGTTACTGGCAAGCAGGTCCCTCTGTCATCACGTTCAGCTGCGACATCTTGTTGGTTACAAGAATGAGATGGCGTGGTTACTGGCAGGTCCCTCTGTCATCACGTTCAGCTGCGACATCTTGTTGCTTATCAAGAATGAGATGGCGTGGTTACTGGCGAGCAGGTCCCTCTGTCATCACGTTCAGCTGCGACATCTTGTTGGTTATCAAGAATGAGATGGCGCGGTTACTGGCGAGCAGGTCCCCCTGACATCACGTTCAGCTGCGACATCTTGTTGGTTATCATGAAAGAGATGGCGTGGTTACTGGCGAGCAGGTCCCTCTGTCATCACGTTCTGCTGTGACATCTTGTTGGTTATCAAGAATGAGATGGCGTGGTTACTGGCGAGCAGGTCCCTCTGTCATCACGTTCAGCTGCGACATGTTGTTGGTTATCATGAAAGAGATGGCGTGGTTACTGGCGAGCAGGTCCCCCTATTGGCATCACATTCAGCTGTGATATCTTGTTGGTTATCAAGAATGAGATGGCGCAGTTACTGGCGAGCAGGTCCCCCTGACATCACGTTCAGCTGCGACATCTTGTTGGTTATCAAGAATGAGTTGGTTACTGGCGAGCAGGTCCCTCTGTCATCACGTTCAGCTGTGATATCTTGTTGGTTATCAAGAATGAGATGGCGCGGTTACTGGCGAGCAGGTGCCCCTGACATCACGTTCAGCTGCGACATGTTGTTGGTTATCATGAAAGAGATGGCATGGTTACTGGCGAGCAGGTCCCCCTGACATCACGTTCAGCTGCGACATGTTGGTTATCATGGAAGAGATGGCGTGGTTACTGGCGAGCAGGTCCCCCTATTGGCATCACGTTCAGCTGTGATATCTTGTTGGTTATCAAGAATGAGATGGCGTGGTTACTGGCGAGCAGGTCCCCCTGACATCACGTTCAGCTGCGACATCTTGTTGGTTATCATGAAAGAGATGGCGTGGTTACTGGCGAGCAGGTCCCCCTATTGGCATCACATTCAGCTGTGATATCTTGTTGGTTATCAAGAATGAGATGGCGCGGTTACTGGCGAGCAGGTCCCCCTGACATCACGTTCAGACGTTCAGCTGCCACATCTTGTTGGTTATCAAGAATGAGTTGGTTACTGGCGAGCAGGTCCCTCTGTCATCACGTTCAGCTGTGATATCTTGTTGGTTATCAAGAATGAGATGGCGCAGTTACTGGCGAGCAGGTCCCCCTGACATCACGTTCAGCTGCGACATGTTGTTGGTTATCATGAAAGAGATGGCGTGGTTACTGGCGAGCAGGTCCCCCTATTGGCATCACATTCAGCTGTGATATCTTGTTGGTTATCAAGAATGAGATGGCGCGGTTACTGGCGAGCAGGTCCCCCTGACATCACGTTCAGCTCCAGGAGAAGCTGCGACATCTTGCTGTCAATCTGTAAATACAACTTCTGTGTTGACGTTGTATGCCTGCCCTAATGCACTCTGCAGTGTCGGCAGGTCTGGTCACTGTTGATGTTGAGTGACCACGGCAGCACACAAGTACCTTAACAACATATTTGTTCGTTCCTAAAAACATATAGCGAAGGACAATGTCCTGTTACTGAACTCAACGCCACAGACCACCAATGTCACTTGTTGCACCTCACCGAGAAGAAACAAGGATGTGTGTGATGTCAGAGGGAAGAAAACATACATGTTTGAGAAATTGCCTTGTGATTCACATTCCTGTCTTGGTACTCTGCAGCGCCACATGTTCCACTGTTTCCGCTAAAATACCTTCTTCTTTCCATGAATTTTCTGTCACACTTCTCATATGTTGAACTACTTTTCTCCATTTCTTACTAATTACCTCATCTATTCCTTTCAACATTATATCCTATAGTTCATTTAACATAAAAGTTTTATTATTTTGGCTAACATAACTCAACCTGTTTACAACAGCTGTAAGACATTTTCAAATGACAGTGTCACTCGTGATAGTTCTAGGATGAGAACAAGAGCAATGTCTGTAAATCACTGTGTATAACACAAGCAAACTTTTCACAGAATCAAATCACACAATTGGTTCAGTCATGCATGAGAAGGCTCACATTAATTTCCACTGAACCCCTAGGTGTCGCAATGCCAATGTATTCTTACACTATGATTGGTCAGCAACCTGACGAGCCCTGTCAGAGACGACACACAAGGACATTTCTCACTGACTACAGATTGTAGGTCACCTTCATGCATTCAGGGTATTTCACATGGCCACAATGGAATAGGCGAGTTAGATCACTTAAAAGTGTCATACAAATCCAACTCATGCGTATCAGTGTTTCATAAAAGCATCTGGTTCTAACATTTAGTGCTGATGTTCATGATTTGGAGTGTAAAAGTAAGCACATCACTTGGGGGATATCCACACATTTAACACTCTATTGTTCATGATTTGGAGTGTAAAAGTAAGCACATCACTTGGGGGATATCCACACATTTAACACTCTATTGTTCATGATTTGGAGTGTAAAAGTAAGCACATCACTTGGGGGATATCCACACATTTAACTCTCTATTGTTCATGATTTGGAGTGTAAAGGTAAGCACATCACTTGGGGGATATCCACACATTTAACTCTCTATTGTTCATGATTTGGAGTGTAAAAGTAAGCACATTACTTGGGGGATATCCACACATTTAACACTCTATTGTTCATGATTTGGAGTGTAAAGGTAAGCACATCACTTGGGGGATATCCACACATTTAACTCTCTATTGTTCATGATTTGGAGTGTAAAAGTAAGCACATCACTTGGGGGATATCCACACATTTAACACTCTATTGTTCATGATTTGGAGTGTAAAAGTAAGCACATCACTTGGGGGATATCCACACATTTAACTCTCTATTGTTCATGATTTGGAGTGTAAAGGTAAGCACATCACTTGGGGGATATCCACACATTTAACTCTCTATTGTTCATGATTTGGAGTGTAAAAGTAAGCACATTACTTGGGGGATATCCACACATTTAACACTCTATTGTTCATGATTTGGAGTGTAAAGGTAAGCACATCACTTGGGGGATATCCACACATTTAACTCTCTATTGTTCATGATTTGGAGTGTAAAAGTAAGCACATCACTTGGGGGATATCCACACATTTAACTCTCTATTGTTCATGATTTGGAGTGTAAAGGTAAGCACATCACTTGGGGGATATCCACACATTTAACTCTCTATTGTTAAGCTCATCATTACTGTACTTAATAAACTATTTAATTTTGAAAAGCCATCACATTGTAAAGTATGTTACTGAGATCTACATTTTTTGTGAAGTAAGTGTTTGCTTGTATTACAATAGCCATCCACAATGAAGAGGTCTTGAGAGACTATTCCCAACAAATTCACAATATACAATATTTGTCATGCAAAGTTCATTATTGTATGGCAGTTTAATAAAAATGGTAAAGGGGACCTCAAAGCATGTCCTTCTCTGCGTACCTGTACTGGGTTGATTGTTTTTGGCTTTGGTGCAACGTGGACAGGATGAAGACTTTTGGCTCCTTCGTATGCAACTCTCTTCTTCTTTCTCGCTTCATCCTCGTCAATCAACTCCTCACTCCATGTTGATGATTTCTATCAAAGGAAACCTCACAATATTCAACTGCTTAGAGCAAAAACACTTTTATTATATTCATGATCATGTTTCTTACCTCACATTATGTTAAGTATCACAAGCTCAAATGTACCAATAAAAATGCAAACAGGCAAAAGTTTACCCTTATCAATTCTTGATGGTTTAGGACCTTCAAAACATTGGCTGTTACATCAGCAACATCACATATACCTCAGCTACACTTTACAGTTTAGCCCTCAACCCCTTTGCAAAACTTTATGGTTTAGGACTAGTTAACATTCCACTGACAGAATACACACACAGACAGGATGTAGCAAAGTTAAATAATTTCACTTCTAACTCCATTCATAACATAATTATAAATATAAAATTAATCTACTACTTTGAAAAAACATAAAAATCCACACATAATTACTTAAATTTACCTTCCATGCATAACACTTGTGGAACTTTAGGAAATTCTTTAGAGGTCACAACATAAACCTGATACAACATTAGAAATCCACTTAACAACCCTTTGAAAGATAGCAGCACACCAGAAACAACATTTTCTGGCATTTACCAAATGAATTACAACAAAATATACTTTGTACAAATGAAGAGAAATTTGGATGTTAGTAAAAGGAACATTAGATTCAAGTGCACCATTGCCCACCATTTTTGGACAGAGAATCATAATATAGAAGCAGAAATAAAACTGATCAAACACTTAAAACATCTTTATTGATAAGCATGAAGCAAATCTCAGGAATTCTAAGATGGCAGCACAACCCTTAGTGGAACAGGAGCAGCAGTCAACAAACTAACTGAGGATAGGAAGAATGCTTCCAGAAACTAGTCTTAAACAACATCAACATGTAAGTGGAGAATTGCAAAGTGTTCAAAATTTCAACTCATTGTTGAAGAATTGCAAGTGGTATAAAAGTTTTAGAAGGATGTGTTGTTGACATTAGAGTAAATGTGGCTGGGTTACCTTAGGAGCAGCAACTTGTTGCTTTGGTTCTGGTTTGTACTCTTCGAATATTCTGCGACACTCCTGCATGACGGTGTCCTCGTCAGACTCTGACAGCTCTACCTCGTCCAGGGTTGACGACGGCAGTGTCATATTTGGTGGCATGTCCGAGTCTGTAACACAATTATTTCAAATGAATAAACACTATTGGAAACATCTCATGTGTTCCATTCACATAATTTTCTCTACCCATTCTTTTGTCTATGTCATGCTAATCTAAATAAAACATAAACATGCTTCACTGTACACAGAAGGGAATACATTACGTTAAAGCGAGTTAAATCTTTTAAAAGCGAAGCAATTGAAGTTCAGTCCCGTTTAAGAAAAGTTAATTACTTTAAAACCAAAACCACTAACAAGGAATATCTGGAAAACAGCCAATTCTACAAGAAAAAGTACACGACATAAATGATGTGTTTCAACGAGATGCACATTTTAAGTGGAATGTTTGTAAGTTACGTACCGTCTTCACTTGAAGATGATGTTTCTTCAGAGTAACTGTCCTCCTTCTTGCTTCTCTTTGACTTGCTGGAATCATCATTGGACCTGTGAGAACTCTTCCTTGAACAACTTGCTTTATGATTCTTATCGCTAGAACGTGATTTGCTGCTGCTTGAACGTGAATCACCATGATGAGAACGTTTGTTTGATGATTTGCAATGTGACGATGATCCCTTGCGACCAGACCTGCTGGACGACTCCGAGTGACTTCGCTTACGACTTGAGTGTTTTGAGCTACTTCTGTGTTTCTCATTTTCTTTGTTCCTGCTCGAGCTCGAATGAGACTGAGAATGCGAACGAGAACTGGATCTCGAATGTCTTCTTTTCTCACTATCTGATTTCTTGTCCTTTCCTTTATCACTTTCTGATTTCTTGTCCCTTCCTTTATCACTTTCTGATTTCTTTTCCTTTCCTTTATCACTTTCTGGTTTCTTGTTCTTTCCTTTATCATTTTCTGATTTTTTGTCTTTTATTTTATCACTTTCTGATTTCTTTTCTTTTGTTTTTTCACTTTCAGACTTCTTGTTCTTTCCTTTATCACCACCTGACTTCTTATCTTTCACTTTTTCACTTTCTGATATTTTACCTTTTATTTTTTCACTTTCCTTATCTTTTTTCAGCACACTGTTGTTGTATTTATTCTTTTCCTCCATCTGCTCCTCTTCATCTTCATCTTCTTCCTCTTCATCTTCTTCCTCTTCTGCGACCTCAGTATCCGACTCTGTTAAGATGTCATTCAACATCTCCAGTTCATTAGTAACGTCCACGCCATCAACTTCAACACCAGCACTTGAGTTTGAAACATTAACACTTGCACTTTGTGGTGTATCTTCTGTCTCCATTTCCTCACCTTTATCATCTTCTTGTTCTTCTTCACTGTTTTCTTTCTGTGGGGCTTCCAACAAAGTTTTGCTCCCCTCTTCTTTGCTATAAGATGAAGGTTTGTACACATATTCTTTGTTAGAAAAGGAGAAATTTGTTTTAGGTTTCTCATAATTGTTGGTGCGGCTGTTTCTAACTGGTTTTGGCTTAACTCGACATGGGGCAGAGGGTATATATGGCACAGGAACATGTCGCTTCAGCTGTGCTATGGGTGTGGGCTTGTAAGATGGAGTTCCTGCGGGGGGCAGGTACAATCTGTGTGATGTTGCTGGTGGTGCAGGTGGTGGCGCTGGTTCAGCATTCACAGAGCTACCAGGCTTCAGTTCTTCCACAACTTTAGACACCAATGAGTTCACAGAATCCGACACTATTGCTCCAGACAGAATCTCGGCATGTGATAACACTTTCTTTACTGTTTCCGAAACAAGGTGTTTGAGGACATCTTCATCTACATTATTCTGCTCAGCTTGAGGCGGCTTTTCCACAGCAACTGGCTGAACAACACCCAAGGCCATCTCTGTAATTTCTCCTGAAAAAGAGCAAATAAATGTTTCATAATACTCTCTAGGTACAACTAAACATTATTAACAAAGTGTTTGCAAATTATAGGATATGATTCGGACTCTCAGCTTCAGTATCAAATTGGGTAATTATCTCTCTATCATTTATCAATTTCAACAATTAAATAAAATTTACGAATAGTTCAAATAGATCAGTCTAAATTTGGGTGCATCAATTATACAATCATTTTCAATTGGGGGTTTCCCTTTTGATTTAGATGCCTTTGTACAATGTTCTGGGTGATTGAACATTACATAGCTCGATATTTAATCAATGTGGGGGTATCCTCAGTCATACGATCTTAATTATTATCCTAAAGCAACGCGAGAAGATACCTACTTCCGTTTTAACATCCAACAGTTTAAATCTTTCCAACAAACATTTATGGTATTAATTGTAAGTTAGCTCATTGTTGAAACTATCGTACTACTACAGGTTGTAAACTCTGGCTGTAACATAGGCCGGAGACTGGGACAGCACAAATAACTACACACAACATAACCTAAACGCACAAACAAAGCATCGTAATCTGTTCTTTGTTTACATTTTCAGTTCCCTTATTTACGTATTTCAGGTAACTTACCCTTTTTTCCATGACGAAAATGACAATAAGGCCTTTCACAAAGACCACTGTCGTAAAACGGACAATTTATGTGTTTAAAATAACCGGTAGTTGGTAACATCTCAACAAGATATTAGCTGAGAGCCATTCCTACATCTCTTCATTGATAGTTGATGGTTGATACTGAGATACAACTTGCGCGCCTGCTAAACGTCATGTAGCCGAGTGAAATATTTCCTTTCATATTTGATTTTGAGATTAAATTGCCGGATTAAGCAAAGTATGTTGTCCAGCTTTCTTTAGCATGCATACATACAAAGCGATGCCTCGGAATTCAAACATCTGTCGCAACATTTACACATAAAATAGTTACATGCCAAATTCCCACAGTCATGGATGGATCAAAGATGAGTCACTGATCACTTAAAGTTACTTGCTTTAAAGCATTTAACATTAACGATGTGTCAGTTATATACATAATTCAAAACATCAGACGAGAATAAAATTCATATTCATTGATTAATAGTAAGGTATCGCATAATTTGGCACAGTGCATAATTACATTATTATAGAACACAATTTCGCGGCCTTGTATAAATAGAATGTTAAAAAAATGGTTACAACATTATGCCTTCAGAAGTTCCTGGTAAAAATAGCAACAACGTCGTATTACACAGTAAAGGAAGATGTGCATTTTGCTTATGTGGGGAAAGGGTGGAATGACTTTGGAACATTAGTTATGGGCATAAAGGAATTTTGCACTAATCTAACCATTTATCTTTAAATATGCGTATTCTATTATTAATAGAATTAAGGGCAGTTTCTTTTACACGTCCGTAAACCACAGCAGTTACAGAAGTACAGCCAGCTTAAGATTTTTTTTTTATGTAGTCGGCTTACTGACAGTCTACTAGGACTTACAGGCGGATGCCTAGGGGTCAGAAGTCTATTGGGGAGCCAACGGGACGACACCACAGAATGGTGAACCTGGAACGAGCGGTCGGCCCATAGCCAGATATGAACGTGAGGAAGTGGATAATATGAAATGCAAGCGAAATGGATGATAGGAAAGGTGATGATGTAACAATTGGTGAATGAGTGGAGGGGGAAAACGGAGGACCATATATGCAGCATATTGTGTTCGGTAGAATAAACCCCGAAAGAAGCATCATAATAACTTATCATGTTATTAATGTTACCAAATGTCGTGTATGAAATAAGCATGTTTAAAATAAATAGTTGCTATGTGTTGATACATCATTAAGAGAAGGAAAAATATTTGCTATATGCGAGAATCGAACCTGCGACTCTCACCCGAGGACTAACCTACATTTTGACACAGCGCTATAGTGAGCATACATGGAATGCGGCAGGTTTAAAAATACATAAACAAACTATAAAATGTTTTACGTCGTTAATCTTTTAACGTATTATTGATAGTTGTTAAAGAAGCTTAAGTTATATGTTTGGTTATGATTATTGATCACATGATGTTAAGATTTGAAACTTGTCACAATTTATTGTTGCTGCCGCTACACAACTCTATCGCGGATGGTGTAAACAAGGCGCTGTGCCGTGTAGGACTTGTTCCCCGACGGCACATAATAGCTTGAGTAGGTATTCCCCCCAAAAAAATCGATACCTAGAGTTCACCGGAAATATGTTTTGAGGTCCCCTGAGTCTAAAAAACATTTTTAGAAGGGTCCGAGCGCGCGTGTATCTCTGTCTGTGGACAGAACAGCTCAGAAACGAAAAGGCTTGATGTTTACGTTTAATATCTTACAAGGATGCGACACGAACATTTACAATAAAATCCCCATATCACAAACTACTCTTCATATGGAAACATTTTTGAAGATTTTGTTTTTCTAAAAAGTGGCTCTAAAGCTTTTGATTAAAATATCGTATATTAATGATATTTAAATTACAAATAAAACGTAAATTTTGAAATTTCTGGAAATAGGTTCTGAAGCCCTCTTTATTCTGGATAAATTTTGCAGAAATTTGCTTAAGTGTTAAACCGTAAGAGTTAGATAAAAACTTACTATAAAAATGTACAGATAATATTAAAACATATAATTTTGACACACACACACACACACACACACACACACACACATATATATATATATATATATATATATATATATATATATATATATATATATATATATATATATATATATGTGTGTGTGTGTGTGTTGACTAATTTCGAGATATTCCCTGTAACTGATTTCAATTTTATTATACCTAACTTTTTTCAAGCCGAAAGCCACCTTTCTTTTCATCTCTCTTGTTTTACTGCTAGCAATGCAAAGCGAACCAGAATTGTTTCACTAAAGATCAGATTTTAAAAAATCTATCAGTTTAGTCTAGTACATTCTCTTATTTCCCTTCGTTACAAAGGAAGCAAGTAATAAGACAATTTCTGCTAATGCTTATCTCGACTAGCATGATGTCCGTTTTTTGTCGCAATCTATGCAGTTATCATAGACATTACCAAATACCCTTGAACATGAAGTGGGGTATTTGACATTACTTTCAAATTTCGCTTCGCAAGTTAATGTTGGCATCCTTCAGAATGAGGCATCTTTTCATTCTGTTTGGTTGGTAAAGCAAACACGATACATTTTGCGCCAACCGCCAAACCCGGCTTCGCACCTTATGTTGTAGGATGTCATGGTGTACAGTTAGTGTTTTTTATATGACATTTGCAAACGCAGTGGAGTTGATAAAATATGTTCTTGAATATCTTACTGCGAATAATTAATATGGCAGTATTTTAAGTACACTTTCGGGCTGATAAGTTGCATCCTTAGCTCGAAAATTAAGAGTGGACGATAAATGCCCTATCTTTGCAACTAACATTGTGTAACTGGTGAGTTTTAATGAAAATACTTGGTTTGTGTTTATAATGCAACGTTAATGTGTACTCATATTTAAACTATCAACATAACCTACCATCTTTTCGTATTTCCAAAGACTGTAAACAAACGGGTATCGTAGATTTGACTTACACTGACCTAGAAACAAATTGTTCTCAAATTGTGTAATAATTATATATTTATAGTTGTCCAAGCAATATCTGCCTGTTTTGACGTAGTCATGCGATCATTATTAAAATAAATATATATTCACAGCCCTGTATACGTAGGTAATACGACAGAATGCTGGCACTATACACAGTAAGTACATTATATGTCTTAAATAAAATTTAGAAATAGTTACGGCAATGGTGTTTACTATGTGTAGTCTAGAAATTCACTATTACTATAAAAAGCCATGCCCTTTAATAACATTTCTAGATAATCTTAATTTCTTGTATGGAAAATAGTTGGATACTATGGGGTAATTTATTAAAGAGCTTAAGACCTGTATGTACGTAGTGATTTTGAGTTTTGCTCAGCTGAAATATGGCATTTCTGAATTATTGTTGTAATTGTGTATATTGTGTCTGTAAGGTAAGGTTTGGTAGTTTTCTTGTGTGCATAGTAGACAAGTAAGCATATAAAGACAATAGAATTTTTAGAATTTGGAGTTCTTTAAAATATGTTTTATATGATTCCGTCCATATTTTTGAGAGTTTTAATAAAACAAATAGTTTTCTTTTGCCACTTGACAGTGTTAGCCCCCACTTGCATTACCCCATAATAAAATTCTATAACAAAGATGAGGGTAATAAACATTCAACAATGATTTCTCAGTAGTTAAACATTTTAATCTGTTAAGCGCATACATGACTCTTGCCAGTTTAGAGCAAAGTTTATTTGTATGTGCATCCTCCCAGTTTAATCTGCTATCTGAGTGTATTCCTAGTAGCTTTGTAATATTTAAATTACAGTTTTCATTTTTAGAGTGAATACAATTTTTTCTGTTTTCGATATCATTAATAGTTAATTGTTTCATCTTGAATAAGGAGGCAGATTTTTCTCGCATACCTACTCTTATTAAGTTGCTGTAGTAATAAAATACAAAGGCCATCCAGAAACTGACAGATGGTTTGGCTTAACTAAATAATAACAAAAGTTATCAACACAAAACTTTATTTACAAAGTTACGGCACCATACTCTATTTGTAAACGCAATCTCCATTCTGTCAAGATATTTGTCACGTGGTACGAGTTTTACAATGCCGATGTTATATTTTTCTACTGCCAAAGAACTTATTTGTTTTTTTTTTTTGAATGCACAAACTGTTTGGCCACTCAAATTTTGTAAGCAAATAATGCAAATGTATGGCAATAATGCAATGAACGAAATGGGAGTATAATTTATGAGTAATCAAGGATGAACCAGTGTGTATGAGAAAGATCACAATGGAAGTTCATTAATCGTTATAGAGGAGTTGAAAGCAAATGCTCATAAAAGAATTAAGAAAAACTGGTGTTTTACTTTGGACACTGTACATGACTTTTTGGATGGAAAAGATTTCCTAGTCATGAAGACCTCAAAGTGACAGTGACATCGTGGCTCATAGTTTTAGCAGTGGAAGAGTATAACATGTGTACCACATGACAATAAATACCTTGATAGCAATGACGATTACGTTGTAAATAATTTTGTGTGATAACTTTTGTCAAATCGTCTTCATTTCTGGATGGGCCTTGTAGTTTCATTTGTATATAATACAGTTAGGCAAGTCATTTATATAAATTAAAAAAATAGAATACCCAGGTACAGAGCCCTGTGGAACACTTTGTCACTCTTAAAACTTTAAAATGTTTGTTGCCAATTTGAAATGTATTGTCCAAGTATGATTTTAAGATCAATATCTGGATCTTTAATTCCATAACATTTCAGCTTTTTTATAAGAATGGTATGTGATATACTGTGCGACCCACAAACATCTGAACTGCTGTGCTGTGTTTCTCCACTGCTGTACACACCGTCACAGTGCTGACTTGTTTGTCTCTGTTCTGAAAGTGCAGTATTGAGCTGATGGTGATATTGTGTGCTTGATTTATTTCCAGTGTCCTGTACTTGGTCACAAAGTGTATTATGTTTCCTACTGCACAGCGAATGTATTTATTTATGTTAACACATTTTGTGAGTGACTCTCAATAGTGTGTAACCTACGGACGAGGCTTGGTTCCATCTTCATGGGCATGTGTGTTCACAAAATAATTGTTATTGAGAAACCTAATATTGTTCATGAAATACCCGTTCATGATGAAAAAACAGACAGCATAATTTTGTCTTTTTTTATCAAGACTCTGCAACAACTCGAACAGTTGAAAGTGTTAATACGTCGCTTCAGTTTTTATTTTAATTGAAAATGTGTTTCAGAGATTTGTGGACCCCTCTGAGGTGACTGAAAGTGTACAAGACAAACCTGCAACAAAATATCCACCAGCATTTCTCAAAGTGAACTATGGCAGGTGATGATAATTTCCTAAAGAGGTACCAAAAATGTATGAAGAATGGTGTTTAATAAGAGATTGACAGCATTCTCCCTCCTCGCTGTACTGTGTTAGGAAATTACTCTTATTTCAGAAGACAAATGAAAATGGATGCAGGGCTCTGGAACGAGGACTGTGGTTAGATGCAGAACATAGCAACCTGTGTGCTGAAAGGGGCGACAAATATGCAAAAGTGTTTATGTACCTTATCAAAAATAGCTTAGGATAATCACTTCAAATTTGGCACAACATTTTATAAATAAAGTAAAATATTTCCTTAAGTTTTTTTTTCTGACTTGATTTATTCTGTATGTTAACTTAGTACCTATATAACAAAATGTGCAAAGTTTGATCTGTCACATTAAATATTGTTTGTTTTGTTCATCTGGTGACACCTTGAGCGTCACTGAGCAAATATGAGATTGCAGCATAACTAATAACCAGGGTTCGGATTTTTAGATGCAAATTTCAGATGAAGAAAGGTGCTCAAATAAGATAAAAAAGATTTATTCAGCAATTTCTGTTTCCTCTATTCTAGTTTTTAGTGGTATACATGAGTATGGAGTGACGTTAACCCAGTTAATTGGCCATGCCATAAATAGTAAATATACAACATTTCAAGATTACTGAATATTCTTTATCCTCACATTGAAAATTAACGGTAAATGCACTGCCTTAGAATACAGACTCAGAATTAAATGTACCATGAGCATTTTCAGTGTCAAATGTAAACATAGAAATTAAAACAAGTGAACTGTGCCTTGCGAGTGAATAACAAACTAAAATGGCTGGCAGAAACGAGAGTGTGGCACATGCAAAGTAGAGTAGCCAATTTGCTTTGTGGTAGATATTTTAAAGAACAGTTGTCTCGTTGTGTGCGATGTTGGATTGATCCCGTTAATGAAGATCATCTTCATAATCTACTAAGTGAAGCCTTAGTTGGTTCCGACGTTTGATGCAAAAGCTGGTGTTTGCATGTTAACGTACTACGCTTACGTCAATGTAACCATTGTGAATGAGCTTCTGTGTCTACTGTTGATTTTGATGTGAAAGGCCCTTAAAGCTAATCTAGTTTGCATGTTTTTCATTTCATCCTTACCTTTTATAAAAACTTCTCTAATTTATGATCCTGCAATTTTGTTGTTGCTGAGTAGCCATTTGCTATGCTCCCTGCAGTTATTTGTGGCCCTGAACACTTTCCAAATGCCTAATCTAAACCCTCCTCTTTCTCTGTGTCGTCTTTTAGCTCCCTCTCTCTCATTTGTCTTCCATCCTGGATCTCGCTTCCCCTCAAAAATCTCCTATGTTCCCTGAATTACAAACAAAAACATGAAGCTGTCTACATAACTGAGGAGATATTGTTGTTCTAATTGTAGCCAGTAAGAGAAGTTGCTGGATACAAACTTAGCAGCTCGCTCAATCCAAGATGTTTGCCCAACATGACAGGGCAGATATGTCATATTTGTGACTTGCATCAACTTAGGAAATAGCTGAAAGCCAGTAGGTCAGTGTGACAGCTGCACACAAATCAATCTTTCCTTTCTTTAAATTTTCATTTTTTGAACAACTCTGTTGAAACGCATTTCCTAATAGATTTACCTTCCTCTCCGTTTCTTCAGTACTGCATCCCTCCCCTTTTCCCTTACTGCTTCCCTCTCTTTTTTCTCTCCCTCTTTCGCCCTCTAACTTTTTTCTTTATCTCCATTTTTGTGCCCCTCTTTTACTCCATCACTGTCTTTTTTTTTTTTTTTTTTTTTTTTCTCTACCTCTCTGCCTCCCTCTCTCTTCCTCTCCCTGTCTTTCTCTCTCCCCTGTTCTTTGTGGTCTAGTGGTAGGCTCTGGTGCTCAAGTTGTGGGCTCAAACCTGGCAGAGGACAATGGATTTTTGTCAGGTATAAAATTTGCTAGCTTGACTTCCTTTGGAAGGGAATTAAAGCTGTTGGTCTTGTGTTGTGTAAAAGAAGTCAAGGGTGATAAAGAGGCCTCTGAGCACAATTAAGCCATTCACACTCAATGAGAATGCTACAGTAACACTCAACCTAATTGTGGGTATAATAATAATTGTAAACATATAGATATGTGTGACAGAGAATGAAGTTGATATTACAACATAACGTTGTGCAATTCTCTAATAGCTTACAATCACAATGAAATGTTGCCAGTAGAGTGTTGAGTGTTCTTGCTCAACAAAAAGACAAGCCAGCCGCCATAGCCTATGTACTGTTTACTGGCAATTTTTCGGGAAAGATTAGTAGACTACTCTACAAATATAATGTCAAAACCATCCATAAGCCACCACCTAAAATAAAAAATTTGGTCAGGCCAGTTAAAGATAATTTAGCTCTCAGAGTACCTGGTGTCTACCACATTCCTTGCGAATGCAGCACAGCGTACATTGGCCAAACAGGACACACTATTGCCACACGTGTTTCTGAACACCAAAGATCAATAAGGCTTATGCAACCCGAAAAATCTGGACTGGCTGAACACTGTATAGAACAGAGCCACAGAGCTAACTTTACTAACACCAAGATAGTGGCAAAGTGTTCGAACTACTGGGAAAGGAGAGTAAAAGAAGCTTTAGCCATCTCATCTGAAACAAATAATCTAAATCGCGATTCTGGCCTACAATTAAGTTCAGCATGGACACTGATGTTAAAGAGCCTTAACACCTAATCCTGTACCTGCAGTCTTCCAAGACTTATTTCAGCAGGTGCGTGCTCAAACACAAAACATTAGCCGAATAACTGCTATAAATAGTTTTCTACGAAGTCCGTGCCCATGTCTCAGTCATCTTAAATACCAGGCCATAATATCTCGCGAACCAATCAGATGTTAGCTTCATCCCAGCTCTTATAAATACCAGTCTCCGCAAGCTCAAACCATCAGTTCACCCTGAAGACGAGGAAGATGCACTTCTTCGAAACGTTGGTGTCAAGCCAAGTTTTTACCTGGCTAGAAGCCCGAGAAGATTTTGAATCTTTTACATGTGTTCTCTATTGACTCCTTCACTATTTACCAACCTAATTGTGATTCTACATTCAAATTTGTATGTATAAACATGTTTTTTTAATTCAAAATCTTCTCGGGCTTTTAGCCATGGTAAAAACTTGGCTTGACACCAACGTTTCGAAGAAGTGCATCTTCCTCATCTTCAGGGTGATCAGTTCACCCTGAAGACGAGGAAGATGCACTTCTTCGAAACGTTGGTGTCAAGCCAAGTTTTTACCTGGCTAGAAGCCCGAGAAGATTTTGAATTAACACGTCGCCAGGAAAGCTTTAGTTCTTATATGTTTTTTTAAATTAAATATTTTTGCTTTTTTTATAAAATACATATTTTAATAATTCTTCCACAATCAAGAAAGAAATGGTACAAGAACTGCATTAGCACATAACTTTTGCAACATCTGCTTCAGAGATAATGCAATATTATCGTATTAAAACATTCCCCAGCCTCCCGCCTTTCACATTGTAATAGGAGTGGGTAACAACCATGATAAGCTCTATGAATTCTCAATGTGCAATCCTAAGTTCGTAACTGCATATCTATTTCTATTTCAGTTGGAATCCAGTTTAAGCAGTGAATGTTTGTGATCTTAGGTCTGTGAATTATTTTAAACATGCCAAAAGTGAAATCAAGTGTGTGTGTGTGTGTGTGTGAATGTTTACAGAAATATTGGAGTTTAAAAACATTTTTTTTATGTTATGTGTTTCTTGAATTTAAAAAAAAGTTTTTGTTATATATTTTTAAATTTTTACCAAATATTTTTTAAATTTTTGACACATAAAAATGTGGCCTTGTTCATCGCACTCAAGCTGATGACGGACAGCCGTCCTTCACGTAACAACATGTACAGTACAGCACTTAAATCATTTATGACTCACTTCTTCAATTAAAAAAAGAGTTAAGAGTTGGATGATGGAAAGTTGGGGTTTCACTGTACGGCATGCTGTGCCACAGCCAAGTAACTGCTGCGGTAGAAAAACAGAAATGCCACTTTTATTCATAGAAAATAGGCTATACATATGACATATGATGATGCTCTAGATTTACAGAACTAGAGGCTGGTGTGTAAAGTGTTACAGGAATGCCATCGTGCTCCGAGGTGTAATGCTTCCCATGCTAACTTCAAATACCCAAGCTGGCAGGTTCAAACACGGCAGAGGACAATGGCTTATTTTTGGTGTAAAAATCCTTAGCATGGCTTCCTTCAGAAGGGAATTAAAGCCATTGGTCCCATGTCTTAGATTTACGACACATGAAAGAACCTCAGGCTTGATAAAAGAGGCCTGTGAGCAAAATTAAGTGGTATTTCATGCCCAGTATAGAATTGGAAGCTGAGAACCACAGCAGTTAAAGAGCCATATCCATTTACCCATTCTGGCCACAAGGCTGGAATGGAGTTCTTGTGGTAGGGCATTCCATTCCTCCATCAGCGCCGTTAACAACTGTTGGTGTAAGTGGGCATGCTGCAGTGTATCTCCCCAGAGCATTCCACATGTGTTCAATGGGATTTAAATCAGAGGAACAGGTGGGCCAGTCCATTCCTCCATCAGCACTGTTAACAACTGCTGGTGTAAGTGGACATGCTGCAGTGTATCTCCCCAGAGCATTCCACATGTGTTCAATGGGATTTAAATCATAGGAACAGGTGGGCCAGTCCATTCCTCCATCAGCGCTGTTAACAACTGTTGGTGCATGTGGGCATGCTGCAGTATATCTCCCCAGAGCATTCCACATGTGTTCAATGGGATTTAAATCAGAGGAACAGGTGGGCCAGTCCATTCCTCCATCAGCGCTGTTAACAACTGTTGGTGTAAGTGGGCATGCTGCAGTGTATCTCTCCAGAGCATTCCACATGTGTTCAATGGGATTTAAATCAGAGGAACAGGTGGGCCAGTCCATTCCCCAGATATCCTCTCATTGCAAGAGATCCTTCATCTGCACTGTTTAATGTGGTCAGACATTGCCATGTATAAAAATGAGGTGAGGGCCGACACCACAGACATACAGAGGGAAGGAGTACAATAACGACCAGTGAACGCACAGTTTTCAAACATTTGGTGGGTTGGTATGCACATGCAATATTAAGCTTCCCCAGACCATCAAAACCATCATGTGTTTCCACCTCTTGCTATGTCAAGAATCTGCTCTGATCTGAGAAGAGCATGCGACCTTTTTCCTTATTGGGACCATCGCAAACAGTGTGTCAACATCTGTCGCGGTGTGCACAATGTAGCTGTTTGGAAGACTCCTCCTCTCGACTCCTCAGCTCACAGACCTCTAGCAACACACCAACTCGGCAGAGATTCATGGATTTTTTCAGGTTTAAAAGTCCTTAGCATGGCTTCCATTGGAAGTGAAGTAAAACAGTTGGTCCTGTGTCATAGATTTACAGCACCTAAAAGAACCTCAAGCCTGATAGAGAGGCCTCTGAGCAAAATTAAGCAGTATTTCACGCCCAGTATAGAATGGACACTGAGAAACAGAAATTAAGGAGTGTCCATAAATAAAACTCCATTTATTTCTAGCAACATTTGCACCAAGAAGTTTGTGTTGATCTTGTCCTCAGGTAACGATGTTTGTGTGTTTCAGGTTGCGCGACAATGTTCTCGAAAGCGAAGTCTCCGTCTGGAATGTATTACGCGAGGATAAGGATAGAGAATCCTGAGAAATATCAAGAACACTTGGCAAAACAAAGAGCTCGCCAGAAACTGAAGACACAGCTCGCAAACTTTCTCAAGAAGAAGAGGAAGAAACAGCACTTGCAACACCATGAGCGTAAACAAATCACAGTCTTTCTCTTGTCCTTGTTAAGGGTTGCAAATCCATGTTTTGCATTGCCAGGACTTGACAAGTTTAAGTACTTTAAAACTAAAACCAATAACAAGGAATATCTCGAAAATGATCAATTCCATGAAAAAAATGTATATGATGTAAATTGTGTGTTTTAAGGTGCTCTACATTTTTGAGTAGTAAGTTTTTGTCTATCTCTTATGGTTTACCAGTTATGCAAAAATCAGAAAAATTCATCCATATAAAGCGGTCTTCAGAGCTCTTCCCAGAGAATTCAAGATGTACATTTGATATGACATGTAAGAGATTTTAATCAAAATGTTAGAGGGATTTTTGAATAAACAAAAATTTTCGAAATTTTTTTCCATGTAAGGGGGTAGTTGGGGGTTGGTGGGAAAAGCTTTGTCTCGCATCCTTGAAAAATATCAAACTTAAATGTCAATTTTTGTATTTAATGGTCTTTTCGGGTTTGAACTATGCTGCTCAGACATTTTTCTAAAAATGTTTTTTTTTTTTTTTTTGTTCAGGGGGTCGTAAAACATGTATTTCTGGTGAAATCTGGGTATGGAATTTTTGGGCGGAATACAACACCTTCTCTATACACTACGTACATAGTACATGTAGGGAAAATGAAAAAAATATATGATATAAATTATGTGTTTTAACAAGATCTATATTTTTTTTTGAAAGTTATTGTTATCTCTTATGGTTTACCAGTTATGGTAAGTTCATCCAGAATGAAGAGGTCTTCAGATGCCCTTCCCAGAAAATTTCAAGATGTATGTCTTATTTATGATTCTATTTCTGTACAAAGTGTATAGAGAAGGTATGGTATTCCACCAAAAAATTTGATGACAAGATTTCACTGGTAGTATATATTTTGAAATCCCCTGTGTAAAAATGTAAGTATTTTTAGAAAAAGGTTTGGGTATCAACTGCTGGCAATGCAAAGAAACAGATTTCAACCACATGGCAAATAGCTTTTAAAATATATGCTATCACTGTAGCCTAGAGTATTCCTTTATTTCCCTTCTAATTATATGGAAGCAAGTAATAAGACTATTTGTAGATTATCAGAAGTAGAGAAAAGCATTAGCTTTTAACAATAGTTTATTATAAGTATGTAGAGAAAGACCTGTGAATGGGACCGATCAGATTTTTGGAACTTATATAAACCTGCTTATCTGCTGTTTGTTTTCTTTATTTATTGTGTAGTTCTTAAGTTTCTTTTCCTCTTTTTGTGCATGCAATATTAAAATAGTAATTAAAAATGCAATAAAAATTATTGGACGTCAACTTCCTTAAAAACATTCTGCCATATTCTGTTACAATTGTGAGCAAAAGCAGACATAACAAACTGCACTCCCTGGCTAAATAGCATATAGTCTGAAACATCCAATGTGACAGGCGGGATCTTCCAGACTCTAGCAGACAGATAACAAACTCCACGACCTGGCAAAATAGCAAATAGCCTGAAACATTCTATCTGACAGGAGCGATCTTCCAGACTCTAGCAGATAGATAACAAACTGCACTCCCTGGCAAAATAGCAAATAGCCTGAAACATTCAATGTGACAGACGGGATCTTCCAGACTCTAGCAGACAGATAACATTCAATGTGACAGGAGGGATCTTCAAGCTCTAGCAAACAGATAACAAACTGCACTCCCTGGCAAAATAGCAAACAGCCTGAAACATTCAATGTGACAGGCGGGAATTTCCAGACTCTAGCAGACAGATAACATTCAATGTGACAGCCGAGATCTTCCAGACTCTAGCAGACAGATAACATTCAATGTGAATGGCGGGATCTTCCAGACTCTAGCAGACAGATAACATTCAATATGACAGGCGGGATCTTCCAGACTCTAGCAGACCGATAACATTCAATGTGACGGGCGGGATCTTCCAGGCTCTAGCAGATAGATAACATTCAATGTGACAGGTGGAATCTTCCAGACTCTAGCAGACAGATAACAAACTGCACTTCCTGGCAAAATAGCAAATAGTCTGAAACATTCAATGTGATAGACAGAATCTTCCAGACTCTAGCACACAGATAACAAATTGCTCTCCCTGACAAAATAGCAAATAGACTGAAACATTCAATGTGACAGGCGGGATCTTCCAGACACTAGCAGACAGATAACAAACTGTACTCCCTGGCAAAATAGCAAATAGACGGAAACATTCAATGTGACAGGCGGGATCTTCCAGATTCTAGCTGACACCTAACAAACTACACTTGATGGCAAAATAGCAAATAGACTGAAACATTCAATGTGACAGGAGGGATCTTCGAGACTCTAGCAGATAGATAACATTGAATGTGACTGGCGGGATCTTCCAGACTCTAGCAGACAGATAACATTCAATGTCACAGGCGGGATCTTCCAGACTCTAGCAGACAGATAACAAACTGCACTCCCTGGCAAAACAGCAAATAGCCTGAAACATTCAATGTGACAGACGGGATCTTCCAGACTATAGCAGACAGATAACATTCAATGTGACAGGAGGGATCTTCAAGCTCTAGCAGACAGATAACAAACTGCACTCCCTGGCAAAATAGCAAACAGCCTGAAACATTCAATGTGACAGGCGGGAATTTCCAGACTCTAGCAGACAGATAACATTCAATGTGACAGGCGAGATCTTCCAGACTCTAGCAGACAGATAACATTCAATGTGAATGGCGGGATCTTCCAGACTCTAGCAGACAGATAACATTCAATATGACAGGCGGGATCTTCCAGACTCTAGCAGACCGATAACATTCAATGTGACGGGCGGGATCTTCCAGGCTCTAGCAGATAGATAACATTCAATGTGACAGGTGGAATCTTCCAGACTCTAGCAGACAGATAACAAACTGCACTTCCTGGCAAAATAGCCTATAGTCTGAAACATTCAATGTGATAGGCAGAATCTTCCAGACTCTAGCAGACAGATAACAAATTGCTCTCCCTGACAAAATAGCAAATAGACTGAAACATTCGATGTGACAGGCGGGATCTTCCAGACACTAGCAGACAGATAACAAACTGTACTCCCTGGCAAAATAGCAAATAGACGGAAACATTCAACGTGACAGATGGGTTCTTCCAGATTCTAGCTGACAGCTAACAAACTACACTTGATGGCAAAATAGCAAATAGACTGAAACATTCAATGTGACAGGAGGGATCTTCGAGACTCTAGCAGATAGATAACATTGAATGTGACTGGCGGGATCTTCCAGACTCTAGCAGACAGATAACATTCAATGTCACAGGCGGGATCTTCCAGACTCTAGCAGACAGATAACAAACTGCACTCCCTGGCAAAATAGCAAATAGACTGAAACATTCAATGTGACAGGCGGGATCTTCTAGACTTTAGCAGACAGATAACAAACTGCACTCCCTGTCAAAATAGCAAATAGACTGAAACATTCAATGTGACAGGCGCGATCTTGCAGACTCTAGCAGACAGATAACAAACTGCACTGCCTGTCAAAATAGCAAATAGACTGAAACATTCAATGTGACAGGCGGGATCCTCCAGACTCTAGCAAAGATATAACAAACTGCACAGCCTGACAAAATAGCAAATAGACTGAAACATTCAATGTGACAGGCGTGATCTTCCAGACTCTAGCAGATAGATTACATTCAATGTGACAGGCACGATCTTCCAGACTCTAGCAGATAGATAACATTTTAATGTGTCCGGTGGGATCTTGCAGACTCTAGCAGATAGATAACATTTTAATGTGTCCGGTGGGATCTTGCAGACTCTAGCAGATAGATAACATTCAATGTGACAGGCGGGATCTTCCAGACTCTAGCAGATAGGTAACATTCAATGTGACAGGCGGGTTCTTCTAGCAGATAGATAACATTCAATGTGACCGGCCGAATCTTCCAGACTCTAGCAGACAAAAACATTAAATGTGACATCGGGATCTTCCAGACTCTAGCAGATAGATAGCATTCAATGTGACTGGCGGGAATCTTCCAGACTCTAGCTGATAGATAACATTCAATGTGACGGGCGGGATCTTCCAGACTCTAGCAGAAAGATAACATTCAATGTGACAGGTGGGATCTTCCAGACTGTTGCAGACAGATAACATTCAATCTGACAGGGGGGTTCTTCAAGACTCTAGTAGACAGATAACCTTCAATGTGACTGGTGGGATCTTCCAGACTCTAGCAGACAGATAACATTCAATGTGACAGGCAGGATCTTCCAGACTCTAGCAGATAGATAACATTCAATCTGACAGGTGGGATCTTCAAGACTCTAGCAGATAAATAACATTCAATGTGACAGGTGGGATCTTCCAGACTCTATCAGATAGATAACATTCAATCTCACAGGTAGGATCTTCGTGACTCTAGTAAATAGATAACATTCAATGAGACAGGCGCGATCATCCAGACTCTTGCAGATAGATAACAAACTGCACTCCCTGACAAAATAGCAAATAGACTGAAACATTCAATGTGACTGGTGGGTTCTTCCAGACTCTTGCAGATAGATAACATTCAATGTGACCGGCGGGATCTTCCAGACTCTAGCAGACAGATAACATTCAATGTGACGAACGGGATCTTCCAGACTCTAGCAGACAGATAACATTCAATGTGACAGGCAGGATCTTCCAGACTCTTGCAGACAGGTAACATTCAATCTGACAGGCGGGCTCTTCCAGACTCTAGCAGACAGATAACATTCAATGTGACTGGCGGGATGTTCCAGACTCTAGCAGACAGATAACATTCAATGTGACGAATGGGATCTTCCTGACTCTAGCAGATAGATAACATTCAATGTGATCGGCGGGATCTTCCAGACTCTAGCAGATAGATAACATTCAATCTCACAGGCGGGATCTTCGTGACTCTAATAGATAACATTCAATGAGACAGGCGGCGATCTTCCAGACTCTTGCAGATAGATAACAAACTGCACTCCCTGGCAAAATAGCAAATAGCCTGAAATATCCAATGTCACAGCCAGGATCTTCGAGACTCTAGCAGATAGATAACAAACTGCACTCTCTGGCAAAATAGCAAATAGACTGAAACATTCAATGTGACAGGCGGAATCTTACAGACTCTGGCAGATAAATAACAAACTGCACTCCCTGGGAAAGTAGCAAATAGACTGAAACATTCATTGTAACAGGCGGGATCTTCCAGACTCTAGCAGATAACAAACTGCACTCCCTGACAAAATAGCAAATAGTATGAGACATTCAATTTGACAGGTGGGATCTTCCAGACTCTAGCAGACAGATAACAAACTGTACTCCCTGACAAAATAGCAAATAGACTGACACATTCAATGTCACAAGCGGGATCTTGCAGACCCTAGCAGACAGATAACAAACTGCACTCCATGGCAAAATAGCAAATAGACTGGAACATTCAATGTGACAGGTGGGATCTTCCAGACTCTAGCTTACAGATAAAAAACTGCACTCTGTGGCAAAATAGCAAATAGACTGAAACATTCAATGTGACAGGCGTGATGTTTCAGACTCTGGCGGACAAATAACAAACTGCACTCACTGGCAAAATAGTAAACAGACTAAAGCATTCAATGTCACAGGCGTGATGTTTCAGACTCTAGCGGACAGATAACAAACTGCGCTCCCAGGCAAAACAGCTAATAGACTGAAACATTCTATGTGACAGGCGGGATCTTCCAGACTTTAGCAGAGGGATAACATACTGCACTCCTTAGAAAAATAGCAAATACATTGAAACATTCAATGTGACAGGCGGTATCTTCCAGACTCTAACAGACAGATAATAACTGCACTCCCTGGCAAAATAGCATATAGATTGAAACATTCAATGTGACAGTTGGAATCTTCCAGACTCTAGCAGACAGATAACAAATTGCACTCCCTGGCAAAAGAGCAAAGAGACTGAACATTCAATGACGCAGGTGGGATTCTACAGACTCTAGCAGACAGATAACAAACTGCACTGCCTGACAAAATAGCAAATAGACTGAAACATTCAATGTGACAAGCGAGATCTTCCACACTCTAGCAGACAGATAACAAACTGCACTCCGTGACAAAATAGCAAATAGACTGAAACATTCAATGTCACAGGCAGGATCCTCTAGACTCTAGCAGACAGATAAAAAAATGCACTGCCTGACAAAATAGCAAATAGAGTGAAACATTCAATGTCACAGGCGGGATCCTCCAAAATCTAGCATACAGATAACAAATTGAACTCCCTAATAAAATACAAAATGGACTGAAACATTCAATGTGACAATTAGGATCTTCCAGAGTCTAACAAATAGATGAAAAATGCAGTCCCTGACAAAATGGCAAATAGTCTGAAACATTCAATGTCACAGGCGGAATCCTTCAGACTCTAGCAGACAGATAACAAACTGCACTCCCTGACCCTTTTCGGACAAAATAGCAAATAGACTGAAACATCAATGTCACAGGCGGGATCCTCCAGACTCTAGCATACAGATAACAAATTGAACTCCCTGTCAAAATACCAAATAGACTGAAACATTCAATGTGACAGGCAGGATCTTCCAGAGTCTAGCAGATAGATAAAAAAATGCAGTCCCTGACAAAATGGCAAATAGTCTGAAACATACAATGTCACAGGAGGGATCCTCCAGACTCTAGCAAACAGATAATAAACTGCACTCCCTGACAAAATAGCAAATATACTGAAACATTCAATGTGACAGGCGGGATCTTCCAGACTCTAACAGATAGATAACAAACTGCACTCCATGGCAAAATAGCAAATAGACTGGAACATTCAATGTCACAGATGGGATCTTCCAGACTCTAGCAGACAGATAACAAATTGCACTCCCTGACAAAATAGCAAATAGACTGAAACATTCAATGTCAAAGGTGGAATCCTCTAGACTCTAGCAGACAGATAACAAACTGCACTGCCTGACAAAATAGCAAATAGACTGAAACATTCAATGTCACAGGCGGGATCCTCCAGACTCTAGCATACAGATAACAAATTGAACTCCCTGACAAAATACCAAATAGACTGAAACATTCAATGTGACAGGCAGGATCTTCCAGAATCTAGCAGATAGATAAAAAAATGCAGTCCCTGACAAAATGGCAAATAGTCTGAAACCTTCAATGTCACAGGCAGGATCCTCCAGACTCTAGCAGACAGATATTAAACTGCACTCCCTGACAAACTAGCAAATATACTAAAACATTCAATGTGACAGGCGGGATCTTCCAGACTCTAGCTTACAGATAAAAAACTGCACTCCCTGGCAAAATAACAAATAGACTGAAACATTCAATGTGAAAGGCGTGATGTATCAGACACATAACAAACTGAACTCCCTGGCAAAATAGCAAATAGTCTGAAACATACAATGTCACAGGCGTGATGTTTCAGACTATAGCGGACAGATAACAAACTGCGCTCTCTGGCAAAACAGAGAATAGAGTGAAACATTTTATCTGACAGGCAGCATCTTCTAGACTTTAGCAGACAGATACCAACTGCACTCCTTAGAAAAATAGCAAATACATTGAAACATTTAATGTGACAGGCGGGATATTTCAGACTCTAGCTGACAGATAACAAACTGCACTCCCTGGAAAATAGCAAATAGACTGAAACATTCAATGTCACAGGCGTGATGTTTCAGACTATAGCGGACAGATAACAAACTGCGCTCTCTGGCAAAACAGAGAATAGAGTGAAACATTCTATCTGACAGGCAGCATCTTCTAGACTTTAGCAGACAGATACCAACTGCACTCCTTAGAAAAATAGCAAATACATTGAAACATTTAATGTGACAGGCGGGATATTTCAGACTCTAGCTGACAGATAACAAACTGCACTTCCTGGCAAAAAAACAAATAGACTGAGACATTCAATGTGACAGTCGGGATCTTCCAGACTCTAGCAGACAGATAACAAACTGTACTCCGTGGCAAAATAGCAAATAGTCTGAAACATTCAATGTAGCAGGTGGGATCTTCCAGACTCTAGCAGACAGATAACAAACTGCACTCCCTGACAAAGTAGCAAATAGACTGAAAAATCAATGTCACAGGCGGGCACTTCCAGACTCTAACAGAAAATAATAAACTACACTCCCTGACAAAATAACAAATAGACTGAAACATTCAATGTCAGAGGCGGGATCTTTAAGACTCTAACAAATAGATAACAAACTGCATGCCTGACAAAATAGCAAACAGTCTGAAACATTCAACGATACAGGCGGGATCTTCCAGACTCTAGCAGACAGATAGCAAACTGCACTCACTGGCAAAATAGCAACTAGTCTGTAACATTCAATGTCACTGGCGGGATCTTCCAGACTCTAGCTTACAGATAAAAAGCTGCTCTCCCTGACAAAATAGCAATTAGACTGAAACATTCAATGTGACGGATGGATGTTTCAGACTAGCGGAATGGTAACAAACTGCACTCCCTGGCAAAATAGCAAATAGACTGAAACATACAATGTCACAGGCGGTATCTTCCAGTCTCTAGCAGACAGATAACATACTGCACTCTCTGGCAAAATAGCAAATAGACTGAAACATTCAATCTCTCAGGCGGGATCTTCCCGACTCTAGCAGATAGTTAACAAGCTGCACTCCCTGGCAAAACAGCAAATAACCTGTAACTTTCAATGGGACAGGCAGGATCTTCCAGACTCTAGCAGATAAATAACAAACTGCACTCCCTGGCAAAATAGCAAATAGACTGAAATATTCAATGTGACAGGCGTGATGTTTCAGACTCTAGCGGACAGATAACAAACTGCACTCCGTTGCAAAATAGCAAATAGACTGCAACATTCCATGTCACGGGAATGATGGTTCAGACTCTATCAGGCCGATAACAAACTGCACTCCCTGACAAAATAGTAAATAGACTGTAACATTCAATGTCACAGGCGGGATCTTTGAGACTCTAGCAGATAGTTAACAAACTGCAATCCCTGGTAAAACAGCAAATAGACTGTAACTTTCAATGTGACAGGCGGGATCTTCCCGACTCTAGCAGATAGATAACAAACTGACCTCCCTGGCAAAATAGCAAATAGACTGAAACATTCAATGTCACAGGCGGGATTTTCCAGACTCTAGCAAATAGATAACAAACTGCACTCCATGGCAAAATAGCAAATAGACTGGAACATTCAAAGTCACTGGCGGGATCTTCCCGACTCTAGCTTACAGATAAAAAACTGCACTCCCTGGCAAAATAGCAGATAGAGTGAAACATTCTTTGTGAGAGGCGTGATGTTTCAGACTCTAGCGGACAGATAACAATCTGCACTCCCTGGCAAAATAGCAATTAGACTGAAACATTCAATTTCACAGGCGTTATATTTGAGACTCTAGCGGACAGATAACAAACTGCGCTCCCTGGCAAAATAGCAAATAGATTGCATTATTAGATGTGACAGGCGGGATCATCCAGACTCTATCAGACAGACAACAAACTGCACTCCCTGACAAAACACCAAATAGACTGAAACATTCAATGTCTCAAGGGGGATCCTCCAGACTCTAGCAGACACGTAACCAACTGCACTCCCTGACAAAACAGAAATGGGCAAATCAGTCAATTACACGGGCGGGATCTTTCAAGCTCTAGCAGATAGATAACAAAGTGACTCCCTGACAAAATAACAAATAGAATGAAACATTCAATGTCACGGGCGGGATCTTCTAGACTGAAGCAGTCAGATAACAAACTGCACTCCCTGGCAAAATAGCAAATCGACTGAAACATTCAATGTCACAGGCGGGATCTCCTAGACTCTAGCAGACAGATAGCAAACTGCACTCAGTGGCAAAATAGCAACTAGACTGAAACATTCAATGTCACGGGAGTGATGGTTCAGACTCTAGCAGGCAGATAACAAACCGCACTCCCTGACAAAACAGAAAACAGACTGAAACATTCAATGTCACAGGCGGAATCTTCCAGTCTCTAGTAGACAGATAAAAAACTGCAGTCCCTGACAAAATGGCAAATAGTCTGAAACATTCAATGTCACAGGCAGGTTCCTCCAGACTCTAGCAGACAGATAACAAACTGCACTCCCTGACCCTTTTCTGACAAAATAGCAAATAGACTGAAACATTCAATGTCACAGGCAGAATCTTGCAGACTCTAGCAGACAGATAACATACTGCACTCCCTGGCAATATAACAAATAGACTGGAACATTGAATGTCTCAGGCGGGATCTTCCATATTCTGGCAGATAGTTAACAAACTGCACTCCCTGACAAAATAGCAAATAGACTGACACATTCAATGTCACAAGCGGGATCCTCCAGACTCTAGCATACAGATAACAAATTGAACTCCCTGTCAAAATACCAAATAGACTGAAACATTCAATGTGACAGGCAGGATCTTCCAGAGTCTAGCAGATAGATAAAAAAATGCAGTCCCTGACAAAATGGCAAATAGTCTGAAACATACAATGTCACAGGCGGGATCCTCCAGATTCTAGCAAACAGATAATAAACTGCACTCCCTGACAAAATAGCAAATGTACTGAAACATTCAATGTGACAGGCGGGATCTTCCAGACTCTAACAGATAGATAACAAACTGCACTCCATGGCAAATTAGCAAATAGACTGGAACATTCAATGTCACAGATGGGATCTTCCAGACTCTAGCAGACAGATAACAAATTGCACTCCCTGACAAAATAGCAAATAGACTGAAACATTCAATGTCAAAGGCGGAATCCTCTAGACTCTAGCAGACAGATAACAAACTGCACTGCCTGACAAAATAGCAAATAGACTGAAACATTCAATGTCACAGGCGGGATCCTCCAGACTCTAGCATACAGATAACAAATTGAACTCCCTGACAAAATACCAAATAGACTGAAACATTCAATGTGACAGGCAGGATCTTCCAGAATCTAGCAGATAGATAAAAAAATGCAGTCCCTGACAAAATGGCAAATAGTCTGAAACCTTCAATGTCACAGGCAGGATGCTCCAGACTCTAGCAGACAGATATTAAACTGCACTCCCTGACAAAATAGCAAATATACTAAAACATTCAATGTGACAGGCGGGATCTTCCAGACTCTAGCTTACAGATAAAAAACTGCACTCCCTGGCAAAATAACAAATAGACTGAAACATTCAATGTGAAAGGCGTGATGTATCAGACACATAACAAACTGAACTCCCTGGCAAAATAGCAAATAGTCTGAAACATTCAATGTCACAGGCGTGATGTTTCAGACTATAGCGGACAGATAACAAACTGCGCTCTCTGGCAAATCAGAGAATAGAGTGAAACATTCTATCTGACAGGCAGCATCTTCTAGACTTTAGCAGACAGATACCAACTGCACTCCTTAGAAAAATAGCAAATACATTGAAACATTTAATGTGACAGGCGGGATATTTCAGACTCTAGCTGACAGATAACAAACTGCACTTCCTGGCAAAAAAACAAATAGACTGAGACATTCAATGTGACAGTCGGGATCTTCCAGACTCTAGCAGACAGATAACAAACTGTACTCCGTGGCAAAATAGCAAATAGTCTGAAACATTCAATGTAGCAGGTGGGATCTTCCAGACTCTAGCAGACAGATAACAAACTGCACTCCCTGACAAAGTAGCAAATAGACTGAAAAATCAATGTCACAGGCGGGCACTTCCAGACTCTAACAGAAAATAATAAACTACACTCCCTGACAAAATAACAAATAGACTGAAACATTCAATGTCAGAGGCAGGATCTTTAAGACTCTAACAAATAGATAACAAACTGCACTGCCTGACAAAATAGCAAACAGTCTGAAACATTCAACGATACAGGCGGGATCTTCCAGACTCTAGCAGACAGATAGCAAACTGCACTCACTGGCAAAATAGCAACTAGTCTGTAACATTCAGTGTCACTGGCGGGATCTTCCAGACTCTAGCTTACAGATAAAAAGCTGCTCTCCCTGGCAAAATAGCAATTAGACTGAAACATTCAATGTGACGGATGGATGTTTCAGACTAGCGGAATGGTAACAAACTGCACTCCCTGGCAAAATAGCAAATAGACTGAAACATACAATGTCACAGGCGGTATCTTCCAGTCTCTAGCAGACAGATAACATACTGCACTCTCTGGCAAAATAGCAAATAGACTGAAACATTCAATCTCTCAGGCGGGATCTTCCCGACTCTAGCAGATAGTTAACAAGCTGCACTCCCTGGCAAAACAGCAAATAACCTGTAACTTTCAATGGGACAGGCAGGATCTTCCAGACTCTAGCAGATAAATAACAAACTGCACTCCCTGGCAAAATAGCAAATAGACTGAAATATTCAATGTGATAGGCGTGATGTTTCAGACTCTAGCGGACAGATAACAAACTGCACTCCCTTGCAAAATAGCAAATAGACTGCAACATTCCATGTCACGGGAATGATGGTTCAGACTCTATCAGGCCGATAACAAACTGCACTCCCTGACAAAATAGTAAATAGACTGTAACATTCAATGTCACAGGCGGGATCTTCCAGACTCTAGCAGATAGTTAACAAACTGCAATCCCTGGTAAAACAGCAAATAGACTGTAACTTTCAATGTGACAGGCGGGATCTTCCCGACTCTAACAGATAGATAACAAACTGACCTCCCTGGCAAAATAGCAAATAGACTGAAACATTCAATGTCACAGGCGGTATTTTCCAGACTCTAGCAAATAGATAACAAACTGCACTCCATGGCAAAATAGCAAATAGACTGGAACATTCAAAGTCACTGGCGGGATCTTCCCGACTCTAGCTTACAGATAAAAAACTGCACTCCCTGGCAAAATAGCAGATAGAGTGAAACATTCTTTGTGAGAGGCGTGATGTTTCAGACTCTAGCGGACAGATAACAATCTGCATTCCCTGGCAAAATAGCAATTAGACTGAAACATTCAATTTCACAGGCGTTATATTTGAGACTCTAGCGGACAGATAACAAACTGCGCTCCCTGGCAAAATAGCAAATAGATTGCATTATTAGATGTGACAGGCGGGATCATCCAGACTCTATCAGACAGATAACAAACTGCACTCCCTGACAAAACACCAAATAGACTGAAACAATCAATGTCTCAAGCGGGATCCTCCAGACTCTAGCAGACACGTAACCAACTGCACTCCCTGACATAACAGAAATGGGCAAATCAGTCAATTACACGGGCGGGATCTTTCAAGCTCTAGCAGATAGATAACAAAGTGACTCCCTGAGAAAATAACAAATAGAATGAAACATTCAATGTCACGGGCGGGATCTTCTAGACTGAAGCAGTCAGATAACAAACTGCACTGCCTGGCAAAATAGCAAATCGACTGAAACATTCAATGTCACAGGCGGGATCTCCTAGACTCTAGCAGACAGATAGCATACTGCATTCACTGGCAAAATAGCAACTAGACTGAAACATTCAATGTCACGGGAGTGATGGTTCAGACTCTAGCAGGCAGATAACAAACCGCACTCCCTGACAAAACAGAAAACAGACTGAAACATTCAATGTCACAGGCGGAATCTTCCAGTCTCTAGTAGACAGATAAAAAACTGCAGTCCCTGACAAAATGGCAAATAGTCTGAAACATTCAATGTCACAGGCGGGTTCCTCCAGACTCTAGCAGACAGATAACAAACTGCACTCCCTGACCCTTTTCTGACAAAATAGCAAATAGACTGAAACATTCAATGTCACAGGCAGAATCTTGCAGACTCTAGCAGACAGATAACATACTGCACTCCCTGGCAATATAACAAATAGACTGGAACATTGAATGTCTCAGGCGGGATCTTCCATATTCTGGCAGATAGTTAACAAACTGCACTCGCTGACAAAATAGCAAATAGACTGAAACATTCAATGTCACAAGCGGGATCTTCCAGACTCTAGCTGACAGATAACAAACTGCACTCGCTTACAAAATAGCAAATAGTCTGAAACATTCAATGTGACAGGCGGGATCTTCAAGACTCTAGGAGACACATAACAAACTGCACTCCCTGGCAAAATAGCAAATAGACTGAAACATTCAATGTGACAGGTGGGATCCTGCAGACTCTAGCAGACAGGAAAGAAACTGCAGTCCCTGACAAAACAGCAAATAGGCAAATCAGTCAATGTCACGGGCGGGATCTTGCAAACTCTAGCAGATAGATAACAAAGTGACTCCCTGACAAAATAGGAAATAGACTGAAACATTCAATGTCACAGGCGGGATCTTCCAGACTCTAGTAGTTAGATAATAAACTACACTCCTGACAAAATAGCAAATAGACTGAAACATGCAATGTGACAGGCGGGATCTTCCAGACAGATATCAAACTGCACTCCGTGGAAAAATTGCAAATAGACTGAAACATTCAATGTCACGGCGGAATCTTCCAGACTCTAGCAGACAGATAACAAACTGCACTCCCTGACAAAATAGCAAATAGACTGAAACATGCAATGTGACAGGCGGGATCTTCCAGACAGATATCAAACTGCACTCCCTGGAAAAATTGCAAATAGACTGAAACATTCAATGTCACGGCGGAATCTTCCAGACTCTAGCAGACAGATAACAAACTGCACTCCCTGACAAAATAGCAAATAGACTGAAACATTCAATGTCACAGGCGTGATCTTCCAGACTCTAGCAGACAGATAACAAACTGCACTCGCTGACAAAATAGCAAATAGACTGAAACATTCAATGTCACAAGCGGGATCTTCCAGACTCTAGCTGACAGATAACAAACTGCACTCGCTTACAAAATAGCAAATAGTCTGAAACATTCAATGTGACAGGCGGGATCTTCAAGACTCTAGGAGACACATAACAAACTGCACTCCCTGGAAAATAGCAAATAGACTGAAACATTCAATGTCACAGGCGTGATGTTTCAGACTATAGCGGACAGATAACAAACTGCGCTCTCTGGCAAAACAGAGAATAGAGTGAAACATTCTATCTGACAGGCAGCATCTTCTAGACTTTAGCAGACAGATACCAACTGCACTCCTTAGAAAAATAGGAAATACATTGAAACATTTAATGTGACAGGCGGGATATTTCAGACTCTAGCTGACAGATAACAAACTGCACTTCCTGGCAAAAAAACAAATAGACTGAGACATTCAATGTGACAGTCGGGATCTTCCAGACTCTAGCAGACAGATAACAAACTGTACTCCGTGGCAAAATAGCAAATAGTCTGAAACATTCAATGTAGCAGGTGGGATCTTCCAGACTCTAGCAGACAGATAACAAACTGCACTCCCTGACAAAGTAGCAAATAGACTGAAAAATCAATGTCACAGGCGGGCACTTCCAGACTCTAACAGAAAATAATAAACTACACTCCGTGACAAAATAACAAATAGACTGAAACATTCAATGTCAGAGGCGGGATCTTTAAGACTCTAACAAATAGATAACAAACTGCACTGCCTGACAAAATAGCAAACAGTCTGAAACATTCAACGATACAGGCGGGATCTTCCAGACTCTAGCAGACAGATGGCAAACTGCACTCACTGGCAAAATAGCAACTAGTCTGTAACATTCAATGTCACTAGCGGGATCTTCCAGACTCTAGCTTACAGATAAAAAGCTGCTCTCCCTGGCAAAATAGCAATTAGACTGAAACATTCAATGTGACGGATGGATGTTTCAGACTAGCGGAATGGTAACAAACTGCACTCCCTGGCAAAATAGCAAATAGACTGAAACATACAATGTCACAGGCGGTATCTTCCAGTCTCTAGCAGACAGATAACATACTGCACTCCTCTGGCAAAATAGCAAATAGACTGAATCATTCAATCTCTCAGGCGGGATCTTCCCGACTCTAGCAGATAGTTAACAAGCTGCACTCCCTGGCAAAACAGCAAATAACCTGTAACTTTCAATGGGACAGGCAGGATCTTCCAGACTCTAGCAGATAAATAACAAACTGCACTCCCTGGCAAAATAGCAAATAGACTGAAATATTCAATGTGACAGGCGTGATGTTTCAGACTCTAGCGGACAGATAACAAACTGCACTCCCTTGCAAAATAGCAAATAGACTGCAACATTCCATGTCACGGGAATGATGGTTCAGACTCTATCAGGCCGATAACAAACTGCACTCCCTGACAAAATAGTAAATAGACTGTAACATTCAATGTCACAGGCGGGATCTTCCAGACTCTAGCAGATAGTTAACAAACTGCAATCCCTGGTAAAACAGCAAATAGACTGTAACTTTCAATGTGACAGGCGGGATCTTCCCGACTCTAGCAGATAGATAACAAACTGACCTCCCTGGCAAAATAGCAAATAGACTGAAACATTCAATGTCACAGGCGGTATTTTCCAGACTCTAGCAAATAGATAACAAACTGCACTCCATGGCAAAATAGCAAATAGACTGGAACATTCAAAGTCACTGGCGGGATCTTCCCGACTCTAGCTTACAGATAAAAAACTGCACTCCCTGGCAAAATAGCAGATAGAGTGAAACATTCTTTGTGAGAGGCGTGATGTTTCAGACTCTAGCGGACAGATAACAATCTGCATTCCCTGGCAAAATAGCAATTAGACTGAAACATTCAATTTCACAGGCGTTATATTTGAGACTCTAGCGGACAGATAACAAACTGCGCTCCCTGGCAAAATAGCAAATAGATTGCATTATTAGATGTGACAGGCGGGATCATCCAGACTCTATCAGACAGATAACAAACTGCACTCCCTGACAAAACACCAAATAGACTGAAACATTCAATGTCTCAAGCGGGATCCTCCAGACTCTAGCAGACACGTAACCAACTGCACTCCCTGACATAACAGAAATGGGCAAATCAGTCAATTACACGGGCGGGATCTTTCAAGCTCTAGCAGATAGATAACAAAGTGACTCCCTGACAAAATAACAAATAGAATGAAACATTCAATGTCACGGGCGGGATCTTCTAGACTGAAGCAGTCAGATAACAAACTGTACTCCCTGGCAAAATAGCAAATCGACTGAAACATTCAATGTCACAGGCTGGATCTCCTAGACTCTAGCAGACAGATAGCAAACTGCATTCACTGGCAAAATAGCAACTAGACTGAAACATTCAATGTCACGGGAGTGATGGTTCAGACTCTAGCAGGCAGATAACAAACCGCACTCCCTGACAAAACAGAAAACAGACTGAAACATTCAAAGTCACAGGCGGAATCTTCCAGTCTCTAGTAGACAGATAAAAAACTGCAGTCCCTGACAAAATGGCAAATAGTCTGAAACATTCAATGTCACAGGCGGGTTCCTCCAGACTCTAGCAGACAGATAACAAACTGCACTCCCTGACCCTTTTCTGACAAAATAGCAAATAGACTGAAACATTCAATGTCACAGGCAGAATCTTGCAGACTCTAGCAGACAGATAACATACTGCACTCCCTGGCAATATAACAAATAGACTGGAACATTGAATGTCTCAGGCGGGATCTTCCATATTCTGGCAGATAGTTAACAAACTGCACTCGCTAACAAAATAGCAAATAGACTGAAACATTCAATGTCACAAGCGGGATCTTCCAGACTCTAGCTGACAGATAACAAACTGCACTCGCTTACAAAATAGCAAATAGTCTGAAACATTCAATGTGACAGGCGGGATCTTCAAGACTCTAGGAGACACATAACAAACTGCACTCCCTGGCAAAATAGCAAATAGACTGAAACATTCAATGTGACAGGTGGGATCCTGCAGACTCTAGCAGACAGGAAAGAAACTGCAGTCCCTGACAAAACAGCAAATAGGCAAATCAGTCAATGTCACGGGCGGGATCTTGCAAACTCTAGCAGATAGATAACAAAGTGACTCCCTGACAAAATAGGAAATAGACTGAAACATTCAATGTCACAGGCGGGATCTTCCAGACTCTAGTAGTTAGATAATAAACTACACTCCTGACAAAATAGCAAATAGACTGAAACATGCAATGTGACAGGCGGGATCTTCCAGACAGATATCAAACTGCACTCCCTGGAAAAATTGCAAATAGACTGAAACATTCAATGTCACGGCGGAATCTTCCAGTCTCTAGTAGACAGATAAAAAACTGCAGTCCCTGACAAAATGGCAAATAGTCTGAAACATTCAATGTCACAGGCGGGTTCCTCCAGACTCTAGCAGACAGATAACAAACTGCACTCCCTGACCCTTTTCTGACAAAATAGCAAATAGACTGAAACATTCAATGTCACAGGCAGAAACTTGCAGACTCTAGCAGACAGATAACATACTGCACTCCCTGGCAATATAACAAATAGACTGGAACATTGAATGTCTCAGGCGGGATCTTCCATATTCTGGCAGATAGTTAACAAACTGCACTCGCTGACAAAATAGCAAATAGACTGAAACATTCAATGTCACAAGCGGGATCTTCCAGACTCTAGCTGACAGATAACAAACTGCACTCGCTTACAAAATAGCAAATAGTCTGAAACATTCAATGTGACAGGCGGGATCTTCAAGACTCTAGGAGACACATAACAAACTGCACTCCCTGGCAAAATAGCAAATAGACTGAAACATTCAATGTGACAGGTGGGATCCTGCAGACTCTAGCAGACAGGAAAGAAACTGCAGTCCCTGACAAAACAGCAAATAGGCAAATCAGTCAATGTCACGGGCGGGATCTTGCAAACTCTAGCAGATAGATAACAAAGTGACTCCCTGACAAAATAGGAAATAGACTGAAACATTCAATGTCACAGGCGGGATCTTCCAGACTCTAGTAGTTAGATAATAAACTACACTCCTGACAAAATAGCAAATAGACTGAAACATGCAATGTGACAGGCGGGCTCTTCCAGACAGATATCAAACTGCACTCCCTGGAAAAATTGCAAATAGACTGAAACATTCAATGTCACGGCGGAATCTTACAGACTCTAGCAGACAGATAACAAACTGCACTCCCTGACAAAATAGCAAATAGACTGAAACATTCAATGTCACAGGCGTGATCTTCGAGACTCTAGAAAACAGATAACAAACTGCACTCCGTGACAAAATAGCAAATAGATTGAGACATTTAATGTGACAGGCGGGATCTTCCAGACTCTAGCAGACAGATAACAAACTGCATTCCCTGACCCTTTTCTGACAAAATAGCAAATGAACTGAAACATTCAATGTCAGAGGCGGGATCTTGCAGACTCTAGCTGACAGATAACAAACTGCACTTTCTGACAGAATAGCAAATAGTCTGAAACATTCAATGTCGCAGGCGGAATCTGCCAGCTCTAGCGAACAGATAACAAACTGCACTTTCTGACAAATTAGGAAATAGACTGAAACATTCAATCTCTCAGGCGGGATCTTCCCGACTCTAGCAGATAGTTAACAAGCTGCACTCCCTGGAAAAATTGCAAATAACCTGTAACTTTCAATGTGACAGGCGGGATCTTCCAGACTCTAGCAGATAAATAACAAACTGCACTCCCTTGCAAAATAGCAAATAGACTGAAACATTCAATGTCACAGGCGGGATTATCCAGACTCTAGCAGACAGATAACAAACTGTACTCCCTGGGAAAATAGCAAATAGACTGCAACGTTCAATAACACAGGCGGGATTCTACAGATTCAAGCAGGCAGGTAACAAACTGCACTGCCTGACAAAATAGCAAATAGACTGAAACATTCAATGTTACAGGCGCGATCTTCCAGACCTTGGCTGATAGATAACAAACTGCACTCCCTAACAAAATAGCAAATAGCCTGAAACTTACAATGTGACAGGCAGGATCTTCCAGACTCTAGCAGACAGATAACAAACTGCACTCCCTGACAAAATAGAAAATGGACTGTAACATTCAATGTAACAGGCGGGATCTTCCCGACTCAAGCCGACAGATAACATTCAATATCTTAGCCAGGATCTTCCAGACTCTAGCAGATAGATAAATAACTGCACTCCCTATCAAAATAGCAAATGGGCTGAAAGATTCAATGTGACAGGCGGAATCTTCCAGACTCTGGCAGATAAATAACAAACTGCACATCCTGGGAAAGTAGCAAATAGACTGAAACATTCAATGCAACAGGCGGGATCTTCCATACTCTAGCTGACAGATAACAAACTGCAACTCCTAGCAAAATAGCAAATAGACTGAAACTTTCAATGTCACAGGCGGGATCTTCCAGACTCTAGGAAACAGATAACAAACTGCACTCCCTGACAAAATAGCAAATAGACTGAAACATTCAATGTGATAGATAACATTGAATGTGACTGGCGGGATCTTCCAGACTCTAGCAACAGATAACATTCAATGTCACAGGCGTGATCTTCCAGACTCTAGCAGACAGATAACAAAATGCACTCCCTGGGAAAATAGCAAATATACTGAAACATTCAATGTGACAAGCGGGATCTTCCAGACTCTAGCAGACAGATAACAAACTGAACTCCCTGTTAAAATAGCAAATAGACTGAAACATTCAATGTGACATGCGCGATCTTGTAGACTCTGGCAGACCGATAACAAACTGCACTCCCGGTCAAAATAGCAAATTGATTGAAACATTCAATGTCACTGGTGCGATCATGCAGACTCTAGCAGATAGATAACAAACTGCACTCCCTGTCAAAATAGCAAATAGACTGAAACATTCAATGTAACAGGCGGTATCTTCCAGACTGTAGCTAATAGATATCAAACTACAATCCATGACAAAATAGCAAATAGACAGAAACATTCAATGTGGCAGGCGAGATCTTCCAGACTCTAGCAGACATATAACAAACTGATCTCCCTGGCAAAAAAGCAAATAGACTGAATCATTCAATTTGACTGTCGGGATCTTCCAGTCTCTAGCAGACAGCTAACAAACTACACTTTCCGGCAAAATAGCAATAGACTGAAACATTTTATGTGACAGTCAGGATCTTCCAGACTCTAGCAGATAGATAACATTCAATGTGACAGGCGGGATCTTCCAGACTCTAGCGGATAGATAACATTCAATGTGACAGGTGGGATCTTCCAACCTCTAGCAGACAGATAACATTCAATGTGACAGGCGGGATCCTCCAGACTCTAGCAGATAGATAACATTCAATGTGACAGGCGGGATCTTCTAGACTCTAGCAGACAGATAACATTAAATGTGACAGACAGTATCTTCCAGACTCTAGATGATAGATAACATTCAATCTCACAGGCGGTATCTTCGTGACTCTAGTAGATAGAAAACATTCAAAGAAACAGGCGCGATCATCCAGACTCTTGCAGATAGATAACAAACTGCACTCCCTGGCAAAATAGCAAATGGACTGTAACATTCAATGTGACTGGTGGGTTCTTCCAGACTCTTAAAGACAGATAACATTCAATGTGACCGGCGGAATCTTCCAGACTCTAGCAGACAGATAACAAACTGCACTGCCTGTAAAATAGCAAATAGACTGAAACATTCAATGTGAGAGGGGGGAAATTTCGAGACTCTAGTAGATAGATAACAAACTGCACTCCCTGGCAAAATAGCAAATAGACTGAAACATTCAATATGACAGGCGAGATCTTCCATACTCTAGCAGATAGATAACATTGAATGTGAAGGCAGGATCTTCCAGACTCTAGCGGACAGATAACATTCAATGTCACAGGTGGGATCTTCCAGACTCTAGCACACAGATAACAAACTCAACTCCCTGGCAAAATAGCAAATAGACTGAAACATTCAATGTGACAGGCGCGATCTTCCAGACCTTGGCAGATAGATAACAAGCTGCACTCAGTGGCATAATAGCAAATAGCCTGAAACTTTCAATGTGACAGGCAGGATTTTCCAGAGTCTAGCAGACAGATAAAATTCAATGTCACAGCCACGATCTTACAGACTCTAGCAGATAGATAAGAAACTGCACTCCCTGACAATTTATCAAATAGACTGAAACATTCAATGTCACAGCTATGATCTTCCAGACTCTAGCAGACAGATAACAAACTGCACTCCTTGGGAAAGTAGCAAATAGACTGAAACATTCAATGTAACAGGCGGGATCATCCAGAATCTAGCAGATAACAAACTGGCCTCCCTGACAAAATAGGAAATAGACTGAAACATTCAATGTCACAGGCGGGATCTTCCAGACTCTAGGAAACAGATAACAAACTGCACACCCTGACAATATAGATAATAGACTGAAACATTCAATGTCACCGGCGGGATCTTGCAGACTCTAGCAGACAGATAACAAAATGCAATCCATGGAAAAACAGCTTATAGACTGAAACATTCTTCAGGCTGGATCTTCCAGACTTTAGCAGACAGATAACAAAGTGCACTCTTTAGAAAAATAGCAAATACATTGAAACATTCAATGTGACAGGCGGGATCTTCCAGACTCTAGCAGACAGATCACAAACTGCACTCCCTGGCAAAATAGCAAATAGACTGAAACATTCAATGTGACAGGCGGGATCTTCCAGAATCTAGCAGACAGATAACAAACTGCACTCCTTGGCAAAATAACAACTAGACTGAAACATTCAATGTGACAGGTGGGATCCTGCAGACTCTAGCAGACAGATAACAAACTGCACTCCCTGACAAAACAGCAAATAGGCAAATCCGTCAATGTCACGGGCTGGATCTTTCAAACTCTAGCAGATAGATAACAAAGTGTGTGCCTGACAAAATAGGAAATAGACTGAAACATTCAATGTCACAGGCGGGATCTTCCAGACTCCAGTAATTAAATAAGAAACTACACTCCCTGACAAAATAGCAAATAGACTTAAACAGTGAATGTCAAAGGCATAATCTGTGAGACCGTAGCAGACAGATAACAAACTGCACTCCTTGACAAAATAGCAAATAGACTGAAACATGCAATGTGACAAGCGGGATCTTCCAGACTCTAGCAGACACATAACAACCTGCACTCCCTGACAAAATAGCAAATAGACTGAAACATTCAATGTCACAGGCGGGATCTTGCAGACTCTAGGAGACAGATAACAAACTGCACTCCCTGGCAAAATAGCAAATAGACTGAAACATTCAATGTCACAGGCAGGATCTTCCAGACCCTAGTAGACATATAACAAACTGCACTTCATGACAAAATAACAAATAGACTGAAACATTCAATGTCACAGGCGGGATCTTCCAGACTCTAGCAAATAGATAACAAACTGCCCTCCCTGACAAAATAGGTAACAGTCTGAAACATTCAATGATACAGGCGGGATTTTCCAGACTCTAGTAGACAGATAACAAACTGCACTCCCTGGCAAAGTAGCAAATAGACTGAAACATTCAATGTCACAGGCAGGATCTTCCAGACCCTAGCAGACATATAACAAACTGGACTCCATGACAAAATAACAAATAGACTGAAACATTCAATGTCACAGGCGGGATCTTCCAGACTCTAGCAAATAGATAACAAACTGCACTCCCTGACTAAATAGCAAACAGTCTGAAACATTCAATGATACAGGCGGGATCTTCCCGACTCAAGCAGACAGATAAACTTCAATGTCACAACCAGGATCTTCCAGACTCTAGCAGATAAATAACTGCACTCCCTATCAAAATAGCAAATAGACTGAAACATTCACTGTGACAGGTGGAATATTCCAGACTCTGGCAGATAAATAACAACTGCACTCCCTGGGAAAGTAGCAAATAGACTGAAACATTCACTGTAACAGCGGGATCTTCCAGACTGTAGCTGACAGACAACAAACTGCTCCTCCTGGCAAAATAGCAAATAGACTGAAACATTCAATGTCACAGGCGGGATCTTACAGACTCTAGAAAACAGATAACAAACTGGACTCCCTTACAAAATATAAAATAGACTGAGACATTCAATGTGACAAGCTGGATCTTAGAGACTCTTGCAGATAGATAACAAACTGCACTCCCTGGCAAAAGAGCAAACAGACTGAAACATTCAATGTGACAGGCGGGATCTTCCAGAATCTAGCAGGTGGATAACATTCAATTCAACAGGCGGATCTTCCAGACTGTAGCAGATAGATAAAACTCAATGTGACAGGAGGGATCTTCCAGACTCCAGCAGGAGGATAACATTCGATTTAAGAGGCGGGATATTCCAGACTCTAGCAGACGGATAACAAAATGCACTCCCTGGCAAAATAGCAAAAAGACTGAAACATTCAATGTGACGGAGAGGATCTTCCAGACTGTAGCAGATAGATATCAAACTACAATCCCTGACAAAATAGCAAATAGACTGAAATATTCAATGTGGCAGACGAGATCTTCCAGACTCTACCAGACATATAACAAACTGCTCTCCCTGGCAAAAAAGCAAATAGACTGAATCATTCAATTTGATTGTCGGGATCTTCCAGTCTCTAGCAGACAGCTAACAAACTACACTTTCCGGCAAAATAGCAAATAGACTGAAACATTTTATGTGACAGTCGGGATCTTCCAGACTCTAGCAGATAGATAACATTGAATGTGACAGGCGGGATCTTCCAGACTCTAGCAGACAGATAACATTAAATGTGACTGGCGGTATCTTCCAGACTCTAGATGATAGATAACATTCAATGTGACAGACGGGATCTTCCAAACTCTAGCAGATAGATAACATTCAATCTCACAGGCGGTACCTTCGTGACTCTAGTAGATAGAAAACATTCATTGAAACAGGCGCGATCATCCAGACTCTTGCAGATAGATAACAAATTGCACTCCCTGGCAAAATAGCAAATAGACTGTAACATGCAATGTGACTGGTGGGTTCTTCCAGACTCTTGCAGACAGATAACATTCAATGTGACCGGCGGAATCTTCCAGACTCTAGCAGACAGATAACAAACTGCACTGCCTGTAAAATAGCAAATAGACTGAAACATTCAATGTGAGAGGGGGGAAATTTCGAGACTCTAGCAGATAGATAACAAACTGCACTCCCTGGCAAAATAGCAAATAGACTGAAACATTCAATATGACAGGCGAGATCTTCCATACTCTAGCAGATAGATAACATTGAATGTGACAGGCAGGATCTTCCAGACTCTAGCGGACAGATAACATTCAATGTCACAGGTGGGATCTTCCAGACTCTAGCACACAGATAACAAACTCAACTCCCTGGCAAAATAGCAAATAGACTGAAACATTCAATGTGACAGGCGCGATCTTCCAGACCTTGGCAGATAGATAACAAGCTGCACTCAGTGGCATAATAGCAAATAGCCTGAAACTTTCAATTTGACAGGCAGGATCTTCCAGAGTCTAGTAGACAGATAAAATTCAATGTCACAGCCACGATCTTACAGACTCTAGCAGATAGATAACAAACTGAACTCCCTGACATATTATCAAATAGACTGAAACATTCAATGTCACAGGCATGATCTTTCAGACTCTAGCAGACAGATAACAAACTGCACTCCCTGGGAAAGTAGCAAATAGACTGAAACATTCAATGTAACATGCGGGATCATCCAGAATCTATCAGATAACAAACTGCCCTCCCTGACAAAATAGTAAATAGACTGAAACATTCAATGTCACAGGCGGGATCTTCCAGACTCTAGGAAACAGATAACAAACTGCACACCCTGACAAAATAGCAAATAGACTGAAACATTCAATGTCACCGGCGGGATCTTGCAGACTCTAGTAGACAGATAATAAACTGCAATCCCTGACAAAATAACAAATAGTCTGAAACATTCAATGTGACAGGCGGGATCTTCCAGACTCTAACAGATAGATAACAAACTGCAATCCATAGCAAAACAGCTAATAGAGTGAAACATTCTATGTTTCAGGCGGGATCTTCCAGACTTTAGCAGACAGATAACAAAGAGCACTCTTTAGAAAAATGGCAAATACATTGAAACATTCAATGTGACAGGCGGGATCTTCCAGACTCTAGCAGACAGATCACAAACTGCACTGCCTGACAAAATAGCAAATAGACTGAAACATTCAATGTCACAGGTGGGAACTTCCAGACTCTAGCAGATAGATAACAAACTGCACTCCCTGGCAAAATAGCAAATAGACTGAAACATCCAATGTCACAGGTGGGAACTTCCAGACTCTAGCAGATAGATAAGAAACTGCACTGCCTGACAAAATAGCAAATAGACTGAAACATTCAATGTCACAGGTGGGAACTTCCAGACTCTAGCAGACAGATAACAAACTGCACTCCCTGGCAAAATAGCAAATAGACTGAAACATTCAATGTGACAGGCGGGATCTTCCAGACTCTAGCAGACAGATAACAAATTGCACTCCCTGGCAAAATAGAAAATAGTCTGAAATATTCAATGTGACAGGCGGTATCTTCCAGACTCTAGGAGACAGATAACAAACTGCACTCCTTGGCAAAATAACAACTAAACTGAAACATTCAATGTGACAGGTGGGATCCTGCAGACTCTAGCAGACAGATAACAAACTGCACTCCCTGACAAAACAGCAAATAGGCAAATCCGTCAATGTCACGGGCGGGATCTTTCAAACTCTAGCAGATAGATAACAATGTGTGTCCCTGACAAAATAGGAAATAGACTGAAACATTCAATGTCACAGGCGGGATCATCCAGACTCTAGTACTTAAATAAGAAACTACATTCCCTGACAAAATAGCAAATAGACTGAAACAGTGAATGTCAAAGTCATAATCTCCGAGACCGTAGCAGACAGATAACAAACTGCACTCCCTGACAAAATAGGAAATAGACTGAAACATGCAATGTGACAGGCGGGATCTTCCAGATTCTAGCAGACACATAACAAACTGCACTTTCTGACAAAATAGCAAATATACTGAAACATTCAATGTCACAGGCGGGATCTTGCAGACTCTAGCAGACAGATAATAAACTGCACTCCCTGACAAAATAGCAAATATACTGAAACATTCAGTGTGACAGGCGGGATCTTCCAGACTCTAACAGATAGATAACAAACTGCACTCCATGGCAAAATAGCAAATAGACTGGAGCATTCAATGTGACAGGCGGGATCTTCCAGACTCTAGCTTACACATAAAAACTGCACTCCCTGGCAAAATTGCAAATAGACTGAAACATTCAATGTGACAGTTGTGAATTATCAGACTCTAGCGGACACATAACAAACTGAACTCCCTGACAAAATACCAAATAGACTGAAACATTCAATGTGACAGGTGGGATCCTGGAGACTCTAGCAGACAGATAAGAAATTGCACTCCCTGGCAAAATAGCAAATAGATTGAAACATTAGATGTGACAGGCGGGATCTTCCAGAGTCTTGCAGATAGATAAAAAACTGCAGTTCCTGACAAAATGGCAAATAGTCTGAAACATTCAATGTCACAGGCGGGATCTTCCAGACTCTAGCATACAGATAACAAACTGCACTCCCTGGCAAAATAGCAAATAGACTGAAACATTCAATGTCACAGGCAGGATCTTCCATACCCTAGCAGACATATAACAAACTGCACTCCCTGAAAAAATAGCAAATATACTGAAACATTCAATGTCACAGGCGGGATCTTCCAGACTCTAGCAGACAGATAACAAACTGCACTCCCTGGCAAAATAGCAGATAGACTGAAACATTCTATGTCACAGGCAGGATCTTCCAGACCCTAGCAGACATATAACAAACTGCACTCCATGACAAAATAGCAAATAGACTGAAACATTCAATGTCACAGGCGGGATCTTCCAGACTCTAGCAAATAGATAACAAACTGCACTCCCCGACAAAATAGCAAACAGTCTGAAACATTCAATGATACAGGCGGGATCTTCCAGACTCTAGCAGACAGATAACAAACTGCACTCCTTGGCAAAATAGCAAATAGATTGAAACATTCAATGACACGGGACTGATTGTTCAGACTCTAGCAGGCAGATAACAAACCGCACTCCCTGACAAATTAGCAAATAGACTGAAACATTCAATGTCACAGGCGGAATCTTCCAGTCTCTAGCAGACAGATAACATACTGCACTCCCTGGCAAAATAGCAAATAGACTGGAACATTCACTGTCTCAGGCGGAAATTCCAGACTCTAGCAAATAGTTAACAAACTGCACTCGCTGGCAAAATGGCAAATGGACGGAAACATTCAATGTCACAGGCAGGATCTTCCAGACCCTAGCAGACATATAACAAACTGCACTCCCTGAAAAAATAGCAAATATACTGAAACATTCAATGTGACAGGTGGGATCTTACATACTCTAGCAGACAGATAACAAACTGCATTGCCTGACAAAATAGCAAGTAGTTTGAAACATTCAATGCCAGAGGTGGGATCCTCCAGACTCTAGCAGACAGATAATAAACTGAACTACCCTGACAAAATAGCAAATGGTCTGACACATTCAATATCACAGGCGGGTTCCTCCAGACTCTAACAGATAGATACAAACTGCACTCCCTGACAAAATAGCAAGTAGTCTGAAATATTGAATGTCACAGGCGGGATGCTCCTGACTCTGGCAGACAGATAACAAACTGCACTCCGTGACAATTTACTGACAAAATAGCAAATAGACTGAAACATTCAGTGTCACGGGCGGGATCTTCCAGACTCTAGCAGACAGATAACAAACTGCACTCCCTGACAAAATAGCAAATAGACTGAAACTTTCATAGTAACTGGCGGGATCTTTGAGACTCTAGCAGACAGATAACAAACTGCACTCCCTGGCAAAATAGCACATAGACTGAAACATTCAATGTCACAAGCGGGATCTTCCAGACTCTAGGAGACAGATAACAAACTGCACTCCCTGACAAAATAGCAACTAGAATGTAACATTCAATGTCACAGGCGGGATCCTCCAGACTCTAGCAGATAGATACAAACTGCACTCCCTGACAAAATAGCAAATAGTCTGAAACATTCAATGTCACAGGCAGGATCCTGGAGACTCTGGCAGACAGATAACAAACTGCACTCCCTGACCCTTTACTGACAAAATAGCAAATAGACTGAAACATGCAGTGTCACGGGCGGGATCTTCCAGACTCTAGCAGACAGATAACATACTGCACTCCCTGGCAAAATAGCAAATAGACTGAAACATTAAATGTCACTGGCAGGATCGTGCAGACTCTAGCAGATAGATAACAAGCTGCACTCCCTGGCAAAATAGCAAATAGACTGAAACATTCAATGTCACAGGCGGGATCTTCCAGACTGTAGCAGACATATAACAAACTGCCCTCCCTGGCAAAATGGCAAATAGACTGAAACATTCAATGTCACAGGCGGGATCTTCCAGACTCTAGCAGATAGGTAACAAACTGCACTCCCTGGCAAAATAGCAAATAGACTGAATCATTCAATGTGACAGGCGGGATTATCCAGACTCTAGCAGAGAGATAACAAACTGCAATACCTGGCAGAATAGCAAATAGACTGATACATTCAATGTGATAGGCCTGATCTTATAGACTCTAGCAAAGAGATAACAAACTGCACTCCCTGGCAAAATAGCAAATAGACTGATACATGCAATGTCACAGGTGGGATATTCCAGATTCTAGCAGACAGATAACAAACTGCACTGCCTGGCAAAATAGCAAATAGACTGAAACATTCAATGTGACGGGCGGGATCTTCCAGACTCTAGCAGACAGATAACAAACTGCACGCCTGATAAAATAGCAAATAGACTGAAACATTCAATGTGACAGGCGGGATCTTCCAGACTCTAGCAGAAAGATAACAAACTGCACTGCCTGACAAAATGGCAAATAGTCTGAAACATTGAATGTCACAGGCGGGATCTTCCAGACTCTGGCAAATAGATAAAGTGCACTCCCTGACCCTTTTCTGACAAAATAGCAAATAGACTGAAAAATTCAATGTCACAGGTGGGATCTTCCAGACTCTAGCAGATAGATAACAAGCTGAAATCCCTGACCCTTTTCTGACAAAGTAGCAAATTGACTGTAAAATTCAATGTCACGGGCAGGATTTGAACCATGACCTTCCATACTCTAGATAGGTGCTCTACCTCTGAGGTACCATGGCAACATGGTGGCATGACATTAAGTTTCTCAATTGACTCACTTGTTTCCCAGTAAACCACAAGGTGATCCCAAATTATTTTGAGACGGCAACCCCAATGGCAACTTACAATGTTGAAGTCTCAGCCAACTATTGTTGTTTTATGAGTTGGGGGTGTACAGTAGTTGAGTAAGGGACTGGTGTAGCACATAAATATCACTCATTTACATACATTCAATTGCTGTGGTGTATCAAGTTGTGAGAATCATACATCTACGTATTGTGAAAAACCTGGCTCCATAATTGGCTAACATACTCCATCACCAATTATTCAAAATGCAACATTTTTACAAACAGTATCTTGACTTTGTTTTTCATGCAGTCTAAACCAGATGTCACAGGTCTCTTATTAATTTCTTATACGAATTCAGGGCTGCGTTGTTTTCCAACATGTGTTATTCTCGTAGATATATCTGCAAAGTTGTTGTCTATGAATTGCTACTGTTCTTGCAATCCATTTGAAGCAACAAGAGATTATTGAAGAGCATGGGCTATCGTCACCTGTAACACGCTGCATTGAGCTACTACTGGTTGTTGGTCTCTCATGTATTTTGCTCATAATTGTAAGCTGTGACAGATAATAGCAGTTTTAAAAGTATAGTTTCTTCATCAAGTATTTTGAAATAATTTCCCCTCTATCTTATGATGTTAGGCTTTCTCCTCTTTTTCATTACTTGTGTGTCGTCCAATAAACACAATTACTATTATATTCGGGCACTCCAACTACCTGAAAACTTGTTGGCAAAGATATGTTCCAGATATTGGTACATATCTATATCAATGTTAAACTATTGCTGCTAAAGACAAAGAAGGCTCATTTGATGTAAATAACTTAAACACTAATGGACTCTACTACTTATCACACTGAAAATGTTTACAGAATAACATTCTCTATTGAGAAATTCAATGCTATGCCGGCATGTTGCCATGGTAGCTCAGTGGCAGAGCACCCAGCTACAGACTGGGAGATCCGTGGTTCAAATCCCGGCTCTGACATTGAACGTTTCAGTCTGACTCTACCTATCCAACTCCTGTCCTACACACGGCTAGAGACTGGGAGATCCATGGTTCCAATCCGGGCTCTGAACTTGAACATTTCAGTCTGACTCTACCTATCCAACTCCAGTCCTACACACAGCTAGAGACTGGGAGATCCGTGCTTCAAATCCCGGCTATGACATTGAATGTTTGTCTGACTCTACCTATCCAACTCCTATCCTACACATGGCTAGAGACCGGGACATCCATGGTTCAAATCCTGGCTATGACATTGAATGTTTCAGTCTGACTCTACCTATCCAACTCCTATCCTACACACAGCTAAGGACCGGGAGATCCATGGTTCAAATCCCGGCTATAACATTGAATGTTTCAGTCTGACTCTACCTATCCAACTCCTGTCCTACACACGGCTAGAGACCGGGAGATCCATGGTTCAAATCCCACCTATAACATTGAATGCTTCAGTCTGACTCTACCTATCCAACTCCTGTCCTACACACGGCTAGAGACCGGGAGATCCATGGTTCTAATCCCGGCTATGACATTGAATGTTTCAGCCTGACTCTACCTATCCAACTCCTGTCCTACACACAGCTAGAGACCGGGAGATCCATGGTTCTAATCCCGGCTATGACATTGAATGTTTCAGTCTGACTCTACCTATCCAACTCCTGTCCTACACACAGCTAGAGACCGGGAGATCCATGGTTCAAATCCCGGCTATAACATTGAATGTTTCAGTCTGACTCTACCTATCCAACTCCTGTCCTACACACGGCTAGAGACCGGGAGATTCGTGGTTCAAATCCCGGCTATGACATTGAATGTTTCAGTCTGACTCTATCTATCCAACTCCTGTCCTACACACAGCTAGAGACCGGGAGATCCATGGTTCAAATCCCGGCTATGACATTGAATGTTTCAGTCTGACTCTACCTATCCAACTCCTGTCCTACACACGGCTAGAGACCGGGAGATCCGTGGTCTAAATCCCACCTATAACATTGAATGTTTCAGTCTGACTCTACCTATCCAACTCCTGTCCTACACACAGCTAGAGACTGGGAGATCCATGGTTCAAATCCCGGCTATGACATTGAATGTTTCAGTCTGACTATATATACAACTCCTGTCCTACACACGGCTATAGACCGGGAGATCCATGGTTCAAATCCCGGCTATGACATGGAATGTTTCAGTCTGACTCTACCTATCCAACTCCTGTCCTACACACGGCTAGAGACCGGGAGATCCATGGTTCGAATCGAAGCTATAACATTGAATGTTTCAGTCTGACTCTACCTATCCAACTCCTGTCCTACACACGGCTAGAGACTGGGAGATCCATGGTTCAAATCCCAGCTATAACATTGAATGTTTCAGTCTGACTCTACCTATCCAACTCCTGTCCTACACACGGCTAGAGACTGGGAGATCCATGGTTCAAATCCCGGCTATGACATTGAATGTTTCAGTCTGACTCTACCTATCCAACTCCTGTCCTACATACGGCTAGATACCGGGAGATCCATGGTTCAAATCCAGGCTATGACATGGAATGTTTCAGTCTGACTCTACCTATCCAACTCCTGTCCTACTTACGGCTAGAGACTGGGAAATCCATGGTTCAAATCCCGGCTATGACATTTAATGTTTCAGTCTGCCTCGACCTATCCAACTCTTGTCCTACACACGGCTAGAGACCGAGAGATCCATGGTTCTAATCCCGGCTATAACATTGAATGTTTCAGTCTGACTCTACCTATCCAACTCCTGTCCTACACACGGCTAGAGACCGAGAGATCCATGGTTCTAATCCCGGCTATAACATTGAATGTTTCAGTCTGACTCTACCTATCCAACTCCTGTCCTACACACGGCTAGAGACCGGGAGATCCATGGTTCAAATCCAGGCTATGACATTGAATGTTTCAATCTGACTCTACCTATCCAACTCCTGTCCTACACACATCTAGAGACCGGGAGATCCATGGTTCAAATCCAGGCTATGACATTGAATGTTTCAATCTGACTCTACCTATCCAACTCCTGCCCTACACATGGCTAGAGACTGGGAGATCCGTGGTTCAAATCCCACCTATAACATTGAATGTTTCAGTCTGACTCTACATATCCAACTCCTGTCCTACACACGGCTAGAGACCAGGAGATCCATGGTTCAAATCCTGGCTATGACATTGAATGTTTCAGTCTGACTCTACATGTCCAACTCCTGTCCTACACACGGCTAGAGACCGAGAGATCCATGGTTCAAATCCCGGCTATGACATTGAATGTTTCAGTCTGACTCTACCTATCCAACTCCTGTCCTACACACAGCTAGAGACCGGGAGATCCATGGTTCAAATCCCACCTATAACATTGAATGTTTCAGTCTGACTCTACCTATGCAACTCCTGTCCTACACACAGCTAGAGACGGGAGATCCATGGTTCATATCCCGGCTATAACATTGAATGTTTCAGTCTGACTCTACCTATGCAACTCCTGTCCTACACACAGCTAGAGACGGGAGATCCATGGTTCATATCCCGGCTATGACATTGAATGTTTCAGTCTGACTCTACCTATCCAACTCCTGTCCTACACACGGCTAGAGACCGAGAGATCCGTGGTTCAAATCCCACCTATAACATTGAATGTTTCAGTCTGACTCTACCTATCCAACTCCTGTCCTACACACGGCTAGAGACGGGGAGATCCATGGTTCAAATCCTGGCTATGACATTGAATGTTTCAGTCTGACTCTACCTATCCAACTCCTGTCCTACACACAGCTAGAGACCGGGAGATCCATGTTTCAAATCCCACCTATAACATTGAATGTTTCAGTCTGACTCTACCTATGCAACTCCTGTCCTACACACAGCTAGAGACGGGAGATCCATGGTTCACATCCCGGCTATAACATTGAATGTTTCAGTCTGACTCTACCTATCCAACTCCTGTCCTATACACGGCTAGAGACCGAGAGATCCATGGTTCAAATCCTGGCTATGACATTGAATGTTCAGTCTGACTCTACCTATCCAACGCCTGTCCTACATCCAGCTAGAGACCGGGAGATCCATGGTTCAAATCCCGATTATAACATTGAATGTTTCAGTCTGACTCTACCTATCCAACTCCTGTCCTACACACGGCTAGGGACCGAGAAATCCATGGTTCAAATCCCGGCTATAACATTGAATGTTTCAGTCTGACTCTACCTATCCAACTCCTGTCGTACACACGGCTAGAGACCGGGAGATCCGTGGTTCAAATCCCACCTTTAACATTGAATATTTCAGTCTGACTCTACATATCCAACTCTTGTCCTACACACGGCTAGAGACCGGGAGATCCACGGTTGAAATCCTGGCTATAACATTGAATGTTTCAGTCTGACTCTACATATACAACTCCTGTCCTACACACGGCTAGAGACCGGGAGATCCATTGTTCAAATCCCGGCTATAACATTGAATGTTTCAGTCTGACTATATATACAACTCCTGTCCTACACACGGCTAGAAACCGGGAAATCCATGGTTCAAATCCTGGCTATGACATTGAATGTTTCAGTCTGACTACCTATCCAACTCCTGTCCTACACACGGCTAGAGACCGGAAGATCCGTGATTCAAATCCCATCTATAACATTGAATGTTTCAGTCTGACTCTACCTATCCAACTCCTGTCCTACACACGGCTAGAGACTGGGAGATCCATGGTTAAATCCCGGCTATGACCTTGAATGTTTCAGTCTGACTATATAGAGAACTCCTGTCCTACACACGGCTAGAGACCGGGAGATCCATGGTTCAAATCCCGGCTATGACATTGAATGTTTCAGTCTGACTCTACCTATCCAACTCCTGTCCTACATACGGCTAGACACTGGGAGATCCATGGTTCAAATCCCGGCTATCACATTGAATGTTTCAGTCTGACTCTACCTATCCAACTCCTGTACTACATACGGCTAGAAACCGGGAGATCCATGGTTCAAATCCCGGCTATGACATTGAATGTTTCAGTCTGACTCTACCTATCCTACTCTTGTCCTACACACGGCTAGAGACTGGGAGATCCATGGTTCAAATCCCGGCTATGACATTGAATTTTTCAGTCTGACTCCACTTATCCAACTCCTGTCCTACACACGGCTAGAGACTGGGAGATCCGTGCTTCAAATCCCGGCTATGACATGGAATGTTTCAGTCTGACTCTACCTATCGAACTCCTGTCATACACACGGCTAGATACCGGGAGATCCGTGGTTCAAATCCCGGCTATAACATTGAATGTTTCAGTCTGACTCTACCTATCCATCTCCTGTCTTACACACGGCTAGAGACCGGGAGATCCATGGTTCAAATCCCACCTATAACATTGAATGTTTCAGTCTGACTCTACCTATCCAACTCCTGTCCTACACACAGCTAGAGACGGGAGATTCATGGTTCAAATCCCGGCTATAACATTGAATGTTTCAGTCTGCCTCGACCTATCCAACTCCTGTCCTACACACAGCTAGAGACCGGGAGATCCATGGTTCAAATCCAGGCTATGACATTGAATGTTTCAGTCTGACTCTACCTATCCAACTCCTGTCCTACACACGGCTAGAGACTGGGAGATCCGTGGTTCAAATCCCGGCTATGACATTGAATGTTTCAGTCTGACTCTACCTATCCAACTCCTGTCCTACACACTGCTAGAGACCGGGAGATCCATGGTTCAAATCCAGGCTATGACATTGAATGTTTCAATTTGATTCTACCTATCCAACTCCTGTCCTACACACGGCTAGAGACCGGGAGATCCGTGGTTCAAATCCCACCTATAACATTGAATGTTTCAGTCTGACTTTTCATATCCAACTCCTGTCCTACACATGGCTAGAGACCGGGAGATCCGTGGTTCAAATCCCACCTATAACATTGAATGTTTCAGTCTGACTCTACATATCCAACTCCTGTCCTACACACGGCTAGAGACTGGGAGATCCGTGCTTCAAATCCCGGCTATGACATGGAATGTTTCAGTCTGACTCTACCTATCCAACTCCTGTCCTACACACATCTAGAGACCGGGAGATCCGTGGTTCAAATCCCGGCTATAACATTGAATGTTTCAGTCTGACTCTACCTATCCAACTCCTGTCCTACACACGGCTAGAGACCGGGAGATCCATGGTTCAAATCCTGGCTATGACATTGAATGTTTCAGTCTGACTCTACCTATCCAACTCCTGTCCTACACACGGCTAGAGACCAGGAGATCCATGGTTCAAATCCTGGCTATGACATTGAATGTTTCAGTCTGACTCTACCTATCCAACTCCTGTCCTACACACAGCTAGAGACCGGGAGATCCATGGTTCAAATCCCGATTATAACATTGAATGTTTCAGTCTGACTCTACCTATCCAACTCCTGTCCTACACACGGCTAGGGACCGAGAGATCCATGGTTCAAATCCGGGCTATAACATTGAATGTTTCAGTCTGACTCTACCTATCCAACTCCTGTCCTACACACGGCTAGAGACCGGGAGATCCGTGGTTCAAATCCCACCTTTAACATTGAATGTTTCAGTCTGACTCTACATATCCAACTCCTGTCCTACACACGGCTAGAGACCGGGAGATCCGTGGTTCAAATCCCACCTTTAACATTGAATGTTTCAGTCTGATTCTACCTATCCAACTCCTGTCCTACACACGGCTAGAGACCGGGAGATCCGTGGTTCAAATCCCACCTTTAACATTGAATGTTTCAGTCTGACTCTACATATCCAACTCTTGTCCTACACACGGCTAGAGACCGGGAGATCCATGGTTCAAATCCGGGCTATGACATTGAATGTTTCAGTCTGATTCTACCTATCCAACTCCTGTCCTACACACGGCTAGAGACCTGGAGATCAATGGTTCTAATCCCGGCTATAACATTGAATGTTTCAGTCTGACTCCACATATCCAACTCCTGTCCTACACACGGCTTGTGTGAAGAAACAGTTAATCCAATAGCAATTCTCTATTATATCTTAGAAATGGTGATTAAACCCTTATCACAATATTAGACATTGCCCCTGTGAAAATGTTGATGTAAGCAATGTATGCGTTTACTGGTGAGATATTTTAATTGTTTTGTCCCTCAAGTCAAGCAAAAAATACATTTTAAGTTATGTTCTGATTGTAGGTTTCTGTGACATGCTGTGAACAAATGACAACTAGTAGACCTACCACTGCTCTGGGATAACTCGCTCTGCATAGCCACGAATAAAACAAAACAAATATGATCACTTTCTGTTTGAGAACTATTTTAAAATAGAAACCAATAACAAGGAATATCTAAAAAATGGTTAATTGCACACATTTTATGTAGTAAGCTTTTGTCTATGTCTTACCGTGTACAGTTAAACTCCTTCAGAATGAAGAGGTCTTCAGGCGCTATTCCAGAAAATTCAAACATATATATTTGATTTGTCTTGTGAATATCTTTAATGTATGGTATGTTAATCAAAATAATTATAGCCATTTTTGAGAAAATCAAAATTTACAAAAATTGTTCCATATAAAGAGTAGTTTGGGCTGGGGGGATTGTCTAGAAAATCTTCATGTACATCCATGAAGAATGCAGAACTTAATTATCAGGTTTGGTATTGAATTAACTTTTCGATTTTGAACTATGCTGCCGCCCCCTCCCCACACACACACATGCACACCCACACCCAGCTGATATGTTTCATTCACATGACTTTCCCTACATCACTATAACAAATTGTTGTTAAAAAGTATATTCTTCTATCTACTTCATGCTTGATAAGATAAACATTAACAGAAATTGTCTTATTACTTGCTTCCTTGTAAGTAGAAGGGAATACAGTGATAGTCAAATGTTTCAAAAGCTGGTTGCCATATGGTTGAAATCTGTTTGTAAGCAGGGCCAGGAGTTTACAACTTTCAGTGTGAGAAAAGTTCAAGTATTTTAAATCTGAAACAAATAACAAGGAATAGCTTAGAAATGGTCAATTCCATGAAAAAAACATATATAACATAAATTGTGTTTTAGCATGATCTACATTTTTTGTGTAGTAATTTTTTGTCAATCTGTTATGGCTTATCAGTTATGCAAAATTCCTCCAGAATAAAGAGGTCTTTAGTGGCTATTCCCAGAAAATTCAAGATTTACATTTTATTTGCTATAATATACAGTATTGTAATTAAAATTGTTCGAGCCATTTTTGAGAAAACTAAAATGTTTGAAATGTTTCCATGTAAGGGGTAGTTTAGGGTTGGGGGAGGGGGATTTTTCTCAAAATCTTAGTGTCGCATCCCTGGAAGATAGTAAGCTTAAATATGAAGTTTTGTTTTTTATTGACTTTTTGTTTTGGAGTTATTGTGTTCACAGACACATACACATGGGCCTTTTTTTTTATACACAGGAGATCCTAAAAGGTGTATTTCTGATGAAATGTATTTCTCAAGTTTTTTGGTGCAATACTTTACCTACTGTGAAATGTTGTTGCAGGGAGCAGGAAGAAGCCGAGTGTGATTGCTATGATCCAGAGCTTGGCGACGAGGATCCCGGTTGTGAGACTGCGTCGTGTTGACGAGGCTGACGCAGCGAGGGAGGCTGACGCAGCGAGGGGCACTTGTACTGAGATCAACAGGAACTTTCGGAAAACCTGTCAAATGTGTAACATCAGTTTTTGGTCGAAGAGCAGTTTTACGGAACATGAACAGAATTGTGCGAAAGTTGCAAAGTTTGACACAAACTCGAGTGAGTACATCAAAACTACGTTTAAAGTAGTGAAGTTCAGCTGCCCGTTCTGTCTGTTAGAGTTTAAGTCGTTGTTCTGGATGTCAAGACATCTGGAAAGTCACACCACGGACAATCCGTATCTCTGCGTCATCTGCAACACCACTTACAAACAAAGACTGGAGTACCTCAAACATCTTTCACAACACAAAAACAAAATCTTCCAGTGCACTATCTGTAATAACAGTTTTCATTACAAAGCTCTTGCTAAAGCTCACGTGAACAATCATCTGGGCATAAGACCATTTGTGTGCCACGTTTGTGATAAGAGCTACACGACCAGAGGTCACCTGACGGAGCACGTGGCAACACATTCCGACTGCAAGCCGTTGGAGTGTGACGTATGTGGCACAAGCTTCTATATCATGGAACATCTGAAAACACACAAGAGACTTAAACATAAGCTATACTCAGATGTAACTGTATGAGAGTCAGCCACTTCGTTTGTTGGAATGTTCAGCAATGATGGCTGCGTCTTCAGTGAGCAACGAAGACCCAGTGTGTACAAGTTCATCAAAAACTTGTGTTTCACTGGACATGACTTTTTGGATGGAAAAGATTGCCAGCCATGAAGACCTCAACATATTGGCTCAGATGTTTAGTGGTGGAAGAGTATAACATGTGTACCACGTGACAATAAATACCTTGATAGAAAAAAGTATGGTATTGTAACTTCTATATTATTTAGTTGTGTCACTTTGTGGATGGGCCTCGTATATTGTGAAATCTCAAATGTGGCTGCTAGATTGCAGGAAAGCTTGCTCATTGTTGCTCTGCTCCAAATGAACACTAGGCAGCTCAGCACCAAGAAAAGGTGTGCAGTTCTCAATTGGGTAGGTAAGGTCAGACTAAAATATTCAATGCCATAGCCAGGGTTTGAACCACGAATCTGCCAGTCTTGAGCTACCATGCTGGCATGTCACTAAATTTCTCAATTGACTGACAAATGATGCCATTGAATGCTTAGAAGCAGTACTGGCAGCTTTATATACACTTGACTACAACACTGTTTGTGTTGGGGCATGTCGGGAACTTCCAGGCAGGAAACTATAGGGACTGGTGTGTATAGCGTAGGAAGTGATGTATGTCTTCCTGTTTATTTTACATATTACAAACTTGTCAGTTGGCAGCTATGTTGTAAATATGAGTGCAAAGACGACTGGGAGGGGGTTGATATACGAGGCGGAGAAATGGAGTGGAACCCTAATCCTCTTCATTCACACACTTCCTCAGTCACAATCCTCATTATCTCTTCTCTACTCTCAAAACGGGATCCTTCAGTTTCGGGTGGATGAGCATTGTCATGATGCAACTACCAGGTCTACCCCATCTACATCACAAAGATGGCGGAGAACATTTTATCTTCTGGTGCGTACTACACGGATATCAAAGAATGTTGTTAGCATAAACTTGATTTTGCTTCATACCTTTGGTCTTGGATGCAAACCCAAGCCTTGTGCAACCTGAAGACGGTGTTGTTTCTGTTGCGCTGACACTGCACACGCTCGCGCAAAATTGCATGTGCGGAATGTTTACTGATCCCAACGAATCAGATCTCATCGTTCTTTAATTTGATAGCATCATCTCCAAATTGTTGCTTTTTGAGAATCACTTAGTTTTTGGCAAAATTTGACTTCAATATCTTCGCTCAATTCGGTCTGCCAAGTCCGACGAACTTTTATAACAGCACCTCACTTGGGGACCTGCAGCCAGGTGCTGACGCAGTGAGAAAATTCAAGTATGTGCATTAAGGTTTCTCCTGCCACTGTGCACAGTGGCGCCACCATAGCATTACTACTTTGCATAGTAAAAATTAGGGTCGTATATCTTCTAGACAGGCCTCCTATTCCAATGGAAGTGTTCACAACTGATGGGAAGTTATACTGAAAACAACTGCTAGAACTCACTTTATTCTTTCAAATTATGTTGGCTAAAATGGAGACAGATAAAGGTCAATTAAAAATTACTAAAGGCAATGCACCAAATTCAGCAGGAAAAGAAGAAGGAGAATAAATACATTCCCGTTCTCATCGTCTGGTTATTGTAAACCCAACCTAACTCTACATTGCCATTTTTTTTTCTTTTTTAGTTTAATATCCTTTAAGCTGATTGGTTATATCGAATGATGAACGAAATTGGTGAAATGATGCTGAAATGATCTCAGTGTGTGTGGAGCTTAAAGTTACTTGACATTTGTCTTCTCAGGATGAGGGAAAACCCCGAAAAAAATGTTATCTGGTAACTCACTCTAAGCGAGATTCAAACAATATATATTAAAGGTTTTAGTATTTTAGTGGCTTCTTTTCTAATTTCATATTAAACTAAGCTTCAACAAGAAAATTAGGCTTCTTGTAGCAGTTTTATGTTATAAAAATATTAATATTTTTGCAATAAAACAATTTTTTTAAATAAAAGATAACAAAAGCCGTGCAACTGAAGTTAAATGTAACCCAGTCAGTATCCAAACTTGCCGTCATATAGTTGCTTTACTTGGGTCCTTTGCCTGTAGTCACTGGGACTCGAACCCATGACACTCACCTTTGAATGGATGGCCAGTCAGTATCCAAACTTGCCGTCATACAGTTGATTTACTTGGGTCCTTTGTCACAGGCACATTTGACTGTAGTCACTGGGACTGGAACCTTTGAATGGATGGCCAGTCCACTTTGTATCACATTTATTCAAGTTGCTTGAGATGTGAAACTGAGGGTTAATTGTATTATGACATTGCTGCTATTGTATAACAATGTTATAATGCAAACAGTGCATTTGATTCTTAAAAAAGTTTGTTGTTTGTCCATTTACACTTTTTATATGGTGCATAAACTAATTTACTGCTGGTACATTTTGAGGTTGTGTTTGAATCAGAACACATAATGAAAGTATCAAGTTAAGTGTGTAATGAGGTTAATTAACTCGGAACTCTTCCTCATCATCAGCTGGCTCTTACGCCCTCTGGTTGTGCTTTATCAAGTTGCTGATCACATTTTCATCCATCACCATCTCAAAATTTATTAGTCTTGGACAAAACTTCCAAAGAAATATTTTCTCCCAAATACTGTATTTATCCGAATGCAAGATGACCCCCATTTTTCAGAATTTAATTTTGGAATTTAGCATTTATCTACATATATAAAAAGAAGAATGTTGAAATGAAATTTAAAGGTTTGTCATATACTTGAACAAACTAATGGACACTTTAACTAACTACATTTTTACTTTCTCTATACGCACTACGTTCATAGTGTATAGAGAAGGTATTGCATTCCACCCAAAAAATTTGATACCGAGATTTCACCAGAAATACATGTTTTGGGTCCCCCTGAATCCAAAAGAATCATTTTCAGAAAAGGGTCCGTGTGTGTCTGTATGTAGACAGCATAGCTCAAAAAGGAAAAGATTATTAAATACCAAACTTGCTATTTAAGATTGGTATCTTCCAAGGATGCAACATAAAGATTTTCAAGAAAATCCCCTCACCCTCAACTATCCTTTACATGGAACTTTTTACGAAAATTTTTATTTTCTTAAAAATGGCTTTAACGATTTTGATTAAAATATTGTATATTAAAGATATTTACTTGACAAATAAAATGTATATCTTGAATTTTCTGGGAATAGCCTTTGAAGGCTACTTTATTCTGGATCAATTTTACGGAGTTTTGCATAACTGCTAAACCGTAAGAGATGGACAAAAACTTACTGCACAAAAATGTAGATCACTTTAAAACACACAATTTATGTTATATACATTTTTTTCGTGGAGTTGATCATTTTTTAGATATTCCTTGTTTTTGGATTCAGCTTGGAAAAACTTATACTTTTCTCACACAGGAATTTGTCAACTCCTGTCCATACAACAAAGGAACTTCAGTCACATGGCAACCAGCTTTTGACTATCACTGTAACCTATGGTACTCCCTTATTTTGCTTCTACTTACAAGAAAGCAAGTAATAAGACTATTTCTGCTAACTTTTTCTTGAGTAGCATGAAGTCAATAGAAGTAAAAGCTTTTCAACAATAATTTGTTGCAAAGATGTAGAGAAAGTCATGTGAATGGAACACATGAGATTTTTTTTATTGAATTTGGATGTACAAGAGACAGATATTGAAGTTTTGTAATGAGAGTAGCTGTAACTACTGAATTGTAAGTGGTCTTAGTCTCGCTGATCAACAACAGTAATGTTCCCAGTGTCATGTGTTATTTGGATAAATACAAGCAGGTTGTTGTGTCAGCAGTTGCACATCACTTGTCAGGCAGACACAAAAACTCTTTCTTTGGAAATGTTGTGGGAGTTAAATGAAGTTTGCAGCAAATTGATAGAAGCACCACCAGAGGGGCTAAGAGACGTTTACAGCAGTCTCAATTTGACACAGAGCAACTTGGATAATTCAAAGCTGAAGGTGCAAGAAAAAAAATGAAGTTACAAAAGTTATCTGTAAAGTTGACATTTTAGCAATAAAGGCAAGGGATATCTGTCATTTTCTCAGAGAAGTTGACAAAGTGTTTGATGGTAGCTTTTGTTCAAACTTCTCGAATGACAGAAAACTTGTACTCAACTAAGAGATATTGAATTGCAACACACTCGACACTAGGAAACCTGTTTGGGCAAAATTCTGTGGCCTTTGGTCAAAACATAACCACAAAAATGGCATTTTGTATTACGCCTAACTGCTATGATTCTCAGCATCCCATTCCATACTGGGTGTGAAAGATTGCTTAATTTTGCTAAGAGGCCTCCCTATCAGGCCTGAGGTTCTTTTATGTGCCGTAAATCTACGACACGGGACCAACGGCTTTACTTCCCTTCCAAAGGAAGCCATGCTAAGGATTTTACACCCAAAAAATCCATGGTCCTCTGCTGGGTTTGAACCCACAACCTTGGATATATGGTAACCATTACACCACAGGGAGTCCTTCATAACAGTTGATGAATTTTGTCTTACACCCTTGATTACTTGTAAAGTATGCATCATTTCCTCACTGAAAACTCATTCACTGCATTATCATTATACACTTGTGTTATTTGCCTATAGCATTCAAGTGGCCAAACATCATTTTGTGCATTCAGAATAAATCCTTAGGCATTAGAAAACTGATACCACATGTTTTGACAGAATGGAGATTACGTTGAGAAATAGAGTAAGGTCTGTAACTTTGTAAATAAAGTTTTGTGTTGATATCTTTTGTTATTATTTGTTTCCCAAATGTGGCGCTGCTAGGAGTGCAGGCATTCAGTTAGTACTCTTAGGAATCAAGATGCCATATTTTCAAACACAATTTCCTATGGCCTAGATGGTCCGGGTTCGATTCCAAGTGACTGCATGTGATATTTGCGGTGGAAAAAGCGGTGCAGGGGTGGATTTTCTCTGGTTTCCCCCACCATTACATTTCATCAGTGCTCGTTCTTCATTCCATGTATCACCATGTCATAGCCTGCGGTGCCACACGTAGTAAAGGTGGGTGTATTAACACTACCAACAAAAAATGTATTTCCTAACGTTTTGTTAATGCTTGGAAAAATAGCAGCGGAGGAGTTTGATGTAAGAAGGACCTGAAGCTTAGAATAGCTGATATTGAGTTTTATAAATATCCCTGCAAACTGTTGTTTTAAAATCTCAAAAATTTACTAAGTTTTAAGCTTTTGTAAAATCTCTATATCAGGCCTCTCTTTTTTTTTTTTTTTTTTTTTTTGCATAAAACAAAGCATTCATTTTTTTTATATTAATACAAATTGGATAGTATTAGTATATTTATAGTTGTTATAATGATGGTGAAGTGTTTTTTATTTAGTTCATTTGTTTTAATTTTGAAGATGAGCTGTATTTTTGTTTTGGTACAGAAAGGTAAAAAGTGCTCAGTAAATGAAACACAGGATAACAAGTAAGTCATGTGTCAATACGAAAGATGAAGTTGTAGCCAAGAAAACGTTTCATGTAATAAAAAATGTGAATGTAGAAAGGCAAATTACAGCAAACAAACTTTTGCTTTACTTCAAAAGAAGTACAAACTGTAAAGAAAATAACATTGGAAATGCTAACTTTTTGGTTTAAATACTACAAGGAAAAGAGAGCATGTTCAGTTTTACCTGCGCCAAGTGTTGCAGCACCATTGCTAATCAAAATGTTGCTATTGCAATTCTCTTCGTGTTGCTTATTTGAGACACAGCTCAAAGCCGTGTGCACTCTGGAAATGTCAAAGTTTCACTAAATAACATATTCATTAAACACATTATCATTCTTTTAATAAAAATGATGATTTTTAAATTTAAACAAAAATAACTAATGCATAAACATAATAAATATGAAGCCTATTTGGGTGCAAGCATGTGGTAAAAATGTCAGCCCTTAGTGTCAATTAGTTTGAGATAATAAGTATTTGTATACAATTTGCTTTCAAAAATAAGTGTAATGCAACCTCACAACACTTTGAAATTCTCACATGAATGAAATATGAGAGGGATGCAAATAGCTAAAGTAGTACCCTTCTCTAGCACTAATATTAATTAACAAGTGAGTGCTCTAAAAAAGTACTATACAGCAATTAGTGTACCTCTATACCAAAATGGGCAAATAAAAGAAGAAAATGGAAAAAATGATGAAAAATGTCATTTTGATTGCCCGTAATGTGGTTGACTGTGCTGTAAAACAATGGAGTGTTACACTGTTGCCATGCCTTTTCAGTTTTTAAAGAAGCAAGTTGCTTGAAGCAAAGCACATAGTGCTGAAGAAGTGAACAACTAATACAGTGTGTTAGCACTTATTAAACATTTGCAGAAATTTATGTTCTATCTGCTTTCTTTATTCGTGATTTAGAAACCATTTCTGCAAAAAGGGCTGCTACAATGGTTTCTGTACAGTGATGGAAATAATTATTGCATCAGCTTCTATATTTCAGTATTTTTGTTCTAATCATTGAATAACTGAGCTAACTTGGCTTGGTTTCTCTCTATTTCTATTAGCACTATTAAATACAGTTGTGCACAATACTTTTTATTAATTTTATTTCATTGTCATAAACGATTTCCTCAAAACAAATATTTATTTGTAATTTAGCACTTTTAAAAAAAAATGGATGTAAGCACATATGGCTGTTAGTCTTCTCTTTTTTTTTTTTTTTTTCTGAAATATTGATACAAATGGTGGAAATTATTGCTGTGATTTAAAACTCATAATGCTTAGTATTTGTAAATATATAATTGCTCCATATGTCATTTAATACCTAGTACCTCCACCACGAGCTTTTATCAGCGCTTTGCATCATGAAGGCATGGAAAGATTTTCAATTCTTAATGTATTCCTGATTGAGTTCACAAAACCACACATGCACAAGAGTATCCAACAATTGCTGTTTATTTAGCAATAGCATTCCCCATAGCCTTCCAGCAATTCTCTGTGGGGTTCAGATTGGGACTATTTCCAGCCCACTCTAACATTTTGCCTAAGGAAGTTTTTTACCTGAAATGTAAATTATTACACTGGAACATGTTCTGCTTCATGCTTCGTACAAATATTGATCACAGGGCTTACCTTCAAAGCTTGTGGCAAGGAGCAGAATCATCCTGAAAAATGCAATTGGAAACGTCTCCAAAGTGGTCGCTTATTGTGGGCATAAGCCTTCTTTCAAGGATGCCCATGAAGACATTTGCATTGACAGTGGCGTTTATAAAGTGAAGACGGCCCACTCCATGGCTGGAAATGCATTCCCAGACCATCTGCCCTTGTGGTGGATGCCCATGTAGATATTTGCATTGACAGTGGCGTTTATAAACTGAAGACGGCCCACTCCATGGCTGGAAATGCATCCCCAGACCATCTGCCCTTGTGATGGATGCCCATGTAGACATTTGCATTGACAGTGGCGTTTATAAAGTGAAGACGGCCCACTCCACGGCTGGAAATGCATTCCCAGACCATCGGCCCTTGTGGTGGATGCCCATGTAGATGTTTGCATTGACAGTGGCGTTTATAAACTGAAGACGGCCCACTCCATGGCTGGAAATGCATCCCCAGACCATCTGCCCTTGTGGTGGATGCCCATGTAGACATTTGCATTGACAGTGGCGTTTATAAGGTGAAGACGGCCCACTCCATAGCTGGAAATGCATCCCCAGACCATCTGTCCTTGTGGTGGATGCCCATGTAGACATTTGCATTGACAGTGGCGTTTATAAAGTGAAGACGGCCCACTCCACGGCTGGAAATGCATTCCCAGACCATCTGCCCTTGTGGTGGATGCCCATGTAGACATTTGCACTGACAGTGGCGTTTATAAAGTGAAGACGGCCCACTCCATGGCTGGAAATGCATCCCCAGACCATCTGCCCTTGTGGTGGATGCCCATGTAGATATTTGCATTGACAGTGGCGTTTATAAGTGAAGACGGCCCACTCTATGGCTAGAAATGCATCCCCAGACCATCTGCCCTTGTGGTGGATGCCCATGTAGATATTTGCATTGACAGTGGCGTTTATAAAATGAAGACGGCCCACTCCATAGCTGGAAATGCAAGCCCAGACCATCTGCCCTTGTGGTGGATGCCCATGTAGATATTTGCATTGACAGTGGCATTTATAAAGTGAAGACGGCCCACTCCATGGCTGGAAATGCATTCCCAGACCATCGGCCCTTGTGGTGGATGCCCATGTAGACATTTGCATTGACAGTGGCGTTTATAAAGTGAAGACGGCCCACTCCACGGCTGGAAATGCATCCCCAGACCATCTGTCCTTGTGGTGGATGCCCATGTAGACATTTGCATTGACAGTGGCATTTATAAAGTGAAGACGGCCCACTCCACGGCTGGAAATGCATTCCCAGACCATCTGCCCTTGTGGTGGATGCCCATGTAGATATTTGCACTGACAGTGGCGTTTATAAAGTGAAGACGGCCCACTCCACGGCTGGAAATGCATTCCCAGACCATCTGCCCTTGTGGTGGATGCCCATGTAGACATTTGCACTGACAGTGGCGTTTATAAAGTGAAGACGGCCCACTCCACGGCTGGAAATGCATTCCCAGACCATCTGCCCTTGTGGTGGATGCCCATGTAGATGTTTGCATTGACAGTGGCGTTTATAAACTGAAGACGGCCCACTCCATGGCTGGAAATGCATTCCCAGACCATCTGCCCTTGTGGTGGATGCCCATGTAGACATTTGCACTGACAGTGGCATTTATAAAGTGAAGACGGCCCACTCCACGGCTGGAAATGCATTCCCAGACCATCTGCCCTTGTGGTGGATGCCCATGTAGATATTTGCATTGACAGTGGCATTTATAAAGTGAAGACGGCCCACTCCATGGCTGGAAATGCATTCCCAGACCATCTGCCCTTGTGGTGGATGCCCATGTAGATATTTGCATTGACAGTGGCATTTATAAAGTGAAGACGGCCCACTCCACGGCTGGAAATGCATCCCCAGACCATCGTCCCTTGTGGTGGATGCCCATGTAGACATTTGCATTGACAGTGGCGTTTATAAAGTGAAGACGGCCCACTCCATGGCTGGAAATGCATCCTCAGACCATCTGCCCTTGTGGTGGATGCCCATGTAGACATTTGCATTGACAGTGGCATTTATAAAGTGAAGACGGCCCACTCCATGGCTGGAAATGCATTCCCAGACCATCGTCCCTTGTGGTGGATGCCCATGTAGACATTTGCATTGACAGTGGCGTTTATAAGTGAAGACGGCCCACTCTATGGCTAGAAATGCATCCCCAGACCATCTGCCCTTGTGATGTATGCCCATGTAGACATTTGCATTGACAGTGGCATTTATAAAGTGAAGACGGCCCACTCCATGGCTGGAAATGCATTCCCAGACCATCTGCCCTTGTGGTGGATGCCCATGTAGATATTTGCATTGACAGTGGCGTTTATAAAGTGAAGACGGCCCACTCCATGGCTGGAAATGCATCCCCAGACCATCTGCCCTTGTGGTGGATGCCCATGTAGACATTTGCATTGACAGTGGCATTTATAAAGTGAACCATCGGAGCCGTGCAGATTAAATTTAGATTCATCTGAAAAGATTATTCTATCCCACATCTCCGGTGTACATGTAACATGTGCTTTTGCCCATTTTAGTCATTGTTGCAAGGTTTTAGTCAATAATGGCTTCTTTCTAGGACGACGAGCATTTTTCTATCTCATACAGTTTAGCAGTTTACAAAATTCATCCAGAATAAAGAAATCTTCAATTCAATTCAATTTATTGTCCATGGTGATTACAAAATCTATTAGCCATTGTCAATACATCTAAAATACAATGCATAAATAAATACAGAGAAAGAAACACTTATAAATGATGTACAAAGAAATAAATAAATCAGTTACCCATAAACTCTTCAACTGAATAGTATGCCTTACTTACTAAATATTTACATAGTTCTTTTTTAAACTTTTTTACATCCATTATTAACTTTAGTTCCTTTGGCAGTTTATTATACCATATAATTCCTTTATATTTCGTACATTTTTCAAAAATTTTTAATCTATGGCTTACAATACTATATTCATCCTTATTCCTAGTGTTATAGGCATGATTATCAGAATTTATTTTGTTATAATGTATCTTAGTATATAATATGGCTTTAAAAATGAATAAACAAGGAAATGTCAGTAATTTCATCCTTATAAATTCTGATTTAACACTTTGTCTTAACTTTAATTTTAGCATAATGATAGTTGCCTTTTTTTGCAGAACTAAAACTCTATTTATACTTTCCTGTGTAGTATCTGCCCACAATAGTTGATGTAACTCATAAATAAACCATGATAGATGTTTAATAGTACATTAATATTACAAAAGGCAGCCATATATCTCAATAAATAAATAACACTACTCAACTCTTTACAGCATTCGTCAACATGGGCATGCCATGGTCTAATAGTATCCCAAGATATTTAATAGTTTCCACTTCCTCCAAGCTTATTCCATCAATATTAACATCAACCTTAAAGTCATTTATTTTGTTATATAAACATATGCTTGGTTTTGTTAATATTAATATTTAGATTGTTGTATTTTAATATTTGAGTAAGATGATTAATTACATTGTTCGCATTAATTTCCAACTCTTGCAAACATTTATGTGTACAGCATATTGCTATATCATCAGCATATAATATTAATTCATTATTTTGTAATGTCTTGCAGGAACTAATTATGTCATTAATATATATTTTAAACAAGGTCCAAGAACGGAACCTTGTGGTACTCCTTTTTTAACAGTAATTATGGATGATTTGCATTTACCATCCTTTCCTTTTATTTCCACATACTGTTTTCTATTATATATGTATGACTGTATCCATTCTAATGCTACTCCTCTTACACCATACATTTCTAATTTCCTAATCAGACTATATAAATTAACACAGTCGAAAGCTTTACTCATATCAACAAATATATTCTCTACAAACTGTTTATTATCTAAGGCTTTAAGGTTATTATGTACTAATTCAATAAGTGCAGTTTCTGTCGATTTTTCTTTTATATAACCATGTTGCTCAGCATTCAATATCCTATGTTTTTTTAAGAACTTCAGTAACCTACATTCATAGACTTTTTCAAAAATTTTGCTCAATGATGATACCAAACTAAGGGGTCTATAATTATTTATGTCTTCAACATTTCCACTTTTCAGTAAAGGTATAACTTTAACAGTTTTTAGCTTCTCTGGAAATTTGCCACTTTGCAATGAAGCATTTATTATTAAAGTTCGAAGGCTTTCACGGCCGGTGTTAGAATCACTTATAGAAAACAAAACCGGGCTTGTAGGCCATGGTCCACTGGAAGGGAGAAGCCCAGTGGACCACGGCCTACAAGCCCGGTTTTGTTTTCTATAAGCATTTATTATGTTTGTCAAGACAGGTATAATAAAGTTATTACATATTTTAAGCAAGTTATTTGATATTTCATCATGTCCATACTTTTACTATTTTTTAAATTCCTAATTATGTGAAATATTTCAGAATCAGTGACAGGAGCTAGACAAAGAGATTCACAATTCATGGGAATAGTATCGGTATTAATTATAGAGTTATTGTCCTTAACAATATTTTTGAAATAATTATTAAATATATTAGCCATTAACCTCTGCTCGCTAACAATCACATTATCTACTCTTATATTACTAAGAACACTATTTTGTTTATCATCTAATGCATTGTTTCTCTCATTATTTATTACTTTCCATAAGTTACTTGCTTTATTTTTACTTTCTGATAACATACCATTAATATAGTTAGATTTTGTGGATTTAATTAACTGTTGATATTGAGATTTTTGCTGTTTATATGCATTTATTAGAGCATCAGTTTTAAATTTCTTTACTAGTTCATAAGCTACTAAGAGTTGTTTTTTACACTGCAACAATTCATTATTGAACCAAGGGTTACGCTTAATTGCTTTTTTCTCAAGTTTTTTCCTTCTTGTACTTAGTATTGCTACATTGAGGTTATAAGACATTATTTGCATAAATAACTCAAGTTTCAAGTCCACATCATTAGCTTCAGTTACACTATCCCAATTCTCTCTTTTAACCATTTCTTTAAATTGCTCTATGTTTGACTCAGTAAAATTCCTTACTGAAATATAACTTATTGTTTCTTTATTATTAAATATCTGTTTGCTGTTAGGTATCATCTTCTCCATTTCTAATGAAATTAATTGTGCAGCATGGTCAGATATTAAGGTATGTATAACTTCTGGAAATTAGTAGCTATATTATCAATAGTTGTCTCAGTGACTTTTGTTATTCTAGTAGGTTCAGTTACAGTTAAAGTAATATTAAAATATAACAATAAATTACTTAGCTTCTTCGATGCAGCTGTGTCTTTACGTGTATCTATATTAAAATCACCCAGAATTATAACGTATTTATTACCTTTATTTATTTTATGAAGAATTTCCTCAAATTTAATGAAAAAATTGTCTATGTTTCCATTTGGAGACCTATATATGCAACAAATTTTTATCTTTAAGGATTTGTAATTCAATTCCATAACAGCTATTTCCATATCTTTTTCTACACTACAACCTGTGAGTTTATCCATTATAAACTCAAAATTTCTTCGTACAAATATTACTGTGCCTCCACCTTTATAATCTTTCCTACAAAAATATGCTGCTTGTCTACACCCCTGAAATGATAAATTCTTAATTTCTGTCTCTTTAAGCCCATGCTCCGTGATACATAGCACATCACAATTATTTTCCTCAATTATAATATCAACTTCAAGGTCTTTGTTGGATATATACTGTACATTTTGATGTAAGACCCTTAGGGTGGGGATCTGCTTACAATTCTTAATTTCAAACTTACCGTCTTTAACTGGAATTTCATCCACCTCAGATTTACTCAGTTTCCCTTATACAATGAAAGAACTGTATTATTCAATAATTTGCCAAACTTAAAAGAACCCCTTCTGTTAAGATGCACTCCATCCCTACCAAAATCCTAATCATCTAACCAGAAATCACCATCAACCATTAGGCAATCTTTAACTGAACACATCCAGTTAAGTTCCTTGTTTATCTCTGTTACATACCTTGCACTAGTGTCCCGTCTACAGAGAACACCACTTATAATAATTTTTGTATTACTCGACTGTTTTCGAATTTCATTCACTAAGTCCAAAGTATTACCCATTATTTCTTGAGGAATTGTTCCATTCCGTATATCATTCGTTCCCGCGTGTATTACCACCACATCAGGCATGGATTGTTTTAAGTTCATTTTCTCCATTTTATTTTCAAGTTCCGTAATTTGTATTCCAGGAAAACAACACACACTATGTCCTTCATTTTTACACACTTCACCCGCAAATTTCAGCATAGAGTCACCCACAACAAACACTTTTTTCTTCTTTTTTTCTTGTGGACCGGCTTGTTTTTTAATATTCTTTTGTATAGCTTGATTATCTCTACCTTCAACTGCATCCAAGATGTTAAATCGATTGTGTGTTGCAATTTCCATATTGCTATCGTCTGGTCGAGGCTTGAACGCTTTCTTAGTTACTGTAGCAAATGATAAGCTTGATTTTTCATTTAGTTGTATTATTAATTCCTCCTTTTCTGTCTTTAATACATTTATTTCATTTTGCGCTTTCAACAGAACTTTGCTCAACATTGAAATAACTAATTGAAGAGATGCAATCGTTTCTCTAGTCGATGATGAGGCACATGGCTGCAGGTTACCCAATACATCACCATTCGACATATCTATTCGTTCAACTGCGATATCTTCTTTTACACACCTTCTACCTTTGTTATTAATGCCGACCATACTCTTCTCTTGCACATTTCTACCTTGATTTATACCATTCGTGTTTAAAATAGAACTAACCGATCGCGCTACCATTCCACCAGCCGCCATCTTGAAATTTCATTTCAGAGGCTATTCCCAGAAAATTCAAGATATACATTTTATTTGTTATGTAAATATCTTTAATATACAGTTGCCCTCCGTGATGTATTGGTTACCATGCTAACTTCATATACCCAGGGTCGCGGGTTCAAATCTGGCAGAGGACAATGGATTTTTTCGGGTGAGGAAAAGGCCTCTGAGCAAAATTAAGTGGTCTTTCATGCCCAATATAGAATGGGATGTTGAGAACCACAGTAATTAAAGAGCATCCATAAATAAAACTACATTTTACATTTTTCTTTAATATGCAGTATTTCATTAGAGCCATTTTTGAGAAAATTAAATTTTTTTAAACATGTTCTGTGTGTTTTTAAACTGTCTTTACAGAGACACACAAACATGAGAGTTTTCTAAAAATGCTTTTTTCACTAGAAATATATCTTTTGGACCCACTGAATTAAAAAAAATATTTTTAGAAAAATGTTTGTATCTGTGGGCATCATAGCTGAAAAATGAAAAGTCCTTTAAATTCCAAACTTTGTATTTAAGTTCACTTTCTCCCAAGGATGTGTCTCAAGAAAATCTTCTCACCCCCAACTACCCTTTACAAAAAAAGTTTGAAAAGTTGCTCTAACAAGTATGATTAAAATGCTATATATTAAAGATATTCTCATCACAAATAAAAAGTATATTTTGAATTTTCTGGGAATAGCTCTGAAGAGCTCTTTATTGTGAATGATTTTTTTTTTTTTAAATTTTGCATAACTAGTAAACCTTAAGAAATAGACAAAAACTGTAAAGCTCTTTACAAGATACATTTTCTTTGTGTAGTTCACTTTTTGAGATATGTTTGCTTATTGATTTCAGTTTTAAAATAGTTGTCAACAGCTGGACATCAAAGAATTGGATTTCAATCTCATAGCAACCACATTTTAAACATGTGGCTGTCGGTATTTCCTTGTTTACCTTCTACTTACAAGGAACTAAGTAATAAGAGAATTTCTGGTAATGTTTATCTTGATAAGTATGAATCAGCTTTTTAACAATAACTTGTTACAGTCATGTGACTTTGAAGAGACAAGAAAGAATGGATCACATCAAATTCTCTATTTGGTTCTGTAACTGCATTACTCTTAAAGCATTTGATTCAGTTACAAAAGTGGGTCCTGGCTTCAAATATCACCAAGTATTTATTATTGTAATAGCAAAGCTTTGTTTACAATTGAATATTTGCCTCATGACTGTCCAAGATGCACATAACAAACAATAGATTAGAAGCTGGCTAATGATTAATGTACATTGTGTCACCTGAATGATATGTTCACAGCCGAGAATGAGAGTGTGCTGATAGAGGAGTAGGCTGTGCCAGAGTGCTTCAACAAGGCGCATCTCTCTGTTGTTCTGCGACTGCTCAACCAAGCTAACTGTTATCAGTCATCTCATCAGCAAACCATCACGGCTGATACTGTTTAACTACTTTGTGGTGTCGTGATTATTACCATTTAGAATTAGCGTGGCAATGCTGCCACTCTCTTGTGTCCAAACTCAAGTTTCAGATCATAAGCATGATGTGGCCTCCCCATAGTTGGCTGTCATTCCTCGGATCTTTCTCTCCAACTTCTCTGTTTGGGCTCCATATAGTAAGAGAGCAAGTTTTCATTGTGAAAATGTATTCTTTGTTTGTGAGGATCAGTTTACGGCTCTACAATTTTCACCATGCAGATAGCATTGTGTCCTGTATTCTAGTTCTCCGTTGTTTATTTGACCATGCAGATAGCATTGTGTCCTGTATTCTAGTTCTCTGTTGTTTATTTGACCATGCAGATAGCATTGTGTCCAGTATTCTAGTTCTCTGTTGTTTATTTGACCATGCAGATAGCATTGTGTCCAGTATTCTAGCTCTCTGTTGTTTATTTGACCATGCAGATAGAATTGTGTCCAGTATTCTAGCTCTCTGTTGTTTATTTGACCATGCAGATAGCATTGTGTCCTGTATTCTAGCTCTCTGTTGTTTATTTGACCATGCAGATAGCATTGTGTCCTGCATTCTAGTTCTCTGTTGTTTATTTGACCATGCAGATAGCATTGTGTCCTGTATTCTAGCTCTCTGTTGTTTATTTGACCATGCAGATAGAATTGTGTCCAGTATTCTAGCTCTCTGTTGTTTATTAGACCATGCAGATAGCATTGTGTCCTGTATTCTAGCTCTCTGTTGTTTATTTGACCATGCAGATAGAATTGTGTCCAGTATTCTAGCTCTCTGTTGTTTATTTGACCATGCAGATAGCATTGTGTCCTGTATTCTAGTTCTCTGTTGTTTATTTGACCATGCAGATAGCATTGTGTCCTGTATTCTAGCTCTCTGTTGTTTATTTGACCATGCAGATAGCATTGTGTCCAGTATTCTAGCTCTCTGTTGTTTATTTGACCATGCAGATAGAATTGTGTCCAGTATTCTAGCTCTCTGTTGTTTATTTGACCATGCAGATAGCATTGTGTCCAGTATTCTAGTTCTCCGTTGTTTATTTGACCATGCAGATAGAATTGTGTCCAGTATTCTAGCTCTCTGTTGTTTATTTGCCCATGCAGATAGCATTGTGTCCTGCATTCTAGTTCTCTGTTGTTTATTTGACCATGCAGATAGCATTGTGTCCTGCATTCTAGTTCTCTGTTGTTTATTTGACCATGCAGATAGCATTGTGTCCTGCATTCTAGTTCTCTGTTGTTTATTTGACCATGCAGATAGCATTGTGTCCTGTATTCTAGTTCTCCGTTGTTTATTTGACCATGCAGATAGCATTGTGTCCTGTATTCTAGTTCTCCGTTGTTTATTTGACCATGCAGATAGCATTGTGTCCTGCATTCTAGTTCTCTGTTGTTTATTTGCCCATGCAGATAGCATTGTGTCCTGTATTCTAGTTCTCCGTTGTTTATTTGACCATGCAGATAGCATTGTGTCCTGTATTCTAGATCTCTGTTGTTTATTTGACCATGCAGATAGCATTGTGTCCTGCATTCTAGTTCTCTGTTGTTTATTTGACCATGCAGATAGCATTGTGTCCTGCATTCTAGTTCTCTGTTGTTTATTTGACCATGCAGATAGCATTGTGTCCTGCATTCTAGTTCTCTGTTGTTTATTTGACCATGCAGATAGCATTGTGTCCTGCATTCTAGGTCTCTGTTGTTTATTTTACCATGCAGATAGCATTGTGTCCTGCATTCTAGTTCTCTGTTGTTTATTTTACCACACAGATAGCTTTGTGTACTGTATTCTAGTTCTCTGTTGTTTATTTGGTGCTATTGGTCATTACTTTTTTAAGATTTTGTTGCAGTCCAAATTTCTTGCTCTGCTGGTGCAGAACTTACAAACAGGTTCCATCTAGCTGGATTCCCTAGTTCATTCTCATTTTCTGAAACATGTGATTACCATGATAGCCTCTAAAACTCAAGATTACAGCTTCAATGCAAAAATCCTGTGCATGTTTTCCTTCGGAAGAGAAGTTAAGCTGGTGGTCCTAAGAGTAATGTTTATTTGCATGTAAAAGAACTCCACACCTTGAAAGAAGAAGGTTACTAGGCAAAATTCTCCACCATTTTGCGTCCGCCAATCATGATTTCATGCTACAGTTAACCATAGTGCATACCGGTGAACGGACAACCTAGAATTCAAATCAGGTCATGGAAACATTGTAATGATACTGTATGCTTCAATTAGGAGATACAGTAAATACTGTCACTGCTGTGGTTCTGCTCAGAAGCCTCTTTATCAGGAGATACAGTAAATACTGTCACTGCTGTGGTTCTGCTCAGAGGCCTCTTTATCAGGAGATACAGTAAATACTGTCACTGCTGTGGTTCTGCACAGAGGTCTCTTTATCAGGAGATACAGTAAATACTGTCACTGCTGTGGTTCTGCTCAGAGGCCTCTTTATCAGGAGATACAGTAAATACTGTCACTGCTGTGGTTCTGCTCAGAGGCCTCTTTATCAGGAGATACAGTAAATACTGTCACTGCTGTGGTTCTGCACAGAGGCCTCTGTATCAGGAGATACAGTAAATATTGTCACTGCTGTGGTTCTGCACAGAGGCCACTTTATCAGGAGATACAGTAAATATTGTCACTGCTGTGGTTCTGCTCAGAGGCCTCTTTATCAGGAGAGACAGTAAATATTGTCACTGCTGTGGTTCTGCTCAGAGGCCTCTTTATCAGGAGAGACAGTAAATTCTGTCACTGCTGTGGTTCTGCACAGAGGCCTCTTTATCAGGAGATACAGTAAATACTGTCACTGCTGTGGTTCAGCACAGAGGCCTCTTTATCAGGAGATACAGTAAATACTGTCACTGCTGTGGTTCTGCTCAGAGGCCTCTTTATCAGGAGATACAGTAAATACTGTCACTGCTGTGGTTCTGCACAGAATCCTCTTTATCAGGAAATACAGTAAATGTCTCTGCTGTGGTTCTGCACAGAGGCCTCTTTATCAGGAGATACAGTAAATATTGTCACTGCTGTGATTCTGCACAGAGGCCTCTTTATCAGGAAATACAGTAAATGTCACTACTGTGGTTCTGCACAGAGGCCTCTTTATCATGAGATACAGTAAATATTGTCACTGCTGTGATTCTGCACAGAGGCCTCTTTATCAGGAGACACAGTAAATACTGTCACTGCTGTGGTTCTGCTCAGAGGCCTCTTTATCAGGACAGACAGTAAATACTGTCACTGCTGTGGTTCTGCTCAGAGGCCTCTTTATCAGGAGAGACAGTAAATATTGTCACTGCTGTGGCTCTGCTCAGAGGCCTCTTTATCAGGAGAGACAGTAAATACTGTCACTGCTGTGGTTCTGCTCATAGGCCTCTTTATCAGGAGATACAGTAAATACTATCACTGCTGTGGTTCTGCACAGAGGCCTCTTTATCAGGAAATACAGTAAATGTCTCTGCTGTGGTTCTGCACAGAGGCCTCTTTATCAGGAGATACAGTAAATACTGTCACTGCTGTGTTTCTGCACAGAGGCCTCTTTATCAGGAAATACAGTAAATGTCTCTGCTGTGGTTCTGCACAGAGGCCTCTTTATCAGGAGATACAGTAAATACTGTCACTGCTGTGGTTCTGCACAGAGGCCTCTTTATCAGGAGATACAGTAAATACTGTCACTGCTGTGGTTCTGCACAGAGGCCTCTTTATCAGGAGATACAGTAAATACTGTCACTGCTGTGGTTCTGCTCAGAGGCCTCTTTATCAGGAGATACAGTAAGTACTGTCACTGCTGTGGTTCTGCTCAGAGGCCTCTTTATCAGGAGGTACAGTAAATACTGTCACTGCTGTGGTTCTGCACAGAGGCCTCTTTATCAGGAGATACAGTAAATACTGTCACTGCTGTGGTTCTGCACAGAGGCCTCTTTATCAGGAGATACAGTAAATTCTGTCACTGCTGTGGTTCTGCACAGAGGCCTCTTTATCAGGAGATACAGTAAATGCTGTCAGTACTGTGGTTCTGCACAGAGGCCTCTTTATCAGGAGATACAGTAAATACTGTCACTGCTGTGGTTCTGCACACAGGCCTCTTTATCAGGAGATACAGTAAATACTGTCTCTGCTGTGGTTCTGCACAGAGGCCTCTTTATCAGGAGATACAGTAAATAATGTCTCTGCTGTGGTTCTGCTCAGAGGCCTCTTTATCAGGAAATACAGTAAATACTGACACTGCTGTGGTTCTGCACATAGGCCTCTTTATCAGGAGGTACAGGAAATACTGTCAGTACTGTGATTCTGTTCAGAGGCCTCTTTATCAGGAGATACAGTAAATACTGTCACTGCTGTGGTTCTGCTCAGAGGCCTCTTTATCAGGAGGTACAGTAAATACTGTCACTGCTGTGGTTCTGCACAGAGGCCTCTTAATCAGGAGGGACAGTAAATACTGTCAGTACTGTGGTTCTGTTCAGAGGCCTCTTTATCAGGAGATACAGTAAATACTGTCAGTACTGTGGTTCTGCTCAGAGGCCTCTTTATCAGGAGGTACAGTAAATACTGTCAGTACTGTGGTTCTGTTCAGAGGCCTCTTAATCAGGAGGTACAATAAATATTGTCACTGCTGTGATTCTGCTCAAAGGCCTCTTTATCAGGAGGTACGGTAAATACTGTCAGTACTGTGGTTCTGTTCAGAGGCCTCTTTATCAGGAGAGACAGTAAATACTGTCAGTACTGTGGTTCTGTTCAGAGGCCTCTTTATCAGGAGAGACAGTAAATACTGTGAGTACTGTGGTTCTGTTCAGAGGCCTCTTTATCAGGAGGTACAGTAAATACTGTCAGTACTGTGGTTCTGTTCAGAGGCCTCTTTATCAGGAGAGACAGTAAATACTGTCTTTACTGTCTCTCCTGTGGTTCTGTTCAGAGGCCTCTTTATCAGGAGATAAGGTAAATACTGTCAGTGCTGTGGTTCTGCACAGAGGCCTCTTTATCAGGAGGTACAGTAAATACTGTCAGTACTGTGGTTCTGCACAGAGGCCTCTTTATCAGGAGATACAGTAAATACTGTCACTGCTGTGGTTCTGTTCAGAGGCCTCTTTATCAGGAGATACAGTAAATATTGTCTCTGCTGTGGTTCTGTTCAGAGGCCTCTTTATCAGGAGATACAGTAAATACTGTCTCTGCTGTGGTTCTGCACAGAGGCATCTTAATCAGGAGGTACAGTAAATACTGTCACTGCTGTGGTTCTGTTCAGAGGCCTCTTTATCAGGAGATACAGTAAATACTGTCTCTGCTGTGGTTCTGCACAGAGGCATCTTAATCAGGAGGTACAGTAAATATTGTCTCTGCTGTGGTTCTGCACAGAGGCCTCTTTATCAGGAGATACAATAAATACTGTCAGTACTGTGGTTCTGCACAGAGGCCTCTTTATCAGGAGATACAGTAAATGTCACTGCTGTGGTTCTGCACAGAGGCCTCTTTATCAGGAGATACAGTAAATATTGTCTCTGCTGTGGTTCTGCACAGATGCCTCTTTATCAGGAGATACAGTAAATACTGTCTCTGCTGTGGTTCTGCACAGAGGCCTCTTTATCAGGAGATACAGTAAATTTTGTATCTGCTGTGGTTCTGCACAGAGGCCTCTTTATCAGGAGAGACAGTAAATACTGTCACTGCTGTGGTTCTGCACAGAGGCCTCTTTATCAGGAGATACAGTAAATACTGTCTCTGCTGTGGTTCTGCACAGAGGCCTCTTAATCAGGAGATACAGTAAATGTCACTGCTGTGGTTCTGCACAGAGGCCTCTTTATCCGGAGATATGGTAATTACTGTCACTGCTGTGGTTCTGCACAGAGGCCTCTTTATCAGGAGATACAGTAAATACTGTCACTGCTGTGGTTCTGCACAGAGGCCTCTGTATCAGGAGATACAGTAAATACTGTCACTGCTGTGGTTCTGCACAGAGGCCTCTTTATCAGGAGATACAGTAAATACTGTCACTGCTGTGGTTCTGCACAGAGGCCTCTTTATCAGGAGATACAGTAAATATTGTCACTGCTGTGGTTCTGCGCAGAGGCCTCTTTATCAGGAGATACAGTAAATACTGTCTCTGCTGTGGTTCTGCTCAGAGGCCTCTTTATCAGGAAATACAGTAAATGTCACTGCTGTGGTTCTGCTCAGAGGCCTCTTTATCAGGAGATACAGTAAATACTGTCTCTGCTGTGGTTCTGCACAGAGGCCTCTTTATCAGGAGATACAGTAAATACTGTCTCTGCTGTGGTTCTGCACAGAGGCCTCTTTATCAGGAGATACAGTAAATACTGTCACTGCTGTGGTTCTGCACAGAGGCCACTTTATCAGGAGATACAGTAAATACTGTCTCTGCTGTGGTTCTGCACAGAGGTCTCTTTATCAGGAAATACAGTAAATGTCACTGCTGTGGTTCTGCACAGAGGCCTCTTTATCAGGAGATACAGTAAATACTGTCACTGCTGTGGTTCTGCACAGAGGCCTCTTTATCAGGAGATACAGTAAATACTGTCACTGCTGTGGTTCTGCACAGAGGCCTCTTTATCAGGAGATACAGTAAATACTGTCACTGCTGTGGTTCTGCACAGAGGCCTCTTTATCAGGAGATACAGTAAATATTGTCTCTGCTGTGGTTCTGCTCAGAGGCCTCTTTATCAGGAGATACAGTAAATACTGTCACTGCTGTGGTTCTGCACAGAGGCCACTTTATCAGGAGATACAGTAAATACTGTCTCTGCTGTGGTTCTGCACAGAGGCCTCTTTATCAGGAGATACAGTAAATACTGTCACTGCTGTGGTTCTGCACAGAGGCCTCTTTATCAGGAGGTACAGTAAATGAGTCACTGTTGTGATTCTGTTCAGAGGCCTCTTTATCAGGAGATACAGTAAATACTGTCTCTGCTGTGGTTCTACACAGAGGTCTCTTTATCAGGAGATACAGTAAAAACTGTCTCTGCTGTGATTCTGCTCAGAGGCCTCTTTATCAGGAGGTACAGTAAATACTGTCAGTACTGTGGTTCTGATCAGAGGCCTCTTTATCAGCAGGTACAGTAAATACTGTCAGTACTGTGGTTCTGTTCAGAGGCCTCTTTATCAGCAGGTACAGTAAATACTGTCAGTACTGTGGTTCTGTTCAGAGGCCTCTTTATCAGCAGGTACAGTAAATACTGTCAGTACTGTGGTTCTGCTCAGAGGCCTGTTTATCAGCAGGTACAGTAAATACTGTCACTGCTGTGGTTCTGCTCAGAGGCCTCTTTATCAGGAGGTACAGTAAATACTGTCAGTACTGTGGTTCGGTTCAGAGGCCTCTTAATCAGGAGGGACAGTAAATACTGTCAGTACTGTGGTTCTGCTCAGAGGCCTCTTTATCAGGAGGTACAGTAAATACTGTCAGTACTGTGGTTCTGTTCAGAGGCCTCAGGAGGTACAGTAAATATTGTCACTGCTGTGATTCTGATCAGAGGCCTCTTTATCAGGAGGTACAGTAAATACTGTCAGTACTGTGGTTCTGTTCAGAGGCCTCTTTATCAGGAGAGACAGTAAATACTGTGAGTACTGTGGTTCTGTTCAGAGGCCTCTTTATCAGGAGGTACAGTAAATACTGTCAGTACTGTGGTTCTGTTCAGAGGCCTCTTTATCAGGAGAGACAGTAAATACTGTGAGTACTGTGGTTCTGTTCAGAGGCCTCTTTATCAGGAGGTACAGTAAATACTGTCAGTACTGTGGTTCTGTTCAGAGGCCTCTTACTGTCTCTCCTGTGGTTCTGTTCAGAGGCCTCTTTATCAGGAGATAAGGTAAATACTGTCACTGCTGTGGTTCTGCACAGAGGCCTCTTTATCAGGAGGTACAGTAAATACTGTCACTGCTGTGATTCTGCTCAGAGGCCTCTTTATCAGGAGGTACAGTAAATATTGTCACTGCTGTGATTCTGCTCAGAGGCCTCTTTATCAGGAGGTACAGTAAATATTGTCACTGCTGTGATTCTGCTCAGAGGCCTCTTTATCAGGAGATACAGTAAATACTGTCAGTACTGTGGTTCTGTTCAGAGGCCTCTTTATCAGGAGAGACAGTAAATACTGTCAGTACTGTGGTTCTGCACAGAGGCCTCTTTATCTGGAGATACAGTAAATACTGTCACTGCTGTGGTTCTGCACAGAGGCCTCTTTATCAGGAGATACAGTAAATACTGTCTCTGCTGTGGTTCTGCACAGAGGCCTCTTTATTAGGAGATACAGTAAATACTGACACTGCTGTGGTTCTGCTCAGAGGCATCTTTATCAAGAGAGACAGTAAATACTGTCACTGCTGTGGTTCTGCTCAGAGGCCTCTTTATCAGGAAATACAGTAAATGTCTCTGCTGTGGTTCTGCACAGAGGCCTCTTTATCAGGAGATACAGTAAATACTGTCAGTACTGTGGTTCTGTTCAGAGGCCTCTTTATCAGGAAATACAGTAAATGTCTCTGCTGTGGTTCTGCACAGAGGCCTCTTTATCAGGAGATACAGTAAATACTGTCAGTACTGTGGTTCTGTTCAGAGGCCTCTTTATCAGGAAATACAGTAAATGTCTCTGCTGTGGTTCTGCACAGAGGCCTCTTTATCAGGAGATACAGTAAATACTGTCAGTACTGTGGTTCTGTTCAGAGGCCTCTTTATCAGGAGATACAGTAAATGTCACTGCTGTGGTTCTGCTCAGAGGCCTCTTTATCAGGAGATACAGTAAATACTGTCACTGCTGTGGTTCTGCTCAGAGGCCTCTTTATCAGGAGATACAGTAAATACTGTCACTGCTGTGGTTCTGCTCAGAGGCCTCTTTATCGGGAGGTACAGTAAATACTGTCACTGCTGTGGTTCTGCACAGAGGCCTCTTTATCAGGAGATACAGTAAATACTGTCACTGCTGTGGTTCTGCACAGAGGCCTCTTTATCAGGAGATACAGTAAATACTGTCTGCTGTGGTTCTGCACAGAGGCCTCTTTATTAGGAGATACAGTAAATACTGTCACTGCTGTGGTTCTGCACAGAGGCCTCTTTATCAGGAGATACAGTAAATACTGTCACTGCTGTGGTTCTGCACAGAGGCCTCTTTATCAGGAGATACAGTAAATGTCTCTGCTGTGTTTCTGTTCAGAGGCCTCTTTATCAGGAGATACAGTAAATACTGTCTCTGCTGTGGTTCTGCACAGAGGCCTCTTTATTAGGAGATACAGTAAATACTGTCACTGCTGTGGTTCTGCACAGAGGCCTCTTTATCAGGAGATACAGTAAATATTGTCACTGCTGTGGTTCTGCACAGAGGTCTCTTTATTAGGAGATACAGTAAATACTGTCACTGCTGTGGTTCTGCACAGAGGCCTCTTTATCAGGAGATACAGAAAATACTGTCTCTGCTGTGGTTCTGCACAGAATCCTCTTTATCAGGAGATACAGTAAATGTCACTGCTGTGGTTCTGCACAGAGGCCTCTTTATCAGGAGATACAGTAAATACTGTCACTGCTGTGGTTCTGCACAGAGGCCTCTTTATCAGGATATACAGTAAATACTGTCACTGCTGTGGTTCTGCACAGAGGCCTCTTTATCAGGAGATACAGTAAATGCTGTCAGTACTGTGGTTCTGCACAGAGGCCTCTTTATCAGGAGATACAGTAAATACTGTCACTGCTGTGGTTCTGCACAGAGGCCTCTTTATCAGGAGATACAGTAAATACTGTCTCTGCTGTGGTTCTGCACAAGGGCCTCTTTATCAGGAGATACAGTAAATACTGTCACTGCTGTGGTTCTGCACAGAGGTCTCTTTATCAGGAGATACAGTAAATACTGTCTCTGTTGTGGTTCTGCACAGAGGCCTCTTTATCAGGAGATACAGTAAATACTGTCTCTGCTGTGGTTCTGCACAGAGGTCTCTTTATCAGGAGATACAGTAAATACTGTCTCTGCTGTGGTTCTGCACAGAGGCCTCTTAATCAGGAGGTACAGTAAATACTGTCAGTACTGTGGTTCTGCACAGAGGCCTCTTAATCAGGAGGTACAGTAAATGAGTCACTGTTGTGATTCTGCTTAGAGGCCTCTTTATCAGGAGATACAGTAAATATTGTCACTGCTGTGGTTCTGCACAGAGGCCTCTTTATCAGGAGATACAGTAAATACTGTCACTGCTGTGTTTCTGCACAGAGGCCTCTTTATCAGGAAATACAGTAAATGTCTCTGCTGTGGTTCTGCACAGAGGCCTCTTTATCAGGAGATACAGTAAATACTGTCACTGCTGTGGTTCTGCACAGAGGCCTCTTTATCAGGAGATATAGTAAATACTGTCACTGCTGTGGTTCTTCTCAGAGGCCTCTTTATCAGGAGATACAGTAAATACTGTCACTGCTGTGGTTCTGCTCAGAGGCCTCTTTATCAGAAGGTACAGTAAATACTGTCACTGCTGTGGTTCTGCACAGAGGCCTCTTTATCAGGAGATACAGTAAATACTGTCACTGCTGTGGTTCTGCACAGAGGCCTCTTTATCAGGAGATACAGTAAATTCTGTCACTGCTGTGGTTCTGCACAGAGGCCTCTTTATCAGGAGATACAGTAAGTGCTGTCAGTACTGTGGTTCTGCACAGAGGCCTCTTTATCAGGAGATACAGTAAATACTGTCACTGCTGTGGTTCTGCACACAGGCCTCTTTATCAGGAGATACAGTAAATACTGTCTCTGCTGTGGTTCTGCACAGAGGCCTCTTTATCAGGAGATACAGTAAATAATGTCTCTGCTGTGGTTCTGCTCAGAGGCCTCTTTTTCAGGAAATACAGTAAATACTGACACTGCTGTGGTTCTGCACATAGGCCTCTTTATCAGGAGGTACAGGAAATACTGTCAGTACTGTGATTCTGTTCAGAGGCCTCTTTATCAGGAGATACAGTAAATACTGTCACTGCTGTGGTTCTGCTCAGAGGCCTCTTTAACAGGAGGTACAGTAAATACTGTCACTGCTGTGGTTCTGCACAGAGGCCTCTTAATCAGGAGGGACAGTAAATACTGTCAGTACTGTGGTTCTGTTCAGAGGCCTCTTTATCAGGAGATACAGTAAATACTGTCAGTACTGTGGTTCTGCTCAGAGGCCTCTTTATCAGGAGGTACAGTAAATACTGTCAGTACTGTGGTTCTGTTCAGAGGCCTCTTAATCAGGAGGTACAATAAATATTGTCACTGCTGTGATTCTGCTCAAAGGCCTCTTTATCAGGAGGTACGGTAAATACTGTCAGTACTGTGGTTCTGTTCAGAGGCCTCTTTATCAGGAGAGACAGTAAATACTGTCAGTACTGTGGTTCTGTTCAGAGGCCTCTTTATCAGGAGAGACAGTAAATACTGTGAGTACTGTGGTTCTGTTCAGAGGCCTCTTTATCAGGAGGTACAGTAAATACTGTCAGTACTGTGGTTCTGTTCAGAGGCCTCTTTATCAGGAGAGACAGTAAATACTGTCTTTACTGTCTCTCCTGTGGTTCTGTTCAGAGGCCTCTTTATCAGGAGATAAGGTAAATACTGTCAGTGCTGTGGTTCTGCACAGAGGCCTCTTTATCAGGAGGTACAGTAAATACTGTCAGTACTGTGGTTCTGCACAGAGGCCTCTTTATCAGGAGATACAGTAAATACTGTCACTGCTGTGGTTCTGTTCAGAGGCCTCTTTATCAGGAGATACAGTAAATATTGTCTCTGCTGTGGTTCTGTTCAGAGGCCTCTTTATCAGGAGATACAGTAAATACTGTCTCTGCTGTGGTTCTGCACAGAGGCATCTTAATCAGGAGGTACAGTAAATACTGTCACTGCTGTGGTTCTGTTCAGAGGCCTCTTTATCAGGAGATACAGTAAATACTGTCTCTGCTGTGGTTCTGCACAGAGGCATCTTAATCAGGAGGTACAGTAAATATTGTCTCTGCTGTGGTTCTGCACAGAGGCCTCTTTATCAGGAGATACAATAAATACTGTCAGTACTGTGGTTCTGCACAGAGGCCTCTTTATCAGGAGATACAGTAAATGTCACTGCTGTGGTTCTGCACAGAGGCCTCTTTATCAGGAGATACAGTAAATATTGTCTCTGCTGTGGTTCTGCACAGAGGCCTCTTTATCAGGAGATACAGTAAATACTGTCTCTGCTGTGGTTCTGCACAGAGGCCTCTTTATCAGGAGATACAGTAAATTTTGTATCTGCTGTGGTTCTGCACAGAGGCCTCTTTATCAGGAGAGACAGTAAATACTGTCACTGCTGTGGTTCTGCACAGAGGCCTCTTTATCAGGAGATACAGTAAATACTGTCTCTGCTGTGGTTCTTAACAGAGGCCTCTTAATCAGGAGATACAGTAAATGTCACTGCTGTGGTTCTGCACAGAGGCCTCTTTATCCGGAGATATGGTAATTACTGTCACTGCTGTGGTTCTGCACAGAGGCCTCTTTATCAGGAGATACAGTAAATACTGTCACTGCTGTGGTTCTTTTCAGAGGCCTCTTTATCAGGAGATACAGTAAATACTGTCACTGCTGTGGTTCTGCACAGAGGCCTCTGTATCAGGAGATACAGTAAATACTGTCACTGCTGTGGTTCTGCACAGAGGCCTCTTTATCAGGAGATACAGTAAATACTGTCACTGCTGTGGTTCTGCACAGAGGCCTCTTTATCAGGAGATACAGTAAATATTGTCACTGCTGTGGTTCTGCGCAGAGGCCTCTTTATCAGGAGATACAGTAAATACTGTCTCTGCTGTGGTTCTGCTCAGAGGCCTCTTTATCAGGAAATACAGTAAATGTCACTGCTGTGGTTCTGCTCAGAGGCCTCTTTATCAGGAGATACAGTAAATACTGTCTCTGCTGTGGTTCTGCACAGAGGCCTCTTTATCAGGAGATACAGTAAATACTGTCTCTGCTGTGGTTCTGCACAGAGGCCTCTTTATCAGGAGATACAGTAAATACTGTCACTGCTGTGGTTCTGCACAGAGGCCACTTTATCAGGAGATACAGTAAATACTGTCTCTGCTGTGGTTCTGCACAGAGGTCTCTTTATCAGGAAATACAGTAAATGTCACTGCTGTGGTTCTGCACAGAGGCCTCTTTATCAGGAGATACAGTAAATACTGTCACTGCTGTGGTTCTGCACAGAGGCCTCTTTATCAGGAGATACAGTAAATACTGTCACTGCTGTGGTTCTGCACAGAGGCCTCTTTATCAGGAGATACAGTAAATACTGTCAGTACTGTGGTTCTGCTCAGAGGCCTCTTTATCAGGAGGTACAGTAAATACTGTCAGTACTGTGGTTCTGTTCAGAGGCCTCTTAATCAGGAGGTACAATAAATATTGTCACTGCTGTGATTCTGCTCAAAGGCCTCTTTATCAGGAGGTACGGTAAATACTGTCAGTACTGTGGTTCTGTTCAGAGGCCTCTTTATCAGGAGAGACAGTAAATACTGTCAGTACTGTGGTTCTGTTCAGAGGCCTCTTTATCAGGAGATACAGTAAATACTGTCTCTGCTGTGGTTCTGCACAGAGGCATCTTAATCAGGAGGTACAGTAAATACTGTCACTGCTGTGGTTCTGTTCAGAGGCCTCTTTATCAGGAGATACAGTAAATACTGTCTCTGCTGTGGTTCTGCACAGAGGCATCTTAATCAGGAGGTACAGTAAATATTGTCTCTGCTGTGGTTCTGCACAGAGGCCTCTTTATCAGGAGATACAATAAATACTGTCAGTACTGTGGTTCTGCACAGAGGCCTCTTTATCAGGAGATACAGTAAATGTCACTGCTGTGGTTCTGCACAGAGGCCTCTTTATCAGGAGATACAGTAAATATTGTCTCTGCTGTGGTTCTGCACAGAGGCCTCTTTATCAGGAGATACAGTAAATACTGTCTCTGCTGTGGTTCTGCACAGAGGCCTCTTTATCAGGAGATACAGTAAATTTTGTATCTGCTGTGGTTCTGCACAGAGGCCTCTTTATCAGGAGAGACAGTAAATACTGTCACTGCTGTGGTTCTGCACAGAGGCCTCTTTATCAGGAGATACAGTAAATACTGTCTCTGCTGTGGTTCTGCACAGAGGCCTCTTAATCAGGAGATACAGTAAATGTCACTGCTGTGGTTCTGCACAGAGGCCTCTTTATCCGGAGATATGGTAATTACTGTCACTGCTGTGGTTCTGCACAGAGGCCTCTTTATCAGGAGATACAGTAAATACTGTCACTGCTGTGGTTCTTTTCAGAGGCCTCTTTATCAGGAGATACAGTAAATACTGTCACTGCTGTGGTTCTGCACAGAGGCCTCTGTATCAGGAGATACAGTAAATACTGTCACTGCTGTGGTTCTGCACAGAGGCCTCTTTATCAGGAGATACAGTAAATACTGTCACTGCTGTGGTTCTGCACAGAGGCCTCTTTATCAGGAGATACAGTAAATATTGTCACTGCTGTGGTTCTGCGCAGAGGCCTCTTTATCAGGAGATACAGTAAATACTGTCTCTGCTGTGGTTCTGCTCAGAGGCCTCTTTATCAGGAAATACAGTAAATGTCACTGCTGTGGTTCTGCTCAGAGGCCTCTTTATCAGGAGATACAGTAAATACTGTCTCTGCTGTGGTTCTGCACAGAGGCCTCTTTATCAGGAGATACAGTAAATACTGTCTCTGCTGTGGTTCTGCACAGAGGCCTCTTTATCAGGAGATACAGTGAATACTGTCACTGCTGTGGTTCTGCACAGAGGCCACTTTATCAGGAGATACAGTAAATACTGTCTCTGCTGTGGTTCTGCACAGAGGTCTCTTTATCAGGAAATACAGTAAATGTCACTGCTGTGGTTCTGCACAGAGGCCTCTTTATCAGGAGATACAGTAAATACTGTCACTGCTGTGGTTCTGCACAGAGGCCTCTTTATCAGGAGATACAGTAAATACTGTCACTGCTGTGGTTCTGCACAGAGGCCTCTTTATCAGGAGATACAGTAAATACTGTCACTGCTGTGGTTCTGCACAGAGGCCTCTTTATCAGGAGATACAGTAAATATTGTCTCTGCTGTGGTTCTGCTCAGAGGCCTCTTTATCAGGAGATACAGTAAATACTGTCACTGCTGTGGTTCTGCACAGAGGCCACTTTATCAGGAGATACAGTAAATACTGTCTCTGCTGTGGTTCTGCACAGAGGCCTCTTTATCAGGAGATACAGTAAATACTGTCACTGCTGTGCTTCTGCACAGAGGCCTCTTTATCAGGAGGTACAGTAAATGAGTCACTGTTGTGATTCTGTTCAGAGGCCTCTTTATCAGGAGATACAGTAAATACTGTCTGCTGTGGTTCTACACAGAGGTCTCTTTATCAGGAGATACAGTAAAAACTGTCTCTGCTGTGATTCTGCTCAGAGGCCTCTTTATCAGGAGGTACAGTAAATACTGTCAGTACTGTGGTTCTGATCAGAGGCCTCTTTATCAGCAGGTACAGTAAATACTGTCAGTACTGTGGTTCTGTTCAGAGGCCTCTTTATCAGCAGGTACAGTAAATACTGTCAGTACTGTGGTTCTGTTCAGAGGCCTCTTTATCAGCAGGTACAGTAAATACTGTCAGTACTGTGGTTCTGCTCAGAGGCCTGTTTATCAGCAGGTACAGTAAATACTGTCACTGCTGTGGTTCTGCTCAGAGGCCTCTTTATCAGGAGGTACAGTAAATACTGTCAGTACTGTGGTTCGGTTCAGAGGCCTCTTAATCAGGAGGGACAGTAAATACTGTCAGTACTGTGGTTCTGCTCAGAGGCCTCTTTATCAGGAGGTACAGTAAATACTGTCAGTACTGTGGTTCTGTTCAGAGGCCTCAGGAGGTACAGTAAATATTGTCACTGCTGTGATTCTGCTCAGAGGCCTCTTTATCAGGAGGTACAGTAAATACTGTCAGTACTGTGGTTCTGTTCAGAGGCCTCTTTATCAGGAGAGACAGTAAATACTGTGAGTACTGTGGTTCTGTTCAGAGGCCTCTTTATCAGGAGGTACAGTAAATACTGTCAGTACTGTGGTTCTGTTCAGAGGCCTCTTTATCAGGAGAGACAGTAAATACTGTGAGTACTGTGGTTCTGTTCAGAGGCCTCTTTATCAGGAGGTACAGTAAATACTGTCAGTACTGTGGTTCTGTTCAGAGGCCTCTTACTGTCTCTCCTGTGGTTCTGTTCAGAGGCCTCTTTATCAGGAGATAAGGTAAATACTGTCAGTGCTGTGGTTCTGCACAGAGGCCTCTTTATCAGGAGGTACAGTAAATACTGTCACTGCTGTGATTCTGCTCAGAGGCCTCTTTATCAGGAGGTACAGTAAATATTGTCACTGCTGTGATTCTGCTCAGAGGCCTCTTTATCAGGAGGTACAGTAAATATTGTCACTGCTGTGATTCTGCTCAGAGGCCTCTTTATCAGGAGATACAGTAAATACTGTCAGTACTGTGGTTCTGTTCAGAGGCCTCTTTATCAGGAGAGACAGTAAATACTGTCAGTACTGTGGTTCTGCACAGAGGCCTCTTTATCTGGAGATACAGTAAATACTGTCACTGCTGTGGTTCTGCACAGAGGCCTCTTTATCAGGAGATACAGTAAATACTGTCTCTGCTGTGGTTCTGCACAGAGGCCTCTTTATTAGGAGATACAGTAAATACTGACACTGCTGTGGTTCTGCTCAGAGGCATCTTTATCAGGAGAGACAGTAAATACTGTCACTGCTGTGGTTCTGCTCAGAGGCCTCTTTATCAGGAAATACAGTAAATGTCTCTGCTGTGGTTCTGCACAGAGGCCTCTTTATCAGGAGATACAGTAAATACTGTCAGTACTGTGGTTCTGTTCAGAGGCCTCTTTATCAGGAAATACAGTAAATGTCTCTGCTGTGGTTCTGCACAGAGGCCTCTTTATCAGGAGATACAGTAAATACTGTCAGTACTGTGGTTCTGTTCAGAGGCCTCTTTATCAGGAAATACAGTAAATGTCTCTGCTGTGGTTCTGCACAGAGGCCTCTTTATCAGGAGATACAGTAAATACTGTCAGTACTGTGGTTCTGTTCAGAGGCCTCTTTATCAGGAGATACAGTAAATGTCACTGCTGTGGTTCTGGTCAGAGGCCTCTTTATCAGGAGATACAGTAAATTCTGTCACTGCTGTGGTTCTGCTCAGAGGCCTCTTTATCAGGAGATACAGTAAATACTGTCACTGCTGTGGTTCTGCTCAGAGGCCTCTTTATCGGGAGGTACAGTAAATACTGTCACTGCTGTGGTTCTGCACAGAGGCCTCTTTATCAGGATATACAGTAAATACTGTCACTGCTGTGGTTCTGCACAGAGGCCTCTTTATCAGGAGATACAGTAAATACTGTCACTGCTGTGGTTCTGCACAGAGGCCTCTTTATCAGGAGATACAGTAAATACTGTCTCTGCTGTGGTTCTGCACAGAGGCCTCTTTATTAGGAGATACAGTAAATACTGTCACTGCTGTGGTTCTGCACAGAGGCCTCTTTATCAGGAGATACAGTAAATACTGTCACTGCTGTGGTTCTGCACAGAGGCCTCTTTATCAGGAGATACAGTAAATGTCTCTGCTGTGTTTCTGTTCAGAGGCCTCTTTATCAGGAGGTACAGTAAATACTGTCAGTACTGTGGTTCTGTTCAGAGGCCTCTTACTGTCTCTCCTGTGGTTCTGTTCAGAGGCCTCTTTATCAGGAGATAAGGTAAATACTGTCACTGCTGTGGTTCTGCACAGAGGCCTCTTTATCAGGAGGTACAGTAAATACTGTCACTGCTGTGATTCTGCTCAGAGGCCTCTTTATCAGGAGGTACAGTAAATATTGTCACTGCTGTGATTCTGCTCAGAGGCCTCTTTATCAGGAGGTACAGTAAATATTGTCACTGCTGTGATTCTGCTCAGAGGCCTCTTTATCAGGAGATACAGTAAATACTGTCAGTACTGTGGTTCTGTTCAGAGGCCTCTTTATCAGGAGAGACAGTAAATACTGTCAGTACTGTGGTTCTGCACAGAGGCCTCTTTATCTGGAGATACAGTAAATACTGTCACTGCTGTGGTTCTGCACAGAGGCCTCTTTATCAGGAGATACAGTAAATACTGTCTCTGCTGTGGTTCTGCACAGAGGCCTCTTTATTAGGAGATACAGTAAATACTGACACTGCTGTGGTTCTGCTCAGAGGCATCTTTATCAAGAGAGACAGTAAATACTGTCACTGCTGTGGTTCTGCTCAGAGGCCTCTTTATCAGGAAATACAGTAAATGTCTCTGCTGTGGTTCTGCACAGAGGCCTCTTTATCAGGAGATACAGTAAATACTGTCAGTACTGTGGTTCTGTTCAGAGGCCTCTTTATCAGGAAATACAGTAAATGTCTCTGCTGTGGTTCTGCACAGAGGCCTCTTTATCAGGAGATACAGTAAATACTGTCAGTACTGTGGTTCTGTTCAGAGGCCTCTTTATCAGGAAATACAGTAAATGTCTCTGCTGTGGTTCTGCACAGAGGCCTCTTTATCAGGAGATACAGTAAATACTGTCAGTACTGTGGTTCTGTTCAGAGGCCTCTTTATCAGGAGATACAGTAAATGTCACTGCTGTGGTTCTGCTCAGAGGCCTCTTTATCAGGAGATACAGTAAATACTGTCACTGCTGTGGTTCTGCTCAGAGGCCTCTTTATCAGGAGATACAGTAAATACTGTCACTGCTGTGGTTCTGCTCAGAGGCCTCTTTATCGGGAGGTACAGTAAATACTGTCGCTGCTGTGGTTCTGCACAGAGGCCTCTTTATCAGGAGATACAGTAAATACTGTCACTGCTGTGGTTCTGCACAGAGGCCTCTTTATCAGGAGATACAGTAAATACTGTCTCTGCTGTGGTTCTGCACAGAGGCCTCTTTATTAGGAGATACAGTAAATACTGTCACTGCTGTGGTTCTGCACAGAGGCCTCTTTATCAGGAGATACAGTAAATACTGTCACTGCTGTGGTTCTGCACAGAGGCCTCTTTATCAGGAGATACAGTAAATGTCTCTGCTGTGTTTCTGTTCAGAGGCCTCTTTATCAGGAGATACAGTAAATACTGTCTCTGCTGTGGTTCTGCACAGAGGCCTCTTTATTAGGAGATACAGTAAATACTGTCACTGCTGTGGTTCTGCACAGAGGCCTCTTTATCAGGAGATACAGTAAATATTGTCACTGCTGTGGTTCTGCACTGAGGTCTCTTTATTAGGAGATACAGTAAATACTGTCACTGCTGTGGTTCTGCACAGAGGCCTCTTTATCAGGAGATACAGAAAATACTGTCTCTGCTGTGGTTCTGCACAGAATCCTCTTTATCAGGAGATACAGTAAATGTCACTGCTGTGGTTCTGCACAGAGGCCTCTTTATCAGGAGATACAGTAAATACTGTCACTGCTGTGGTTCTGCACAGAGGCCTCTTTATCAGGAGATACAGTAAATACTGTCACTGCTGTGGTTCTGCACAGAGGCCTCTTTATCAGGAGATACAGTAAATGCTGTCAGTACTGTGGTTCTGCACAGAGGCCTCTTTATCAGGAGATACAGTAAATACTGTCACTGCTGTGGTTCTGCACAGAGGCCTCTTTATCAGGAGATACAGTAAATACTGTCTCTGCTGTGGTTCTGCACAAGGGCCTCTTTATCAGGAGATACAGTAAATACTGTCACTGCTGTGGTTCTGCACAGAGGTCTCTTTATCAGGAGATACAGTAAATACTGTCTCTGTTGTGGTTCTGCACAGAGGCCTCTTTATCAGGAGATACAGTAAATACTGTCTCTGCTGTGGTTCTGCACAGAGGTCTCTTTATCAGGAGATACAGTAAATACTGTCTCTGCTGTGGTTCTGCACAGAGGCCTCTTAATCAGGAGGTACAGTAAATACTGTCAGTACTGTGGTTCTGCACAGAGGCCTCTTAATCAGGAGGTACAGTAAATGAGTCACTGTTGTGATTCTGCTTAGAGGCCTCTTTATCAGGAGATACAGTAAATATTGTCACTGCTGTGGTTCTGCACAGAGGCCTCTTTATCAGGAGATACAGTAAATACTGTCACTGCTGTGTTTCTGCACAGAGGCCTCTTTATCAGGAAATACAGTAAATGTCTCTGCTGTGGTTCTGCACAGAGGCCTCTTTATCAGGAGATACAGTAAATACTGTCACTGCTGTGGTTCTGCACAGAGGCCTCTTTATCAGGAGATACAGTAAATACTGTCACTGCTGTGGTTCTTCTCAGAGGCCTCTTTATCAGGAGATACAGTAAATACTGTCACTGCTGTGGTTCTGCTCAGAGGCCTCTTTATCAGGAGGTACAGTAAATACTGTCACTGCTGTGGTTCTGCACAGAGGCCTCTTTATCAGGAGATACAGTAAATACTGTCACTGCTGTGGTTCTGCACAGAGGCCTCTTTATCAGGAGATACAGTAAATTCTGTCACTGCTGTGGTTCTGCACAGAGGCCTCTTTATCAGGAGATACAGTAAATGCTGTCAGTACTGTGGTTCTGCACAGAGGCCTCTTTATCAGGAGATACAGTATATACTGTCACTGCTGTGGTTCTGCACACAGGCCTCTTTATCAGGAGATACAGTAAATACTGTCTCTGCTGTGGTTCTGCACAGAGGCCTCTTTATCAGGAGATACAGTAAATAATGTCTCTGCTGTGGTTCTGCTCAGAGGCCTCTTTATCAGGAAATACAGTAAATACTGATACTGCTGTGGTTCTGCACATAGGCCTCTTTATCAGGAGGTACAGGAAATACTGTCAGTACTGTGATTCTGTTCAGAGGCCTCTTTATCAGGAGATACAGTAAATACTGTCACTGCTGTGGTTCTGCTCAGAGGCCTCTTTAACAGGAGGTACAGTAAATACTGTCACTGCTGTGGTTCTGCACAGAGGCCTCTTAATCAGGAGGGACAGTAAATACTGTCAGTACTGTGGTTCTGTTCAGAGGCCTCTTTATCAGGAGATACAGTAAATACTGTCAGTACTGTGGTTCTGCTCAGAGGCCTCTTTATCAGGAGGTACAGTAAATACTGTCAGTACTGTGGTTCTGTTCAGAGGCCTCTTTATCAGGAGAGACAGTAAATACTGTCAGTACTGTGGTTCTGTTCAGAGGCCTCTTTATCAGGAGATACAGTAAATACTGTCTCTGCTGTGGTTCTGCACAGAGGCATCTTAATCAGGAGGTACAGTAAATACTGTCACTGCTGTGGTTCTGTTCAGAGGCCTCTTTATCAGGAGATACAGTAAATACTGTCTCTGCTGTGGTTCTGCACAGAGGCATCTTAATCAGGAGGTACAGTAAATATTGTCTCTGCTGTGGTTCTGCACAGAGGCCTCTTTATCAGGAGATACAATAAATACTGTCAGTACTGTGGTTCTGCACAGAGGCCTCTTTATCAGGAGATACAGTAAATGTCACTGCTGTGGTTCTGCACAGAGGCCTCTTTATCAGGAGATACAGTAAATATTGTCTCTGCTGTGGTTCTGCACAGAGGCCTCTTTATCAGGAGATACAGTAAATACTGTCTCTGCTGTGGTTCTGCACAGAGGCCTCTTTATCAGGAGATACAGTAAATTTTGTATCTGCTGTGGTTCTGCACAGAGGCCTCTTTATCAGGAGAGACAGTAAATACTGTCACTGCTGTGGTTCTGCACAGAGGCCTCTTTATCAGGAGATACAGTAAATACTGTCTCTGCTGTGGTTCTGCACAGAGGCCTCTTAATCAGGAGATACAGTAAATGTCACTGCTGTGGTTCTGCACAGAGGCCTCTTTATCCGGAGATATGGTAATTACTGTCACTGCTGTGGTTCTGCACAGAGGCCTCTTTATCAGGAGATACAGTAAATACTGTCACTGCTGTGGTTCTTTTCAGAGGCCTCTTTATCAGGAGATACAGTAAATACTGTCACTGCTGTGGTTCTGCACAGAGGCCTCTGTATCAGGAGATACAGTAAATACTGTCACTGCTGTGGTTCTGCACAGAGGCCTCTTTATCAGGAGATACAGTAAATACTGTCACTGCTGTGGTTCTGCACAGAGGCCTCTTTATCAGGAGATACAGTAAATATTGTCACTGCTGTGGTTCTGCGCAGAGGCCTCTTTATCAGGAGATACAGTAAATACTGTCTCTGCTGTGGTTCTGCTCAGAGGCCTCTTTATCAGGAAATACAGTAAATGTCACTGCTGTGGTTCTGCTCAGAGGCCTCTTTATCAGGAGATACAGTAAATACTGTCTCTGCTGTGGTTCTGCACAGAGGCCTCTTTATCAGGAGATACAGTAAATACTGTCTCTGCTGTGGTTCTGCACAGAGGCCTCTTTATCAGGAGATACAGTAAATACTGTCACTGCTGTGGTTCTGCACAGAGGCCACTTTATCAGGAGATACAGTAAATACTGTCTCTGCTGTGGTTCTGCACAGAGGTCTCTTTATCAGGAAATACAGTAAATGTCACTGCTGTGGTTCTGCACAGAGGCCTCTTTATCAGGAGATACAGTAAATACTGTCACTGCTGTGGTTCTGCACAGAGGCCTCTTTATCAGGAGATACAGTAAATACTGTCACTGCTGTGGTTCTGCACAGAAGCCTCTTTATCAGGAGATACAGTAAATACTGTCACTGCTGTGGTTCTGCACAGAGGCCTCTTTATCAGGAGATACAGTAAATATTGTCTCTGCTGTGGTTCTGCTCAGAGGCCTCTTTATCAGGAGATACAGTAAATACTGTCACTGCTGTGGTTCTGCACAGAGGCCACTTTATCAGGAGATACAGTAAATACTGTCTCTGCTGTGGTTCTGCACAGAGGCCTCTTTATCAGGAGATACAGTAAATACTGTCACTGCTGTGGTTCTGCACAGAGGCCTCTTTATCAGGAGGTACAGTAAATGAGTCACTGTTGTGATTCTGTTCAGAGGCCTCTTTATCAGGAGATACAGTAAATACTGTCTGCTGTGGTTCTACACAGAGGTCTCTTTATCAGGAGATACAGTAAAAACTGTCTCTGCTGTGATTCTGCTCAGAGGCCTCTTTATCAGGAGGTACAGTAAATACTGTCAGTACTGTGGTTCTGATCAGAGGCCTCTTTATCAGCAGGTACAGTAAATACTGTCAGTACTGTGGTTCTGTTCAGAGGCCTCTTTATCAGCAGGTACAGTAAATACTGTCAGTACTGTGGTTCTGTTCAGAGGCCTCTTTATCAGCAGGTACAGTAAATACTGTCAGTACTGTGGTTCTGCTCAGAGGCCTGTTTATCAGCAGGTACAGTAAATACTGTCACTGCTGTGGTTCTGCTCAGAGGCCTCTTTATCAGGAGGTACAGTAAATACTGTCAGTACTGTGGTTCGGTTCAGAGGCCTCTTAATCAGGAGGGACAGTAAATACTGTCAGTACTGTGGTTCTGCTCAGAGGCCTCTTTATCAGGAGGTACAGTAAATACTGTCAGTACTGTGGTTCTGTTCAGAGGCCTCAGGAGGTACAGTAAATATTGTCACTGCTGTGATTCTGCTCAGAGGCCTCTTTATCAGGAGGTACAGTAAATACTGTCAGTACTGTGGTTCTGTTCAGAGGCCTCTTTATCAGGAGAGACAGTAAATACTGTGAGTACTGTGGTTCTGTTCAGAGGCCTCTTTATCAGGAGGTACAGTAAATACTGTCAGTACTGTGGTTCTGTTCAGAGGCCTCTTTATCAGGAGAGACAGTAAATACTGTGAGTACTGTGGTTCTGTTCAGAGGCCTCTTTATCAGGAGGTACAGTAAATACTGTCAGTACTGTGGTTCTGTTCAGAGGCCTCTTACTGTCTCTCCTGTGGTTCTGTTCAGAGGCCTCTTTATCAGGAGATAAGGTAAATACTGTCAGTGCTGTGGTTCTGCACAGAGGCCTCTTTATCAGGAGGTACAGTAAATACTGTCACTGCTGTGATTCTGCTCAGAGGCCTCTTTATCAGGAGGTACAGTAAATATTGTCACTGCTGTGATTCTGCTCAGAGGCCTCTTTATCAGGAGGTACAGTAAATATTGTCACTGCTGTGATTCTGCTCAGAGGCCTCTTTATCAGGAGATACAGTAAATACTGTCAGTACTGTGGTTCTGTTCAGAGGCCTCTTTATCAGGAGAGACAGTAAATACTGTCAGTACTGTGGTTCTGCACAGAGGCCTCTTTATCTGGAGATACAGTAAATACTGTCACTGCTGTGGTTCTGCACAGAGGCCTCTTTATCAGGAGATACAGTAAATACTGTCTCTGCTGTGGTTCTGCACAGAGGCCTCTTTATTAGGAGATACAGTAAATACTGACACTGCTGTGGTTCTGCTCAGAGGCATCTTTATCAGGAGAGACAGTAAATACTGTCACTGCTGTGGTTCTGCTCAGAGGCCTCTTTATCAGGAAATACAGTAAATGTCTCTGCTGTGGTTCTGCACAGAGGCCTCTTTATCAGGAGATACAGTAAATACTGTCAGTACTGTGGTTCTGTTCAGAGGCCTCTTTATCAGGAAATACAGTAAATGTCTCTGCTGTGGTTCTGCACAGAGGCCTCTTTATCAGGAGATACAGTAAATACTGTCAGTACTGTGGTTCTGTTCAGAGGCCTCTTTATCAGGAAATACAGTAAATGTCTCTGCTGTGGTTCTGCACAGAGGCCTCTTTATCAGGAGATACAGTAAATACTGTCAGTACTGTGGTTCTGTTCAGAGGCCTCTTTATCAGGAGATACAGTAAATGTCACTGCTGTGGTTCTGGTCAGAGGCCTCTTTATCAGGAGATACAGTAAATACTGTCACTGCTGTGGTTCTGCTCAGAGGCCTCTTTATCAGGAGATACAGTAAATACTGTCACTGCTGTGGTTCTGCTAAGAGGCCTCTTTATCGGGAGGTACAGTAAATACTGTCACTGCTGTGGTTCTGCACAGAGGCCTCTTTATCAGGATATACAGTAAATACTGTCACTGCTGTGGTTCTGCACAGAGGCCTCTTTATCAGGAGATACAGTAAATACTGTCACTGCTGTGGTTCTGCACAGAGGCCTCTTTATCAGGAGATACAGTAAATACTGTCTCTGCTGTGGTTCTGCACAGAGGCCTCTTTATTAGGAGATACAGTAAATACTGTCACTGCTGTGGTTCTGCACAGAGGCCTCTTTATCAGGAGATACAGTAAATACTGTCACTGCTGTGGTTCTGCACAGAGGCCTCTTTATCAGGAGATACAGTAAATGTCTCTGCTGTGTTTCTGTTCAGAGGCCTCTTTATCAGGAGGTACAGTAAATACTGTCAGTACTGTGGTTCTGTTCAGAGGCCTCTTACTGTCTCTCCTGTGGTTCTGTTCAGAGGCCTCTTTATCAGGAGATAAGGTAAATACTGTCACTGCTGTGGTTCTGCACAGAGGCCTCTTTATCAGGAGGTACAGTAAATACTGTCACTGCTGTGATTCTGCTCAGAGGCCTCTTTATCAGGAGGTACAGTAAATATTGTCACTGCTGTGATTCTGCTCAGAGGCCTCTTTATCAGGAGGTACAGTAAATATTGTCACTGCTGTGATTCTGCTCAGAGGCCTCTTTATCAGGAGATACAGTAAATACTGTCAGTACTGTGGTTCTGTTCAGAGGCCTCTTTATCAGGAGAGACAGTAAATACTGTCAGTACTGTGGTTCTGCACAGAGGCCTCTTTATCTGGAGATACAGTAAATACTGTCACTGCTGTGGTTCTGCACAGAGGCCTCTTTATCAGGAGATACAGTAAATACTGTCTCTGCTGTGGTTCTGCACAGAGGCCTCTTTATTAGGAGATACAGTAAATACTGACACTGCTGTGGTTCTGCTCAGAGGCATCTTTATCAAGAGAGACAGTAAATACTGTCACTGCTGTGGTTCTGCTCAGAGGCCTCTTTATCAGGAAATACAGTAAATGTCTCTGCTGTGGTTCTGCACAGAGGCCTCTTTATCAGGAGATACAGTAAATACTGTCAGTACTGTGGTTCTGTTCAGAGGCCTCTTTATCAGGAAATACAGTAAATGTCTCTGCTGTGGTTCTGCACAGAGGCCTCTTTATCAGGAGATACAGTAAATACTGTCAGTACTGTGGTTCTGTTCAGAGGCCTCTTTATCAGGAAATACAGTAAATGTCTCTGCTGTGGTTCTGCACAGAGGCCTCTTTATCAGGAGATACAGTAAATACTGTCAGTACTGTGGTTCTGTTCAGAGGCCTCTTTATCAGGAGATACAGTAAATGTCACTGCTGTGGTTCTGCTCAGAGGCCTCTTTATCAGGAGATACAGTAAATACTGTCACTGCTGTGGTTCTGCTCAGAGGCCTCTTTATCAGGAGATACAGTAAATACTGTCACTGCTGTGGTTCTGCTCAGAGGCCTCTTTATCGGGAGGTACAGTAAATACTGTCACTGCTGTGGTTCTGCACAGAGGCCTCTTTATCAGGAGATACAGTAAATACTGTCACTGCTGTGGTTCTGCACAGAGGCCTCTTTATCAGGAGATACAGTAAATACTGTCTCTGCTGTGGTTCTGCACAGAGGCCTCTTTATTAGGAGATACAGTAAATACTGTCACTGCTGTGGTTCTGCACAGAGGCCTCTTTATCAGGAGATACAGTAAATACTGTCACTGCTGTGGTTCTGCACAGAGGCCTCTTTATCAGGAGATACAGTAAATGTCTCTGCTGTGTTTCTGTTCAGAGGCCTCTTTATCAGGAGATACAGTAAATACTGTCTCTGCTGTGGTTCTGCACAGAGGCCTCTTTATTAGGAGATACAGTAAATACTGTCACTGCTGTGGTTCTGCACAGAGGCCTCTTTATCAGGAGATACAGTAAATATTGTCACTGCTGTGGTTCTGCACTGAGGTCTCTTTATTAGGAGATACAGTAAATACTGTCACTGCTGTGGTTCTGCACAGAGGCCTCTTTATCAGGAGATACAGAAAATACTGTCTCTGCTGTGGTTCTGCACAGAATCCTCTTTATCAGGAGATACAGTAAATGTCACTGCTGTGGTTCTGCACAGAGGCCTCTTTATCAGGAGATACAGTAAATACTGTCACTGCTGTGGTTCTGCACAGAGGCCTCTTTATCAGGAGATACAGTAAATACTGTCACTGCTGTGGTTCTGCACAGAGGCCTCTTTATCAGGAGATACAGTAAATGCTGTCAGTACTGTGGTTCTGCACAGAGGCCTCTTTATCAGGAGATACAGTAAATACTGTCACTGCTGTGGTTCTGCACAGAGGCCTCTTTATCAGGAGATACAGTAAATACTGTCTCTGCTGTGGTTCTGCACAAGGGCCTCTTTATCAGGAGATACAGTAAATACTGTCACTGCTGTGGTTCTGCACAGAGGTCTCTTTATCAGGAGATACAGTAAATACTGTCTCTGTTGTGGTTCTGCACAGAGGCCTCTTTATCAGGAGATACAGTAAATACTGTCTCTGCTGTGGTTCTGCACAGAGGTCTCTTTATCAGGAGATACAGTAAATACTGTCTCTGCTGTGGTTCTGCACAGAGGCCTCTTAATCAGGAGGTACAGTAAATACTGTCAGTACTGTGGTTCTGCACAGAGGCCTCTTAATCAGGAGGTACAGTAAATGAGTCACTGTTGTGATTCTGCTTAGAGGCCTCTTTATCAGGAGATACAGTAAATATTGTCACTGCTGTGGTTCTGCACAGAGGCCTCTTTATCAGGAGATACAGTAAATACTGTCACTGCTGTGTTTCTGCACAGAGGCCTCTTTATCAGGAAATACAGTAAATGTCTCTGCTGTGGTTCTGCACAGAGGCCTCTTTATCAGGAGATACAGTAAATACTGTCACTGCTGTGGTTCTGCACAGAGGCCTCTTTATCAGGAGATACAGTAAATACTGTCACTGCTGTGGTTCTTCTCAGAGGCCTCTTTATCAGGAGATACAGTAAATACTGTCACTGCTGTGGTTCTGCTCAGAGGCCTCTTTATCAGGAGGTACAGTAAATACTGTCACTGCTGTGGTTCTGCACAGAGGCCTCTTTATCAGGAGATACAGTAAATACTGTCACTGCTGTGGTTCTGCACAGAGGCCTCTTTATCAGGAGATACAGTAAATTCTGTCACTGCTGTGGTTCTGCACAGAGGCCTCTTTATCAGGAGATACAGTAAATGCTGTCAGTACTGTGGTTCTGCACAGAGGCCTCTTTATCAGGAGATACAGTAAATACTGTCACTGCTGTGGTTCTGCACACAGGCCTCTTTATCAGGAGATACAGTAAATACTGTCTCTGCTGTGGTTCTGCACAGAGGCCTCTTTATCAGGAGATACAGTAAATAATGTCTCTGCTGTGGTTCTGCTCAGAGGCCTCTTTATCAGGAAATACAGTAAATACTGACACTGCTGTGGTTCTGCACATAGGCCTCTTTATCAGGAGGTACAGGAAATACTGTCAGTACTGTGATTCTGTTCAGAGGCCTCTTTATCAGGAGATACAGTAAATACTGTCACTGCTGTGGTTCTGCTCAGAGGCCTCTTTAACAGGAGGTACAGTAAATACTGTCACTGCTGTGGTTCTGCACAGAGGCCTCTTAATCAGGAGGGACAGTAAATACTGTCAGTACTGTGGTTCTGTTCAGAGGCCTCTTTATCAGGAGATACAGTAAATACTGTCAGTACTGTGGTTCTGCTCAGAGGCCTCTTTATCAGGAGGTACAGTAAATACTGTCAGTACTGTGGTTCTGTTCAGAGGCCTCTTAATCAGGAGGTACAATAAATATTGTCACTGCTGTGATTCTGCTCAAAGGCCTCTTTATCAGGAGGTACGGTAAATACTGTCAGTACTGTGGTTCTGTTCAGAGGCCTCTTTATCAGGAGAGACAGTAAATACTGTCAGTACTGTGGTTCTGTTCAGAGGCCTCTTTATCAGGAGAGACAGTAAATACTGTCACTGCTGTGGTTCTGCACAGAGGCCTCTTTATCAGGAGATACAGTAAATACTGTCACTGCTGTGGTTCTGCACAGAGGCCTCTTTATCAGGAGATACAGTAAATATTGTCTCTGCTGTGGTTCTGCTCAGAGGCCTCTTTATCAGGAGATACAGTAAATACTGTCACTGCTGTGGTTCTGCACAGAGGCCTCTTTATCAGGAGGTACAGTAAATACTGTCACTGCTGTGGTTCTGTTCAGAGGCCTCTTTATCAGGAGATACAGTAAATATTGTCTCTGCTGTGGTTCTGTTCAGAGGCCTCTTTATCAGGAGATACAGTAAATACTGTCTCTGCTGTGGTTCTGCACAGAGGCATCTTAATCAGGAGGTACAGTAAATACTGTCACTGCTGTGGTTCTGTTCAGAGGCCTCTTTATCAGGAGATACAGTAAATACTGTCTCTGCTGTGGTTCTGCACAGAGGCATCTTAATCAGGAGGTACAGTAAATATTGTCTCTGCTGTGGTTCTGCACAGAGGCCTCTTTATCAGGAGATACAATAAATACTGTCAGTACTGTGGTTCTGCACAGAGGCCTCTTTATCAGGAGATACAGTAAATGTCACTGCTGTGGTTCTGCACAGAGGCCTCTTTATCAGGAGATACAGTAAATATTGTCTCTTCTGTGGTTCTGCACAGAGGCCTCTTTATCAGGAGATACAGTAAATACTGTCTCTGCTGTGGTTCTGCACAGAGGCCTCTTTATCAGGAGATACAGTAAATTTTGTATCTGCTGTGGTTCTGCACAGAGGCCTCTTTATCAGGAGAGACAGTAAATACTGTCACTGCTGTGGTTCTGCACAGAGGCCTCTTTATCAGGAGATACAGTAAATACTGTCTCTGCTGTGGTTCTGCACAGAGGCCTCTTAATCAGGAGATACAGTAAATGTCACTGCTGTGGTTCTGCACAGAGGCCTCTTTATCCGGAGATATGGTAATTACTGTCACTGCTGTGGTTCTGCACAGAGGCCTCTTTATCAGGAGATACAGTAAATACTGTCACTGCTGTGGTTCTTTTCAGAGGCCTCTTTATCAGGAGATACAGTAAATACTGTCACTGCTGTGGTTCTGCACAGAGGCCTCTGTATCAGGAGATACAGTAAATACTGTCACTGCTGTGGTTCTGCACAGAGGCCTCTTTATCAGGAGATACAGTAAATACTGTCACTGCTGTGGTTCTGCACAGAGGCCTCTTTATCAGGAGATACAGTAAATATTGTCACTGCTGTGGTTCTGCGCAGAGGCCTCTTTATCAGGAGATACAGTAAATACTGTCTCTGCTGTGGTTCTGCTCAGAGGCCTCTTTATCAGGAAATACAGTAAATGTCACTGCTGTGGTTCTGCTCAGAGGCCTCTTTATCAGGAGATACAGTAAATACTGTCTCTGCTGTGGTTCTGCACAGAGGCCTCTTTATCAGGAGATACAGTAAATACTGTCTCTGCTGTGGTTCTGCACAGAGGCCTCTTTATCAGGAGATACAGTAAATACTGTCACTGCTGTGGTTCTGCACAGAGGCCACTTTATCAGGAGATACAGTAAATACTGTCTCTGCTGTGGTTCTGCACAGAGGTCTCTTTATCAGGAAATACAGTAAATGTCACTGCTGTGGTTCTGCACAGAGGCCTCTTTATCAGGAGATACAGTAAATACTGTCACTGCTGTGGTTCTGCACAGAGGCCTCTTTATCAGTAGATACAGTAAATACTGTCACTGCTGTGGTTCTGCACAGAGGCCTCTTTATCAGGAGATACAGTAAATACTGTCACTGCTGTGGTTCTGCACAGAGGCCTCTTTATCAGGAGATACAGTAAATATTGTCTCTGCTGTGGTTCTGCTCAGAGGCCTCTTTATCAGGAGATACAGTAAATACTGTCACTGCTGTGGTTCTGCACAGAGGCCACTTTATCAGGAGATACAGTAAATACTGTCTCTGCTGTGGTTCTGCACAGAGGCCTCTTTATCAGGAGATACAGTAAATACTGTCACTGCTGTGGTTCTGCACAGAGGCCTCTTTATCAGGAGGTACAGTAAATGAGTCACTGTTGTGATTCTGTTCAGAGGCCTCTTTATCAGGAGATACAGTAAATACTGTCTCTGCTGTGGTTCTACACAGAGGTCTCTTTATCAGGAGATACAGTAAAAACTGTCTCTGCTGTGATTCTGCTCAGAGGCCTCTTTATCAGGAGGTACAGTAAATACTGTCAGTACTGTGGTTCTGATCAGAGGCCTCTTTATCAGCAGGTACAGTAAATACTGTCAGTACTGTGGTTCTGTTCAGAGGCCTCTTTATCAGCAGGTACAGTAAATACTGTCAGTACTGTGGTTCTGTTCAGAGGCCTCTTTATCAGCAGGTACAGTAAATACTGTCAGTACTGTGGTTCTGCTCAGAGGCCTGTTTATCAGCAGGTACAGTAAATACTGTCACTGCTGTGGTTCTGCTCAGAGGCCTCTTTATCAGGAGGTACAGTAAATACTGTCAGTACTGTGGTTCGGTTCAGAGGCCTCTTAATCAGGAGGGACAGTAAATACTGTCAGTACTGTGGTTCTGCTCAGAGGCCTCTTTATCAGGAGGTACAGTAAATACTGTCAGTACTGTGGTTCTGTTCAGAGGCCTCAGGAGGTACAGTAAATATTGTCACTGCTGTGATTCTGCTCAGAGGCCTCTTTATCAGGAGGTACAGTAAATACTGTCAGTACTGTGGTTCTGTTCAGAGGCCTCTTTATCAGGAGAGACAGTAAATACTGTGAGTACTGTGGTTCTGTTCAGAGGCCTCTTTATCAGGAGGTACAGTAAATACTGTCAGTACTGTGGTTCTGTTCAGAGGCCTCTTTATCAGGAGAGACAGTAAATACTGTGAGTACTGTGGTTCTGTTCAGAGGCCTCTTTATCAGGAGGTACAGTAAATACTGTCAGTACTGTGGTTCTGTTCAGAGGCCTCTTACTGTCTCTCCTGTGGTTCTGTTCAGAGGCCTCTTTATCAGGAGATAAGGTAAATACTGTCAGTGCTGTGGTTCTGCACAGAGGCCTCTTTATCAGGAGGTACAGTAAATACTGTCACTGCTGTGATTCTGCTCAGAGGCCTCTTTATCAGGAGGTACAGTAAATATTGTCACTGCTGTGATTCTGCTCAGAGGCCTCTTTATCAGGAGGTACAGTAAATATTGTCACTGCTGTGATTCTGCTCAGAGGCCTCTTTATCAGGAGATACAGTAAATACTGTCAGTACTGTGGTTCTGTTCAGAGGCCTCTTTATCAGGAGAGACAGTAAATACTGTCAGTACTGTGGTTCTGCACAGAGGCCTCTTTATCTGGAGATACAGTAAATACTGTCACTGCTGTGGTTCTGCACAGAGGCCTCTTTATCAGGAGTTACAGTAAATACTGTCTCTGCTGTGGTTCTGCACAGAGGCCTCTTTATTAGGAGATACAGTAAATACTGACACTGCTGTGGTTCTGCTCAGAGGCATCTTTATCAGGAGAGACAGTAAATACTGTCACTGCTGTGGTTCTGCTCAGAGGCCTCTTTATCAGGAAATACAGTAAATGTCTCTGCTGTGGTTCTGCACAGAGGCCTCTTTATCAGGAGATACAGTAAATACTGTCAGTACTGTGGTTCTGTTCAGAGGCCTCTTTATCAGGAAATACAGTAAATGTCTCTGCTGTGGTTCTGCACAGAGGCCTCTTTATCAGGAGATACAGTAAATACTGTCAGTACTGTGGTTCTGTTCAGAGGCCTCTTTATCAGGAAATACAGTAAATGTCTCTGCTGTGGTTCTGCACAGAGGCCTCTTTATCAGGAGATACAGTAAATACTGTCAGTACTGTGGTTCTGTTCAGAGGCCTCTTTATCAGGAGATACAGTAAATGTCACTGCTGTGGTTCTGGTCAGAGGCCTCTTTATCAGGAGATACAGTAAATACTGTCACTGCTGTGGTTCTGCTCAGAGGCCTCTTTATCAGGAGATACAGTAAATACTGTCACTGCTGTGGTTCTGCTCAGAGGCCTCTTTATCGGGAGGTACAGTAAATACTGTCACTGCTGTGGTTCTGCACAGAGGCCTCTTTATCAGGATATACAGTAAATACTGTCACTGCTGTGGTTCTGCACAGAGGCCTCTTTATCAGGAGATACAGTAAATACTGTCACTGCTGTGGTTCTGCACAGAGGCCTCTTTATCAGGAGATACAGTAAATACTGTCTCTGCTGTGGTTCTGCACAGAGGCCTCTTTATTAGGAGATACAGTAAATACTGTCACTGCTGTGGTTCTGCACAGAGGCCTCTTTATCAGGAGATACAGTAAATACTGTCACTGCTGTGGTTCTGCACAGAGGCCTCTTTATCAGGAGATACAGTAAATGTCTCTGCTGTGTTTCTGTTCAGAGGCCTCTTTATCAGGAGATACAGTAAATACTGTCTCTGCTGTGGTTCTGCACAGAGGCCTCTTTATTAGGAGATACAGTAAATACTGTCACTGCTGTGGTTCTGCACAGAGGCCTCTTTATCAGGAGATACAGTAAATATTGTCACTGCTGTGGTTCTGCACAGAGGTCTCTTTATTAGGAGATACAGTAAATACTGTCACTGCTGTGGTTCTGCACAGAGGCCTCTTTATCAGGAGATACAGAAAATACTGTCTCTGCTGTGGTTCTGCACAGAATCCTCTTTATCAGGAGATACAGTAAATGTCACTGCTGTGGTTCTGCACAGAGGCCTCTTTATCAGGAGATACAGTAAATACTGTCACTGCTGTGGTTCTTTTCAGAGGCCTCTTTATCAGGAGATACAGTAAATACTGTCACTGCTGTGGTTCTGCACAGAGGCCTCTTTATCAGGAGATAAAGTAAATACTGTCACTGCTGTGGTTCTGCACAGAGGCCTCTTTATCAGGAGATACAGGAAATGCTGTCAGTACTGTGGTTCTGCACAGAGGCCTCTTTATCAGGAGATACAGTAAATACTGTCACTGCTGTGGTTCTGCACAGAGGCCTCTTTATCAGGAGATACAGTAAATACTGTCTCTGCTGTGGTTCTGCACAAGGGCCTCTTTATCAGGAGATACAGTAAATACTGTCACTGCTGTGGTTCTGCACAGAGGTCTCTTTATCAGGAGATACAGTAAATACTGTCTCTGTTGTGGTTCTGCACAGAGGCCTCTTTATCAGGGAGATACAGTAAATACTGTCTCTGCTGTGGTTCTGCACAGAGGTCTCTTTATCAGGAGATACAGTAAATACTGTCTCTGCTGTGGTTCTGCACAGAGGCCTCTTAATCAGGAGGTACAGTAAATACTGTCAGTACTGTGGTTCTGCACAGAGGCCTCTTAATCAGGAGGTACAGTAAATGAGTCACTGTTGTGATTCTGCTTAGAGGCCTCTTTATCAGGAGATACAGTAAATATTGTCACTGCTGTGGTTCTGCACAGAGGCCTCTTTATCAGGAGATACAGTAAATACTGTCACTGCTGTGGTTCTGCACAGAGGCCTCTTTATCAGGAGATACAGTAAATACTGTCACTGCTGTGGTTCTGTTCAGAGGCCTCTTTATCAGGAGATACAGTAAATGCTGTCACTGCTGTGGTTCTGCACAGAGGCCTCTTTATCAGGAGATACAGTAAATGCTGTCAGTACTGTGGTTCTGTTCAGAGGCCTCTTAATCAGGAGATACAGTAAATGCTGTCAGTACTGTGGTTCTGCACAGATGCCTCTTTATCAGGAGATACAGTAAATGCTATCAGTACTGTGGTTCTGCACAGAGGCCTCTTTATCAGGAGATACAGTAAATACTGTCACTGCTGTGGTTCTGCACAGAGGCCTCTTTATCAGGAGATACAGTAAATATTGTCACTGCTGTGGTTCTGCACAGAGGCCTCTTTATCAGGAGATACAGTAAATACTGTCACTGCTGTGGTTCTGCACAGAGGCCTCTTTATCAGGAGATACAGTAAATATTGTCACTGCTGTGGTTCTGCACAGAGGTCTCTTAATCAGGAGGTACAGTAAATGAGTCACTGTTGTGATTCTGCTCAGAGGCCTCTTTATCAGGAGGTACAGTAAATGCTGTCAGTACTGTGGTTCTGTTCAGAGGCCTCTTAATCAGGAGATACAGTAAATACTGTCAGTACTGTGGTTCTGTTCAGAGGCCTCTTTATCAGCAGGTACAGTAAATAGGTCACTGCTGTGATTCTGCTCAGAGGCCTCTTAATCAGGAGGTACAGTAAATGCTGTCAGTACTGTGGTTCTGTTCAGAGGCCTCTTAATCAGGAGATACAGTAAATAGGTCACTGCTGTGATTCTGCCCTGAAATCTCTTTATCGGGCCGTATATCTACAAAATGGGACAACGGCTTTACTTCCCTTCGAAGGAAGCCAGCTATATTAGAATTTTTTCGCCCGACGGGTTTGAAGACGATAGCGTGTTACCTCTAGACAAGGACCAGATGTTCTGCTGACATGGCAGAGTGACGACTCGTCTCATTGAAGGCTGAATATGTTGACAAGGGTCGCAGGTAATTAGAGCCCCTCCTACAAGACTGCCGGTCACCTCGCAGATCGTCGCGCATGACTAAACAGTTACAGCGACGTGATGGGTTTCAATCTCATGAATTTCTGTGTATCTCCACAACAAATTATTGTTAAAAAGTCTATGCTTCTCTTTACTTCATGCCAATCGAGAAAAAAATAGCAGAAATAGTCTTATTACTTGCTTCTTTGTAAGTAGAAATGAAACAAGGGAGTACCATAGGTTAAAGTGACAGTCAAAAGCTGGTTGCTGTGTGATTGTAATTGTTTAACGTCCTTTAACCTGATTGGTCATGTGGGACGATGAATGAAATTGGTGAAATGATGCTCAAATGATCTCGGGGTTCATGGCTCTTAAAGTTACTCAACATTCGTCTTCTCAGGATAAGGGAAAACCCCGAAAAACACCCTATCCGGGTAGTTCACCCTAAGCGAGATTCGAGGTCACGACCTTTTGAATGTGAGGCAGACACGCTACCACCACACTACCCTTTGTTTGTTTGGACAATAGTTGGCAAAATTCCTGTATGAGAAAAGTATAAGCTTTCTAAAGCTGAAACCAAAAGCAACGAATATCCAAAAAAAATGATCAACTCCACGTAACAAAATGTATGTAACATAAATTGTGTGTTTTAACGTGCTCAATTTTTTGTGTAGTAAGTTTTTGTCCATCTCTTACGGTTTAGCAGTTATGAAACATTCCACAAAATTCATCTAGAATAAAGTAGTCTTCAGAGACTATTCCCAGAAAATCAAGATATACGTTTTGTCATGTACCTATATATCTTATCGTTAGAGCCATTTTTGAGAAAATCAAAATGTTAGAAAAAAGTTCCATGTAAAGGGTAGTTAGGGGGATTTTCTTGAAAATCTTCGTGTCGCATTCTAGGAAGATACCAAACTTAAATGTCAAGTTTGGTTTTAAACGGTCTTTTCGTTTTTCAGCTATTCTGCTCACAGACACAGATACGGACTTTTTCTAATTTTTTTTTTTTTGATTCAGAGGGTCTTGAAACATGTATTTGCGGTGAAATATCGGTATGGATTTTTGGGGTTTATACAATACCTTCTGTATACACTTTGTACGTGTAGAGAAAGTAATAAAGATGCCTCCTCTACATGGTTAGGAAACAAATGAATGCTACGCTCTTTAGTCAGCATGGCCCACCGTGGATAAATATCGCATTCAGATTATTTTCCTTGTTACGCGTTTTTGTGCACTTGTTTTGTTTGATTTTTTCACTATGTATTGCACGAGTATATTTTAAGAAAATACAACGATACAATGACTAGTAAAAACATAAGTATATTTGGAGAAAAGACGAAAGCAGTGTCCCTCACAAAGGTACCGAATGTAGAAATATGTGGCCATTACGTGAAACGGCCTTTGATGAAGTTTCGTTTGGACAGAATGAAAAAAGAGGAGGCGAACGACTGGCTGTGAGTAATTTACATAAATAGTTCTAATTATAGAAACCTTACGAGACGCCCAAGGATATTAATGAACATTGTCGAGAATGGCAGGCTGTCCATCATAACGGCGAGCATGCAGAAGCCAGCCACTTACCTGGGTAATTTATTTAGTTGAATCATAGCGCAGAAATCGCTGTTACAAACGCTCGTGTAGAATATCAAACTGGTGATCATTTGCCAAGTAATAATGCAACGGTATGCTCACTGCAAATAATATACACAATCGTACATTTCACCGCAAATGTATGTTTTCAGACCCTCTTGAGTCCCAAAAAAGCACTTTTAGAAAAAGGTCCGTGCGTGTCTGTGGACAGAATAGCTCAAAAACTAAAAGACCATTAAATACCAAACTTGTTATTTAAGTTCAGTATCTTCCAAGGATACGACACGAAGATGTTCAAGAAAATCCCCTCATCCCAAACTACCCTTTACATGGGACATTTTTTGAAAATTTTGATTTTCTCAAAAGTCGCTCTAACGGTTTTCATTAAAATATCATGTATTAAAGCTCTTTACATCACAAATAACATGAAATTTCTGGGAATAGTTTGTGAAGACGTGTTCATTCTGGATCAGATGTTAAAACACATATCTAAGGTAAAGTTAAACGATGGTTGCAGCACACACAGTAGTTACCGGCCAAGTTGTTATTCAGATTAAAAAGTCGTCAGATTGCCCAAATTTTGATATCGTTCCGCAATTGCTGTAAAATATCCCTCGGCTACGCTTTGCGGCTTAGGGCAGACCAGTAAATAACTACAAAGGCGCTCTAAAAGTACGCACATATTGAAGTAATGCCAACTAATTCATACAGATAGTAAAGTTACAATAATCAGACAGTCACGATGTTGGGTAATGGCTATCATGCTAACTTCTTATACCCAAGGTCGCGAGTTCAAACCTGGACGATGGATTGTTTCGGCTGTAAAAATCCTTAGTATGGCTTTCTTTGGAAAGAAAGTAAAGCCGTTGGTCCCGTGTTGTACATTTACGGCACGTAAAAGAACCTCAAGAGCAAAATTAAGCAGTTTTTCACGCCCAGTATAAATGAGACGCCGAGAAACACAGCAGTTAAAGAGCGTCCATAAATAAAACTGCATTTCATTTCAGACACATTATTTTCATTTCTAAACACTACTACGAATAATTACTTTCTCTACACGTACTATGTACACAGTGTATAGATATTTTATTGTATTGCACCAAAAAATTCGATACCGAGATTTCACCGAAAATACATGTTTTAGGCCCCCTGTATAAAAAAAAACTAATGTGTTGCGTTCACATGACTTTCTCTACATATCTGTAATAAATTATTGTTAAAAAGCCTATTCTTCAATTTGCTTCATGCTAATCAAGAAAAAAATTAGCAGAAATGCTCTTATTATTGCGTCCTTGTAATTAGGAGGGAAATAAGGGAGTATACAAGGCTAAAGTGATAGTCAAATCGTTTAAAAGCTGGTTGCTATGTGATTGACATTCCTTTGTTTGTATGCTAGGAGTTGACAAATTTGCGATTGAGAAAAGTGTAAGTATTTTAAAACTGAAACTAATGACAAGGAATATCTCAAAAACGGCCAACTCCGCGAAAAAAAATGTATATACCATAAATTACGTGTTTTAACGTGCTCTATTTTTTTTTTTTTTTTTTTTTTTTGTTGTACAGCAGTTTTTGTCCATCGCTTATGGTTTACCAGATATGCAAAATTCTGAAAAATCCATCCAGAATAAAGATATCTTCAGAAAATTCAAGGTATATAGTTTATTTGTCATGTAAATATATTTAACATACAATATTTACATCAAAATCGTTAGAGCCATCCTTGAAAAAAAACAACAAAGTTTTACATTGTTTACATTGCAAATAAAATGTATGTGTTGACTGTTGTGGGAATAGCTTCTGAAGACCTCTTTATTCTGAATGACCTGTGAAATGCATTTTGTTGACGATTTTAACGTAACGAAGGTAGGAATTCAGTGTTTTTTCTGAAAGAACCAGTTACCTCTTAGAATTACGAGCAAGAGGAGATTCATTTCGTGAGTAATGTTATTATTTAGTGGTACAGGAAAACTAAGCAATGAAGAAAGGCAAGCTAGGGCTGCTTGGAATCTACAAAAAGTGATAAATCAATGAGCAGAACCGATTCTAATATCTATAGACAAATATAATATATAGGATTCTAGACCTCTGGCGAGTTCAAATCCATTGCTCTGTGATCGTCTATTGTCTTATGGTGGAGCACATATCTCCTGTTTAATATATACTAGGCCCAATTATTTTTTTGCTGCAATAAGAATGTCACAATGCCATAATTTAGTGTATATCTATTAAAAGAGGTATGAAACAAATAGATATCAACGAGTATTAAAGTAAATAATTACCTACCAACACATCCATCAATCTTTTAAATGCAATAAAATAACTCACAAGTGGACCAAAAAGAATTCAGCGTGAATACAACAAAAGTTGAACTGGAATTATTAGGGTGCACCTTGGACTACTCATTGACCCTAAAAGTTTAAATAGAACAGTAACTAAAGCAGCTCTAATGGCAGAATGATAGAAATACCAAATCCGGATCACGTATGGAAGTAAGTGGTGAACTTTTACCATGTAGTTTTTACAGAGTTCTTTATAAGATGACGTCAGTCTCCAGGGAATCACATTCTTTTTTTCAGAAGAAATATCAAATTATCCAAGTTGTATGAATGGAGTTCAACAACAACAATATTATTATTATTATTATTATTATTATAATGACTATAATAATAAGAACAATAATAATAGTAATTAGTAATACTGCTGTTGCACTACAGACCTTAAAAGTCTGGCAATCAGCCTCACCCATTTACGCATGTCGGAGATGGGGAGATGATGTGGCCAGCATCAGCTGGAATATTGGCCAGGATTGTAGCCGCACATGTACCTGGAGTTGCGTTTAGGTGAATAAGTGTGTGCTTTAGCCCACCTGGGTGGTGTGGTGGTAGCGTGTCTGCTTCACATTCAACAGATCGTGAGTTTGAATCTCACTTAGGGTGAGTTACCCGAATAAGGTTTTCCCTTATCCTGAGAAGACCAATGTTGAGTAACTTTAAGCTCCATGGACTCTGAGAATATTTGAGCATCATTTCACCAATTTTATTCATCGTCCGATATGACCAACCAGGTTAAAGGACATCAAACTTAAAAAAGTGTGTGCTTTCATGCAGCAATCTCAAACATTGTGTCACATTCTATTGTTTACTGGAAAAATGTCTGAATTATTGCTATGCTTGTGAAAGAGGAATATTACAGCATTGTTTACTAAACTGAATTAAAACACTTTGCTCAGTCTCTCTCTTCCTTAAAAGTGAAGATTTTTACAGGCTTCTACAAATATGACAGGTGCCCTACATTTACAATGTATTGTATTGCACCCAAAAATTCAATACCAAGATTTCATGTTTTGAGGTCCCCCAAACATTTTTTTTAGAAAAAGGTCCATGTGTGTGTGTGTGTGTGTGGACAGCATTGTTCAAAAATGAAAAGACCTTTAAATACCAAACTTTGTATTTAAGATTGGTATCTTCTAAGGATGCGATATGAAGATTTTCAAGAAAATCCCCCCCACCCCAACCTACCCTTTACATGGAAAATTTTTTTTGGAAATTTTGATTTTCTGAAAAATGGCTCTACAATTTTGATTAAAATACCTTATGCTTAAGATATTTTTATGCAGAATTAACCATTTTTGAGATATTCTGGATTATTACTTCCAATTTTAAACTTTTCTCAAACAGGAAGACATGTTTTTTCGTTTCTCATTTGTTTACTCCTGGCAAGCAAAGAGATTTGAATTTCAACTGTTTGACATAGCGGCTGGCTTTTAAAGGACAAGGCTATCACTTTAACCTGTGCATTTTCTTATTTCCCTTCTGCTTACTAGTAATAAGACTAATACTGCTAATGTTTATCTTGAAGTAGATAGAATAAAAGGTGTGTTTATGAGCTAGAGAACATCATTTAAATGGAACACATTAGATTTTTCCCTTCAGCTTACAAGGGACCAAGAATAAGAACAATTACTGCTAACGTTTATCTTGATTAGCAGGATGTAGATAGAAGAATAAGCTTATTAACAATAACTTCTTACAGAGATGTAGAGAAAGTCATATAAATGTAACACATCAGATTTTACATCTATCAAAGTAGAAATGTAAATATGACAGCCTTTTTTTTTTTTTTTTTTTTTTCAACCTCCGACAAGCTATAAATAAAAGACAAGTTCATAGAAAACAATTATTTTATTACTAAAGTTTTGTGCTCTTGTGGTTACTTTTCAACATAATCACCGAAAATATTGAGACATTTATCATACCTGTGCACAAGCCTTGCAATACCCGCTTAAAAAAATGTTGCCACCAATGATTTCAAATGAGCATTGACCTTGTTTTGAAGATCTTTGTACTTTAAGACATTTGCAGAGAGCCATTCAAAAGAAATGAAGAGGAATGCTGACTTGAGGAATTGTGTTGATCCATAACAACGCTCGTCCACACACTGCTGGCACAACCCATCATCTCCTTGAACAATTTCAATGGGACATTTTCGATCATCTGCCGTACAGTCCTGACCTGGCACTCAGCAACTTTCTCCTTTTCCCTGAACTGAAGATGTGGCTAGGAGGGCAGCACTTTCAAACCAACCAAAATCTATCTAGGTTAAGTTCAGTATGTTCCAAGGATGTGACACGAATAATTTCAAGAAAATCCTCCCACCTCCAACTAATCTTTACATGGAACATTTTTAAAAAATGTTGATTTTCTCAAAAATGACTAACGATATTGATTAAAATATCATATATTGAAGATATTCAGATCACAAATAAAATGATATTTTGAATTGTCTGAGAATAGGCTCTGGAGAGCTCTTTATTCTGGTTAAGTTTTCAGAATTTTGCATAACAGTTAAATGTTAGAGATAGATAAATACGTACTACCCAAAAAATGTAGATGTTCTTAAAACACATAAATTTTATCCTATATGTTTTTCTTGTAAAGTTAACTATTTTTGAGATATTAATTGTTATTGGTTTCAGTTTTATACTAATTAACTTTTCTCAAACAGAATCATACAAAGCGAACCGAACCTCAATTGTTTCACATAATGACCTTCTTTTAAAAGACGTGATTACCACTTTAGTCTATTGTTTTTTTCTTATTTCACTTCTACTTAAAAGGAAGCAAGTAATAAGACAAATTGTGCTAATGTTTATCATGATGTAGATGAAAGAATAATAATGCCTATTAAGAAACATTTGTTTGTGGAACAAAGTTGTGTGAACGGAACACATGAGATTCTTCCATTTAAGCTTTCTGAAAATCAGGTCAGGCTGCCTTTGTCTTGACTCAACATAAGGGTTATTGATTATATCTATTATTTGTGAATGTCTTAAGGTGTTGGGATTGTACTAATTCAACCCCCCCCCCCATTTGATATCTGAACATTTCTTTACTGGGTCAGCGTAATTCAGCATAATGGATACTTTTTTGGTTTCAGGGGTGCTCAAATTATGCATTTCCAATAGCATTTTCCTATAGAATTCTTGGGTATAATGCAGTACCTCTTCTACCTACTCGGTATGTAGTAGAGAAAGTAAAATCTTATGTGTTGCATTCACATGACTTTCTCCATCTGTTCTGGAAATAAACTATTCTTATAAAAGATTATGCTAATCAAGTTAAATATTAGCAGAAATAATTGTCTTACTATTTATATATTCAGTAGCAAAAAAAACCAGGCACTTTGATTTAAAGTCTTAAGTGTGGCATAAATGAATAGAAAAGCTTTCCAACTGAAAATAACTTCAAGTTGTGAATGACACATTACTGGATTTAAAAAAAAAACTGGATTTATTAAGAATTTACAACAAAATAAACTCTTTTTGATCATTTACAGCAAACAAGTGTTCTGTATTTTGATAAACATTTCTTTGATAGCGGGTGTTGCCAGGCGACGTGGCATGCTCGTCATTGTTCTTCCAGAGCAGATTGAAGTTGTGGAACAGTTCTTGTTTGGTGAACCCTTCTCTTGAGAATGTCCCACATGCTGGCCATTCCATCACGTTGATGAAGTGTAACGGAAACTTCATGTGCCTTGGCATATGGCACAACTTTTTCATGGATACATTCCTCAATATACCTAGGTATTGTTGCATATACAATGGAACTCCAGCCCAGGCCATAATCGAGCCTCCTCTGAAGGACACTATTGGTTTGTGTGTCGCGCTCCCCCCACCTTCTCTATACAAGTAGTCGACCATCAGAGTAAAACGGGACTTGCTCCCAGTCCAATTGATGTGATGACATGTTCAACTCTTCACTGTGGGAGAAGTTTTGATTCCCTTCTTGACAACAATACATGTTCCTGAGCCTTCTCTATACAAGTAGTCGACCATCAGAGTAAAACGGGACATGCTCCCAGTCCAATTGATGTGATGACGTCTTCAACTCTGTGCTGTGGGAGAAGTTTTGATTCCCTTCTTGACAACAATACATGTTCCTGAGCCTTCTTCTCACTGCACTAGCAGACACCATTACATCTCAGACTTCTGCTAGGCGACTTGCAGGCAACTGGCTGAGGAGGACAAATGTGTCATCTCGGTTGCTTGTAGTCTTTCGATGACCACAGTCTCTTGTATTCTCCAGTCTTGTGGTATCTTCTGATGGCATCGCTAATAATGCTATGAGCAATACCCAAGCATCAGAAATGTAACAGACGTCCTCCGGTACCATAACTAATGTCGTGATGGTGTCACAGTAAACTTGAGAATCCTCAAGATTTGCTGCAATTGTTTATTCAGTTCAATATGAGTAATAGTAGATAAAAACAAAGGATTAAATAATGAGGGTTACAACAATAAAATGACAGGAATTGACGCTATCATAAGAATAAAGCAGATGAATGTTGTGTTATTTTCCAAATAAAGTAAATTGAAGTTTTATAACCTATGATTTATCAAAACATTACTATCAGTTTTAAAAGAATTAAAAAATATTGAAGTGTCCATAATTTATTGATAGGCTTGTTTAGAATAGGCTGTTCAAGGTCATGTCTGGTGGTGTACCACACCACCTGCCTTCCTTCCTTCCTTCCTTCCTTCCCTGCTTCCTCAGAAAGTGCTGCAAGTGCGCCATCTGAGAGGAGAATAAACCTATTCTAATCATGGATTAGTTCCTTGTAAATAAGAGAGTACACTAGGCTAAAGTGATACTCAAGTTTTTAAAAACTGTTTTGTGATTTTCATTGAAATTCAGTTTTCTTCCATGGTCAGGATTAAAATAAAGGAGATATGAATTAGATGAGCACTTCCCATTTGAGAAAAGTAATATTTTAAAATTGAAACCAAAATAAGGAGATATCTAGAAAATGGATAGTTTCACAAAATACATTGTATTTTAAGAAGATCAACTTTTTATGTGCAGTAATCCTTTACTTTCTCTAGCATGTATGTAAAATGCACATAGTAGATAGAGAAGGTATTGCATTCCATTCTACTGAATTTCTAGAAACATGTCCACATGTATCTGCTGTGGTGTGTGTTTCAAAATAAAATCTTTTAAATATCTAATTTGGTACTCAAGTTGAGTGTCTTCTAAGGATGTGACTTGAAGGTTTTCAAGAAAATCCCTTCTACCTCAAACTACCTTTTATATGGAAAAGTTTTCAAAAATATGGCTGTAATGATTTTGACTAAAATACTGTATATTGAAGATATTTACATTACAAATAACATGTATATCTTAAATTTCCTGGGATTAACCTCTGAAATCCTTTTCATTCCGAATAACTGGTAAACTATGAGATAGACAAAACCTTATTACCCAAAATATGTAGATCTTGTCAAAACACACAATTTATGAAGAGCTAGCTGTTCCTGAGATATTCCTTGTTATTGGTTTTAATTTAAAATACTTATACTCTTCTCAAACAGAAAGTTGTCCGTGTTTCATTTGTTTTTCTTTGGGCCATGCAAAAAACTGAATTTCAATGACAATCACAAGCTTTTAAAATCATTTGACTATTTCTTTAGCCTATTGTATTCCCTTTTACTTATAAGGAACTAAGTAAAAAGAGCATTCTACTAATGCTTTTCTTGATTAGCATTGTGTTGAAAGAAGAATAATCCTTTGTAAGAAGTTTGCATGTAGAACAGCTAGAGAAAGTCATGTGAATGGAACACATCAGATTTGTTGCATCTCTTATGGTTCATCAGTTATGTAAAAGTCATTGAGAATGAGCAGGACTATTAACAACTAATTCAGGATATACATTTTATTGCTCATGTAAATATCTTTAATATACAGCATTTTAAACAAAATCGTTAGAGCCATTGTTTCAAGTAAAGGGTATTTGGGGATGGAGGATTTTCATAAAAATCTTCATGTTGTATCCTTTGCAGATACTGAGCTTTAAATACCAAATTTGATGTATCACATGACTTTCTCTACATCTCTGTAACAAATTATTGTTAAAAAGCTTATTCTTCAAGCTAATCAAGATAAACATCAGCAGAAATACTTTCTTGTAGGTAGAAGGGAATACACCAGACTAAAGTGATAGTCAAATAATTTATAAGCTATTCCTATGTGGTTAAAAACTGTTTCTTTGCATTGGCAGGAATTGACAAATTCCCATATATAAAAACTTTTGAGTATTTCAAAACTGAAAAGAATGATAAGGAATATTTAAAAAATGGTCAACTCCATGAAAAAAATATATATGTGACATAAATTGTGTGTTTTAACAAGATGTACATTTTTTGGATAGTAAACTTTTGTCTGTCTCTTACAGTTTACTAGTTATGCAAAATTCAGAAAAATTCATCTAGGATGAAGAACTCTTCAAGAGCTCATTCCTAGAAAATTCAACATATACATTTTATTTGTCATGTAAATAATTTTAATACAGTATATTTTAATACAAATCGTTAGAGCCATTTTTGAGATAGTACAAATTTTTGAAAAATTTAGCATGTGGTGGGGGTGGGGGATTTTTCTCAAAATCTTTGTGTTGCATCTTTGGAAGTTTGGTATTTTATGGACTCTTTGTTTTTGAGTTATGACGTTCACAGATGCACGACGCACACATGCATGGACCTTTTTCTAAAAATGCTTTTTTTTTAATACAGGGAATTCTAAAATGTGCACTTGCAGTGAAATCTTGGTATTGAATTTTTGGGTTCAATACAATACTTTCTCTGCTTACAATTGAGCAGTGCAAATACATGATGGAGAATGTAAAAGTGACATCAAACCAATTAAAAGAGTTTGCAAAATGTGGGATTTGGCTGTAGAAGCAGAGCAACATTAACAGTTGGCAGCAATGATTGTGTTGCAGGTGTGAAGATGCAGCAAAGAGAAGAGAGGATGCTGCTGTGTACGAAGAGGAGGAGGAAGAACATAAGATATACCACACTGTGGATTACTTGCGCAGCATCCTACAGAAGCAAGCAGAGTCAGTTTCTGCCCCACTCATGCCCGTCTTTATCAAGGACAGCATCACCAAGGTATTTGAAATTCCCTTTCCTTGCTAACAATAGAAAGTCTATCTCTACTTCCAGAGTAATCCATCTCTAATGGATAAAAGGTGGTTTCCCGTAATTTCAAAAACTGGAATGTTTGAAGCATAGCTTGGGAGAGTTAGTTAAAAGATCTATGGAAGATTAGTTAGCATTGTGTAGGTTAGTTGACAGAACTTGTAAGGCATATACAACTCTAGTGCTAGACATGTGCTCAATATATATTTCCTTATTTGTATGCGCATATCAACAAAATAAACATAATTTCATTATGTAACTCTCATAAAATGTCAGGTGATAGTTTTCTAATTATCAACATATTACTAGTAATTATATAAAACTAAAATATGATTATTGTATTATGTATACTCTTAAGTGCATACCTGTCACAATTTACAATGCAAAAATGCACAAATTTACAATTATGTACTGAAGTGTAAAATACCATTGAGACGGACCTTGTGTCATTGCTAAATACTAAAAAATTCATCTGACATATTTGTGCAAGTCTAATTATATAGTAGTTTAATTTGCGTATAAAACTCACACACTAATATACACAAAATGTAAAATACTTTAAAAACATTAATTATTAATTTATTGTCGGACAGGTTTTTCACGTACAGAGTAAAATGACTTATTATACAGGCAGTCCTTGAGAGAAGCCTTGAGATTACTGGGAAGAGTATTAAATATGTTGATTGTTTCATAATATACACCTTTCTGAAAGCAACAAACATGAATATATCCCTTTTGTCTAATATTAATGTTATCAATTTCCATGTTTGTTATAAAACTACGTCAATTAACCACATAGAATTTTAAAATGTAAGGTGAGTATGCATGACTATTAGCATTACAGATTATTCGTATAGCTTTCTTCTGTATCCACATTTCCTAACCACCGAATTACCCCACCTGATGGTGGAGTTAAAGTAGGCAAAATATGAGTGAGCTATGTGACATAGCTAATACAGTCCAAATGTTTATCAACCTGATGGTGGAATTAAAGTAGGCAAAATATGAGTGAGCTATGTGACGTAGCTAATACAGCCCAAATGTTTATCAACCTGATGGCGGAGTTAAAGTAGGCAAAATATGAGTGAGCTATGTGACATAGCTAATACAATCCAAATGTTTATTAACCTGATGGTGTTAAAGTAGGCAAAATATGAGTGAGCTATGTGACATAGCTAATACAATCCAAATGTTTATTAACCTGATGGTGTTAAAGTAGGCAAAATATGAGTGAGCTATGTGACGTAGCTAATACAGTCCAAATGTTTATTAACCTGATGGTGTTAAAGTAGGCAAAATATGAGTGAGCTATGTGACGAGGCTAATACAGTCCAAATGTTTATTAACCTGATGGTGTTAAAGTAGGCAAAATATGAGTGAGCTATGTGACGAGGCTAATACGATCCAAATGTTTATCAACCTGATGGTGTTAAAGTAGGCAAAATATGAGTGAGCTATGTGACGAGGCTAATACAGTCCAAATGTTTATTAACCTGATGGTGGAGTTAAAGTAGGCAAAATATGAGTGAGCTATGTGACGAGGCTAATACAGTCCAAATGTTTATTAACCTGATGGTGTTAAAGTAGGCAAAATATGAGTGAGCTATGTGACGTAGCTAATACAGTCCAAATGTTTATTAACCTGATGGAGTTAAAGTAGGCAAAATATGAGTGAGCTATGTGATGTAGCTAATACGATCCAAATGTTTATCAACCTGATGGAGTTAAAGTAGGCAAAATATGAATGAGCTATGTGACGTAGCTAATACGATCCAAATGTTTATCAACCTGATGGTGGAGTTAAAGTAGGCAAAATATGAGTGAGCTATGTGACGAGGCTAATACAGTCCAAATGTTTATTAACCTGATGGTGGAGTTAAAGTAGGCAAAATATGAGTGAGCTATGTGACGAGGCTAATACAGTCCAAATGTTTATTAACCTGATGGTGTTAAAGTAGGCAAAATATGAGTGAGCTATGTGACGTAGCTAATACAGTCCAAATGTTTATTAACCTGATGGAGTTAAAGTAGGCAAAATATGAGTGAGCTATGTGATGTAGCTAATACGATCCAAATGTTTATCAACCTGATGGTGTTAAAGTAGGCAAAATATGAGTGAGCTATGTGACGAGGCTAATACAGTCCAAATGTTTATTAACCTGATGGTGGAGTTAAAGTAGGCAAAATATGAGTGAGCTATGTGACGAGGCTAATACAGTCCAAATGTTTATTAACCTGATGGTGTTAAAGTAGGCAAAATATGAGTGAGCTATGTGACGTAGCTAATACAGTCCAAATGTTTATTAACCTGATGGAGTTAAAGTAGGCAAAATATGAGTGATCTATGTGATGTAGCTAATACGATCCAAATGTTTATCAACCTGATGGAGTTAAAGTAGGCAAAATATGAATGAGCTATGTGACGTAGCTAATACGATCCAAATGTTTATCAACCTGATGGTGGAGTTAAAGTAGGCAAAATATGAGTGATCTATGTGATGTAGCTAATACAGTCCAAATGTTTATCAACCTGATGGTGGAGTTAAAGTAGGCAAAATATGAGTGAGCTATGTGACATAGCTAATACAGTCCAAATGTTTATCAACCTGATAGTGGTGTTAAAGTAGGCAAAATATGAGTGATCTATGTGATGTAGCTAATACAGTCCAAATGTTTATCAACCTGATGGTGGAGTTAAAGTAGGCAAAATATGAGTGAGCTATGTGACATAGCTAATACAGTCCAAATGTTTATCAACCTGATAGTGGTGTTAAAGTAGGCAAAATATGAGTGAGCTATGTGACATAGCTAATACAGTCCAAATGTTTATCAACCTGATGGTGTTAAAGTAGGCAAAATATGAGTGAGCTACGTGATGTAGCTAATACAGTTCAAATGTTTATCAACCTGATGGTGGAGTTAAAGTAGCCAAAATATGAGTGAGCTATGTGACATAGCTAATACAGTCCAAATGTTTATTAACCTGATGGTGTTAAAGTAGGCAAAATATGAGTGAGCTATGTGACGTAGCTAATACAGTCCAAATGTTTATTAACCTGATGGTGTTAAAGTAGGCAAAATATGAGTGAGCTATGTGACACAGCTAATACAGTCCAAATGTTTATCAACCTGATGGTGTTAAAGTAGGCAAAATATGAGTGATCTATGTGATGTAGCTAATACAGTCCAAATGTTTATCAACCTGATGGTGGAGTTAAAGTAGGCAAAATATGAGTGAGCTATGTGATGTAGCTAATACAGTCCAAATGTTTATTAACCTGATGGTGGAGTTAAAGTAGGCAAAATATGAGTGAGCTATGTGACGTACCTAATACAGTCCAAATGTTATCAACCTGATGGTGGAGTTAAAGTAGGCAAAATATGAGTGAGCTATGTGATGTAGCTAATACAGTCCAAATGTTTATCAACCTGATGGTGGTGTTAAAGTAGGCAAAATATGCGTGAGCTATGTGACGTAGCTAATACAGTCCAAATGTTTATTAACCTGATGGTGTTAAAGTAGGCAAAATATGAGTGAGCTATGTGATGTAGCTAATACAGTCCAAATGTTTATCAACCTGATGGTGTTAAAGTAGGCAAATTATGAGTGAGCTATGTGACGTAGCTAATACAGTCCAAATGTTTATCAACCTGATGGTGTTAAAGTAGACAAAATATGAGTGAGCTATGTGACGTAGCTAATACAGTCCAAATGTTTATCAACCTTAAGGAGTTAAAGTAGGCAAAATATGAGTGAGCTATGTGATGTAGCTAATACAGTCCAAATGCTTATCAACCTGAAGGCCATGAAGTTTGACTTCATTTAACTGTTCTAACAATGTATCATTAATTCCTTCCTAGTTTGTGTTGAGCGAGTAGTTAGAAATTTGATTGATTGTTGAAATAGAAAGACAGCTAAAGTGATGTGACAACGAGAGAGAAATTGTGCTACAGGATAGAAATAAAGCCAATTAATGGAGAAAATTTTGTTATAACTTTGAGAAGTCAGGTTTTGAGTGAGATTGCAATGAGATGTCAGATGTTGTTTCTCTAGCTCTGCTCACAAAAGCTAAATTACAAATGTAATAGTACTTAACTATATATTGATTGTTGTAAAGAAATAATTGCAGACAACAATGAACTTTTCCACTGTTTTTGGTTCTCTTTGAAGTAAGCCAAGAGCACATTTCCAGTGGAAAATTCTGAACATGTATTGTGTTACACCAGGCACTGAAGCAATTAATAGTATATGGCATACTAAGTTACACTTATCAGGTCCAGAATGCATATTGGAGGTACAAGATCTGATAACTAACTTACATTTCGTCGCTAGACAATTACTTTTTGAAATACTTGAAAAAATTGTAAAAAAAAAAAAAAACCAATAATAAATCAAAATTGCTTTTCAATATTTTATGGAACATTAAGAAAAAATGAGTTCTCGATGTGAACAAATGAAAGGCTACCTGAACAAAGTGTTCTTATACATTCTTTTGTAAATGAACTTTGCAATAGATTATTACTTGAAGTAGCACATGTTACATCATTTCATAATTGTAAGTAAGTATTGATGAGCTCTCAAACTTTTATAGTGCTTGTTGGCATGGCAATTAATACTTTAATTGTAAATTTATGTGTTCAGAATGTTAAACTTACATGTTGTTTTGTAGATTTTTGGGATTACTAGTAGTGTTATTCTTTCTGTGACTTGGTTCTTCCAAAGTCATTTAATGTTGATGAAGGTTACACTACATGAGAGAATAACATTTTACATGAAAGAGAGCAGAAGACTGCATATATAATGTATAGGTTCACTGTACAAGGATCTCAATAATTTGGCAGTATGACAAATAATGTGAGGACCATGAAGACATCATGAAAAGTAAAACACAAGTAAAATTATTAAATATGCAAAGCATGTAATTGGCGTTGAAACCAAGGTTGGAGTGGTATAAAATTATATAGCAATGATGTAAAGCTTTTAGTGCAATGAAGATGTGTGAAAGGGAGCCTAGCATCTAGTGATGATGTGTGAAAGTGAGCCTAGCATCTTGTGATGTGTGAAAGTGAGCCTAGCATCTTGTGATGTGTGAAAGTGAGCCTAGCATCCAGTGATGCTGTGTGAAAGTGAGCTTAGCATCTTGTGATGTGTGAAAGTGAGCCTAGCATCTAGTGATGATGTGTAAAAGTGAGCCTAGCATCTTGTGATGTGTAAAAGTGAGCTTAGCATCCAGTTAGTGATGCTGTGTGAAAATGAGCTTAGCATCTAGTTAGTGATGCTGTGTGAAAGTGAGCCTAGCATCTAGTGATTCGTTCTAAACTGAGCCTAGCATCTTATGATGATGTGTGAAAGCGAGCCTAGCATTTTGTGATGTGTGAAAGTGAGCCTAGCATCCAGTGATGATGTGTGAAAGTGAGCTTAGGATCTTGTGATGTGTGAAAGTGAACCAGGCATCTTGTGATGTTCTGTGAAAGTGAGCCTAGCATCTTGTGATGTTGTGTGAAAGTAAGCTTAGCATCTAGTTAATGATGATGTGTGAAAGTGAGCTTAGCATCTAGTTAGTGATGCTGTGTGAAAGTGAGCCTAGCATCTAGTGATGCTCTCTAAACTGAGACTAGTATCTTGTGATGTGTGAAAGTGAGCCTAGAATTTAGTGATGATGTGTTAAAGTGAGCCTAGCATATAGTGATGCTGTGTTAAAGTGAGCCTAGCATCTAGTGATGATGTGTGAAAGTGAGCCTAGCATCTAGTGATGATGTGTGAAAGTTAGCCTAGCATCCAGTGATGCTGTGTTAAAGTGAGACTAGCATCTAGTGATGCTGTGATAAAGTGAACCTAGCATCTAGTGATGCTGTGTTAAAGTGAGCCTAGCACCTAGTGATGATGTGTGAAAGTGAGCCTAGCATCTTGTGTTGATGTATGAAAGTGAGCCTGGCATCTAGTAATACTGAGTGACAGTGACCCTGGCTTCTAGTGATGCTTTGTGAAAGTGAGCCAAGCATCCTGTGATGTATGAAACTGAGCATAGCCTCCAGTAATGCTGTGTGAAAGTGGGTCTAGCATCTAGTGATGCTGTCTAAACTTTGGCCTAGCATCTAGTGATGCTGTCTAAACTGAGCCTAGCATCTAGTGATAATGTGTAAACTCAGCCTAGCATCTAGTGATGCTGTCTAAACTGAGCCTAGCATCTAGTGATGATGTGTGAAAGTGAGCCTAGCATCTAGTGATGCTGTCTAAACTGAGGCTAGCATCTAGTGATGATATGTGAAAGTGAGCCTAGCATCTAGTGATGTTGCTATAATAAAGTTATTGCTTCTGTGACCTGCCTCCTCAAGTGTGTTGTTGTTTGCCAAAACTCCCGAACAGCTTTAGCTGACAAGTACTACATCCTCTACAATGAGTACTTGAGTGATGAAGTGTGAAAGTGAGCCTAGCATCTAGTGATGATGTGTGAAAGTGAACCTAGCATCTAGTGATGATGTGTGAAAGTGAGCCTGGCATCTAGTGATGATGTGTGAAAGTGAGCATAGCATCTAGTAATGCTGTGTTAAAGTGAGCCTAGCATCTAGTGATGCTCTGTGAAAGTGAACCTAGCATCTAGTGATGCTGTGTGAAAGTAGGCCTAGCATCTAGTGATGCTGTGTGAAAGTGAGCCTAGCATCTAGTGATGCTGTTTGAAAGTGACCCTAGCATCTTGTGATGTTGCCATACTAAAGTTATTGCTTCTGTGACCTGCCTCCTCAAGTGTAATGTTGTTTGCCAAAATTCCGACAGCTTTAGCTGACAAGTACTACATCGTGTACAATGAGTACTTGAGTGATGATGTGTGAAATTGAGCCTAGCATATAGTGATGATGTGTAATAGTGAACCTAGAATCTAGTGATGATGTGTGAAAGTGAGCCTGGCTTCTAGTGATGATGTGTGAAAGTGAGCCTAGCATCTAGTGATGATGTGTGAAAGTGAGCCTAGCATCTAGTGATGTGTGAAAGTTAGCCTAGCATCCAGTGATGCTGTGTTAAAGTGAGTGTAGCATCTTGTGATGCTGTGATAAAGTGAACCTAGCATCTAGTGATGCTGTGTTAAAGTGAGCCTAGCACCTAGTGATGATATGTGAAAGTGAGCCTAGCATCTTGTGATGTGTGAAAGTGAGCCTGGCTTCTAGTGATGCTGTGTGAAAGTAAGCCTTGCATCTAGTGATGCTGTGTGAAAGTGAGCCTAGCATCTAGTGATGATGTGTGAAGTGTGAAAGTGAACCTAGCATCTAGTGATGTTGCTAAACTAAAGTTATTGCTTCTGTGACGTGCCTCCTCAAGTGTGTTGTTGTTTGTCAAAAATCCCGACATCTTTAGCTGGCAAGTACTACATCCTGTACAATGAGTACTTGAGAGATGATGTGTAATATGAGCCTGGCATCTAGTGATGATGTGTGAAAGTGAACCTAGCAACTGGTGATGATGTGTGAAAGCGAGCCTGGCACCTAGTGATGATGTGTGAAGGTGAGCCTAGCATGTAGTGATGCTCTGTGAAAGTGAGCCTAGCATCTAGTGATGCTGTGTGAAGGTGAGCCTGTAATATAGTTTAATGATGCTGTGTGAAAGTGGGCCTAGCATTTTGTGATGCTGTTTAAAAGCGATCCAGGCATCTAGTTAGTGATGTTGTGTGAAAAGGTGCCTTAAATCTAGTTAGAGATGCTGTGTGACAGTGAGCCTACCATTTTTTGATGCTGTGTGAAAGTGGGCCTGGCATCTAGTGATGATGCGTTAAAGTGAGCCTAGCATCTAGTGATGCTATGTGAAGGTGAGTCTAGCATCTAGTGATGCTGTGCGAAAGTGAGCCTAGCATCTTGTGATAATGTGTGAAAGTTAGCCTGAGATGTAGTGATGCTGTGTGAAAGTGAGCCTTGCATCTGGTAATGCTGTGAGAAAGTGAGCCTAGCATCTAGTGATGTGTGGAGTGAGCCTAGCATCTTGTGAAGATGTGTGAAATGAGCCTGGTATCTAGTGATGCTGTGTGAAAGTGTGCCTAGCATCTTGTGATGCTGTGTGAAAGTGAGCCTTGTATCTAGTGATGCTGTGTGAAAGTGAGCCTAGCATCTAGTGATGATGTGTGAAGTGAGCCTAGCATCTTGTGATGACGGGTGAAAGTGAGCCTGTCATCTAGTGATGGTGTGTGAAAGTGAGCCTAGCATCTAGTGATGTTGTGTTAAAGTGAGCCTAGCATCTAGTATAGCTGTGTGAAAGTGAGCCTAGCATCTTGTGATGGTGTGTGAAAGTGAGCATTTCATCTAGTGATGATGTGTGAAAGTGAGCCTAGCATGTAGTGATGCTGTGTGAAAGTAAGCCTAGCATCTAGTTATGCTGTGTGAAAGTTATTCTGGCATCCAGTAATGCTGTATGAAAGTGAGCCTAGCATCTTGTGATGATGTGTGAAAGTGAGCCTAGCTTCTAGTGATGATGTGTGAAGGTGAGCCTGGCATCTTGTGATGATGTGTGAAAGTGAGCCTAGCTTCTAGTGATGATGTGTGAAAGTGAGCCTGGCATCTTGTGATGATGTGTGAAAGTGAGCCTAGCTTCTAGTGATGATGTGTGAAAGTGAGCCTGGTATCTTGTGATGATGTGTGAAAGTGAGCCTAGCTTCTAGTGATGATGTGTGAAAGTGAGCCTTGCATCTTGTGATGATGTGTGAAATTGAGCCTGGCATCTAGTGATGATGTGTGAAAGTGATCCTAGCTTCTAGTGATGATGTGTGAAAGTGAGCCTGGCATTTAGTGATGCCGTATAAAAGTGAGCATAGCATTTTGTGATGACGTGTGCAAGTGAGATTGTCATCTAGTGATGCTGTGTGAAAGTGAGCCTAGCTTCTAGTGATGCTGTGTGAAAGTTTTTTTCTGGCATCTAATGATGCTGTGTTAAAGTGAGACTAGTATCTTGTGATGCTGTGTTATTGTGAGCCTAGCATCTAGTGATGCTGTGTGAAAGTGAGTCTGGCATCTAGTGATGCTGTGTGAAAGTGAGCCTATCATTTTATAATGATGTGAAAAAGTGAGCCTAGCATGTAGTGATGCTGTATAAAAGTGAGTCTGGCATCTAGTGATGCTGTGTGAAAGTGAGCCTAGCATCTTGTGATGTTTGAAAGTGAGCTTGGCATCTAGTGATGCTGTGTGAAAGTGAGTTTGGCATCTAGAGATGATGTGTAAAAGTGAGCCTAGCATCTAGAGATGGTGTGTGAAAGTGAGCCTAGCATCTTGTGATGACGTGTGAAAGTCAGCATAGCATCTTCTGATGACGTGTGAAAATGTTCTTGTCATCTAGTGATGCTGTGTGAAAGTGAGCCCCAGCATCCAGTGATGCTGTGTTAAAGTGAACCTAGCATCTAGTGATGCTTTGTGACAGTCGGCCTAGCATCTAGTGATGCTTAGTAAAAGTCAGCCTAGCATCTAGTGATGCTGTGTATAAGTGAACCGTGCATCTAGTGATGCTGTGTGAAAGTGAGCCTAGCATCTAGTGATGTTGTGTTAAAGTGAGCCTAGCATCTAGTATAGCTGTGTGAAAGTGAGCCTAGCATCTTGTGATGGTGTGTGAAAGTGGGCATGTCATCTAGTGATGATGTGTGAAAGTGAGCCTAGCATGTAGTGATGCTGTGTGAAAGTAAGCCTAGCATCTAGTTATGCTGTGTGAAAGTTATTCTGGCATCCAGTAATGCTGTATGAAAGTGAGCCTAGCATCTTGTGATGATGTGTGAAAGTGAGCCTAGCTTCTAGTGATGATGTGTGAAAGTGAGCCTGGCATCTTGTGATGATGTGTGAAAGTGAGACTAGCTTCTAGTGATGATGTGTGAAAGTGAGCCTGGCATCTTGTGATGATGTGTGAAAGTGAGCCTAGCTTCCAGTGATGATGTGTGAAAGTGAGCCTGGCATCTTGTGATGATGTGTGAAAGTGAGCCTAGCTTCTAGTGATGATGTGTGAAAGTGAGCCTGGCATCTTGTGATGATGTGTGAAAGTGAGCCTAGCTTCTAGTGATGATGTGTGAAAGTGAGCCTTGCATCTTGTGATGTTGTGTGAAATTGAGCCTGGCATCTAGTGATGATGTGTGAAAGTGAGCCTAGCTTCTAGTGATGATGTGTGAAAGTGAGCCTGGCATTTAGTGATGCCGTATAAAAGTGAGCATAGCATTTTGTGATGACGTGTGCAAGTGAGATTGTCATCTAGTGATGCTGTGTGAAAGTGATCCTAGCTTCTAGTGATGCTGTGTGAAAGTGATTCTGGCATCTAATGATGCTGTGTTAAAGTGAGCCTAGTATCTTGTGATGCTATGTTATTGTGAGCCTAGCATCTAGTGATGCTGTGTGAAAGTGAGTCTGGCATCTAGTGATGCTGTGTGAAAGTGAGCCTATCATTTTATAATGATGTGAAAAAGTGAGCCTAGCATGTAGTGATGCTGTATAAAAGTGAGTCTGGCATCTAGTGATGCTGTGTGAAAGTGAGCCTAGCATCTTGTGATGTTTGAAAGTGAGCTTGGCATCTAGTGATGCTGTGTGAAAGTGAGTTTGGCATCTAGAGATGATGTGTGAAAGTGAGCCTAGCATCTAGAGATGGTGTGTGAAAGTGAGCCTAGCATCTTGTGATGACGTGTGAAAGTGAGCATAGCATCTTCTGATGACGTGTGAAAATGTTCTTGTCATCTAGTGATGCTGTGTGAAAGTGAGCCCCAGCATCCAGCGATGCTGTGTTAAAGTGAACCTAGCATCTAGTGATGCTTTGTGACAGCCTAGCATCTATTGATGCTTAGTAAAAGTCAGCCTAGCATCTAGTGATGCTGTGTATAAGTGAGCCGTGCATCTAGTGATGCTGTGTGAAAGTGAGCCTGGCATCTTGTGATGCTGTGTTAAAGTGAGCCTGGCATCTAGTGATTCTGTGTTAAAATGAGCCTAGCTTCTAGTGATGCAGTGTTAAAGTGAGCCTGGCATTAGTGATGCTGTGTCAAAGTGAGCGTTGCATCTAGTGATACAGTGTTAAAGTGAGCCTGGCATCTAGTGATGCTGTGTCAAAGTCAGCCCAGCATCTAGTTATGCTTTATTAATGTGAGCCTAGCATCTAGGGATGCTGTGTTAAAGTGAGCCTAGCATTTAGTGATGCTGTGTTAAAGTGAGCCTAGCATTTAGTGATGCTGTGTTAAAGTGAGCCTAGCATCTAGTGATGCTGTGTGAAAGTTAGCCTGGCATCTAGTGATGCTGTGTTAAAGTGAGCCTAGCAACTGTTTGTGCTGTGTGAAAGTGAGTCTGGCATCTAGTGATGCTGTGGGAAAGTGAGCCTAGCAACTGTTTATGCTGTGTGAAAGTGATTCTGGCATCTAGTGATGCTGTGTGAAAGTGATTCTGGCATCTAGTGATGCTGTGTGAAAGTGAGCCTGCCATTTAGTGATGCTGTGTGAAAGTGAGTCTGGCTTCTAGTGATGTGTGAAAGTGAGCCTGGCATCTAGTGATGATGTGTGAAAGTGAGCCTGGCATCTAGTGATGCTGTGTGAAACTGAGCCTAGCATCTAGTGATGACATGTCCAAATGAGGCTGGCATTTAGTGATGATTTGTGAAAGTGAGCCTAGCATCTAGTGATGCAGTATAAAAGTGAGCCTAGCATCTAGTGATGCTGTGTGAAAGTGAGCCAGGCATCTAGTGATGCTCTGTGAAAGTGATGTTGGCATCTAGTGATGCTGTGTTACAGTGAGCATAGTATCTTGTGATGCTGCCTGAAGGTGAGCCTAGCATCTAGTGATGCTGTGTGAAAGTGAGCCTAGCATTTTGTAATGATGTAGAAAAGTGAGCCTAGCATGTAGTGATGCTGTATGAAAGTGAGTCTGGCATCTAGTGGTGCTGTGTTAAAGTGAGCCTGGCATCTGGTGATGCTGTGTTAAAGTGTCCTTGTATCTGGTGATGATGTGTGAAGGTGAGCCTAGCATCTAGTATTGATGTGAGAAAGTGAGCCTTCCATCATGTGATGACGTTTGAAATGGGCTTAGCATCTTGTGATGATGTGTGAAAGTGAGCCTAGTATCTTGTGATGATGTGGAAAAGTGAGCCTAGCATGTAGTGATGCTGTATGAAAGTGAGTCTGGCATCTTGTGATGCTGTGTGAAAGTGAGCCTGGCATCTGGTGATGCTGTGTTAAAGTGGCCTTGCATCTGGTGATGATGTGTGAATGTGTGCCTAGCATCTAGTATTGATGTGTGAAAGTGAGCCTAGCATCTTGTGATGATGAGTGAAAGTGTGCATAGCATTTAGTAATGCTGTATAAACTGAGCCTTGCATCTTGTGATGATGTGTGAAAGTGAGCCTGGCGTATTGTGTCGATGTGTGTAAATGAGCCTAGCATCTAGTGATGCTGTGTGAAAGTGAGTTTAGTATCTAGTGATGCTGTGTGTGATTGAGCCTAGCATCTAGTGATGCTTTGTGAAAATGAGCCTTGCATCTTGTGATGATGTGTGAAATTGAGGCTGGCATCTAGTGATGATGTGTGAAAGTGAGCCTAGCTTCTAGTGATGATGTGTGAGAGTGAGCCTGGCATTTAGTGATGCTGTATAAAAGTGAGCATAGCATTTTGTGATGACGTGTGCAAGTGAGATTGTCAGGTAGTGATGCTGTGTGAAAGTGAGCCTAGCTTCTAGTGATGCTGTGTGAAAGCTATTCTGGCATCTACTGATGCTGTGTTAAAGTGAGCCTAGTATCTTGTGATGCTGTGTTATTGTGAGCCTAGCATCTAGTGATGCTGTGTGAAAGTGAGTCTGGCATCTAGTGAAGCTGTGTGAAAGTGAGCCTATCATTTTATAATGATGTGAAAAGGTGAGCCTAGCATGTAGTGATGCTGTATGAAAGTGAGTCTGGAATCTAGTGATGCTGTGTGAAAGTGAGCCTAGCATCTTGTGATGTGTGAAAGTGAGCTTGGCATCTAGTGATGCTGTGTGAAAGTGAGTTTGGCATCTAGTGATGATGTGTGAAAGTGAGTCTAGCATCTAGAGATTGTGTGTGAAAGTGAACCTAGCATCTTGTGATGACGTGTGAAAGTGAGCATAGCATCATCTGATGACGTGTGAAAATGTTCCTGTCATCTAGTGATGCTGTGTGAAAGTGATTCTGGCATCTAGTGATGCTGTGTGAAAGTGAGCCTGCCATTTAGTGATGCTGTGTGAAAGTGAGTCTGGCTTCTAGTGATGTGTGAAAGTGAGCCTGGCATCTAGTGATGATGTGTGAAAGTGAGCCTGGCATCTAGTGATGCTGTGTGAAACTGAGCCTAGCATCTAGTGATGACATGTCCAAATGAGGCTGGCATTTAGTGATGATTTGTGAAAGTGAGCCTAGCATCTAGTGATGCAGTATAAAAGTGAGCCTAGCATCTAGTGATGCTGTGTGAAAGTGAGCCAGGCATCTAGTGATGCTCTGTGAAAGTGATGTTGGCATCTAGTGATGCTGTGTTACAGTGAGCATAGTATCTTGTGATGCTGCCTGAAGGTGAGCCTAGCATCTAGTGATGCTGTGTGAAAGTGAGCCTAGCATTTTGTAATGATGTAGAAAAGTGAGCCTAGCATGTAGTGATGCTGTATGAAAGTGAGTCTGGCATCTAGTGGTGCTGTGTTAAAGTGAGCCTGGCATCTGGTGATGCTGTGTTAAAGTGTCCTTGTATCTGGTGATGATGTGTGAAGGTGAGCCTAGCATCAGGTATTGATGTGAGAAAGTGAGCCTTCCATCATGTGATGACGTTTGAAATGGGCTTAGCATCTTGTGATGATGTGTGAAAGTGAGCCTAGTATCTTGTGATGATGTGGAAAAGTGAGCCTAGCATGTAGTGATGCTGTATGAAAGTGAGTCTGGCATCTTGTGATGCTGTGTGAAAGTGAGCCTGGCATCTGGTGATGCTGTGTTAAAGTGGCCTTGCATCTGGTGATGATGTGTGAATGTGTGCCTAGCATCTAGTATTGATGTGTGAAAGTGAGCCTAGCATCTTGTGATGATGAGTGAAAGTGTGCATAGCATTTAGTAATGCTGTATAAACTGAGCCTTGCATCTTGTGATGATGTGTGAAAGTGAGCCTGGCGTATTGTGTCGATGTGTGTAAATGAGCCTAGCATCTAGTGATGCTGTGTGAAAGTGAGTTTAGTATCTAGTGATGCTGTGTGTGATTGAGCCTAGCATCTAGTGATGCTTTGTGAAAATGAGCCTTGCATCTTGTGATGATGTGTGAAATTGAGGCTGGCATCTAGTGATGATGTGTGAAAGTGAGCCTAGCTTCTAGTGATGATGTGTGAGAGTGAGCCTGGCATTTAGTGATGCTGTATAAAAGTGAGCATAGCATTTTGTGATGACGTGTGCAAGTGAGATTGTCAGGTAGTGATGCTGTGTGAAAGTGAGCCTAGCTTCTAGTGATGCTGTGTGAAAGCTATTCTGGCATCTACTGATGCTGTGTTAAAGTGAGCCTAGTATCTTGTGATGCTGTGTTATTGTGAGCCTAGCATCTAGTGATGCTGTGTGAAAGTGAGTCTGGCATCTAGTGAAGCTGTGTGAAAGTGAGCCTATCATTTTATAATGATGTGAAAAGGTGAGCCTAGCATGTAGTGATGCTGTATGAAAGTGAGTCTGGAATCTAGTGATGCTGTGTGAAAGTGAGCCTAGCATCTTGTGATGTGTGAAAGTGAGCTTGGCATCTAGTGATGCTGTGTGAAAGTGAGTTTGGCATCTAGTGATGATGTGTGAAAGTGAGTCTAGCATCTAGAGATTGTGTGTGAAAGTGAACCTAGCATCTTGTGATGACGTGTGAAAGTGAGCATAGCATCATCTGATGACGTGTGAAAATGTTCCTGTCATCTAGTGATGCTGTGTGAAAGTGAGCCCCAGCATCCAGTGATGCTGTGTTAAAGTGAACCTAGGCTCTAGTGATGCTTTGTGACAGTCAGCCTAGCATCTAGTGATGCTTAGTAAAAGTCAGCCTAGCATCTGGTGATGCTATATGAAAGTGAGCCGTCCTTCTAGTGATGCTGAGTGAAAGTGAGCCTGGCATCTTGTGATGGTGTGTTAAAGTGAGCCTGGCATCTTGTGATTCTGTGTTAAAATGAGCCTAGCATCTAGTGATGCAGTGTTAAAGTGAGCCTTGCATCTAGTGATGCTGTGTTAAAGTGAGCCTAGCATCTAGTGATGCTTTATTAAAGTGAGCCTAGCATTTAGTGATGCTGTGTTAAAGTGAGCCTAGCATTTAGTGATGCTGTGTTAAAGTGAGCCTAGCATTTAGTGATGCTGTGTTAAAGTGAGCCTAGCATCTAGTGATGCTGTGTGAAAGTTAGCCTGGCATCTAGTGATGCTGTGCTAAAGTGTGCCTAGCAACTGTTTGTGCTGTGTGAAGGTGAGCCTGGCATTTAGTGATGCTGTGTGAAAGTGAGTGTGGCATCTAGTGATTTTGTGTGAAAGTTAGCCTGGCATCTAGTGATGCTGTGTGAAAGTGAGCCTAGCATATAGTGATGCTGTGTGAAAGTGAGCCTGGCATCTAGTGATGCTGTGTGAAGCTGAGCCTAGCAACTGTTTATGCTGTGTGAAAGTGATTCTGGCATCTAGTGATGCTGTGTGAAAGTGAGCCTGGCATTTAGTGATGCTGTATGAAAGCGAGTCTGGCATCTAGTGATGTGTGAAAGTGAGCCTGCCATCTAGTGATGTGTGAAAGTGAACCTGGCATCTAGTGATGCTGTGTGAAACTGAGCCTAGCATCTAGTGATGACATGTGCAAGTGAGCCTGGCATCTAGTGATGCTGTGTGAAAGTGAGCCTAGCATTTATTGATGCTGTGTTAAAGTGAGCCTGGCATCTAGTGATGCTGTGTGAAAGTGAGCCTAGCAACTGTTTATGCTGTGTGAAAGTGATTCTGGCATCTTGTGATGCTGTGTGAAAGTGATTCTGGCATCTAGTGATGCTGTGGTAAAGTGAGCCTGTCATTTAGTGATGCTGTGTGAAAGTGAGTCTGGCATCTAGTGATGTGTGAAAGTGAGCCTGGCATCTAGTGATGCTGTGTGAAACTGAGCCTAGCATCTAGTGATGACATGTCCTAGTGAGGCTGGCATTTAGTGATGCTTTGTGAAAGTGAGCCTAGCATCTAGTGATGCAGTATAAAATGAGCCTAGCATCTAGTGATGCTGTGTGAAAGTGAGCCAGGCATCTAGTGATGCTCTGTGAAAGTGATTTTGGCATCTAGTGATGCTGTGTTACAGTGAGCATAGTATCTTGTGATGCTGTCTAAAGGTGCGCCTAGCATCTAGTGATGCTTTGTGAAAGTGAGCCTTGCATCTTGTGATGATGTGTAAAATTGAGCCTGGCATCTAGTGATGATGTGTGAAAGTGAGCCTAGCTTCTAGTGATGATGTGTGAAAGTGAGCCTGGCATTTAGTGATGCCGTATAAAAGTGTGCATAGCATTTTGTGATGACGTGTGCAAGTGAGATTGTCAGGTAGTGATGCTGTGGTAAAGTGAGCCTAGCTTCTAGTGATGCTGTGTGAAAGTTTTTCTGGCATCTAATGATGCTGTGTTAAAGTGAGCCTAGTATCTTGTGATGCTGTGTTATTGTGAGCCTAGCATCTAGTGATGCTGTGTAAAAGTGAGTCCGGCATCTAGTGATGCTGTGTGAAAGTGAGCCTATCATTTTATAATGATGTGAAAAAGTGAGCCTAGCATGTAGTGATGCTGTATGAAAATGAGTCTGGCATCTAGTGATGCTGTGTGAAAGTGAGCCTAGCATCTTGTGATGTGTGAAAGTGAGCTTGGCATCTAGTGATGCTGTGTGAAAGTGAGTTTGGCATCTAGTGATGATGTGTGAAAGTGAGCCTAGCATCTGGAGATGGTGTGTGAAAGTGAACCTAGCATCTTATGATGACGTGTGAAAGTGAGCATAGCATCTTCTGATGACATGTGAAAATGTTCCTGTCATCTAGTGATGCTGTGTGAAAGTGAGCCCCAGCATCCAGTGATGCTGTGTTAAAGTGAACTTAGGCTCTAGTGATGCTTTGTGACAGTCAGCCTAGCATCTAGTGATGCTTAGTAAAAGTCAGCCTAGCATCTAGTGATGCTGTATGAAAGTGAGCCGTGCTTCTAGTGATGCTGTGTGAAAGTGAGCCTGGCATCTTGTGATGCTGTGTTAAAGTGAGCCTGGCATCTAGTGATTCTGTGTTAAAATGAGCCTAGCTTCTAGTGATGCAGTGTTAAAGTGAGCCTTGCATCTAGTGATGCTGTGTTAAAGTGAGCCTAGCATCTAGTGATGCTTTATTAAAGTGAGCCTAGCATTTAGTGATGCTGTGTTAAAGTGAGCCTAGCATTTAGTGATGCTGTGTTAAAGTGAGCCTAGCATTTAGTGATGCTGTGTTAAAGTGAGCCTAGCATCTAGTGATGCTGTGTGAAAGTTAGCCTGGCATCTAGTGATGCTGTGTTAAAGTGAGCCTAGCAACTGTTTGTGCTGTGTGAAGGTGAGCCTGGCATTTAGTGATGCTGTGTGAAAGTGAGTGTGGCATCCAGTGATTTTGTGTGAAAGTTAGCCTGGCATCTAGTGATGCTGTGTGAAAGTGAGCCTAGCATTTAGTGATGCTGTGTGAAAGTGAGCCTGGCATCTAGTGATGCTGTGTGAAAGTGAGCCTAGCAACTGTTTATGCTGTGTGAAAGTGATTCTGGCATCTAGTGATGCTGTGTGAAAGTGATTCTGGCATCTAGTGAAGCTGTGTGAAAGTGAGCCTGGCATTTAGTGATGCTGTATGAAAGCGAGTCTGGCATCTAGTGATGTGTGAAAGTGAGCCTGGCATCTAGTGATGATGTGTGAAAGTGAGCCTGGCATCTAGTGGTGCTGTGTGAAACTGAGCCTAGCATCTAGTGATGACATGTGCAAGTGAGCCTGGCATTTAGTGATGCTTTGTGAAAGTGAGCCTAGCATCTAGTGATGCAGTATAAAAGTGAGCCTAGCATCTAGTGATGCTGTGTGAAAGTGAGCCTGGCATCTAGTGGTGCTCTGTGAAAGTGATTTTGGCATCTAGCGATGCTGTGTTACAGTTAGCATAATATCTTGTGATGCTGTCTAAAGGTGAGCCTAGCATCTAGTGATGCTGTGTGAAAGTGAACCTAGCATGTAGTGATGCTGTATGAAAGTGAGTCTGGCATCTAGTGATGCTGTGTTAAAGTGAGCCTGGCATCTTTTGTTTCTGTGTGAAAGTGAGATTGGCATCTGGTGATGCTGTGTTAAAGTGTCCTTGTATCTGGTGATGATGTGTGAAGGTGAGCCTAGCATCTAGTATTGATGTGAGAAAGTGAGCCTTCCATCATGTGATGATGTGTGAAAGTGAGCTTAGCATCTTGTGATGATGTGTGAAAGTGAGCCTAGCATCTTGTGATGATGTGGAAATGTGAGCCTAGCATGTAGTGATGCTGTATGAAAGTGAGTCTGGCATCTTGTGATGCTGTGTGAAAGTGAGCCTGGCATTTTTGTTGCTGTGTGAACGTGAGCCTGGCATCTGGTGATGCTGTTTTAAAGTGGCCTTGCATCTGGTGTTGATGTGTGAAGGTGTGCCTAGCATCTAGTATTGATGTGTGAAAGTGAGCCTTCCATCATGTGATGACGTGTGAAAGTGAGTTTAGCTTCTTGTGATGATGTGTGAAAGTGAGCCTATCATCTTGTGATGATGTGTGAAATTGAGCCTAGCATCTAGTGATGCTGTGTGAAAGTGAGCCTAGCATCTAGTGATGACGTGTGAAAGTGAGCCTAGCATCTTGTGATGATGTTTGAAAGTGAGCCTAGCATCATGTGATGATGTGTGGAAGTGAGACCGGCATCTAGTGATGCGGTGTGTAAGTGAGTCTAGCATCTAGTGATGCTGTGTGAAAGTGAGCCGAGCATTTTGTGATGATGTGTGTTAGTGAGCCTAGCATATAGTGATGCTGTCTAAATTGAGCCTAGCATCATGTGATGATGTGTGAAAGTGAGCCTAGCATCTTGTGATGATGAGTGAAAGTGTGCATATCATTTAGTAATGCTGTGTAAACTGAGCCTTGCATGTTGTGATGATGTGTGAAAGTGAGCCTTGCATCTTGTGATGATGTGTGAAATGAGCCTGGCATCTAGTGATGATGTGTGAAAGTGAGCCTGGCATCTAGTGATGATGTGTGAAAGTGAGCCTAGCTTCTAGTGATGATGTGTGAAAGTGAGCCTGGCATTTAGTGATGCCGTGTGAAAGTGAGCCTAGCATCTAGTAATGCTGTATAAAAGTGAGCATAGCATTTTGTGATGACGTGTGCAAGTGAGATTGTCATCTAGTGATGCTGTGTGAAAGTGAGCCTAGCTTCTAGTGATGCTGTGTGAAAGTGATTCTGGCATCTAGTAATGCTGTGTTAAAGTGAGCCTAGTATCGTGTGATGCTGTGTTATGGTGAGCCTAGCATCTAGTGATGCTGTGTGAAAGTGAAACTGGCATCTAGTGATGCTGTGTGAAAGTGATCCTATCATTTTATAATGATGTGAAAAAGTGAGCCTAGCATGTAGTGATGCTGTATGAAAGTGAGTCTGGCATCTAGTGATGCTGTGTGAAAGTGAGCCTAGCATCTTGTGATGATGTGTGAAAGTGAGCTTGGCATGTAGTGATGCTGTTTGAAAGTGAGTTTGGCATCTAGTGATGATGTGTGAAAGTGAGCCTAGCATCTAGAGATGGTGTGTGAAAGTGAGCCTAGCATCTTGTGATGACGTGTGAAAGTGAGCATAGCATCTTCTGATGACGTGTGAAAATGTTCCTGTCATCTAGTGATGCAGTGTGAAAGTGAGCCCCAGCATCCAGTGATGCTGTGTTAAAGTGAACCTATCATCTATTGATACTTTGTGACAGTCAGCCTAGCATCTAGTGATGCTTAGTAAAAGTGAGCCGTGCATCTAGTGATGCTGTGTGAAAGTGAGCCGTGCATCTAGTGATGCTGTGTGAAAGTGAGCCTGGCATCTTGTGATGCTGTGTTAAAGTGAGCCTGGCATCTAGTGATTCTGTGTTAAAATGAGCCTAGCGTCTAGTGATGCAGTGTTAAAGTGAGCCTGGCATTAGTGATGCTGTGTCAAAGTGAGCCTAGCATCTAGTGATGCTTTATTAAAATTATCCTAGCATCTAGGGATGCTGTGTTAAAGTGAGCCTAACATTTAGTGATGCTGTGTTAAAGTGAGCCTAGCATCTAGTGATGCTGTGTTAAAGTGAGCCTAGCATCTAGTGATGCTGTTTGAAAGTGAGCCTGGCATCTGGTGATGCTGTGTTAAAGTGTCCTTGTATCTGGTGATGATGTGTGAAGGTGAGCCTAGCATCTAGTATTGATGTGTGAAAGTATTCCTTCCATCATGTGATGACGTGTGAAAGTGAGCTTAGCAACTTGTGATGATGGGTGAAAGTGAGCCTAGCTTCTAGTGATGCAGTGTTAAAGTGAGCCTTGCATCTAGTGATGCTGTGTTAAAGTGAGCCTGGCATCTAGTGATGCTGTGTGAAAGTGAGCCTAGCAACTGTTTATGCTGTGTGAAAGTGATTCTGGCATCTAGTGATGCTGTGTGAAAGTGATTCTGGCATCTAGTGATGCTGTGTGAAAGTGAGCCTGGCATTTAGTGATGCTGTATGAAAGCGAGTCTGGCATCTAGTGATGTGTGAAAGTGAGCCTGGCATCTGGTGATGATGTGTGAGAGTGAGCCTAGCATGTAGTGATGCTGTATGAAAGTGAGTCTGGCATCTTGTGATGCTGTGTGAAAGTGAGCCTGGCATCTGGTGATGCTGTGTTAAAGTGGCCTTGCATCTGGTGATGATGTGTGAATGTGTGCCTAGCATCTAGTATTGATGTGTGAAAGTGAGCCTAGCATCTTGTGATGATGAGTGAAAGTGTGCATAGCATTTAGTAATGCTGTGTAAACTGAGCCTTGCATCTTGTTTTGATGTGTGAAAGTGAGCCTGGTATCTTGTGTCGATGTGTGTAAATGAGCCTAGCATCTAGTGATGCTGTGTGAAAGTGAGCCTAGTATCTAGTGATGCTGTGTGTGATTGAGCCTAGCATCTAGTGATGCTTTGTGAAAGTGAGCCTTGCATCTTGTGATGATGTGTGAAATTGAGCCTGGCAACTAGTGATGTTGTGTGAAAGTGAGCCTAGCTTCTAGTGATGATATATGAAAGTGAGCCTGGCATTTAGTGATGCCGTATAAAAGTGTGCATTGCATTTTGTGATGACGTGTGCAAGTGAGATTGTCAGGTAGTGATGCTGTGGTAAAGTGAGCCTAGCTTCTAGTGATGCTGTGTGAAAGTGATTCTGGCATCTAATGATGCTGTGTTAAAGTGAGCCTAGTATCTTGTGATGCTGTGTTATTGTGAGCCTAGCATCTAGTGATGCTGTGTGAAAGTGAGTCTGGCATCTAGTGATGCTGTGTGAAAGTGAGCCTATCATTTTATAATGATGTGAAAAAGTGAGCCTAGCATGTAGTGATGCTGTATGAAAGTGAGTCTGGCATCTAGTGATGCTTTGTGAAAGTGAGCCTAGCATCTTGTGATGTGTGAAAGTGAGCTTGGCATCTAGTGATGCTGTGTGAAAGTGATTTTGGCATCTAGTGATGATGTGTGAAAGTGAGCCTAGCATCTAGAGATGGTGTGTGAAAGTGAACCTAGCATCTTGTGATGACGTGTGAAAGTGAGCATAGCATCTTCTGATGACGTGTGAAAATGTTCCTGTCATCTAGTGATGCTGTGTGAAAGTGAGCCCCAGCATCCAGTGATGCTGTGTTAAAGTGAAATTAGGCTCTAGTGATGCTTTGTGACAGTCAGCCTAGCATCTAGTGATGCTTAGTAAAAGTCAGCCTAGCATCTAGTGATGCTGTATGAAAGTGAGCCGTGCTTCTAGTGATGCTGTGTGAAAGTGAGCCTGGCATCTTGTGATGCTGTGTTAAAGTGAGCCTGGCATCTAGTGATTCTGTGTTAAAATGAGCCTAGCTTCTAGTGATGCAGTGTTAAAGTGAGCCTTGCATCTAGTGATGCTGTGTTAAAGTGAGCCTAGCATCTAGTGATGCTGTGTTAAAGTGAGCCTAGCATCTAGTGATGCTTTATTAAAGTGAGCCTAGCATTTAGTGATGCTGTGTTAAAGTGAGCCTAGCATTTAGTGATGCTGTGTTAAAGTGAGCCTAGCATTTAGTGATGCTGTGTTAAAGTGAGCCTAGCATCTAGTGATGCTGTGTGAAAGTTAGCCTGGCATCTAGTGATGCTGTGTTAAAGTGAGCCTAGCAACTGTTTGTGCTGTGTGAAGGTGAGCCCGTCATTTAGTGATGCTGTGTGAAAGTGAGTGTGGCATCCAGTGATTTTGTGTGAAAGTTAGCCTGGCATCTAGTGATGCTGTGTGAAAGTGAGCCTAGCATTTAGTGATGCTGTGTGAAAGTGAGCCTGACATCTAGTGATGCTGTGTGAAAGTGAGCCTAGCAACTGTTTATGCAGTGTGAAAGTGATTCTGGCATCTAGTGATGCTGTGTAAAAGTGATTCTGGCATCTAGTGATGCTGTGTGAAAGTGAGCCTGGCATTTAGTGATGCTGTATGAAAGCGAGTCTGGCATCTGGTGATGTGTGAAAGTGAGCCTGGCATCTAGTGATGATGTGTGAAAGTGAGCCTGGCATCTAGTGATGCTGTGTGAAACTGAGCCTAGCATCTAGTGATGACATGTGCAAGTGAGCCTGGCATTTAGTGATGCTTTGTGAAAGTGAGCCTAGCATCTAGTGATGCAGTATAGAAGTGAGCCTAGCATCTAGTGATGCTGTGTGAAAGTGAGCCAGGCATCTAGTGGTGCTCTGTGAAAGTGATTTTGGCATCTAGTGATGCTGTGTTACAGTTAGCATAGTATCTTGTGATGCTGTCTAAAGGTGAGCCTAGCATCTAGTGATGCTGTGTGAAAGTGAACCTAGCATGTAGTGATGCTGTATGAAAGTGAGTCTGGCATCTATTGATGCTGTGTTAAAGTGAGCATGGCGTATTTTGTTGCTGTGTGAAAGTGAGATTGGCATCTGGTGATGCGGTGTTAAAGTGTCCTTGTATCTGGTGATGATGTGTGAAGGTGAGCCTAGCATCTAGTATTGATGTGAGAAAGTGAGCCTTCCATCATGTGATGATGTGTGAAACTGAGCTTAGCATCTTGTGATGATGTGTGAAAGTGAGCCTAGCATCTTGTGATGATGTGGAAATGTGAGCCTAGCATGTAGTGATGCTGTATGAAAGTGAGTCTGGCATCTTGTGATGCTGTGTGAAAGTGAGCCTGGCATTTTTGTTGCTGTGTGAAAGTGAGCCTGGCATCTGGTGATGCTGTTTTAAAGTGGCCTTGCATCTGGTGTTGATGTGTGAAGGTGTGCCTAGCATCTAGTATTGATGTGTGAAAGTGAGCCTTCCATCATGTGATGACGCGTGAAAGTGAGTTTAGCTTCTTGTGATGATGTGTGAAAGTGAGCCTAGCATCTTGTGATGATGTGTGAAATTGAGCCTAGCATCTAGTGATGCTGTGTGAAAGTGAGCCTAGCATCTAGTGATGACGTGTGAAAGTGAGCCTAGCATCTTGTGATGATGTTTGAAAGTGAGCCTAGCATCATGTGATGATGTGTGGAAGTGAGATCGGCATCTAGTGATGCGGTGTGTAAGTGAGTCTAGCATCTAGTGATGCTGTGTGAAAGTGAGCCTAGCATTTTGTGATGATGTGTGTAAGTGAGCCTAGCATATAGTGATGCTGTCTAAATTGAGCCTAGCATCATGTGATGATGTGTGAAAGTGAGCCTAGCATCTTGTGATGATGAGTGAAAGTGTGCATAGCATTTAGTAATGCTGTGTAAACTGAGCCTTGCATCTTGTGATGATGTGTGAAATGAGCCTGGCATCTAGTGATGATGTGTGAAAGTGAGCCTGGCATCTAGTGATGATGTGTGAAAGTGAGCCTAGCTTCTAGTGATGATGTGTGAAAGTGAGCCTGGCATCTAGTGATGCCGTGTGAAAGTGAGCCCAGCATCTAGTAATGCTGTATAAAAGTGAGCATAGCATTTTGTGATGACGTGTGCAAGTGAGATTGTCATCTAGTGATGCTGTGTGAAAGTGAGCCTAGTTTCTAGTGATGCTGTGTGAAAGTGAGTCTGGCATCTAGTGATGCTGGGTGAAAGTGAGCCTATCATTTTATAATGATGTGAAAAAGTGAGCCTAGCATGTATTGATGCTGTATGAAAGTGAGTCTGGCATCTAGTGATGCTGTGTGAAAGTGAGCCTAGCATCTTGTGAGAATGTGTGAAAGTGAGCTTGGCATGTAGTGATGCTGTTTGAAAGTGAGTTTGGCATCTAGTGATGATGTGTGAAAGTGTGCCTAGCATCTAGAGATGGTGTGTGAAAGTGAGCCTAGCATCTTGTGATGACGTGTGAAAGTGAGCATAGCATCTTGTGATGACGTGTGAAAATGTTCCTGTCATCTAGTGATGCAGTGTGAAAGTGAGTCCCAGCATCCAGTGATGCTGTGTTAAAGTGAACCTAGCATCTATTGATGCTTTGTGACAGTCAGCCTAGCATCTAGTGATGTTTAGTAAAAGTGAGCCGTGCATCTAGTGATGCTGTGTGAAAGTGAGCCGTACATCTAGTGATGCTGTGTGAAAGTGAGCCTGGCATCTTGTGATGCTGTGTTAAAGTGAGCCTGGCATCTAGTGATTCTGTGTTAAAATGAGCCTAGCGTCTAGTGATGCAGTGTTAAAGTGAGCCTGGCATTAGTGATGCTGTGTCAAAGTGAGCCTAGCATCTAGTGATGCTTTATTAAAGTGAGCCTAGCATCTAGGGATGCCGTGTTAAAGTGAGCCTAACATTTAGTGATGCTGTGTTAAAGTGAGCCTAGCATCTAGTGATGCTGTGTTAAAGTGAGCCTAGCATCTAGTGATGCTGTTTGAAAGTGAGCCTGGCATCTGGTGATGCTGAGTTAAAGTGGCCTTGTATCTGGTGATGATGTGTGACGGTGAGCCTAGCATCTAGTATTGATGTGTGAAAGTGATCCTTCCATCATGTGATGATGTGTGAAAGTGAGCTTAGCATCTTGTGATGCTGTGTTAAAGTGAGCCTGGCATCTAGTGACTCTGTGTTAAAATGAGCCTAGCTTCTAGTGATGCAGTGTTAAAGTGAGCCTTGCATCTAGTGATGCTGTGTTAAAGTGAGCCTAGCATCTAGTGATGCTTTATTAAAGTGAGCCTAGCATTTAGTGATGCTGTGTTAAACTGAGCCTAGCATTTAGTGATGCTGTGTTAAAGTGAGCCTAGCATTTAGTGATGCTGTGTTAAAGTGAGCCTAGCATCTAGTGATGCTATGTGAAAGTTAGCCTGGCATCTAGTGATGCTGTGTTAAAGTGAGCCTGGCAACTGTTTGTGCTGTGTGAAGGTGAGCCTGGCATTTAGTGATGCTGTGTGAAAGTGAGTGTGGCATCCAGTGATTTTGTGTGAAAGTTAGCCTGGCATCTAGTGATGCTGTGTGAAAGTGAGCCTAGCATTTAGTGATGCTGTGTGAAAGTGAGCCTGGCATCTAGTGATGCTGTGTGAAAGTGAGCCTAGCAACTGTTTATGCTGTGTGAAAGTGATTCTGGCATCTAGTGATGCTGTGTGAAAGTGATTCTGGCATCTAGTGATGCTGTGTGAAAGTGAGCCTGGCATTTAGTGATGCTGTATGAAAGCGAGTCTGGCATCTAGTGATGTGTGAAAGTGAGCCTGGCATCTAGTGATGATGTGTGAAAGTGAGCCTAGCATGTAGTGATGCTGTATGAAAGTGAGTCTGGCATCTTGTGATGCTGTGTGAAAATAAGCCTGGCATCTGGTGATGCTGTGTTAAAGTGGCTTGCATCTGGTGATGATGTGTGAATGTGTGCCTAGCATCTAGTATTGATGTGTGAAAGTGAGCCTAGCATCTTGTGATGATGAGTGAAAGTGTGCATAGCATTTAGTAATGCTGTGTAAACTGAGCCTTGCATCTTGTTTTGATGTGTGGAAGTGAGCCTGGCATCTTGTGTCGATGTGTGTAAATGAGCCTAGCATCTAGTGATGCTGTGTAAAAGTGAGCCTAGTATCTAGTGATGCTGTGTGTGATTGAGCCTAGCATCTAGTGATGCTTTGTGAAAGTGAGCCTTGCATCTTGTGATGATGTGTGAAATTGAGCCTGGCATCTAGTGATGATGTGTGAAAGTGAGCCTAGCTTCTAGTGATGATGTGTGAAAGTGAGCCTGGCATTTAGTGATGCCGTATAAAAGTGTGCATAGCATTTTGTGATGACGTGTGCAAGTGAGATTGTCAGGTAGTGATGCTGTGGTAAAGTGAGCCTAGCTTCTAGTGATGCTGTGTGAAAGTGATTCTGGCATCTAATGATGCTGTGTTAAAGTGAGCCTAGTATCTTGTGATGCTGTGTTATTGTGAGCCTAGCATCTAGTGATGCTGTGTGAAAGTGAGTCTGGCATCTAGTGATGCTGTGTGAAAGTGAGCCTATCATTTTATAATGATGTGAAAAAGTGAGCCTAGCATGTAGTGATGCTGTATGAAAGTGAGTCTGGCATCTAGTGATGCTGTGTGAAAGTGATCCTAGCATCTTGTGATGATGTGTGAAAGTGAGCTTGGCATGTAGTGATGCTGTTTGAAAGTGAGTTTGGCATCTAGTGATGATGTGTGAAAGTGAGCCTAGCATCTAGAGATGGTGTGTGAAAGTGAACCTAGCATCTTGTGATGACGTGTGAAAGTGAGCATAGCATCTTCTGATGACGTGTGAAAATGTTCCTGTCATCTAGTGATGCTGTGTGAAAGTGAGCCCCAGCATCCAGTGATGCTGTGTTAAAGTGAACCTAGCATCTATTGATGCTTTGTGACAGTTAGCCTAGCATCTAGTGATGCTTAGTAAAAGTGAGCCGTGCATCTAATGATGCTGTGTGAAAGTGAGCCGTGCATCTAGTCATGCTGTGTGAAAGTGAGCCTGGCATCTTGTGATGCTGTGTTAAAGTGAGCCTGGCATCTAGTGATTCTGTGTTAAAATGAGCCTAGCATCTAGTGATGCTTTATTAAAGTGAGCCTAGCATTTAGTGATGCTGTGTTAAAGTGAGCCTAGCATTTAGTGATGCTGTGTTAAAGTGAGCCTAGCATTTAGTGATGCTGTGTTAAAGTGAGCCTAGCATCTAGTGATGCAGTGTTAAAGTGAGCCTTGCATCTAGTGATGCTGTGTTAAAGTGAGCCTAGCATCTAGTGATGCTTTATTAAAGTGAGCCTAGCATTTAGTGATGCTGTGTTAAAGTGAGCCTAGCATTTAGTGATGCTGTGTGAAAGTTAGCCTGGCATCTAGTGATGCTGTGTTAAAGTGAGCCTAGCAACTGTTTGTGCTGTGTGAAGGTGAGCCTGGCATTTAGTGATGCTGTGTGAAAGTGAGTGTGGCATCCAGTGATTTTGTGAGAAAGTTAGCCTGGCATCTAGTGATGCTGTGTGAAAGTGAGCCTGGCATTTAGTGATGCTGTGAGAAAGTGAGCCTGGCATCTAGAGGTGCTGTGTGAAAGTGAGCCTAGCAACTGTTTATGCTGTGTGAAAGTGATTCTGGCATCTAGTGATGCTGTGTGAAAGTGATTCTGGCATCTAGTGATGCTGTGTGAAAGTGAGCCTGGCATATAGTGATGATGTGTGAAAGTGAGCCTGGCATCTAGTGATGACATGTGCAAGTGAGCCTGGCATTTAGTGATGCTTTGTGAAAGCGAGCCTAGCATCTAGTGATGCAGTATAAAAGTGAGCCTAGCATCTAGTGATGCTGTGTGAAAGTGAGCCAGGCATCTAGTGGTGCTCTGTGAAAGTGATTTTGGCATCTAGTGATGCTGTGTTACAGTTAGCATAGTATCTTGTGATGCTGTCTAAAGGTGAGCCTAGCATCTAGTGATGCTGTGTGAAAGTGAACCTAGAATGTAGTGATGCTGTATGAAAGTGAGTCTGGCATCTAGTGATGCTGTGTTTAAGTGAGCCTGGCATCTTTTGTTGCTGTGTGAAAGTGAGATTTGCATCTGGTGATGCTGTGTTAAAGTGTCCTTGTATCTGGTGATGATGTGTGAAGGTGAGCCTAGCATCTAGTATGGATGTGAGAAAGTGAGCCTTCCATCATGTGATGATGTGTGAAGGTGAGCTTAGCATCTTGTGATGATGTGTGAAAGTGAGCCTAGCATCTTGTGATGATGTGGAAATGTGAGCCTAGCATGTATTGATGCTGTATGAAAGTGAGTCTGGCATCTTGTGATGCTGTGTGAAAGTGAGCCTGGCATTTTTGTTGCTGTGTGAAAGTGAGCCTGGCATCTGGTGATGCTGTTTTAAAGTGGCCTTGCATCTGGTGTTGATGTGTGAAGGTGTGCCTAGCATCTAGTATTGATGTGTAAGTGAGCCTTCCATCATGTGATGACGTGTGAAAGTGAGTTTAGCTTCTTGTGATGATGTGTGAAAGTAAGCCTAGCATCTAGTGAAGACGTGTGAAAGTGAGCCTAGCATCTTGTGATGATTTTTGAAAGTGAGCCTAGCATAATGTGATGATGTGTGGAAGTGAGATCGGCATCTAGTGATGCGGTGTGTAACTGAGTCTAGCATCTAGTGATGCTGTGTGAAAGTGAGCTTACCATTTTGTGATGATGTGTGTAAGTGAGCCTAGCATATAGTGATGCTGTCTAAATTGAGCCTAGCATCATGTGATGATGTGTGAAAGTGAGCCTAGCATCTTGTGATGATGAGTGAAAGTGTGCATAGCATTTGGTAATGCTGTGTAAACTGAGCCTTGCATCTTGTGATGATGTGTGAAAGTGAGCCTTGCATCTTGTGATGATATGTGAAATGAGCCTGGCATCTAGTGATGATGTGTGAAAGTGAGCCTGGCATCTAGTGAAGATGTGTGAAAGTGAGCCTAGCATCTAGTGATGATGTGTGAAAGTGAGCCTGGCATCTAGTGATGATGTGTGAAAGTGAGCCTAGCATCTAGTGATGATGTGTGAAAGTGAGCCTGGCATCTAGTGATGATATGTGAAAGTGAGCCTAGCTTCTAGTGATGATGTGTGAAAGTGAGCCTGGCATTTAGTGATGCCATGTGAAAGTGAGCCTAGCATCTAGTAATGCTGTATAAAAGTGAGCATAGCATTTTGTGATGACGTGTGCAAGTGAGATTGTCATCTAGTGATGCTGTGTGAAAGTGAGCCTAGCTTCTAGTGATGCTGTGTGAAAGTGATTCTGGCATCTAGGGATGCTGTGTTAAAGTGAGCCTAGTATCGTGTGATGCTGTGTTATGGTGAGCCTAGCATCTAGTGATGCTGTGTGAAAGTGAGTCTGGCATCTAGTGATGCTGTGTGAAAGTGAGCCTATCATTTTATAATGATGTGAAAAAGTGAGCCTAGCATGTAGTGATGCTGTATGAAAGTGAGTCTGGCATCTAGTGATGCTGTGTGAAAGTGAGCCTAGCATCTTGTGATGATGTGTGAAAGTGAGCTTGGCATGTAGTGATGCTGTTTGAAAGAGAGTTTGGCATCTAGTGATGATGTGTGAAAGTGAGCCTAGCATCTAGAGATGGTGTGTGAAAGTGAGCCTAACATCTTGTGATGACATGTGAAAGTGAGCATAGCATCTTCTGATGACGTGTGAAAATGTTCCTGTCATCTAGTGATGCTGTGTGAAAGTGAGCCCCAGCATCCAGTGAAGCTGTGTTAAAGTGAACCTAGCATCTATTGATGCTTTGTGACAGTCAGCCTAGCATCTAGTGATGCTTAGTAAAAGTGAGCCGTGCATCTAGTGATGCTGTTTGAAAGTGAGCCTAGCATCTGGTGATGCTGTGTTAAAGTGTCCTTGTATCTGGTGATGATGTGTGAAGGTGAGCCTAGCATCTAGTATTGATGTGTGAAAGTGATCCTTCCATCATGTGATGACGTGTGAAAGTGAGCTTAGCAACTTGTGATGATGTGTGAAAGTGAGCCTGGCATCTTGTGATGCTGTGTTAATGTGAGCCTGGCATCTAGTGAATCTGTGTTAAAATAAGCCTAGCTTCTAGTGATGCAGTGTTAAAGTGAGCCTTGCATCTAGTGATGCTGTGTTAAAGTGAGCCTAGCATCTAGTGATGCTTTATTAAAGTGAGCCTAGCATTTAGTGATGCTGTGTTAAAGTGTCCCTGCATTTAGTGATGCTGTGTTAAAGTGAGCCTAGCATTTAATGATGCTGTGTTAAAGTGAGCCTAGCATCTAGTGATGCTGTGTGAAAGTTAGCCTGGCATCTAGTGATGCTGTGTTAAAGTGAGCCTAGCAACTGTTTGTGCTGTGTGAAGGTGAGCCTGGCATTTAGTGATGCTGTGTGAAAGTGAGTGTGGCATCCAGTGATTTTGTGTGAAAGTTAGCCTGGCATCTAGTGATGCTGTGTGAAAGTGAGCCTAGCATTTAGTGATGCTGTGTGAAAGTGAGCCTGGCATCTAGTGATGCTGTGTGAAAGTGAGCCTAGCAACTGTTTATGCTGTGTGAAAGTGATTCTGGCATCTAGTGATGCTGTGTGAAAGTGATTCTGGCATCTAGTGATGCTGTGTGAAAGTGAGCCTGGCATTTAGTGATGATGTGTGAAAGTGAGCCTGGCATCTAGTGATGATGTGTGAAACTGAGCCTAGCATCTAGTGATGACATGTGCAAGTGAGCCTGGCATTTAGTGATGCTTTGTGAAAGTGAGCCTAGCATCTAGTGATGCAGTATAAAAGTGAGCCTAGCATCTAGTGATGCTGTGTGAAAGTGAGCCAGGCATCTAGTGGTGCTCTGTGAAAGTGATTTTGGCATCTAGTGATGCTGTGTTACAGTTAGCATAGTATCTTGTGATGCTGTCTAAAGGTGAGCCTAGCATCTAGTGATGCTGTGTGAAAGTGAACCTAGCATGTAGTGATGCTGTATGAAAGTGAGTCTGGCATCTAGTGATGCTGTGTTAAAGTGAGCCTGGCATCTTTTGTTGCTGTGTGAAAGTGAGATTGGCATCTGGTGATGCTGTGTTAAAGTGTCCTTGTATCTGGTGATGATGTGTGAAGGTGAGCCTAGCATCTAGTATTGATGTGAGAAAGTGAGCCTTCCATCATGTGATGATGTGTGAAAGTGAGCTTAGCATCTTGTGATGATGTGTGAAAGTGAGCCTAGCATCTTGTGATGATGTGGAAATGTGAGCCTAGCATGTACTGATGCTGTATGAAAGTGAGTCTGGCATCTTGTGATGCTGTGTGAAAGTGAGCCTGGCATTTTTGTTGCTGTGTGAAAGTGAGCCTGGCATCTGGTGATGCTGTTTTAAAGTGGCCTTGCATCTGGTGTTGATGTGTGAAGGTGTGCCTAGCATCTACTATTGATGTGTGAAAGTGAGCCTTCCATCATGTGATGACTTGTGAAAGTGAGTTTAGCTTCTTGTGATGATGTGTGAAAGTGAGCCTAGCATCTTGTGATGATGTGTGAAATTGAGCCTAGCATCTAGTGATGACGTGTGAAAGTGAGCCTAGCATCTTGTGATGATGTTTGAAAGTGAGCCTAGCATCATGTGATGATGTGTGGAAGTGAGATCGGCATCTAGTGATGCGGTGTGTAAGTGAGTCTAGCATCTAGTGATGCTGTGTGAAAGTGAGCCTAGCATTTTGTGATGATGTGTGTAAGTGAGCCTAGCATATAGTGATGCTGTCTAAATTGAGCCTAGCATCATGTGATGATGTGTGAAAGTGAGCCTAGCATCTTGTGATGATGAGTGAAAGTGTGCATAGCATTTAGTAATGCTGTGTAAACTGAGCCTTGCATCTTGTGATGATGTGTGACAGTGAGCGTTGCATCTTGTGATGATGTGTGAAATGAGCCTGGCATCTAGTGATGATGTGTGAAAGTGAGCCTGGCATCTAGTGATGATGTGTGAAAGTGAGCCTAGCTTCTAGTGATGATGTGTGAAAGTGAGCCTGGCATTTAGTGATGCCGTGTGAAAGTGAGCCTAGCATCTAGTAATGCTGTATAAAAGTGAGCATAGCATTTTGTGATGACGTGTGCAAGTGAGATTGTCATCTAGTGATGCTGTGTGAAAGTGAGCCTAGCTTCTAGTGATGCTGTGTGAAAGTGATTCTGGCATCTAGGGATGCTGTGTTAAAGTGAGCCTAGTATCGTGTGATGCTGTGTTATGGTGAGCCTAGCATCTAGTGATGCTGTGTGAAAGTGAGTCTGGCATCTAGTGATGCTGTGTGAAAGTGAGCCTATCATTTTATAATGATGTGAAAAAGTGAGCCTAGCATGTAGTGATGCTGTATGAAAGTGAGTCTGGCATCTAGTGATGCTGTGTGAAAGTGAGCCTAGCATCTTGTGATGATGTGTGAAAGTGAGCTTGGCATGTAGTGATGCTGTTTGAAAGTGAGTTTGGCATCTAGTGATGATGTGTGAAAGTGAGCCTAGCATCTAGAGGTGGTGTGTGAAAGTGAGCCTAGCATCTTGTTTTGACATGTGAAAGTGAGCATAGCATCTTCTGATGACGTGTGAAAATGTTCCTGTCATCTAGTGATGCTGTGTGAAAGTGAGCCCCAGCATCCAGTGATGCTGTGTTAAAGTGAACCTAGCATCTATAGATGCTTTGTGACAGTCAGCCTAGCATCTAGTGATGCTTAGTAAAAGTGAGCCGTGCATCTAGTGATGCTGTGTGAAAGTGAGCCGTGCATCTAGTGATGCTGTGTGAAAGTGAGCCTGGCATCTTGTGATGCTGTGTTAAAGTGAGCCTGGCATCTAGTGATTCTGTGTTAAAATGAGCCTAGCGTCTAGTGATGCAGTGTTAAAGTGAGCCTTGCATCTAGTGATGCTGTGTTAAAGTGAGCCTAGCATCTAGTGATGCTGTGTGAAAGTGAGCCGTGCTTCTAGTGATGCTGTGTGAAAGTGAGCCTGGCATCTTGTGATGCTGTGTTAAAGTGAGCCTGGCATCTAGTGATTCTGTGTTAAAATGAGCCTAGCATCTAGTGATGCAGTGTTAAAGTGAGCCTGGCATTAGTGATGCTGTGTCAAAGTGAGCCTAGCATCTAGTGATGCTTTATTAAAATTATCCTAGCATCTAGGGATGCTGTGTTAAAGTGAGCCTGGCATTAGTGATGCTGTGTCAAAGTGAGCCTAGCATCTAGTGATGCTTTATTAAAGTGAGCCTAGCATCTAGGGATGCTGTGTTAAAGTGAGCCTAACATTTAGTGATGCTGTGTTAAAGTGAGCCTAGCATCTAGTGATGCTGTGTTAAAGTGAGCCTAGCATCTAGTGATGCTGTTTGAAAGTGAGCCTGGCATCTGGTGATGCTGTGTTAAAGTGTCCTTGTATCTGGTGATGATGTGTGAAGGTGAGCCTAGCATCTAGTATTGATGTGTGAAAGTGATCCTTCCATCATGTGATGATGTGTGAAAGTGAGCTTAGCAACTTGTGATGATGTGTGAAAGTGAGCCTAGCATCTTGTGATGATGTGGAAAAGTGAGCCTAGCATGTAGTGATGCTGTATGAAAGTGAGTCTGGCATCTTGTGATGCTGTGTTAAAGTGAGCCTAGCATCTAGTGATGCTGTGTTAAAGTGAGCCTAGCATCTAGTGATGCTGTTTGAAAGTGAGCCTGGCATCTGGTGATGCTGTGTTAAAGTGGCCTTGCATCTGGTGTTGATGTGTGAAGGTGAGCCTAGCATCTAGTATTGATGTGAGAAAGTGAGCCTTCCATCATGTGATGATGTGTGAAAGTGAGCTTAGCATCTTGTGATGATGTGTGAAAGTGAGCCTAGCATCTTGTGATGATGTGGAAAAGTGAGCCTAGCATGTAGTGATGCTGTATGAAAGTGAGTCTGGCATCTTGTGATGCTGTGTTAAAGTGAGCCTGGCATTTTTGTTGCTGTGTGAAAGTGAGCCTGGCATCTGGTGATGCTGTGTTAAAGTGGCCTTGCATCTGGTGATGATGTGTGAAGGTGTGCCTAGCATCTATTATTGATGTGTGAAAGTGAGCCTTCCATCATGTGATGACGTGTGAAATTGAGCTTATCTTCTTGTGATGATGTGTGAAAGTGAGCCTAGCATCTAGTGATGCTGTGTGAAAGTGAGCCTAGCATCTAGTGATGATGTGTGAAAGTGAGCCTGGCATCTTGTGATGATGTTTGAAAGTGAGCCTAGCATCATGTGATGATGTGTGGAAGTGAGACCGGCATCTAGTGATGCTGTGTGTAAGTGAGTCTAGCATCTAGTGATGCTGTGTGAAAGAGAGCCTAGCATTTTGTGATGATGTGTGTAAGTGAGCCTAGCATATAGTGATGCTGTCTAAATTGATTCTAGCATCTTGTGATGATGTGTGAAAGTGATCCTGGCATCTACTGATGATGTGTGAAAGTGAGCCTAGCATCTAGTGATGTTGCTATACCTAACTTATTGCTTCTGGGACGTCCCTCCTCAAGTGTGTTGTTGTTTGCAGAAAGTCCCTACAGCTTTATCTGACAAGTACTACATCCTGTACAACGAGTACTTGAGTGATGCTGAACAAGAGTTTTCGGGTCTCATGCACACCATATATGTGGAAACTGTCATAAGGAACTTGTCTGCCAACAAACAGACGCTTATGCCTGTCTCAAAACTTTGGTAAGTAACTACAAGTGATACTCAAAGTCAGAAAATTGAGAAAAAGTTATTTAGCTTAAAATTGAAACGAATACAAGAAATTTGTGTGTTTTAAAATATCTACAGTTGTTGTTTGTCTGTCTCTTACAGTTTAACCATTACGCAAAACTCTGAAAAACTGATCCAGCTGTTCCCAGAACATCCAAAATATACACTTCCTTTGTGATGTAAATATCTTTAATATACAGTATTTTAATCAAAATCATTAGAGCCGTTTTTAAGAAAAACTTTTTTGAAAATTTTTCCATCTAATGGGATATTGTTGAAAATCTTCATGTGGCATCCTTGGAAGATGCTGAACATAAGTACCTAGTTTAGTAGCTGACACACACACATACATCTTTTTCTAAAATGGGACCTTAAAACACATATTTCTGGTGAAATGTTGACATTGAATTTTTGGGTGGAATACTATGCCTTCTCTGGCTGCCAGTATATATGTGCTACAAGAAGTAAAAATGCCATACAATGTATTGTTAAGAAAGCTTTGATAAGGTGATGTGAGTTTAAAGTTAAGGGAAGTTATAGAAACACAGCCCTAGTCTCGTCCTCATCCGTTAAAAATGTACAAACTGAGGCCATGGGTCTTCGCTGCAATTAAACTTGTTTCATATCCAAGTAATAAAGAGACTTTTGCCACAAGGAGGTAAGGAAAAAGCCATGCTGGATACCAGAAACACAAGCAGGCTCTGTGCAGCAAAACATCAGCAACTTGGAGACCCTTATTAAATTCTGGAAAGCAGACTGAAGGAACACATTGTACAATATGGTATTACAGGATGGGCTAGCCACAAAGTGTCTGAGGGATAGACGAAAATTAACACATACGTGATAATAATTAATGCTTGAAGAATGTAATGTAAATAAACATTTCTATTATAACTCTTAATGTTATCAAGTATAGTTGTTTACATTGTAATTTTGTTGCAAAAAAGCTAATAAACTTGCTTTGTGTTTGCTTGTTTAACAAGATCACTTGGCTCCAAGGCTGAACAAAAGAAAGGAAAGCACCACTGTACCAGCTTTAAAGTAAAAAACACAATTAAAATCATGAAAACTATTTTTTTAATTTATAGCGTATAATTCTTTTCTAAATTTGTGTCTTCAAGAATTTGCAAAATAATTCATTTCTACTTTGTTTATATAGTACATGGTACTCCACCCAAAAATGTGATAATCAGATTAAAGTAGAAATACACATTTTAGGGTCCTCTTTATGCAAAAAAAGCAGTTTTAGAAAAAGCTCTGTATGCGAATGTGTTTGTCCATGTGTCTGTCATCATGATCACTCAAAAATGAAAAATTGTTAAAAATACCAAACTTTGAATTTAAGTTAACTATCTTCTAAGGATGCAATACAAAGATTTTGAGAAAAATTTCCCCATCTCAAACTTTACGTTGAAAAATTTCAAAAATTTTAATTTTCTCAAAAATGGCTCTAATGATTTTCATTAAAATATAAAAGATTTCTATGCATTAAAGATATTTGCATAAGAAATAAAATATATATATCTATCTAAATGTTGTGGGAATAGCCTTTGAAGATCTCTTTATTCTGAGTGAATTTTGTATAAGCGATAAATTGTAAGAGACAGACAAAAGCTTATTACCCAAAAAATGTAGATCTTTTTAAAACACCAATTTATTCCACATACATTTTTTTTGTGGACTTCACCATTTTTTAGCTATTCTTGGTTATTGATTTCAGTTTAAAAACAACTTTTCACATGCACCAATTTGTAAACTCCTGGCAGTACAAAGAAACAAATTTCAACACATAGTAACCAGCTTTTAAAATATGTGACTATCACTTTAGCCTAGTGTATTCCCTTATTTCCCCTTCTACTTACAAGGAAGTAAGTAATATAATTTAAAAATAGCATTTATTCCATGTTGCCATTGTCATTATGCTTCTGTCCTGTTAAATAATTGTATTATTTTACCTTTATTACTTTCTCTAGCCCCATATGTACAATGTAGATAGAGAAGGTATTGTATTCCACCCAACAATTCAATGTCGAGGTTTCACCAGAAATATATGTTTTGGGGTCCCCTGAGTCGGGAAAAAGCATTTTTAGAAAAAAGTGTGTGTGGATGTGGGCGTGTGTGCGCGCATGCGAGTGTGTGTGGGTGTGGGCGTGTGTGCATGTGGGTGTGTGTGGTGGTGGGGATGTGTGTGGGTGTGTGTGACCATTAAATACCAAACTTGGTATTTGGGTATAGTAGATTAAAATACAGTATATTAAGTATATTCACATTACAAATAAAATGTATTTTTTTAATTATCTGGGAGTAGCACTTGAAGACCTCTTTATTCTGTAAGAGTTAGACAAAAAATGTAGATCTTGTCAAAATGCACAATATATGTTTTATGCATTTTTTATGCAGAGCTGATCATTTCTGAGATATTCCTTGTTATTGGTTTCAATTTTAAATTACTTTGTCTCTTTTGTTTTACTGCAGACCACGTAAAACAACTAAACTTTTGTTATTTCATATAATACCAGGTTTTAAAAGATATGACTCGTTTTATCCTAGTGTATTCCCTTCTTCCACTTACAAGGAAGCAAGTAATAAGACTGTTTCTTAATTAGCATGAAGTAGTTAGAAGAATAATCTTTTGTAAGGAAAGTGGTTTGTGTAACATCTAGAGAAAGTCATGTGAATGGAACGCATCAGATTTTGTATGCTAGTGTGCTATATCATATTATTGGAATCCCCTCCCCCTTGTTAGCTTGAGATGAAGAACATGGAGCAGAGGTTGTGGTTGGGTACACGTATCGTATGTTTTACAGGTTTCAAAAGAGAAGCAAGTTCTATGAAACATTTTGGAAGCGACAAAGTCGTATTGGAAACAATCTGTTCCTAACTCATGCTGTTATGAGAGGGATCCTGGCTTGCTCGGCCAAACTCCTGCCCGAGCTTCTGCTGGACTTTGCTAAATACAGGTGAGTTTAAAACACTTGAGCAAGTTTGTGGTACATTGCTCTAATTCACAAACCAGAACAACAACTGAAGCCGTGTGATACGAAGTGGACTGGCCATCCATCCATTCAAACCTAACTGGTGTGATGTCACACTTCGATACTGATGGCAATGCATTGCAACAATATTAACATTTCTACAGCTATAACCAGCCTAATTTTACTGTTGAACGTTAATTTAATATAAAATTAGAAAAGTACTCCAATAAAAATACTAAAAGCTTTGATTAACCATCTTTGTTGCCAAATTACAACAGCAGACCATGTAGGGCTGATAACTAAACAGAACTGTTCAATTATAATGATTTGAATAAAGTATTGGGATTCTGGTGTTTATGAGAAAAGACAGTTTAAACTTGGGCATAACTTCAGTTAATTGCTGATTCAGAGGCACCAAATAGAAATAAACTATATATTCTCTTAAAATTTACAATTCATATTATTTTATTATGAAATAAAATGTTTTAATTTGTCATAATTTTTGGTGAAATTTAACAGATACTGTGCCTTAAATTTGAGCTATATCTGCTGCAATATGTTAGCTTTTGCTAGTTGGCAAGTACAATGAGTAAAGTGAATGGCACGCAGGAAGCTGGGGCTGCTGACAATCAAAGATCTGCAAGATGAAGTGATCCAGGACATGAACAACGCTGACGACATGCTACATGATCGCTGGTACACAGCTATAGCCAACTTGCTGCTCAAGGCAAAGGCTAAGAAGAGTCTGCCCAGGAAACACATGGACAAGTTCATCAGCTGTGCCACAAACATCATGACAGTGCAGGTCAGCTTCAATGTCCCACAGTCAAAATTTGCTCCAATTTCTCTGTACCATTCCCATGGGAGTGTCTATTGGTCCAAATATTTCTCGCATGCACATGAACAGCTGATAGAAAATAGTGGAGGTTACTGATCCACATTATTTATGTTTGCTGTCGCAAGATTAGTTTATATATCCATTGCAAGAGCTTATTATAATAGAAAGAAACATTTAATAAAGAGGCGTTGGTGGACTACACCATGGCTGGAACGTAGGAATGCAGGTCAAGGAACAGGTGTGCTACATATGCTGCAAACTGAACTTGTTTCTGACTCTGTAAATTATTTTAACTTCCTTTGAATGGACAAACATTTGTTTGAAAAGTTGCTGTCCTTAGTTGAGGCAAAAATCACTCACCAAGACACAAATATGAAGCAGTCCATACCAGCAAATTAAAGGTAAGTTTTGATGAGAAAAGAAGTTTAGGTACAAATGGATACAATAAAATACATTTGCAGGGGTTATAAATACCCCAGTTATTATTTCATAAATCTCTGCCGCACAGTAAAATGTGAATTTCAACCATAGCTCAGCTACTATAACCCTATTATTTAGATCAAAGTCTACAAGATACAGCAAAGTTTCACACAAACAACCACGTTGGTGGGAAGGAAGACCCAGCGCTAGCTGCCATCTTATTAATCATTACCACCATTGGTTGATTTCATACATTTGTACCAAAAAATAGGATAGAAATTGTATACAATGAAATTATCCAATGTCCCATGATCCAGTTTGTAGTTTGAAGAGTATTGGACCAAAATATTTGACTGTGGGACAAATCAGCTTAAGGAAAATAAATTGTACAAATTATCCTAAAATGATAATTGATAGAAATCCCATGTGGGACACATTACCAAAAGATAAATAATGAGGCACATTAGAAAGACAATTAGGGGGAATATTACCCAAAGGAAATGGGAAAAGGGTTTAAACTACAGAAAAAAGTCATTAGAATAATAAACAAACATGTAGAACATTAAAGTTCGAAGGCTTTCACGGCCGGTGTTAGAATCACTTATAGAAAACAAAACCGGGCTTGTAGGCCGTAGTCGCTACTGAGAGACCACGGAGATGTACACGCCACTGATGATGCCTGCCGCAGACGCAGGCGAAACGTTTGGGGAACGAAGGGAGAAGCCCAGTGGACCACGGCCTACAAGCCCGGTTTTGTTTTCTATAAGTGAAACATGTAGAACCTTTATATGTTTTATTAATTTGTTGAGTTGGCTTTTTAACACTACATCACTTACATTGTTATTATGAGGGACTAGTTTCGAAAGCCTGCTTTCGTTGAAAATGAAAGTGTAGGCTTTCGAAACTAGTCCCTCATAATAACAATGTAAGTGACGTAGTGTTAAAAAACCAACTCAACAAATTAATAAAACATATAATTTGACCGTCACTGTTTCTAAATTCCTCCAAACATCAGTCAACCAGTGTAGAACCTTGGTTAAAGAACTAAACATTTTAACTGTTCAATACATATGTGTATATAAGAGCATAAAAACTATTGTACATAAAAGACACCAAAGGAATTATTGTGATATAGTTTGAGAAATAATGATGACTACTACAGAATAACACTGTACATATTATACAGGGTGGTGCACAATGTATCTACCAATGTTGCTTGGTATTCCTATTCGACTTGAGGTGCGCATGTGATTATACAGCTACAATGTTCGCCATGTATTGTTGGCTCATACAGACAAGGATTGCAGCACATTGGCACAAATGGCTGCTTAACCAACTGTTCAAGTCAGTTGAAGCGAGTTTGAGAACAAACAAAACAAAATCCTCACATTGTTTATGCTCTGGTTAGGTGTGCAATTGGAATGTGTGGATTATTGGTCCATATTTTTCCAAGGATTGTGCTGGTCACAAATATTTAACTTAACCATCCCAATCTCCAGAATAATAATAATTTCTGTAGGGGTAATTGAAAAAAAAAGTATCCTTGCACCATTTTGAAACCATTAGGAATTGAAAGATACCATTGGCCAGGAATTCCATGGGAGATTGCACAACATGCAGAACGGTGCCACTGAGCAGACATCATATCCATGAATACAAATGTGTATTGTTTTACTTTTATTTAGTAGTTCTCTTTCTCAACTGAAATTGGTAGATATACGAGGTTGGCTGATAAGTCCCGGACCTCACACAGATGTGGTGCCACTAGGCCAGTTAGATGGTAGTTTAACTCTAGACTAGCTTGTATCCATAGTTACAGGTCATTAGCTTGTTTAGTTTTCCAAGACAACTTTTGAGCTTTCACGAAAATGGTGAATTTGGAAAAACGAGCAGTGATTTGATACTTCCATTTGAAAAGCTTAACGCCTAAAGAAATCAAGGAGGAAATGGACAGTACATTGAAGGACTCTGCCCGTTTATATTCAATGATTAAAAGCTGGGTTGCAGAGTACAAAATGGAACGTACAATCACTAGTGATGAGCCTTGCTCTGGACGCCCTGTAGAAGTGACAACTCCAGAGATCATTTAAAAAATTCATTGTTTAGTACTGGAAGACCACAGATTAAAGTTGTTTGAAATAGACACTGTGAACATATCAAAAGAACATGCTGGTAATATTTTAAGTAATGTTTTGCGCTTTCAAAAGGTCTGTGCAAGATGAGTGCCATGTTTGTTGACACCTGATCTAAAGTTGCAAAGAAAAACTGTTTCTGTTAAGAATGTGGAGCGCTATGGTAAAAATTCCAGTGAATTTTTGAGACGGCTTATTACCATGGATGAAACTTGGATACATCACTACACTCCAGAAAGAAAATCAGAGTCAAAACAGTGGATTGCATCAGGTGAACCAACTCCAAAAAAGGCAAAGTCAATTTTGTTAGCTATCAAGGCTCTGGCGAGTGTTTTCTGGGATGCACAGGGAATTATTTTAATTGATTACTTGGAAAAGGGTTAAAGTACCACTGGTGACTAATACGCATGGTTACTGCAATGTTTGAGTGCTGAGGTGAAAAGAAAAATCTGATGCGTTTTATTACTTCTTCCTTGTAAGTAGAAGGGAAATAAGGGAGTAGCATTGGTTAAAGTGACAGTCAAAAGCTGGTTGCTATGTGACTGAAGTTCCTGTGTTTGTATAGACCAAATTGACAAATTCTGTATGAGAAAAGTATGTTTTTCCAAGCTGAAACCAAAAACAAGGAATATCTAAAAAAACAATCAACTCCACAAAAAAAAATGTATATAACAAAATTGTGTGTTTTAAAGTGCTCTACATTTTTTGTGTGGTAAGTTTTTATTCATCTCTTACGGTTTAGCAGTTATGCAAAATTCCGTAAAATTCCTCCAGAATAAAGTAGTCTTCAGAGGCTATTTCCAGAAAATTCAAGATATACATTTTATTTGTCAGATAAATATCTTTAATATATTATATTTTAATCAAAATCGTTTGTCATTTTTAAGAAAATAAAAATGTTCGAATAAAGTTCCATGTAAAGGGTAGTTGGGTGTGGAGGGATTTTCTTGAAAATCTTTGGAGATGCCAAACTTAAACACCAAGTTTGGTATTTAACAGTCTTTTCATTTTTTTTATGCTGTCCACAGACACACAGACACAAACACATGGACCTTTTTCTGAAAATACTTTTTTTGGATTCAGGGGGACCCAAAACATGAATTTCTGGTGAAATCTCAGTATCAAATTTTTGGGTGGAATGCAATACCTTCTCTATACACTATGTAATAGTACGTATAGAGAAAGTAAAACACTTCATTTGGCAAAAAAAAATTCTTGTTTCATCATGACAATGCTTCAGCCCATTGTTCAGTCATTGCAATGGGAAAAATGTGCGAATTAAAGTTTGAATTGCTTGAACATGCACCCTATTCACCAGATCTAGCACCCAGTGACTACCACCTGTTCCCATCATACAGTCATTGCAACGGGAAAAATGTGCGAATTAAAGTTTGAATTGCTTGAACATCCACCCTATTCGCCAGATCTAGCACCCAGTGGCTACCACCTGTTCCCATCATACAGTCATTGCAATGGGAAAAATTAAAGTTGGAATTGCTTGAACATGCACCCTATTCACCAGATCTAGCACCCAGTGACTACCACCTGTTCCCATCATACAGTCATTGCAATGGGAAAAACATGCGAATTAAAGTTGGAATTGCTTGAACATGCACCCTATTCACCAGATCTAACACCCAGTGACTACCACCTGTTCCCATCATACAGTAATTGCAATGGGAAAAACATGCGAATTAAAGTTGGAATTGCTTGAACATGCACCCTATTCACCAGATCTAGCACCCAGTGACTACCACCTGTTCCCATCATACAGTAATTGCAATGGGAAAAACATGCAAATTAAAGTTGGAATTGCTTGAACATGCACCCTATTCACCAGATCTAACACCCAGTGACTACACACCTGTTCCCATCATACAGTCATTGCAATGGGAAAAATGTGCGAATTAAAGTTGGAATTGCTTGAACATGCACCCTATTCACCAGATCTAACACCCAGTGACTACCACCTGTTTCCAAACCTCAAAACATTTCTTGGAGGACGAAGATTTCACAGCAACGAGGAGGTCATTGATGCGGTAAACAGCTATTTTGAGGACCTTGATAAATCGCACTACAGAGACAGTTTAATTAAATTAGAACACTGATATGACAAATGTATTAGCCTTTCTGGGTATTATGTTAAAAAATAAAGCAAAAAAATGTTTACTTACTCTACACGTGCTATGTACATAGTGTATAGAGTAGGTATTGTATTGCATCCAAAAATTTCATACAGAGATGTCACCAGAAATACATGTTTTGAGTCCCCTTGAATGCAAAAGAAGCATTTCTGGAAAAAGGTTCGTGTGTGTGTGTGTGTGCGCGTGCGTGTGCGTGCATGCATGTATGTTTGTATGTATGTGTGTGTCTGTGGACAGCATAGCTAAAAAACGAAAAGACTTAAATATCAAACTTGGTATTTAAGTTTGGTATCTTGCATGGATGGGACACGAAGATTTTCAAGAAAATCGAACCCCACCCCCAACTACCCTTTACATGGAACTTTTTTTGAAAATTTTGATTTCTCAAAAATGGCTAACGATTTTGAATAAAATGTTGTATATTAAAGATATTTCCCTCATAAATAAAATATATATATCTTGAATTTTCTGGGAATAGCCTCTGAAGACTACTTTATTCTGCATGAATTTTATGGAATTTTGCATAACTGCTAAACCGTAAGAAATGGACAAAAACTTACCACACAGAAAGTGTGGAGCACGTTAAAACACACAATTTATGTTATATACATTTTTTTCGTGGAGTTGATCGTTTTTAAGATATTCCTTGCTTTTAGTTTCAGCTTTGAAAAACTTATACCTTTCTCATACAGGAATTTGTCAACTCCTGTCCATACAAACATAGAAACTTGTTAAATAGCAACAAACTTTTCACCATCACTTTAACCTATGGTACTCCCTTATTTTGCTTCTACTTGCAAGGAAGCAAATAATAACACCATTTCTGCTAATTTTTTCTCAATTAGCATTAAGTAAATAAAAGAATAAGCTTTTTAACTATAATTTGTTGCAGAGATGTGAATGGAATACATCAATTTTTTTTTAATGCTGTTTTCATTGAGAGGCCCGGGACTTATCAGCCAACCCCAGTATTAAGTGCCACCCTGTAGGAAGTGAATTATTTAATAGACTACCAAATTAAATAAAAAGCATAAACCCAAATAGAAGTAATGATGAAAGCTATAAAAAAAGCATTTTATAGTACTGAGGAATTTAAATATGGAAAATATATGTAATAATTGTGTGTATAATTTAAATAGATGTGTCCCTTTAATTGTATTTAAAAGTACGAGATTAAAAACTAGCATAGACAAATATTGTAAAAGATTGAATTGAAATTAGTGAAAGCTGTATCCGATGTTGTTGGTACATATTTCAGGTAACCTGGGCTATACTCAACACTCTGAAGAGCTTAGTGAAGATGACAGAAGACCCACTTTCAATGCCATATATTGATTTTGAACTTACTTTGGTTGATGAAGGACTTGATGTCCATCCGAGCTTGGAGGAGCTTATGCAAATGTTTCTCTTTACATTTGATGATGTAAGTATATATAAACACCTATTGTATTCTACCCAAGCATTTGATGTCTTTATAGCAAAAGGGCTGTGTAATTCTCAACGTAAAGCCCCTCAAATATCAAAATTGTTAATTAAGGGAGCATACAAGTGCCAATATATAATTTTCAGTAAAAAAATCATGTTTTACTTCCTCTAGCCCACATGTGCAATGTATATGATGGATAGAGAAGGTATTGTGTTCCACCCAAAAATTTGATGTCAAGATTTCACTGGAAATGTATGTTATAAGGTCCTCTGAGACCAAAAAAAGTATTTTTAGAAAAAGGTCCATGTGTGTGCCTGTGGACAACATAGCTCAAAAACAAAAAAAACTGTTAAATACCAAACTTGGTATCTTCTGAAGATGCGACACAAAGATTTTCAAGAAAATCTATCCACCACAGGTTGCCCTTTACATGGAAAATTTTGTTTTGTTGGAAAAAGGCTCTAACGGTTTTGATTAAAATACTGTATATTAAATATATTTACATCACAAATAAAATGCATAATTTGAATTTTCTGGGAATATCTGTTTATTCTGAAGATCTGTTTTTTCTGGATACATTTTGCAGAATTTTGTATAACAGTGAAACTGTAAGAGACAGATAAAAACTTACTACTCAAAAATTGTAGATCTCGTTAAAACATGTAGTTTATGTCATATATGTTTTTTTGGATAGAGCTGACCATTTTTGAGATATTCCTTGTTATTGGTTTCAATTAACTTTTTTCAAACAGGCCATGCAAAGCAAACTGAACTTCAAAGGGCTAGGCTTTAAAAGATTTAACTATCGGCTTAGCCTAATGTATTCCGTTCTGCTTATGGGAAGCAAGTAATAAAACAATTTCTGCTAATGCTTATCTTGATTATCATGAAATAATGTTTTGCAAGGAAAGTTGTTTGTATAACAGCTAGAGAAATGAAGAAGGCAACTGTCCTGAGAGCTAGATGTAGCAAGGTTACTCAATAAATAACCATAATGCAACACAACACTTTTTATTTTTCAACCTAATCCCCCCTGATAAGCTTCTCAGTTCCACATGAAAGGAATTGTTGGGGACATGTGTACACTTGAGCTATATCCGGTGGGGCAAGCAGTATGTGGCCTTGTGTTGTCACATTGCTGAACATCAGGCCACTCTTCGTCATCCTTTGTGGTGTAATGGTTACCATGCGGGTTCAAACCCGACTGAGGACAGTGGATTTTTTTGGGCATAAAAATCCTTAGCATAGCTTCCTTTGGAAGGGAAGTAAGCTGTTGGTCCCATGTCATAGATTTACAGCACAAAAAGAACCTCAAATCTGATAAAAGAGGCCTCTGAGCAAAATTAAGCATTCTTTCAAGCCCAGTATAGAATGTGACACTGAGATCTACAGCAGTTAAAGATCGTCCATTTCATTTAATTTAATTTTATCAGGCCACTCCACTTCAGCAAAATTGTTGGTTTCAAATTTTGATACATAAGGTTTGCAGTGTTTATATTGCCAACATGACCTTACCAGCACTTGTCTTCCACTCAAACAACTTTCACTGCCATCTGATGGTGAGTTTTGTTTGGTTTTAACTCCACGCTGGTGCAAACCTGTAACTGAATACCAGCGAGACAGGGGTGCCATAATAGCTATAGGACAACACCTAAACATAACTAAGAGGCACACACTTTTCCCAACTTTTGCATTTTTTATACAACTTTTTCAGTTATTTATTGAATTGATGTTATATTATTAAACAAGTCTGATGCTCTTTTGTTTTGCTGTGCTGACTGTTTACATATTTACAGAGGTTTCAAATCAAGGAATCAAGATGTGAATGTTGTTGCTGAGACCCTATTAATATGAACACCAATAATAGTCAGCATGGATTAAACAAAGCCGTGTGCGTGCCTGGCCCACAGATAGGTTGGGAAGCTTCCAAATCAGTGTTTAAGCTGTATTTTTACTTTCTCTACACACACTATATACATCATTGTATTGTACTCAAAAATTCTATACTGAAATTTCACCAGAAATACATGTTTTGGGAACCTCTGAATCCAAAAAAAGTATTTTTAGAAAAAGGTCTGTGTATGTGTGTATGTGGGCAGCATAGCTCAAAAACAAAAAGTCTGTTAAATACCAAATTTGATATATAAGTTCAGTATCTTCTAAGGATTTGACTTGAATATTTTCAAGAAAATCCCCCCCCCCCCAGCTACCCTTTACATGTAAAAAATGTCTAAAATGTTAATTTTCTTAAAAATAACTAATGATTTTGATTAAAATTTCTTATATTTAAGATAGGTATTTGTATGACAAAATGTATATCTTGAATTTTCTGGGAATACCCTCTAAGATTCTGGATGGATTTTTTGAATTTTGAATAACTAGTATACCTTAAGAGATAGACAAAAACTTACTAGAAAAATGCAGAGCTTCCTGAAATGCACAATTTTGTCATATACATTTTTTTTCTGGAGAAGGCTGTTTTTGGGATATTCCTTGTAATTGGTTTTAGTTTAAAAATACTTAAAACTTTTTTCATACAGGAAGCTGTCGACTCCTGGCTACACAAACAGTTCCATAGCAACCACATTTTAAAACATGTGAATGTCGGTTTAGCCTATTGTATTCCGTTATTGCCCTTTTACTTACAAGGAAGCAAGTAATAAGACAATTTCTGCTGATGTTTATCTCGATTAGCATCAATTAGATAGAAGAGTAAACTTACTAACAATAATTTGTTGCATAAATGTAGAGAAAGTCATGTGAATGGAACACATCAGATTTTTGTAAACATACTGAAACTGCTCAATTGTTAGCTAACATTAAGGGATTCCTTGTGTAATGAAAACCTGCTATAGAATCTAAACCTTTAGTTATATTAATATAAAAATAATAGTTGCAACAAATCTTCACTTATCTTTTGGAATCCTTGCTTGGACTAGTTTCGCAATGATTTCATTGCATTATCAACATATCCTTTTGGTCTCTTTTTTTGTTGTTGTTTATTTACACTGTTATGGTTACTGCTACTAGGCGGATTGTGTACTAATGCATTGCTAACTACTGGAATCAAAACAAATAAACTTATAAAGCATTCCTTAGTTTCAGTACATTTTAGGTTATTGCTTATGATGGATGTGATGGAATATAATAATTATAGGTTTAATCTGAATTTTAATGACACTCTTACCAAATTTGTTTTGATTCCAGTAGTTAGCAATGCATTAGTACACAATCCATCTAGTAGCAGTAACCATAACAGTGTAAATAAACAACATCAAAAAAGAGACCAAAAGGATATGTTGATAATGCAATGAAATCGTTGCGAAACTAGTCCAGGCAAGGATTCCAAAAGGTAAGTGAAGATTTGTTGCAACTATTATTTTTATATTAATATTAGTGTTATTCTTCACTGTTACTAGCTTATTTTTACATTTATAACTTTATTATATGTTTATTCTTCCAAAATACAATTTGAGCCTTACAGACAATGAAAGGAAATGAAAGCTGTTAACACTATCTTTTAGAGGTAATGTAATGTTAGTGTTCTTGAGGATGAAGACAAGCAACTGATAAGCACTACCAAAGAGTCGTAGATAAAAATAAATTTCTTTTACTGTCTTTAACTTGTAATATTAAATAAAACATTTCTACATTTAATTTCAGGTTACTGAGAGTTTACTATTAGGGTAGTTACAACATATTAGGATAATCAATGTTAGGACAAAGTATGTATGTTTTGCATTCAAGAGCCACCTCTAAGTAGTCTTTTGAATTGGTAAGTGCTCATTGCCCCTTTACCTGAATGCAGGACAGGTTTGCTTTAAAGAGAAACCCATTTGTTTTTATGACACATGCTTGCTCTATGATGTATGTAGACATCACTCACTGATACTTCATGTGCTGCCTAATCTCAAAATGATGTAATTTTCAATATTACATAAAAACAGCTAAAACAGTTTGGAACCTGCAACAAGGAACTTAGACATATTTCAAGTATGAGCTATAAGACTGCAGTATGAGGGCAGATGGAAAAGTAGCACACAATAATTTTCTTCTGCCTTGATATTGCAGCTGGAATGTTGCAATTTCACTCAGATTTAGCTTGAAGTTTTCACTACAGAGGGTATTTTTTGTTTCATGTGTAGCTCTAAAAGAGAAGCGTGAACTATGCAACAAAGATGTTGTGCATGCTACTGTCGTTTACGTGTGAAGAATAGAGAGGTGTGGTTTGATATTTGTGGGCCGGAGGGCATACATAAACTGAGTGAAATTCTCAAGGACAAGCGTGACGTGTAGCAACGTCTCCAGGTGGTGATGCTGCAGCCAAAATTAAAACAAAACAGACAAGTATGGAGTGGGAACATGTTGGTTCCCCAATCTGCTAGCAAAGTGACAGTGTTCTCATATTTTATTGGCGAATGCTGCAGCCAACATTAAAACAAAACAGACAAGTATAGAGTGGGAACATGCTGGTTCCTCAATCTGCTAGCAAAATGACAGTGTTCTGGTGTTTTATTGGTGCATGCTGCAGCCAACATTAAAACAAAACAGACAAGTATAGAGTGGGAACATGCTGGTTCCTCAATCTGCTAGCAAAGTGACGGTGTTCTGATATTTTATTGGCGAATGCTGCAGCCAAAATTAAAACAAAACAGACAAGTATAGAGTGGGAACATGCTGGTTCCTCAATCTGCTAGCAAAGTGACGGTGTTCTGATATTTTATTGGCGAATGCTGCAGCCAAAATTAAAACAAAACAGACAAGTATAGAGTGGGAACATGCTGGTTCCTCAATCTGCTAGCAAAGTGACAGTGTTCTGGTGTTTTATTGATGAATGCTGCAGCCAACATTAAAGCAAAACAGACAAGTATGGAGTGGCAACATGCTGGTTCCCCAGTAAAGACTAGCAAAGTGACAGCGTTCTGGTGTTTTATTGGTGAATGCTGCAGCCAACATTAAAACAAAACAGACAACTATGGAGTGGGAACATGCTGGTTCCCCAGTAAAGACTAGCAAAGTGACAGTGTTCTGGTGTTTTATTGGTGCATGCTGCAGCAAACATTAAAACAAAACAGACAAGTATAGAGTGGGAACATGCTGGTTCCTCAATCTGCTAGCAAAGTGACGGTGTTCTGATATTTTATTGGCGAATGCTGCAGCCAAAATTAAAACAAAACAGACAAGTATAGAGTGGGAACATGCTGGTTCCTCAATCTGCTAGCAAAGTGACGGTGTTCTGATATTTTATTGGCGAATGCTGCAGCCAAAATTAAAACAAAACAGACAAGTATAGAGTGGGAACATGCTGGTTCCTCAATCTGCTAGCAAAGTGACGGTGTTCTGATATTTTATTGGCGAATGCTGCAGCCAAAATTAAAACAAAACAGACAAGTATAGAGTGGGAACATGCTGGTTCCCCAATCTGCTAGCAAAATGACAGTGTTCTGGTGTTTTATTGATGAATGCTGCAGCCAACATTAAAGCAAAACAGACAAGTATGAAGTGGAAACATGCTGGCTCCCCAGTAAAAACTAGCAAAGTGACAGTGTTCTGGTGTTTTATTGGTGAATGCTGCAGCCAACATTACAACTTGGGTGCCCTTCATGAGAAATGCCACAACATTAATGGTGACAATGTCAAACTTCTTGATGACAATGCTTGCCCCCATGTTACTGGTGCTGTTTGTCAGAAAATCAGCAAATTTTGTTTCGTGGTGCTCCAGTATCCACCAAACTGTCCAGACCTTGCACTGTCAGACTTTCATCTTCTGTTTTGCAACAGATGTAGAAGTGAAATCAGCAGTCTGCAGATGGCTATAATCCAAGGAAATGGTATTCTACGAACAGGGCATATTGAGACTGGTGTCACAATGGGACAAATGTGTTATGAAAGTTGAATACTATGTAGATGATAAGTGTAAGTTCATTTGTGATTTTTTTTTAAAAAAATTATTGTGTGTTACTTTTCAATCTGCTCTCGTATTCATTAAATGTTATTTGAAAACAGTGTGTGCTATCATGTTGGCAGGACCTACAGTTACAGTAGTGGAGAGAAAGTTATGTGAATGTTTTGTCTATCTCACAGCTGACAAATGTTGGACAGAGCATGACAACATTGGAAACCTGGATTGGAACACAGAGTAAGGGTGAAAACATTCCAGTCAATGTTTCACTTTTGTGTAAGTTGCCTCTCAGAGAGAAAGTGGTCAGCAACCTGAAGCAACTGTTTCAGCCAATCACAGATCACATTGCTCAAGTGTGTAAGTAAACTCTTACGATTTTCACTAACATAAATAGCTAGCAAAGCTCACTTCATTTCCTTACTAAGCAAAATTGAAAACTATGACTGTTTAAAAAAGAATTATTTATGTCAAATAGCTTTTTTTGTTTGCTGTAAGCCATTTCAAACATATGGTGTGAATTGTTCAACAATGTTTTTAAGGGTCCTTTCAATATTCAGCGTGGAAAAAGTATGGAATTTAAGGGTAGTATGTAGCAAGCAGTTCTCAATATTTGCTTTGTATCTGTATAAGAGAGGAGTATTACCATTATAATTGAAATATACTGCACTGATGATAACACTCAATGGCCAGGACAGAATTGTGGGAGAGACCACAACCTGACATTGGCAAAACATTCAGTCCCCCCAGTAAGGGAGAAAATTGGCCATGCTAGTACTGAGAATCAAACCTGGTTCCTCTGTGCTAATGGAAATGGAAATGGTGTTTTATTTATGGACGCTCTTTAACAGCTGTGGTTCTCAGCATCCCATTCTAAACTGGGCGTGAAAGATTGCTTAATTTTGCTCAGAGGCCACTCTATCAGGCTTGAGGTTCTTTTACGTGCCGTAAATCTACGACATGGGACCAATGGCCTTACTTCCCTTCTGAAGGAAGTTATGCTAAGGATTTTTATGCCCGAAAAAATCCATCGTCCTCCACCGGGTTTGAACCTGCGACCTTGTGTATATGAAGTCAACATGGTAACTATTACACCATGGAAGACATGCTAATGAAATGAACATACTCCACTAATAAAGAGTAATGTAAATATGACATTATCGGATGTTTTAACTTTCTCTACTGAATACATAGTACACATTGCATATTTCCAAAAATTTGATCCTGAGATTTTTTGGAAGTATAAATTTTAGGGAGCCCTGTATCCAAATAAACAATTTTTATAAGAAGGTCCATGTGTGTACACGTGTGTCTGTGTGTGTGTGTAAGTGTGTGAACACAATAACTCAAAAATGAAAAGTAAAATATCAAACTTTATATTTAAATGTAGTATCTTTCAATCAGGAAAATCCCCCCATCCCAAACTATGCTTTACATGCAGAAAATTTCAAAAATTTTGATTTTCTGAAAAATGGCTGTAATGATTTTTATTAAAATACCATATGTTAAAAACATTTACATGATAAATAAAATGTATATCTTGAATTTTCTGGGAATAGCTTATGAAGATCTCTTTATTGTGAGTGGTTTTTGCATAAAAGGTAAAGCTTAAGAGATAACACAATAAACGTGTGTTAATGTTGTGTTGCTCAAGAGGTAGAGAAAGTGATGTGAATGTTATGTTACAGTTGAAACATACAGACACATTCTGATGAGAGGAATTGACAAGGAGCTGGATGTGTTCTTGGCAGTGGAACACACATTTGAGGAATATGTAGCGAAGATTCACTCTGTGGAGATGTTCATCATTGAGGCACACAATCTGGTCAATGATCAGTACTTTACAGTGGGCAGGTGACACTCATCACTTTTCTGACAGTTTGGCACCACTTGCTGGTTGCAACTGGTGGTGGTTCTATCAGTTCGGTCATCCACTGAGATCTCCAAGTTCATAATGCAACCCTCAAACCACAAAAAACAAAAGCTGGTGTTTAAAATGGTCATATTCCATTCATGGGCACATCAAAGTTTCACAAGATTCTCAAAGACAGTAACATAGCACTCATCTCTTAAAATAAGTTGAGCATAAAATTCCTCACAAAAGCAAATCAAAAAGAAAAAATGCCAGCTCATAAAAAATCCGGGATTTATAATAGATTGCAAAGAATGTCATCAGATCTATATAGAACAAACTAAGTGAAACATAGAAACAAGCTTAAGGAACACTTTGGGAAGAAGAAAAATCAGCAATTGCAGCACATTTTTGTTAACACTGTATCACTTGTTAGGCAGGCACAAAAACCCAAAAAAATTTAAATATTTGGGGGAAAATATTTCTTTGAAAATTTCGTCCAAGATTAATGAATTTTGAGATTCCAATGGACAAAAATCTGTTCACTAAATTAATAGAACCATCATCAGAGGGACTCGTAACCAGTTGCAATCAGCTGATGATGAGGAAACTAGTTGTGAGCTAATTAACCTCATTTAATGAAATTGTATATTTGCAAGTGCTTCTAAACTGTATTGAAGAATAATGTTCATTTATACGCATCTGTTTCTCTAGAAATTCACTTGGATGTTGATTCCCTGTTTTGGGACAACACTTTTTAACACCACTATACATCAGCTGTGGCATTCAGCCATTAAATAAACTAAGAAACATTTAAATGGACCCATAGGTGTAGTTTGGGAGAAACGATACATTTTGGAAAATGCAAATTGCATTATGAATATTGCTGTAGTTAACACCTTGCCACAAGGTTAGAGTGTTGAGAAAATACTGTGTGTGTGTGGACAGCATAGCTCAAAAACAAAAGGTTGTAAGTAAATACCAAACTTGGTATTTAAGTTAAGTATCTTCCAAAGATGTGACATGAAGATTTTCAACATGAGCCCCCAGCAACCCTTTATATGGAAACATTTTCAAAAATTTTGATTATTTTAAAAGTGGCTGAAATGATTTTGATTAAAATAGTGTATATGTAAGATTTTTACATGACAAATAAAATGTATATGTTGGATTTTCTAGGAATAGCCTCAGAAGACATCTTTATTCTGGATGAATTTTGCATAACTGGTAAACTGTAAGAGATAGGCAAAAACTTACTTCAGAAAAAATATAAATCTCATTAAAACACATCATTTATGTCATGTACTTGTTTTTGTAAAGCTCACCGTTTTTTAGATATTCCTTGTTTTTGGTTTCAGCTTTAAAAACTTATACTTTTCTCATACAGGAATTTTTCAACTGCTGTCCATACAAACAAAGGAACTTCAGTCACATAGCAACCAGCTTTTGACCATTACTTTAACCTATGGTACTCCCTTATTTCCCTTCTGCTTACAAGGAGGCAAGTAATAAGACAAGTTAATTTTATCTGCATCAGTATGAACCAGATAGAAGAATAACAATAATTGGTAGAGAAAGTTATGTGAATGGAACACATCAGAATTTTCTTCCCATTCTTGTTTCTGTTGTATGTTTATATTTGATTGGATGATGAATAAATAAAACGCAAGAAGAAATATGTGTGGGGAGAATACAATATTTTTGCTTGTTTAGGTTGAGGCAGGTTGGTGTGGTTGAGGCAATGAAGGCGATGGTGTGGGACAGTGTCAACAGAATAACATACGTCATGTTGGAGAATCATCACAACAAAAACATCAAGTACGTATGTACATACCAACATTTCATTTCTCAAAAATATCAAACTTGTATCTTCCAAGGATGCAACGTGAAGATTTTCAAGTAAACCCCCATCTACCCTTTATATTTCTGAAAAATGGCTCTAACAACTTTGATTAAAATCTTTGTAGGATATTTACATGTCAAATAAAATGTATAACTTGAATTTTCAGGGAAAATTCAAGTTATACATTCCTAAACACCACTATATTCTGAATGAATTTTTCTGAATTTTGCATAACTGTTGATCCGTAAGAGGTAGACAAAAACTGTAGATTTCCTTAAAGCATACAATTTATATCATTTACATTTTTTTGAGTACTTGACTGTTTTCCATATATTCTTATTATTGCTTTCAGGTTTAAAATACTTAAAACTTTTCAACTGCTAGCCATGCAAAGAATTGGATTTGAATCCCACAGCAAGAACATTTGACTGTCAGTTTAGTCTAGTGATTTCCCTTCTACTTATAAGGAACTAAGTAATAACACCATTTCTGTTAATGTTTAAGTTGATTAGCATCAAGTAGATAGAAGAATAAGTTTATTAACAATAATTTGTTACAGAGGTGTAGAAAAGTCATGTGAATGGAGCATATCAGATTTTTTAAAAATATTTCTGTATGTGTATGTATAGGAAGGTGTGAGAGAGAAGGAGAGAGGGGAGAGAATCCCTTTTAGTGTTATTGTTTCATTTGGGGTGTGGCTAGCAGTAGGATTGTTGGTCGAGAAGTTTCTCGTAGCAAGGAATCTTTATAGTTAATACAAACAAGTTCAGCTTTTAGATTTGTTTTAGCCATTTCACAAAATTGGCAAATAAAAAGAAGTATTTTAAACAGTGAAGCTTCATATTTTAAATGAATTGAGTCACCCTTTTACTTTTTGCTCCAACTTTTCCTTTGTTTGGGAAGACTGGCTTCAGGGTTCCTTAAGCCTATCTTCACTTGTGAGGTTGACATACAACAGGTGGTTGTACTCTTGTCAACAGGATGAGGAATCTTCTTGCTTGGTGATAAACATGTTGTTCCAAAGGTTTCTATATCAACTCTATTTCTTCCTTTATGTTATCATTTTGACACTTATACCTAATGCTTCTTTTATCCTAGTTTCCAAATTTCATTTTGTTTTCCCAATATAAATCTTATTGCAGTCTCAGCAGCTCATTTTATAAATATCTAGGAGAAACTACATGCAAATTATTAAGCATGTTGTTGAGAACTTAGGCTGAAGAATTAATGTTAACCTCTTAACGCCCACTGTTACAAAGTAAGTTTAATTGCCTTGTGGCTTATTAACTGGCTGACAACTGCTTTTGTCTGTTGTATACTATTTGTTACATTCCTGTCTCAAGTACACCATAAGGTGCTGCTTTTGATGTACTGTGTTCCAAAGAGAGGTATAGCTACTCTGCTATGGTACAACCTATTTACTTACTTTCTGGAGGTTTTTGGAGGTAAGAAGTATTTATACAAAATTATTTATATGTACCTGTATTGTTTTAGGTGCTTTTGTGTTATTTCCATGTACATAATATGCACGTGTGCTTCAAAATGTGTAAAAATTGCTTTATATCATATATGATACATCAGGCAATAATAATGTGAGGTTATGATTTATAACGTTGAATATCTTTGACATTGCAAAGTGTGTAGAAGTCCCTGAGAATAGTGATGATGCGGATCCTGGTAATTAGACATTTCACAGGTGAAACCACTTTTATTGGTAATTCATTGAAATAATATGCCTTCTCAATTGTATGCTTCCTTTATATTTTGAAATGATTGAGAAGATAGCTCTGATGGAGAGGAAGAAGAACTGGAGGATCTGGGACAATGTATCAGTCAAGAACTCCCAGTTTGGTCTGGCAGCACACAATATGCTGAAGCTCATACCGCGATGCAAAAGAACATAAAGAAACCCCTTGGCTTGGACACAAATGAACTGGAACAGTTTAAGGGATGTTGCATGAGTAGACCATGTTGCTAGTGCCATGCCCCGTGAAAGACAAAAGCTAATATTCACTTCAACAACAATGATAACTTGCCTCCTCATTACCTTTGAAGCATCAGATGCTCTGTGCTGATGAGCAGATAGTTCCATTCAAAGGTCACTCGTCTCTCAAACAATATAATCCCAAAAATATTTTGAAGAAAAGAGCACCAAAGTTGGTGAAAAGGAAGTAAGGGCTCTGAAATGGTTTGATAATCGAGGAGTAACCATTGCAACACTTTTGATAGTGCTGAACCTTTGACAGAAAGCACATATTATGATATCTTGCCCAATCACAATCAAGACATAGAATTCATTTATGGGCAGAGTAGATTTACTAGATGGGCTGATATCCTACAACAGGATTTCAATCCGTTCAAAAAGTGCTACCATAGATTGTTTTTTTCATTTCATGGACATGGTCTTAGTCATTGGTTGGCTGCTGAAAAGGCACCACTGTGAAATTTATCACTACAGCAAAAAGGACATAATTGATCTTTTGGAGTTTGGAACACATGTAGCAGCAGCCTGCAAACCTCAAGGATCAAAGACGGTGCGCCCTTCTTTTGATGAAATTCAAAATAAAATTGAGCAGAAAAGAGACAGAGGGCCAATGAAACCACTACCAGAATTCAACATTAGGTGAGACCAAGTCGCCAAAGGTGCAAAAATGTTGGTTGTAAAGGACTGACAGCAGTGTCATGTACATTTGTGCTTCACAACCGGGAGAAATTGTTTTACTCAATTTCATATGTAAGACAGTTGTATGACTGAATGTAGATATCTTTCATTAGGATATAAATATATTATTGCCTTGATGCCCATTGTATCATACATGTTATAAACCTAATGTTTTTGAAATTCCTAAAAATACTTTCTTTCAAAACCTAAAATGCCTTATTGCAACACCAAATAACCTGAAAACAGCCAGGAATATCTTTACGCTACACTATATCATAATTCCGGCATTAAGAAGTTAATATTTTGCGTATGACAGTTTTTCAATCAATTGTTACAATATATTTCTCCATGAATATGTGTAAACTTTAAAGTAACTCTGATTGGCTGCTATTTTGCAACCTCTTTCTCTTGTCAATCTCTATATATTTCACATCTACTTTAGGTGTTGAACTCAAATAAACTTTCTAATTCCTAATTTCCATGCTTTGTTACCCTTTCTTAGACTTGCTCCTCTGTCTTCATATTCCGAAAAAGTGTGTGATTTCTTTGCTTGGGCATCACTTTTCATACAAAATATCTTTAAAATTATTTGCTGTTGTCCTTTTGTGGTAATAAAATAGTCTCTGGTCTCCAACATCTGGTGATGTTTTTCGGGCGCAAAAATCCTTAGTATGGTTCATTTGGAAGGGAAGTAAAGCTGTTGGTCCCATATCATAGATTTACAGCACATAAAAGAATGATAAAGAGGCCTCTGAGCTCTTTGACACCAAATATAGAATGGGATGTAGTTAGTCTCCATAAATAACGTTCACTTTGACTATCCTATGACTTGAATTGTGATTAATTACTGCTGTGTGATGTTTGCTCAATATCCTTATTGAGCATGAAGAAAGTTTTATATAAGTAGTGTGCATGTAACATATAATATCCTTATTGAACATCAAGTAAGCTTTTGTATAAGTAATGTGCATGTAACATATAATATCCTTATTGAACATCAAGTAAGCTTTTGTATAAGTAGTGTACATGTAACATATAATATCCTTATTGAGCATGAAGTAAGCTTTTGTATAAGTAGTGTGCATGTAACATATAATATCCTTATTGAACATCAAGTAAGCTTTTGTATAAGTAATGTGCATGTAACATATAATATCCTTATTGAGCATGAAGTAAGCTTTTGTATAAGTAGTGTGCATGTAACATATAATATCCTTATTGAACATCAAGTAAGCTTTTGTATAAGTAATGTGCATGTAACATATAATATCCTTATTGAGCATGAAGTAAGCTTTTGTATAAGTAGTGTGCATGTAACATATAATATCCTTATTGAACATCAAGTAAGCTTTTGTATAAGTAATGTGCATGTAACATATAATATCCTTATTGAGCATGAAGTAAGCTTTTGTATAAGTAGTGTGCATGTAACATATAATATCCTTATTGAACATCAAGTAAGCTGTTGTATAAGTAATGTGCATGTAACATATAATATCCTTATTGAGCATGAAGTAAGCTGTTGTATAAGTAATGTGCATGTAACATATAATATCCTTATTGAACATCAAGTAAGCTTTTGTATAAGTAGTATGCATGTAACATATAATATCCTTATTGAGCATGAAGTAAGCTGTTGTATAAGTAATGTGCATGTAACATATAATATCCTTATTGAGCATGAAGTATGCTTTTGTATAAGTAGTGTGCATGTAACATATAATATCCTTATTGAGCATGAAGTAAGCTTTTGTATAAGTAGTGTGCATGTAACATATAATATCCTTATTGAACATCAAGTAAGCTGTTGTATAAGTAATGTGCATGTAACATATAATATCCTTATTGAGCATGAAGTAAGCTGTTGTATAAGTAATGGGCATGTAACATATAATATCCTTATTGAGCATGAAGTAAGCTTTTGTATAAGTAGTGTGCATGTAACATATAATATCCTTATTGAGCATGAAGTAAGCTGTTGTATAAGTAATGTGCATGTAACATATAATATCCTTATTGAGCATGAAGTAAGCTTTTGTATAAGTAGTGTGCATGTAACATATAATATCCTTATTGAACATCAAGTAAGCTTTTGTATAAGTAATGTGCATGTAACATATAATATCCTTATTGAGCATGAAGTAAGCTTTTGTATAAGTAGTGTGCATGTAACATATAATATCCTTATTGAACATCAAGTAAGCTTTTGTATAAGTAATGTGCATGTAACATATAATATCGTTATTGAGCATGAAGTAAGCTTTTGTATAAGTAGTGTGCATGTAACATATAATATCCTTATTGAACATCAAGTAAGCTTTTGTATAAGTAATGTGCATGTAACATATAATATCCTTATTGAGCATGAAGTAAGCTTTTGTATAAGTAGTGTGCATGTAACATATAATATCCTTATTGAGCATGAAGTAAGCTGTTGTATAAGTAATGTGCATGTAACATATAATATCCTTATTGAGCATGAAGTATGCTTTTGTATAAGTAGTGTGCATGTAACATATAATATCCTTATTGAGCATGAAGTAAGCTGTTGTATAAGTAATGTGCATGTAACATATAATATCCTTATTGAGCATGAAGTAAGCTTTTGTATAAGTAGTGTGCATGTAACATATAATATCCTTATTGAGCATGAAGTAAGCTTTTGTATAAGTAGTGTGCATGTAACATATAATATCCTTATTGAACATCAAGTAAGCTTTTGTATAAGTAATGTGCATGTAACATATAATATCCTTATTGAGCATGAAGTAAGCTTTTGTATAAGTAGTGTGCATGTAACATATAATATCCTTATTGAACATCAAGTAAGCTGTTGTATAAGTAATGTGCATGTAACATATAATATCCTTATTGAGCATGAAGTAAGCTGTTGTATAAGTAATGTGCATGTAACATATAATATCTTTATTGAGCATGAAGTAAGCTTTTGTATAAGTAGTGTGCATGTAACATATAATATCTTTATTGAGCATGAAGTAAGCTTTTGTATAAGTAGTGTGCATGTAACATATAATATCCTTATTGAGCATGAAGTAAGCTGTTGTATTAGTAATGTGCATGAAACATATAATATTTTATTTTGTTATTAAATTGATAAACACTTTGTCAACATAATGCTGTTAAAGATGATACATTGTTTTGTCCTTTAATTAAATATATTAGAGCAAATGAAGAAACAAAATGGACCCAACATTCGTCTTTTTACTTTCTCTAGCCCCGTATGTACAATGTACATAGGGATAGAGAAGTGTTGCATTCCACCCAAAAATTTGATGGCGAAATTTCACCAGAAATACATGTTTTAGGACCCCCTGTATCCATAAAAAGCATTTTCAGGAAAAGGTCCATGTGTGTCCGTGAACACGATAACTCAAAAACAAATAGTAGCTAAAACACTAAACCTGGTATTTAAGTTTAGTATCTTCCAGGGATGCGACACGAAGATTTTGATAAAAATCCCCCCACCCCAAACTACCCTTTACATGGAACTTTTTTCGAAAAATTTGATTTTCTTAAAAATGGCTCTAACGATTTTGATTAAAATATTGTATATTAAAGATATTTACCTGAAAAATAAAATGTATATCATGAGTTTTCTGGAAATAGCTTCTGAAGGCCTGTTTATTCTGGATGAATTTTGCTTAATTTGCCATAACTAGTAAACCGTAAGAGATAGACAAAAACTTACTGTACAAAAAATGTAGGTTTTTTTTAAAATACACAACTAATGTCATGTACATTTTTCTCGTGGAGCTTACCGTTTTTGAGGTACTCATTGTTATTAGTTTCAGTTGTGAAGTACTTATACTTTTCTCAGACAGGAGTGTCTGTTTTTCTTTTGTTCTACTCCTGGCCAAGAAAAGAAGCGATTTGTAATGACAATCGCATAATGACAGCTTTTAAAACATTTGACTATTGGTTTAGCCTAGTGTATTCCCTTATTTTCTTCCTACTTCTACGGAACTAAGTAATAAGAACATTGTGCTAATGAGTACCTCGATTAGCAAAGTGCGGAAAGAAGAATAATCTTATGTAAGAAGATTGTAGAAGAGCTAGAGAAAGTCATGTGAGTGTAACACATCAGATTTTTAGATTAATATTTGAACTCTATCTGTAGAATCAATTAGTTATCTTAAAATTGCTTATATGTTTTCTTTTTTTTGTTGTACCTTAAGATCCTTTAACCTGATTGGTCACATTGGACGATGAATGAAATGATCTCGGGACCATGGAGCTTAAAGTTACTTGTAAGTGAGATTGGAACTCATGTGAGGCAGGGTTATATGATTTGTGAGAAGACCTTGATGTCTGTACAGAATCTGTGAGGCGTTTGAGGAGGTGGTGCAAATGGCCATGAAGACCCCCAACACATCGGAGGACCTGATAGCACAAGGCAAATACATGCTCTGGGCAACGACCACCTTCATGGAGGAGATGACGCAGAAGTTAGAGAAGGTCGTGCTTGACTGTGAGAGAATTGCAGAAATTGCCTCATTCACACCAAAACACATTGCCATGAATGCAAAAACCTTGCTTTGGAAGCAGAAAATTGTCCCAGTCTTCTCAAAATACTCAACAGTAAGTACACAACATTTGAAATACTAGGTTGAACTTGTGTGATTAGCTTGAAGTAGATAGAGGAATAGATTTTTGTAAAAATAGGTAGAGAATGCGATATATATATATATATATATATATATATATATATATATATATATATATATATACAGGATGCACTGTGAATTGTTACCACAAAGAAATCTAATAATATCTCTTAAACTAATAGAGATAGAATTGCCAGAATTAGATTGTACGGGGACTGTCCCAGAACTACCTGACCTGACAAAGAAAGCAAATAAAACTGGAGGGAAAACATCTTTATTTCTCTACATAGTCTCTTTTCAGCTCAATATACTTTACCCAGCGATGTTCAGTAGGTTCAATACCCTATTTATAGTGAGAACTATCGAGGTCTGCAAAATAGTCATCAATTGCAGACTCCACCTCTTAATTGTTGGCAAATCTTCTACCACCAGGCCATTTCTTCAAGTTTGGAAACAGAAAATAATCAGAGGGGCTAAATCTGATGAATAGGGTGCATGAGGAAGCAAATCAAACTTTAACTCATTGATTTTGGCCATGGCAATAATGGACATGTGAACTGGTGCATTGTCTTGATGAAACAAAATTTTCTTCTTCACTGAATGCTATAGTTTTTGCTCGATTTCATCACTCAAGCGCTGTAACAAGTTCGCATAATGTTTGCCATTGATTACTTTTCCTTTTTTGAGATAATCAATGAAAATTATCCTGTGTGTATCCCAGAAAATTGACACAATGACCTTCCTGAGATGGAAGTGTGCTTGTCTTCTTTGGAGCCTCTGCATCTCAAGTGTGAAGTGATGGACTCAGGTTTCATCCATGCTTTATTGCACGATGCTGTTTTTGTTCTATTGTGAGCGAACGCGGCACACAACTTTCTCATATCAACGCTAGCTCGTACACTTTGGAGCCTTTTGATTGTTCCTGCATCTCAAGTGTGAAGTGATGGACTCAGGTTTCATCCATTGTTATGAATTGATACAAAAAATCAGCTTTATTGCACGATGCTGTTTTTGTTCTATTGTGAGCGAACGCGACACACAACTTTCTCATATCAACGCTAGCTCGTACACTTTCAGTCGACAGTCATCAATACCATTTTGTGGATTTTCTAGTATTTCTGGATTGGTAATCTCATTTGGTCAACCACAGCAATGTTCATATGCTTGTGCTTAAACTCTGCCCCCCAATATCTCACTGTTCAGAACAAAGGAGCAGACTGCTCCAAAGTAGAATCTAACTCAGCTATAATATTAGTTGGACTAAGACCTTTCAAGTGAAAGTATTGTATCACATAACAATGACCAGTTTTATCCATGTTTACATTTGCTGAGAGCATTCACTGATGATGGCTGCTAAACAATGTAAAATCAACAAACTTCAAATTTCAGCCTTCCAAGGTTGGTACTTGCTGTTGTTTGAAACAACAACATCAGGCTGGGTACTTACTGTATGTTAGACAAACTTGCCAAGTTTCAATAAATCACCACATGTGTATCTATCTCCCTCCACATGTTTCACAACATTACTGGTGTGACGGAAGCATGGAGGTCAGCCAGATCCTGTACAATGCTTGCAAATTGTGTGTTGAGTAGCGAACTGGGCCCATTTGGGTTTACCATTCCGCTGCAATTTTTGCACAAATTGGATTCAGTATGCTCTGAATCACGACCATGGGGAATAACTGGCCCTTCGATTGGGCTATGCTGAAATGCTTGTCTTACATTTTGAGCTGTAGGTGCGCACCTCAGTCTGGAGCATTTGCACCATATTCCTGTTTGTACTACAATTGAGCTAACCAATAACAACATTTCACTTTGTGTTGTCATACCAAGCTGGGAACTTGACTGTGTTACGCTGCTAGAATACCTCAGTACTGTTTCTTTGTTCTTCCAGTTGTATGAACAAAATAAATTTGAATTTCAAGAGAGGTTGGAGAACACTGCCACACAACTGAGAACAGAAATTAATGATCTGATGCCAAAGTTGGTACTTCTAGACTACATGGACGATTCTAATAATGCAATGCAATACCTACAGGTAAGCAAAGTCTTGTTTTGAGGTGAGCTCGGCGTTATAAATAAACCAAGCAATAGAAGAGTATATATGTGAAGCATGTAGTCTCTTAGATCTTGTAGTGCAATTTATCATATAAGTCCACGTTATTTGATAAAAGTCAGCTAAATACGAGGGGCATACTGAAAGTCATGAGCAACACTGTTTTACAATCTTAATATTTGTTTTTAAGCCAAACCAAATACATCATCATAATCTACAGACTTTCTTTCACTTTTCGACATAGTCTCCATTGTTTAGCACACATTTTTCCCATCGTTCTACAAGTTTGAAAATGCCCTTGTGATAGAACTCCGTTCCAGCTGCCCGCAGACCCTGACGCACTGCTTTCCGAATATCCTCCAGCGTCTCGTAGCGTTGGCCACGCATCTGCTCCTTCACAGAACCGAAAAGATAGTAGTCGGAGGGTGCCAAGTCGGGACTGTAGGGAGGATGTGGAAGAGTTTCCCACCCTAATGCCCTGATCTCCATAGTGGCACGGGCAGTATGCGGATGCGCATTATCCTGTTGAAGGATGATCCTCTTTCCAGGGCGTTTATCACGCAAAGCCCAATGGAGCTTCAGAAGTGTCTTAATGTAGCGGGCAGAATTTATGGTTTGTCCAGGTTCAAGAAAGTCAACCAGAATGCAACCTTGTGCATCCCAAAAGACACTTCCCATAACTTTTCCTACAGACTGCACTGTCTTCGCTTTCTTCTTTGATGGTGAGTTCAAGTGGTGCTATTCCATACTCTGATGTTTCGTTTCTGGCTCATAGTGATGGAACCAGCTCTCATCTCCAGTCACAATACACGTCAAAAATTCATCACCTTCATTATGAAATCTCTGAAGAAGGTTTTGTGCAATGGTTCTTCTCTGAAGTTTGTGGTCTTCAGTCAATAAACAGGGGACCCAACGGGCACAGACCTTTCGATAACCCAAGCTGTGGATCATTTCTTGCACTGCACTATGTCCTATTCCAAGTTGCGCAGCAATTTCATTCACAGTGAAACGCCTATCTCCTGTAATGAGCTCATCAACTCTTTCCTTGTTGCATTCTGTAGAGGCAGTTCGAGGATGCCTGCTACGAGGCGTATTTTGCAGACTCGTGTTTCCATCTTTGAAATGTTTCACCCATCTTCTAACACTGCTGGCACCCATGCAAACACCTCCAAACGCACGCTGAAGTCTGAGATGAATTTCAGGAGCAGGTTTTCCTTCTTTCACAAGGAATTCAATGACAGCACGCTGTAGAAGCGAAACATCAATGTCAGCCATTTTTCAAATACCGTCTGTGGTCACGTGATAGAATGACGTCACAATATGTCAACATGTGGCTTAAAGTCTGTAGATTACGATCCTGCAATTCGTTACATTGTTGAAATTTAAATTTTTACAATGGGTTGCTCGTGACTTTTAGTATGCACCTCGTAGTTAAATATATTCAGTTACATTATTTAAAATGAACAATATATATTGGGAAGATGTGCAGTTATTTATTATCACTGTTGCAATTATTGTTAATATCGTTACTCTAGCCACATTATTCATTAATACAAATGAAAAAAAAAGAGTGCAGAAAAATTTACACAAAGTGATAAATAATCAAATAAATATGCAAAATATTAAATCACAGCACTCGTTTTAGTTGGCTGGTCACATTTATATTCCGTTTTCCTTTTCTTTGAGGCTGGACATTGATATACATGTTCCTGTTTTCCAATCTGAACTTAACAAATGGCAAGGAGGCCCATGAAAGTGGAGAGATACTCCCACCATATTGAAAGCAGTTTCACATTTGTATGCAAAACTATTTCATCTAATACGTCCTTATCACTTAAGTTTTCCCAAATTTGGCCCAAAATTGAACTTTTGGCTCTTAGACCAGACATTCCTCCTCTCTAAATGTTCTGCTGAGGTGTTTTTACTTTTCACTACATATACTATGTATGGAGAAGATATTGTACTCCACCCAAAAATTCAATATAGAGATTTCACCAGAAATGTATGTTTTGTTTTGAATCCAAAAAAAGTTTTTAGAAAAATGTCCAAGTGTGTGTGTGTGTGTGTGTGTGTGTGTGTGTGTGTGTGTGTGTGTCTGTGGACAGCATAGCTCAAAAACGAAAACTTGGTATTTAAGTTCAAGGATACCATATGAAGGCTTTCAAGAAAATTCCCCACCCCAAACTACCCTTTACATGGAAAAACTTCTGAAAGTTTTGATTTTCTCAAAAGAGCTCTAATGATTTTGTTTAAAATATATATTAAAGATATTTGCATCACAAATAAAATGTATATCTCAAATTTTCTGGGAATAGCCTCTGAAGACCTCTTTATTCTGGATGAATTTTGGGGAATTTTATATAACTGGTAAGACGTAACAGAAAGAAAAAAAAGTTACATAATAAAAGATGTTGAGCTCATTAAAACACACAGTTTATGTTATATACATTTTTTTTTTCTCTGGCAGTTGACCATTTTTTAAATATTCCTTGATAATGGTTTCATCTTTAAAAAACTTCACTTTGCTCATACAGGAATTTGTCAACTGTTGTCCATACAAACAAAGGAACTTCAGTCACATAGCAACCAGCTTTTAAAAGATTTATCAGTGTATCCGTTATTCCCTTATACTTACAAGGAAGCAAGTAATAAAGTAATTTTTGCTAATTTTATCTCGATCGGCAGGAAGTAGATAGAATAAACTTTTTAACAGAGATGTAGAGAAAGTGATGTAAATGGAGCACATGCCATATAGTTACTGTGTTTGCAGATGACACCAGGCTCTTGTTCCTTTTCGTAACTGCTGTTGCACAAAGTCACACTCATGTTTGAGGATACTGAGGCAGTGCAACCATACTCATGCTTTAAAACAACTTTCTCTAGCACATAATAAATAAAGAAGATAATGTATTCCACCCAAAAATTCCATACCATGACTTCACCGGAAATATATGTTTTGGGGTCCCATGAGTCCGAAAAAATTTTTTTTAGAAAAAGGTCCATGTGTATGTATGTGTCTGTCTGTCTGCCTGTGTCTGCATAGCTCAAAAACAAAAAATACTGTTAAATACCAAACTTGGTATGTATGTTTGGTATCTTCCAAGGATATGACAGGAAGATTTTTAAGAAAATCCCCCTACCACAAAGTTTATATTTCTTTTTTCCCTACATGGAAAAATTTTGGATAATTTTTATTTTCTGAAAAATGGTTAAAACGATTTTGATTAAATTCCTGTTGATTAAAGATATTTACATCCCAAGTAAAATGTGCATCTTGAATTTTCTGGGAATAGCCTCTGAAGATGTCTTTGTGTTGGATGAGTTTTGCAGAATGGTTAAACCAGAAGAGATAGACAAACACTTGAAATACAAAAAGTGTATATCTTGTTAAAATGCATAATTTATATCATATACATTTTTATTGTAGAGTTGACGATGTTTGGGATATTCCTTCAGTTTTAAATACCTAACTTTTCTGAAACAGGACCATTTAAAGAATTGTTTTGCATAGCGATCAGCTTTCAAAACAAGTAAGACAATTTCTTGATATATGGTGGACTTTGAGACAGTGATGTGTTTTAACAATTAAAATTTAGTTGAGTCGATTTTGTAACACTACATCACTTACTTTTTTATTTCGGAAAACATGTTTCAGAAGCCATGTGCTTCCATTGTCAATTCCTTTGGTCGACTGCCGGCATTGCTTGCTGTGGTGGTTGTCTCTGTCCCTGGTGGTGGTTTGATGAACCTCTGAATGAGTAGATCGCCTGGCGGGATTTCAAAATTGAAAACCCGGTTCTTGTTTTTCCAAATATATGTTTTCCCAAACTTTTAATTCTGTCTTCCTTGTGATGTTTTTGAGGATTTTTGGGCTTCTATTTATAGTGTGTTTCTCTTTCCAAAAATGCCAAGCTAGTGCAGATTTTTCTTCTTGTTTGAGTTTAATATTTCTGTGGTGTTCTTTTGCCCTGGTTTTTATATTTCTTTTTGTTTGGCCAATGTAGATTTTTTCACAGTCATTACAGCTGAACTGATATATTCCTGGTTTGTTTTCTTGTGGGATATCATCTTTTAATTTAGAATTTAAAATGTTTTTTATAGAGTAATTATTTTTAGGGGCTAAAATGATGTTATGTCGTTTGAAGATCCTCTGGAATTTGTAGAAAGTTGTAGGGTGGTATGTAAACTTCTTGTAGATCTTGTTTTCTTTCTGGTTTTGAGTGAGTGTGCTGACTTCTTTAATTCTCTTTCTATTTTTGGCTTTATTAACTTTTTTGTACACCAGTTCTGCCCGAAATCCATTCTCTGTAGCTATGTCCAATATTTTAGTAAGTTCACATTGGTATTCTGTTTTTCCCATTGGTACATTTACCAATCTGTGTGTAAGGCTGTTGAGTAAAGCATGCTGATGGGGAATGGGATTGTAACTCTTTTGTTTTATATAGCTGTTGGTGTGGGTAGGTTTTCTGTAGATGCCAAATGTAAGGTGATTATTAGTTTTGATGATTTTTAGGTCGAGGAATGGTAGTTGTCCATCACATTCCTTCTCCATTGTGAACTTTATAGAGTTTTCTTGCATATTTAGGAGTATTAGTGCATCTTCTAGGTGTTTTTCTGGGACTATTGCAAAGATGTCGTCTACATAGCGGTACCATATTTTGAACATCCAGGGGAATGCCTTTTTAATCCTAGTTTCCATAGTGCTCATGAAGAGATCTGCTAATATTGGTGACAGCGGGCTGCCCATAGCTAAACCAGATGTTTGTTTGTAATATTTCCCGTTAAATGTAAAAAAATTTTGATTTATGCACAGATTCGTTAATATGATGTATTCTCGCACTTCTTCTGTTGTTTTTCCTATTGCAAGTAACCAGTTTTTGATGTGGGATTGTATGCTTTCTGTAGGTATGCTTGGAAACAGAGCAGTAGCATCAAAGGAAACTAACATCGGCTTTTTCCAATTTTATGTCTTTAATTTTATCGATCAGATCTAGAGAGTTTTTTATACTTGCTGTTTCAAATTTAGGGAAGGAAAAGAATCTGTTTGTTAACCATTTTGATAGATTATATGTAGGTGCACTTATATTGTTTATAATTGGTCTCATTGCATTTTCCGGCTTGTGTATTTTTGGAAGGCCATAAATTCTGGGCAGAACTGGATTATCAACTTTAATTTTGCATTTTTCTTTTTTGTCTATTAGTTTACATTCTTGAATACTGGCATTTAATTTAACTATACATTGGTTTAGAGGGTTCTTTAGTACTGTAGAGTATTCTTCTTTTTCTAAAAGTGTTTCCATTCTTTCTACATATTCAGTTTTGTCCATAATTACTATTGTGTTTCCTTTGTCTGCTTTGCTATAAATTACCGGTTTGCTTTTTAATGCTCTTATTACATTTTTTGGGGGGTTAGTTTTCTTTTTGCTTTCTATTGTTTCGATAATTAGGCAACATTCACTTTTTATTATGCTTTTATCAATATCATTTATGTGCTGGGTGGCTATTTGTACGTCCGCAATGTAATCGTCAATTTTATCTGAAAAATCGATGCAAGTTTTCATCCCTTTGTATAAGAAATCCAGTTCTGATTTGGTGAAAGTTTGGTCCGATAGGTTTTTGACGTTCATTTGTGGTGTGGATTTTGAATTAAAAGTTTGGGAAAACATATATATTTGGAAAAACAAGAACCGGGTTTTCAATTTTGAAATCCTGCCAGGCGATCTACTCATTCAGAGGTTCATCAAACCACCACCAGGGACAGAGACAACCACCACAGCAAGCAATGCCGGCAGTCGACCAAAGGAATTGACAATGGAAGCACATGGCTTCTGAAACATGTTTTCCAAAATAAAAAAGTAAGTGATGTAGTGTTACAAAATCGACTCAACTAAATTTTAAGACAATTTCTGTTAATGTTTATCTTGAGTATCATGAGGTATTTAGTATGTATGTGCAACAGCTAGAGAAAGCTATGTGAATGGAACACATCACATTTTTGTTTCTTGTTAACATGGATAAATAAGTTTTTCATGCTGTGTTTCAGGAAATATCAGTGTTCATAAAGAAACTGGATTACATGGAGAAAACTATAAAATGGATAAACAAGGAGGAAGTGCTGTATGAGTATTCAGTGTCTACATATCCAGAAGTGGACGACCTTAAGGTACTTGATGTTGGCTGGCAACTGCAGTGTTTTTACTTTCTCTACTCGTACTATGTACATATTGTATTATATTGCAATACAGAGACTTCACTAGAAATATATGTTTTGGAATCTCCTGAATTTACAAAAAAGCATTTTTGGAAAAAAAATGTGTGTGTGTCCAAACTTGGTATGTAATTTCAGTATCTTGCAAGGATATGACACAAATATTTTCAAGAAAATTCCCCTATCCCACTACCCTTTACATGGAAAATTTTTCAAAAATTTTGATTTTCTCCAAAATGACTAATGATTTTGATTAAACTATTTTGCATTAAAGATATTTACTTGAGAAATAAAATGTATATCTTGAATTTTCGGGGAAGTCCGAAGAGCTCTTTAATTTGGATGAATAACGGTAAACTAGTATATGGTAAATTGTAAGAAATAGTAAAAAAATGTACTTAATAAAAGCAGTAGGGCTAAAACACATGATTTTTTTTTTTTTATTTTGTGGAGTTGAACATTTTTGAGATATTCCTTGTTTAAGTTATAAAATACTTATACTTAACCATACAGGAGTTTGTCAATTTCAGACCATACAAACAAAGGAACTTCAATAAAATAGCAACCAGCTTTTAAAATATTTGACTATCACTATATCAAAGTGTATTCCCTTATTTCCCTTCTACTTACAAGCAAGCAAGTATAAGACTATTTCTGCTAATTTTTTCTCAATTTGCGTGAACAAAATAGAAGAATAAGCTTTTTAACAATAATTTGTTGCAGAAATGTTATACTATATACCAGTTTGTGTTACAATTATGGTTCTCACAACAGAGAAGTTGGGGTAGCAGTAAGATGGGGTACAGAATGTTCCAATGCAGTCATTGAATAAGTTAGTAATGTGATCTAGGCTCCTTTCCTGCCTGGTGGCTCCAAATATTGCTCATGATAACATATTTTTGTCAGTTGATGAACACTTATTTTCTAAAAATTGTTTCACTTGGTATTTAAATATAGAGTAAGAGCTGAAGCTCGGTCTCCAAAATGTACATCATGTTTGTGTTGAGGTTGAAAGAGTGCATTTGTGTATTGATACACATCTCAGGCTCACAGCATGATAACACCTAATTTAACAAACTCGACTGTATTCTTATACAAGAGATTGTGTGTTTTTGTGTATTGATAGACACCTCAGGCCCACAACATGATAACACCTAATTTAGAAAACTCGACTATATTCTTATACAAGAGATTGTGTGTTTTTCTGTTTTGGTATACACCTCAGGCCCACAGCATGTTAACACCTAATTTAGAAAACTTGACTGTATTATTATTCAAGAGATTGTGTGTTTTTGTGTTTTGGTATACACCTCAGGCCCACAGCATGTTAACACCTAATTTAGAAAACTCGACTGTATTATCATACAAGAGATTGTGTGCATTTGTGTATTGATAGACACCTCAGGCCCACAACATGATAACACCTAATTTAGAAAACTCGACTGTATTCTTATACAAGGGATTGTGTGCATATGTGTATTGATAGACATCTCAGGCCCACAGCATGATAACACCTAATTTAGAAAACTTGTCGACTGTATTCTTATACAAGAGATTGTGTGCATTTGTGTATTGATAGACACCTCAGTCCCACAGCATGTTAACACCTAATTTAGAAAACTGGACTGTATTTTTATACAAGAGATTGTGTGTTTTTGTGTATTGATAGACACCTCAGGCCCACAGCATGATAACACCTAATTTAGAAAACTGGACTGTATTCTTATACAAGAGATTGTGTGTTTTTGTGTATTGATAGACACCTCAGGCCCATAGCATGATAACACCTAATTCAGAAATCTAGACTGTATTCTTATACAAGAGATTGTGTGGTTTTGTGTATTGATATTTACCTCCGGCCCACAGCATGATAACACCTAATTTAGGAAACTTGTCTGTATTCTTATACAAGAGATTGTGTGTTTTTGTGTATTGATACACATCTCAGGCCCACAGCATGATAACACCTAATTTAGAAAGCTCGACTGTATTCTTATACAAGTGATTGTGTGTTTTTGTGTATTGGTACATATCTCAGGTCCACAACATGATAACACCAAATTTAGAAAACGCGACTGTATTCTTATACAAGAGATTGTGTGTTTTTGTGTATTGATACACATCTCAGGCCCACAGCATGATAACACCTAATTTAGAAAGCTCGACTGTATTCTTATACAAGTGATTGTGTGTTTTTGTGTATTGGTACACACCTCAGGCCCACAACATGATAACACCAAATTTAGAAAACGCGACTGTATTCTTATACAAGTGATTGTGTGTTTTTGTGTATTGGTACACACCTCAGGCCCACAACATGATAACACCAAATTTAGAAAACTGGACTGTATTCTTATACAAGTGATTGTGTGTTTTTGTGTATTGGTACACACCTCAGGCCCACAGCATGATAACACCAAATTTAGAAAACGCGACTGTATTCTTATACAAGAGATTGTGTGTTTTTTTACATTGGTACACACCTCAGGCCCACAACATGATAACACCTAATTTAGAAAACTCGACGACTGTATTCTTATACAAGAGATTGTGTGTTTTGAAACAGCTCCAAGCTCAACTTCACAACATTACCTGTATAGTTTTCCTTCAGGTCTGTTGCTTCACATGCAAACCAATCAGATGCTAGCTTCATTGATGTCAATATATCACTGTAAATATATGTTGAATCGTTGAATCCAAATTAAAAAGCATTGTTAGAAAATGTGAGTTACCTGTGATGGTCTGTTTCTTTTCCTTTGGTTTGATAAATTAGCGGGAAATAAAAGTTCATAAACTGCCTTTAAACTTTTCCCAGGGAAAGAAAATACACTAAGGCACTTTACTAAGCCAGTAGAAAGAAAAACAAATAACAAATTAAATTAAAATGTCAGCAAGAAAGAAAGCTAGAGTAATTTAGGGTGAGGTAGGGTAATTTATGGAAATTTAGGTAAGGACAATAATTTAGGGTAATTTAAGTAAAGTAGGATAGTTGGGGTGATTGAAGTAAGGTAGGATAATTTAGCATAACATAAGTAAGATGGAATAATTTAGGGTAAGATAAATAAGATAGGGTAATTTAGGGTAAGATAAGTAAGATGGAGTAATTGGGCAAGATAGGGTAAGATAAGTAACATAGGGTAATTTGGGGTAAGATAAGTAAGGTGGGGTAATTTATGGTAACATAAACAAGGTTGGGTAATTTGGGGTAATATAACCCTGACAGACCAGGCACTCACGTTTGAGATGCTTTTTTCAAACAGATCGTATATGCCTTGGATCTAGTTTTGTTATGTTGGGGACCGTGTCGCACGATTGTGAGGATCTTACAATTGCAGCAACAGTGCATTCTTAGAAAAATTTCGATTGTTAGGTGGTAGCGCCTGATTTGTTGTTGGCGGTGAGCGCTTGTTGACTGTTTTGCGCCGCAACATAATCATTCTATTTTTGTTTGAAACACAGAAGCTTGTTTATCAGGTTTGTTGTAGAATTATGTTCTGAAATATTAGTCATAATAATCTATATTTTCAAAGAGAACAAATTCACTAAATTTATGAGTAAATCTGATCCAAAAGTCTCACCATCACAAATGTGAGTGTACGTCCCTAATTGCAACTGTGTATTTTTTAGGTTAAGGTTGCCATCTGATTATTGAAAGAATGGCAGGACATAATTATGCTCTTGAGACAGACGAAATGTTGAGGAAGATGAGTCGGAGCTTGAATTTAGTGACAATGAAGACAAATACCAACACCAATGCCAATGAGGAGAGCTCTGAATCAGAGGAGGAAAATGAAAATGATACTGGAGAAACTGCATCTGTAGTATTGTGTTTAATTGCCAGATGTTAGAGCAAGTAATGCAAAGGTTAGTACTGTATTATATATGTTCCAATAATTAACAAAACTTTCATCTAGCCATTCTTAAATTCTAATGATGATGAATTACTTTCAGGAGCCTGGAACTCCTGCTATGTATTTTGAGAAGTACTTTACACAAGACTTCCGTGAAAATGCAACTGTATGCACTAGTCAATACTATCAATGAAATAATGCGGCCACTTCCTATGCTTGCAGAAATAAAGATTTTTGTCAGAATTCATTGTATGCTTGGATGTATCAAATTTCCTCGCCTGAAGATGATTTGGAGTTCTAGGTTTAGGTTTGATCCTATCGCAAATGCTATGCCCAGAGATAGATTTTCTCCTACGAGTAAATCTTCATGTGGTGGACCGGTATGAAGTCAAGAAGTTAAATCAACTTTGGAAAATGATAGCTGCTGTTAGGAATAGATGTTTAGCAATTGATAGGAATGTTGGTTGTTACAGTATTGATGAACAGATGATTCCCTTTTCTGGAAAATCCAAAATGAAACAGTTTGTACCAGGAAAACCAAGGCCGGTTGGTTTAAAAAATTTTGTCTGCACCACATCCTCTGGACTCATGGTTGACTTTGAAGTTTATCAAGGTACCACTACAAACCTCCCCGAAAAATCCAGCTTATGACTGGGTCCCTCAGTTCCTAAGGGAAGCTTTGTATACTTTGATAGGTATTTTGCAACACTGCCTTTGATGGACAGACTGCTTGAAGAGAAGATGGAAGGCACAGGAACTCTTCAAACCAACCGATTTAAAGGATACACATTTGTAAAAGATAATGAAATGAAGAGGGGAGATATGAGGAAATCACACGATCTGTCAATATGGTGAAATCAGTGCTTATGTTTTCCACTTGTACAGGAGTAGAAGCAATAACGGAAGTAAAGTGCTGTTCCTTGTCCAGCTGTAGTGTCAACACATGATGCAAACTTACATGATCATACGTTTTCTTGAAATGCCTGGCAAGAGTATCGCCGTGCCTGCTCTCAACTGAGAATGAAACAAAAGGAGATAATGGATCTATTGCTGAATATCTGAAAACAGGAAAAGATCAGCCGAGTATTTTGAGCCTGAAGATACCAAAGCACCAGCAACAAAACTCAGTGTGGATAAACGACTGGATGGAGACAACCACTGGCCTGCAGTTGACAAGTTGAAGGCCCCGCTATGCTGCCGGCTGAAGGGTTGTTCAAGCCGCTCTAGAGTGAGGTATCAGAACTGCAATGTATATCTGTGCTTAAATAAAGACTCTACTGCTTCACTAAATTCCGTACACAGCAATAGAAAATGTATTAATGTATCAAATTCAAGTTCACTTTGCACCCTCACAAAAATGAGTATTTTTTTCACCAGAAGAAGGGCCCTAGCACTCACAATTGTGAGGGTATATGTTTTGTAAAACTGTGTAAAAATGTTTTCATGGAAACCATATATTATGTAAATTACATGAGTTAGTAATATAACATTCTGAAAATTACTATAAAATTTTAATTAGTTTTGTTTTAGGTCTGTAAGGGATAAGTAAGGTGGGGTAATTTAAGGTAACATAAGCAAGGTGGGGTAATTTGGGGTAATATAAGTAAGGTGGGGTAATTTGGGGTAGTATAAGTAAGGTGGGGTAATTTGGGGTAATATAAGTAAGGTGGGGTAATTTGGGGTAATATAAGTAAGGTGGGGTAATTTAAGGTTACATAAGTAAGGTGGGGTAATTTGGGGTAATATAAGTAAAGTGGGGTAATTTGGGGTAATGTAAGTAAGGTGGGGTAATTTAAGGTAACATAAGCAAGGTGGGGTAATTTGGAGTAATATAAGTAAGGTGGGTAACCTGGGGTAATATAAGTAAGGTGGGCTAATTTGGAGTAATATAAGTAAGGTGGGGTAATTTGGGGTAATATAAGTAAGGTGGGGTAATTTAAGGTTACATAAGTAAGGTGGGGTAATTTGGGGTAATATAAGTAAGGTGGGTAATTTGGGGTAATATAAGTAAGGTGTGGTAATTTAAGGTAATATAAGCAAGGTGGGGTAATTTAGGGTAAGATAACTAAGATAGAGTGATTTAGTTATGCTAAATATGGTGGGATAATTTAGGGTAAGATAGGTAAGGTAGGATAATTTGGATAAATTAGGATATTTAAGAGTATTTTAGGGGAAGGTAGGAGAGGAGTATAGTGTAAGGTGTTATATGTTAGGGCAGGTAAAGTAAGTGTATCTGTTAGGTTTTACCAGTTATGCAAAGATCGTTTAGAATAAGGAAGACTGGAGAGAATATTCCCAGTAAATATAAGTTACATATATTAATATAAAAATAATAGTTGCAACCAATCTATATTTGTGTTATTCTTCACTGTTACTAGCTTCTTTTTACATTTAATAAGTTACATATATTAATATAAAAATAATAGTTGCAACCAATCTTCACTTATCTTTTGGAATCCTTGCCTGAACTAGTTTTGCAACGATTTCATTGCATTATCAACATATCCTTTTGGTCTCTTTTTTGATGTTGTTTATTTACACTGTTATGGTTACTGCTACTAGGTGGATTGTGTGCTAATGCATTGCTAACTACTGGAATCAAAACAAATTTGGTAAGAGTGTCAATTGGAGGTATATCAAAATTCATTGCATGATTTCTATACTTTAATATAAATATTTTCTCCCAAACCATTAAATCTATGGGCCCATTTAAGTGTTTTAATAATTTAACATTTGGATTTATTTCATGATTAAATTTCCAAAAATGTTCTGCTACAGCTGATTTATCAATTTGTTTGTATTTAATATTCCTAAAGTGTTCTTTTACTCTGGTTTCCAAATGACGTTTAGTCTTACCAATATAAACAAGGTCACAATTTAAACAGTTTAATTGATAAATGCCAGATTTTTTATTTTTTGAAATTTCATCCTTTTTAGAAAAGCCTAACAAATTTTTTATACTATATTTATTTTGAGGAACCAATATTATGCCATGCTCTTTGAAAATATTTGTGAATTTTTTATTTGCCCAAGGGTGATAATTTAAAAATGTAATTATCTTTTATTTTCTTAAGCGTGGAAATATCTTTAATAGCTTTTTGATATTTAAACTTCTCAATTTTTTTATTTATAAAATCAGTATTAAAACCATTAATTAAAGCAGTGTTAATAATGTGTTTATATTCTTTATAGAATTCATCTTTATTAAGGGGTAAATTAATTAACCTATAAATTAAACTATTAAAAACAGCAAATTTATGTGAAAAAGGGTTAAAGCCATTATTTTTTATACAATTATCAGTGTGGGTTTGCTTTCTTTATATTCCAAAATTCAATTTATTGTCTTTTTTTATTATTTTTAAATCCAGGAAAGGGAGATAACCATCACTTTCAGTTTCTAATGTGAATTTTATAGCCTTATCTTGTAAATTTAAAAGTTTTAAAGCATCATTTACATGTTTATCAGGAACAATACAAATATATCATCTACATATCTATACCAAGTTTTAAAAATTAGAGGGAATGCTTTAGTGACCTGTATTTCAAAATAGCTCATGAAAAGATCAGCAAGAAAAGGTGAAAGTGGACTATCCATTGCTAAACCAGAAGTTTGTTGATAGAATTTGTCATTAAAGCTGAAAAAATTTTGATCCAAACAAAGATTAGTAAGGATAACAAAATCATTTATTAAATTTTCATTCAGTTCTATAGAACTTAACCATTTTATTAAAAATGTCAAAAGTTTGTCTCTAGGAATGCTTGGAAACAAAGCAGTTACATCAAAAGAAACAAGTTTATCATTAGTAGACAATGTAATATTGCTGATCCTTTCAACTAGCTCAAAAGAAATGTTAATACTTAAACTCTCAAATTTTTCAAAATTAGTGAATTTTTTATTTAACCATTTAGCTAGGCTGTAAGTAGGTGAATTTATGCAATTTACAATAGGTCTCATTTTATTTCCAGGTTTATGAATTTTGGGAAGAGCATATACTCTGGGTAAAATTGGATTACTGATTTTTATAATTTGCTTTTCTTTATTTGTAATACTTTTAATTTCATTAAGGGTCTTATTATAAATTGAAATGCAGGATTTTAAAGGGTTAATATCAATGCTTTTGTAATCTTCACCTTGAAGTAAGAGTTCCATTCTGTTAATGTAATCAATTTTATTTAAAATTACAATGCTGTTACCTTTATCAGCTTTAGTATAGATAACATCTTTTTCTTTTAATGATTTAATAATTTGTTTATTGTGATTTACTTTAGGGTGATTTTTATTCAAATTCTGTAATATTTTACTACATTTTTCTTTAACCAATAATTTATTATTTTCATTTAAATCCTGACTAGCAATTTCTATATCTGCTACATAATCATCTATATTTTTTGAAAAATCTACACAGGTTTTTAAACCTTTATTCAAAAAATTAATTTCTTTCTCATTGAAATTACAATTTGAAAGGTTAATTACATTATCTTTAGGGTTATTCCCTTTAGTTGGTTTCAATTTATTTTGTTTTAAGCATAATTTATTTAACTTATTTTTCAGTTTATTTGTTTTATTTTTCATGCTAAAGTTCAAATTTTCAAACAATTTATATTCCAAATTTAGCCAAATTGAATTACCTAAAACATTTATAAGTTTAAGATGCAAATTATATAATTTCAGTTCAATGTTATTTAAGTTTTTAAAATGCAAACTTCTTTCAACTTCAATTACTTTCTTCTCTGCTGCTTTTTGATGAATACTATTATTGTCAAATTTAACAGTTTTTCTAACAAAAATAGGAGTTACTTTACGTTTTAAACACAGGTTTAAGAAACGTATATCTGCAAGAATATGTCTTCTTTTTTCTTGTAATTTCAAATATAGCTTAATTTCATGTTTAGTATTATTAAAATTCAGATTAAACCTATAATTATTATATTCCATTACATCCATCATAAGCAATAACCTAAAATGTACTGAAACAAAGGAATGCTTCAAAACAAATAAACTTTTAAATGTAAAAAGAAGCTAGTAACAGTGAAGAATAACACAAATATTAATATAAAAATAATAGTTGCAAGCAATCTTCACTTATCTTTTGGAATCCTTGCCTGGACTAGTTTCGCAACGATTTCATTGCATTATCAACATATCCTTTTGGTCTCTTTTTTGATGTTGTTTATTTACACTGTTATGGTTACTGCTACTAGGTGGATTGTGTACTAAAGTATTAAAGTATATATTTATATTAAAGTATAGAAATCATGCAATGAATTTTGATATACCTCCAATTGACACTCTTACCAAATTTGTTTTGATTCCAGTAGTTAGCAATGCATTAGTACACAATCCACCTAGTAGCAGTAACCATAACAGTGTAAATAAACAACATCAAAAAAGAGACCAAAAGGATATGTTGATAATGCAATGAAATCGTTGCGAAACTAGTCCAGGCAAGGATTCCAAAAGATAAGTAAAGATTGCTTGCAACTATTATTTTTATATTAATATTTGTGTTATTCTTCACCGTTACTAGCTTCTTTTTACATTTATAATTTACATATTTTATTTATTATGATAATATCATAAACAAATACTTTGAACCATTTTGAGAAAGTCTAAATTTTCCATTTAAATGGTATGTTAGAGTGAGGGGATTATTTTGTGATTCTTTATGTCAAAATGCTAAACATAAATATCAGGTTTTTTGAGAATCAACTTTTTGTTTCTTTGTTATGCTGTTCGCACACATATAATCTCATATAAAGGTATAAGTGTGTATATGTGATTTTTAATGGTTAATCATATCCTAAATATTACTTGTTATTGGCTTAAGTTTTAAAAGGTTTAAACATTTCTCAAACAGAAAGTCCTCATTTGTTTCATATCTCTTATGCTTTACTCCTGGCCATGCAAAGAACCAAAATCCAATTATATACTGAGACTTTACCAGAAATACATGTTGAGTTATCGTGTGTGTGGACAGTTGGTTAAATGTCAAACTTGGTATTTATGTTGAGCATCTTCCAAGGATGTGACACAAAGACTTTGAGGAAAATGCAATTACCCTTTATATAGAACATTTTCCAATGACATTAATTAAAATATTTACATGACAAAATGTATAGCTATGTTGAATTTTCTGGGAATAGCCTCTGAAGACCTGTTCATTCTGAATGATTTTGCTGAACTTAGACACAAAAAAATTATAGATCTTGTCAAAGCACGCAGTTTATGTCATATGCGTTTTTGTTATAGAGATATTCCTTGTTAAACTTTTCCTAAATAGGAAGTTTTCTTTTGTTTTGCTAAGAGAACCAAATGTTGTTGTTTCAGATAGTGATAGCTTTTAGAAGATTTGACTGTCACTTAGCCTAGTGTATTCCCTTCTACTTAAGACCATTTCTGTTAACATGACAAAGTGTGTAAGTGAAACATTATGATTTGATTTTTTCAATATCAGTTGTTAAACATCTTGTAGCTGTTTCTGCAAAAGTTCACTTGGAGAAATAAGCTTACATCAAAATGTGAATGTACCACATTCTAATGTCTATGTCCATTAAAACTGACTGATTTTTAAAGCTTTTTGATGGGTAAACAATGTATTTGATGAGCAATAAAATTATAATGAATAATTTTATGTTTTGAGTGACTTTGCTTGGAGTTTTTAAAAACTGTTTGTATTTGTGTGCCCGTATATAACTTACTGCATCAGAGAGTAATTTTGCCACATTCAAGGATAAGCTTTCCTTAATCACATTACAAATGTCAAATAATTTTAAACTCCATTTCACCGATTTCATTCATCATCCAATATGACCAACCAGGTTAAAGGATGTTGTTTATTTTTATTGATCTTTTACTGTCTCTAGCCTATATGTATATAGTAGCTAGTGAAGGTATTGTTCCACCCAAAAATTCAAATGTCCAGATTTCATTGGAAATATGTTTTGGGGTCCCCTAAGTCCAAAAAAGGCATTTTTAGAAAAAAGTCCATGTCTGTGTGTGTCTGTGGACAGCATAGCTCAAAAAAACAAAGTCAGTTAAATACCAAAGTTGGTATTTAGGTTTAGTGTCCTCCAAGGATGCGACAAAAAGTTATTCAAACTATTCATTGCATGGAAACATTTTTGAAAATTTTGTTTTTCTCAAAAATGGGTCTAACGGCTTTGATTAAAAATATCTTGTATTAAAGATACATCCCAAATAAAATGTATATTTTGAATTTTCTGGGAATAGCTTCCGAAGATCTCGTTATTCTGGAAGAGTTTTACAGAATTTTTCCCGACAGTTAAACCATAAGAGATAGACAAAAGCTTACTACACAAGTCTTGTTAAAACACACAATTCGTTTCGTATATGTTTTTCTTGTAGAGTTTACTGTTTTCAAGATATTCCTTGATATTGATTTCAGTTTTAAACTACCTTAACATTTCTTAAACGGACAATGCCATGCGAATTGAAGCTCAGTTATTTCAATTAGTGACCAGATTTTAAAAAATTTCACTTTTGGTTTAGCCTAGTGTACTCCCTTATTTCTCTCCTGCTTATGAGGAAGCAAGTAATAAGACCATTCCTATTAATGTTTATTTCAATTAGCATGAGGCAGATAAAAGAATAATATTATAAAATCATAGTTTGTATATGAAACAGCTACAGAAAGTTATGTGAATGGAACATATCAGATTTTTTTTATGTAATTGATGCAATGGATGTAGTAAACTTCATAATTCATAAGATACAAGAATGGAACTGTGATAGGGATGTATTGACAGGACTATAAACAAAGGATACATATATTTCAGGAGCACATTTATCCATTTGCTAAGTTGCTTCACCTGCTGAAGAAGTGGAACACTTCGCACCAACTGTGGATGGATGGCAACTTCCAGGATCTGGTGTGTCAAGTTGTAGAAGACACAACTGATGATTATTACAAGTAAGTATCAACATTGTATAGAGAAGCTGTTCAGTACACAGATTTCACCGCAAATAGACATTTTAGATGTGTGTTTGTGTCAGTCTGCGAGCACAATAACTCAAAAACGTAAAGTTGGTATAATACCAAACGTGGTATATAAGTATCTTCCAAGGATGCGATACAAAGATTTTGAAGAAAATTCTCCCACCGTCAACTACCCTTTACATGGAAAAATTTTCAAAACTTTTGATTTTCTCGAAAATGACCGTACGATTTTGCTTAAAATACTGTATATTATAGATATTTACATAATAAATAAAATGTGTATTTTGAATTTTCTGATAATAGCCTCTGAAGACTTTTTCATTTTGAATGACTTTTGTTTAATTGCTAAACTGTTAGAATTAAACATAACTCAAATCACAAAAATCATATATCTCATTATACATATAGCATACAATTTATGTCATATACTTTTTTTTTTCGAGCAAACCATTTTTGAGGTAGTTATTGGTTTTAGTTTTAAACTACTTAAACTTTTCTCAAAGGAGAACTTATCATTTGATTCATATCACTCTTGTTTTTCTTCTGACCACAGCTTTTAAAATATTTGACAATCACTTTATCCTAGAATACTCCCTTATTTCCTTTTTACTTATAAGGAAGCAAGTAATAAGACAATTTCTGCCAAGCTAGAACGGTGAAGTAACACAAATATTAATATAAAGTTAATAATTTGGAATTTAAAAAGGATGAGTAGAGTTTTGTTATAAATTATTAATTGTTATGTTAGAATTCGCTTTTTTGTACATTAGTCTTGTAATGTCACATGTTAGGTAAAAATGCAAATATATGTAGTTTTATTGGCCGATACCATGTAGTGAAGGGTGGAACCATTCCAACCATAACATTGAAGAGATAGAGAAATAAAGTATAGTTGATATAATACATGAGCTTGTGTTGACCAAGCCACTCATGTAGATTAGGTCTAACAATCTGCTTACTCAATGTTGCAGGGATATTTTTAAGACTTCAAAGATCTTCAAAATGAAGATACGGCAGCAGTCCCAGGAACACAACCCGTGCAGATTCAAAGGCAATGTTGATTCTGCAGAGTTTTCTGACTGGCCAGCTCCAATCAAATTGTGTTCAAAGGCAATAGATGAGATAAAGGAGTTCAGAGTGGGTATCTTTGACTGGCATTGCAGAAAGGTACCTAAGCAAAGTTGTGGGAAATTAAAAAAAAAAAACTGTCTACAAAATATAGAATAACAAAATAACCAGAAATAGCTCCTGTATAGGCAAATGCTTATAATCAAAATAATTTAATATTGGCTGACTTAGGTACCTTTCTGAAATTAAAATATTATATACCAATATGAAATGAAATAATCTTCATAAATTAATTTCAGTGAATGAAGAATGTTGTTATATGAATAGTATAACATCACATCTTAAACATAACCTCTTGATAACTGTTACAACAATTTGTTATACATGGAACATCAACATTTAATTTATATCCCAACATATAGTAAAAGTTCTATTTCAGCATGTGGCCAGTTGTTCCTAAAAATGAATACGTTGCTCTTAGCTTTACCATCTGGATAGAAAACAAGTTGAGCACACTTGCTGGTTGGGACAGACAGTTTCTTGCTACAACATGCACATTCTTTTTCAATAACTAAAGTGGAAGACATTGAACTGATAACACCAGTTTGTAATATCACATGCCTCAATGAAAATGCACCAATCTTTGAAGATGAAACAATGAGCTCGCAGGGTGTGTAAATTCTATCTCTCTTCTTCAGATCATGTTTAATCATCCCAAACTTGAATGTCCTCTCAGTGGATAGAAGTGGATTCATATCAGTTAAAGCCAAACAGGTCCTTATAAGGGTGTCCACTGCCCTTATCAGATAATAAGTGTAATTCTGATATATTCTTTGGGACAAATTGTCATGAAGCTTCATCTGCACCTTTTCTTCCCTGTCCCTCATGGTGCACAAACAAATGAGTTTTTTCTGTCTTCAAATTATGAATGGAAAAAACACTAACGGTTAGTTGCTGCAAATAGAATATATGTTGAACCAGTATAGCTGACAAACACCAAAGGCATAATGTTTTTATTGTCAATATATTTTTCCTTGCTCTGTTTCAAAGCACTGTAAAATCTCTTACTTCTCCTTTTATGAACAATTAATTCGGCAGCTGCTGTCTTATTCAGATTGGGGTTTTTGTTCTTATTCTTCAGTTCTTCACACACACAGCACACATCAACTTGTGGACAACCAAACCATAATGCAAAATTTTCATTGAAATATTTGTTATAAAACTTACAGTTTATCTTGGTGTTTGGATGTTTCTCTTTAAAGAATGAGTACATCTTGCTTAGCGACAAAGAAGCATCTAAATAATGGACTACTTTGCTTCACTGTAAACATTTCAATATGTTGACTGATGAGCGGAAGTTGTTCTCCCTTTATAGCATTGCCATCATGTGGGGAAGTCGTCTTAGACGTGTATCACACACACTGATGTATATGCAAACATTTGTTGGCTTTTCTCTGCGAGGTCCACTGCTTCAATCATTCTTTGTTCGTCCTTTGAATTCATCTTATAGAGGGCTAAGAATATCTCTTCCTGATCCTCTTCAGTGAACTTCTCCAAACATTTCTTACAGCACCTGTAAATTAAAATTAATGTTGTGATACCGGACTATTGGTACAACTTTGAGCATTAATGAGAGGGTAATATGAACGCTATTACTTAGGCCTGACATTTTATTTGATTTTATATTTTTTTAAAATATTTTTAGTCGCCATGCATACTAACGAGCTATATACTTATGAAATATTTCAAAATTAAACAGTATATTATATAAATATAAAGACGCACCAATAAGAGAAGAGTTTGAAAACCTCACCCTCTAACAACACTTTACTATTTACGTGCATTTTGAGCCAATTTCCCGACGAGGTACTTTCTTCCCATTATAGGAAATACACATGCTTTCTTAATACTATTTCTTTTACATTCTTCACTATTCACAAAGCCTTTCCTCCTTTTCTTCAGAGAAACATTAACCACAGTCTTGGTTTCCGTCATTTTACAGCTTTACGTTTTGTTAGTGATGCTAGTGCTCTCATGTGGGAATGCAGAAAAATACTTGAGTCGGTGACTTAGGAACCTTTCTGAAGTACATGTTATTTTCACATTTGATTTTCATCCTTACAAAGGTTGATGACATCAGTACTTTTCTGCCCAGAATATGTATCTATTTGTAGGGACTCGAAAAACCACATAATATCTATTTCACAAAACAACTGACTAAGGACCCAATGACACATTCAATTATGGAACTGTATATACACAGTTTTTTCAATGTTATGCTTGAGCTTTGAAAACCTTGCTGGTTTTATCCTGCAGGGTCACTAATAGTAATACATCTGCAAATAACACACTTTTTGCTTGAGTAATACTGGGAGGTAGATATATAAGAAAGAATAGTGGACCTGACCCCATCATTTGATTTAGCAGAAAGTACTTCAACAAGCTGATATCTGTTGCTAAACCACTCCATGTTTGTTAAGTTTATGAATCAGTATTTTATGGTTAACCATGTCAAAAGCTTTGTTAAGGTCTAGAAAGAGCCCAACAGTCTTTTCTTTCTAGGAATGAAAATATAGCATTGCTAATGTTTTTACCTTTTCTTAAAATGCTGCATGCCTCAAGGAAAGGCATTAAGCTGTTGTACATTACTCTTTCAAGTATTTTTGCAAATACTCATACAGGAGATATTGGGCGATAATTTTATACACAGCTTTTTTCACCCTTTTTAAAAATTGGGTGAACCTTCGCTGTTTTTAGAAGTTCTGGAAATATCCCCATAGCCAATGATGAATTTGCAATATCCACCAAAGAAGATAGTAGGTGAAATGCTGTTTGTTTTACGATTTTATCTGGGATGTCATCACTTCCACTCGAGTGCTTGTGTCGCCCTCCATGGTGTAATGGTTACCATGCTAATTTCATATACCCAAGGTCGTGGGTTCTAACCCGGCGGAGGATGATGGAATTTTTCGGGTGTAAAAATCCTTAGCATGGCTTCCTTCAGAAGGGAAGTAAAACCGTGAGTCCCGTGTTGTAGATTTACGGCACATAAAAGAACCTCAAGCCTGATAGAAAGGCCTCTGAACAAAATTAAGCGGTCTTTCACACCCAGTATGGAATGGTGTGCTGAGAACCAGAGCAGTTAAAGAGCGTCCATAAATAACATGCCATTTCCATTTTTTTCGAGTGCTTGTTTTTTAAGCCTAGTTATTTGATCGTTTCTCCTGGAGTTACTGGAGTTAGAAATATAGTTTGGCTGTTTGTCATTGGCGGATGAGTATTTCCTGCTGTTTGAAAGCCCTCAGTGACCAGACTAAAGTATTCATTAAACATCTCAGCTATTCCTTTGGAATTTTCAATGTTTTCCCCATTTTTATTTAGTATGACTTTTCCCTTAGCATTTGTCTTATTTTTTCCAGTTTCATCTTCCACATAGCTTTTACTTTGTGTATGACTGTTGCAGTAAGATTTGTGGTATTTTCATTTTCACATTGTACAACTTGTTCTCTCAGTGGGAATGCTACATTAAAATAGCAGTTAGAAAAACTGATGTTTTGTCATTTGTATCACTTTTGGTAATTACATCTTTTTCTAGCAAATGCTCAAAGTAATGTATGTTGTCTTCGCTGAAAGATCTTTTATAACTAATTATGTAATGTTGCCGTTTAAGGGTCAGTTGGCCGCGCAATGCCGCAAAACCATACCAACTTTAGAAATTGAAAACTGCTGTAGAACTCATCACACAGTGCCAAAGGAACACAACTGGTTAACATCCGCAAGGGGCGTGGCAATGCTAGGAGATGTTGACATCTTACATACACCATTACCCCTACTTATTACAGATGTTGGTTGTTTGAGGTTGGTGGTACATGAGAAAACTAAAGGCGATTTCATCAAAACATAAAGATAACCCCATACATGTCACACTGCAATTGCGGTACTCTTAATACGTTTGATCAAGTAATATTTTGGGGTAAATGGAGAAATTTAATACACAAAGCTACTGTTAAATAAGAAGTTATCGATTCCTTTGTATCTTTTTTAACGAAAACAGGATTATTATTAATATTGCTATTATTAATAATATTATTGTTATTATTATTATTATTATTATTATTATTATTATTATTATTATTATTATTATTATTATTATTGGTGGTGGTGGTGTTGGTGGTATTATGATGAGTATTATTATAATTCTTATTAGTTGTAAGAATAACTATCAGCCCAACTAGCTCTACTTGCTATTTACTTATGCCATTGGTAACATTAAAAAGGCTCTTTTGTCATAGAAGAAAACATGAAAGAGGTGGAAAGCAGTAGGAGATATCTGGAAGAACAGTAAATGCGCTCCCTGATGCATATAATTGCATATCTCAGTGTTTCCTGCACCTTCCTATGAATGCATTGGCTAATTGTATATTTCTGGGCTTCCCCATGTTGCTATGGTTATGCTTCCTAAGGCATATGCTGTTAATTGCAAAGTTCATGCTTTCCACATTACCCTATGACTGCGCTGCCTTCCCTCCTTTTTGCAACACCAACTATATATGCTCCATAACGCTGAACCTTGCACCTTTCATATGCAAAGGTTGGCTGCCTGACGTTAGGTGGCCAACTTACCCTTAAAGGGCAACATTACCACTAATTGATTTAGCAGATTTTTAAGGCATATTTCCATTCATTTGCAAATATAGGGACACAGCATTGTGATCTGAAATTCCTAGGTTTATATTTGCTACTGTGAATGGAGGAGAGCTACAATTAATTAAAATTTGATCCAAGCAAGTTTGAGAACTGGAGGTTATATGCGTTGGAATATTCAAAGTCTCCATTAGATTGTGTGATAGAAGTAGCTTACACTGCTTTCGGTGGATAGGACGTTTATATTGAGGTCCCCACACAAAATCAGCTGCCTACTTTTGTTCACTAGATCATTTAACAAGATTTCAAAATGTTCAAAAAAGGTTTTTATGCAACCACTAGGGGATCTATAGATGCAAACGAATGTGAATTTGTAATTTGAGTCAAATATGTCTGTGACTGCATTTCAAAGGTGTTTTCTATATTTAGGAAGTATGTTTCTCTGTTTTCTTTACATTTCAATTGGTCTAATTATATATTGCTACACCTCCATTTCTGAGAGCACCCACAAGTTTATTGTTAATGTGATGAGATGTTATTCCATCAGGTTTGAGCCAATCTTCTGTACAGCAAAATATACATTTTATTATTTAATAGTACTTCTACTTCATGCTTTTTATTTCTAAGGCATTGCACATTTTGGTGCATTTCTATATTTTATTGCTGAACTACTCACCCGGTTGACTGTCTTGGGCCCTTGTTTGTCCCTGTGCTGGATCTGTCCTGTTGAAGCTTCTGTTTCTCTGCGTGTCTTGTTAAATTCATATTTACTCTGGTTACACAGTATTCTGGATTTGAGAATGCTGTCATTCCACCTCATAACTTATTAGTTTCCCCATCCCTGACATAAGAATGTCCCTTCTATGTAGATGAACACCATGCACCAGTTGCCGTCTAACATCACAACGAATCTAGCTCTGCTGTGTACTGATGTGACTGACTAGGTAGCTGCATGGTGTCACCTGGTGTCCCTCGTGAATGGCAACAACATGAGGCTTTATTTCGTTTAGCTCGGATCCCTGGGTAGCAGCAAATTTACCTTGGCTTTGTTGTTGCTCATCTCTTGTTGATCGCATTGTTTTATTGAGCTCGCTATATCGGCTTGTCGTTGTTACATTAGCTCGCTTGTCCTGCTCATGACTAGCAAAACATTTCTTTTCCATTTGATGCTGAAATTCGCTTGATAATTTTATATTCTCTTATTTCAATGATATTTCTTGTTGCGCTAGTTTTTTTGTTGTCATATAATGTTGTGTTTTGTTTATCTTGATTTACACAGCTTCCTACATTACAAATTGATGAAGAAGCACTCACTGTATTTATCACTGTTGTTTGCACCATATTCACACTTTACAGGCCAGGGAATTATTGTGTTGAGCAGCAAGTTTGGGTAGAGGAGTGGAGAGCCAAACTGGGACACAGACCTGCAGGTCATTTAGGTGCTGGAGAAACAAAATTTGAAGAAGCAGTGAATTGTCATTATTATTATTATTATTATTATTATTATTATTATTATTATTATTATTATTATTATCATCATCTTCATCATCGTCATCATCATCATCATCGTCGTTGTCATCATCATAATCGTCATCATCATCTTCATCGTTGTTATTATTATTATTGTCATTGTTGCTATTATTATTATCATTATTGTTATTATTATTATCATTATTATTGCTATTACTATTATTATGATTATTATTAATTATTATTACTATTATTATTACTATTATGATTGTTATTAGATGTTATTATTATTGTAATAATGTATTGTACCCAGTTGCTTTCTTTAACTTGGGGTAGCAAATCTGGTAGCTAAATTACGTTATTTGTATGTCTAGAATAACTGTTAAAACTGCAATGAAGAGTTAAAGGAGAGGGTTGGAATGGATAAAAGAATTACATATTTTAAAATGTGTGTTTTGAATTATAAACGGTGATACATGAAAGCCAGACTGCCTGGGTGAGAGACAAATGGCGTGTAAGCTACTAAGTGAAGACTTGCACCCAAACAATGTTACTGGTTTAAACCCAGTCCCAGCAATTGCCAGTGTCCTTTGAGCATTCAGGAAAACATGCACATATTATTCAGTCATACTAAGCATCCTACCGAAACATTTAATACTATCACTTCTCTGGAAATACATATTTTGAAGCCTTTTGAATTCACAAAAAAACATTTTTAGAAGAAGGCCTATGTGTCTGTGTGTTTCAAAACTGAAAAGTTGGTTGAATACAAACTTGTATGTTTAAAACTGACAGTTCTGTTATGTAAAATAACTCCTGCAAATTCACAGCATTCTTAACAAATAACTTTTCTCTCTTCATTCTGGATGACCTTTGCATATCTAGTAAACACAAGTGATACACAAAAAATGTAGATTTGACTAAAACACACAGTTTGTGGCTTTTGAGATATTCTTTGTCATTGGTTTAAATATGTTATACTAATATTTGTTTCTTTCTTTTTTATGAACTTTATGAAATATTAAAAGAGCAAAGTGATATTGCTAAGAAAGGAATGTAATGGTGTTACAGAACCACATTCCCATCATCAGAATTCTGTGTAACCCAGCACTGACACAACGCCACTGGGATGAGATGGGCGCTGAACTTACGCCAGACTGTGGTACCACTCTCAGGAAAATGGTGATGCTGAATCTTGGACAACAGATGGATGAGTAAGTATAAACAAAAATAGTTCATACTGCTCTTAATTTATTGATTCTTGAGAAATAAAACCAACCAAGTGTTGAGTTTTCTTGGTAAGGCTGACAATTTTAACAATTAGATAACAATATACTGTTTCTTAATTGTCAAACAAAACATATTAAATAGGTATGTAGATCTCCACCTACTTATAATACTTTAAATTTGACTGTGCTAAAACCTTGTGTATCAAGTAAACTGGGAAACAATAAATAAATAAATTTTATTATAATAATAATAATAATAATAATAATAATAATAATAATAATAATAATAATAATAATAATAGTGATGATGATAATAATAATAATAACAATAATGATGATGATGATGATGATGGTGGTGGTGGTGGTGGTGGTGGTGGTGGTGGGGGCGGGGTCTTTATTCACCTTTCTATTTATACATAAATCATGGCTTCGTCAGTATATATATTTTCAGTAGTATGTACAAGTAACAATATTTATATTTTTAAATTCTTGAATGTTGAAGGGTATATGCTCTAAGAGAGCTTTAGTTATTGAACGTTTAAATTTGCTGTAAACCAGTAATTTATAATGTCCAGATAAATTATTGTACAGGTTGGTTCCACAAGGGAAATGCTACTGCGATTCTTATTTGTGTGGCAGAATGTGGTATGTATATGGTTCAAAGAGCTAGTATTGTGTACATTATACATATTATTAGTTTTAAAGAGATTTCTGTATAATGTTTCAAGTATATATAGATATAGAAGCGAGAGGTAAGATATTTAATTCCTTAAATACTGTTTTGCTTGGTGTTTTTGCAGGAACTTACTTTTTAATATTTTCCTTTATAATTTAAAGATAGCATATAGATTTGTGGACATGCCCATACTGGAATACCATAGGTTAAAATGGAGTGAACATATCCAAAATACATAATCTTAATACAGTTATGGTACACACTTTACTTGTTAGACTGAATGCATAGCAGATTTTGGACAATGTGCTAGCAAGATAATCAATATGTGTGTTCCATTTTAACTCCGAATCTATCCAAACTCCTAAGAATTTTGTTTCATTGCCTTTGTTTATGGGGTGACTATTAATGCAAATATATAAGTTTTACCTGGGCTGAAGTTTATAAAAGTTGTCCTATCCTCATTTAAGTGAAGCTTATTTCCTGCTAGCCAATTATATAGGATTATGTTCTTTCGATTTATATCATTTTCCAGGGCAGAGAGGTTACTATTTTTATGTATAATATTGGTGTCATTGAAATTTGATGACAAGTCATTTATATAAATTAAGAACAAAATAGGTCCCAAAATTGACCCTTGTGGAGCTCCGTCTTTTAGATAATGATGGTCATAATGATGATGATGATGATGATGATAATAAATAACAGTAGCACTAAAATAAATAAACAGTAACAAAATAATAAATGATAATGCTATGTTAAAAGTGATTGGATGTAGTTTGGAGCAGAAAAGAATTGTATGTTACCATGTCTACGGAAATACTAGATGACCTCAAATTCTTCTCAGAACTTAAGCTTGGAATTCAGCATATCATCTATATAAAAAGAACACATGATAAATTAATTTTCAAATGGATTTGTTTAACAGTGTATTGAAATTTTAAACAGTTTACATGTTGATGTTGTTTAAGACTAGTTTCAGGAAGCATTCTTCCTATCCTCAGTTAGTTTGTTGACTGCTGCTCCTGTTCCACTAAGGGTTGTGCTGCCATCTTAGAATTCCTGAGATTTGCTTCATGTTTGTGAATAAAGATGTTTTAAGTGTTTGATCAGTTTTATTTCTGCTTCTATATTATGATTCTCTGTCCAAAAATGGTGGGCAATGTATTTGAAAAAGATGTTTCATTTTTTCTAATATCCAAATTACTCCTCGCTTGTCCAATGTATGCATTTTTTTGCTGTAATCTTGACAGTTCATTTGGTGAATGCTGGATAATTTTGTTTCTTGTGTGCATGTTTCAAAGGATGGTTTACTAGATTTCTGATGTATTTATTTGAAAGTAAGGGTCATTTAAGTTTGTTAAGTCTTTATTTGCTTATTTATTTGCAAAATTGCATAGAAATTGATATAATTGGCGGGAGATGGGAGGGGGGTGTAGAACATAAGTGTATCTATATGTAGTGGGCAGCAGCAAATGTTGAACAACAATTTCTATTTAGACAATACACCCAACATAACAGAATGTTGGGAGTGCAGTTGCCATGACAATGATATATGACACTTTATATTTAATATAGCACATCACTTTGCTCAAATTTATAGGAAACATGACTGTCTTTCTGTTAGTTTATTGATTAGATGCAACTCTGATGTACTTTTATTTTAGTCTCTGAGAGAAATCTTTTTGCCAAAGAAAATGCTTGCAAAACCTGCAGAACATATCCCCCAGGGTATCCAAAAATGTATAATGTGATTGCAAGCATTCTTCGTACAATTAACACCTTTATTTATACAAAGTATAATAGCCTACACGAGAAATAGAAAATGGTCAGGATAATAAATACATAAGTCGTGTATTCCAATCGCTTTCATTAATTCCATTAAGATATATATAGCATTTATTTAATACTTTACAGTTCTCAATGTTAATATTTTGGAAAAACATCATCCATAATGTAATGGTAAAGAACCAGCCTAATGGTAGACCTTATCAAAGCTTTTGATACAGTACTTTATTAAATAAACTTGAACTGTATGGCATCAGAGGGTTTATCCTATAAATTAATCATGTTTTATCATACTGCAAGAGCACAATGCTCTGAAATAAATTATATTAGGAGTCCTGCCTAAATAAAGTAATATCAACTTTAACAGAGGTAAAACATGGAGTTCCACAGGGATTTGAATTGGGCCCAGTTCTATTTTTAGAGGCAATAATTTTACTACAGTCAGTTATACAGATGATACCATGGAGGTATGTTGGAATGGACATTAGCTAAACCCATCAAATCCAATACTCACTGATTAATATGGTAATTGAGTCGAATAAACTAAAAGTAAATGTTAGGTTATTTTATCTAAGTGGTAGACATGAAGTGAAATAAATTAGTTCTCCTAAAGTCAACAGCTCTTCCCTTATTAGGGTTAACAATAGACAGTGTCTCAACATACTAATAATGTTTGTAATAAAATAGATGTTCATACAATGAAAATAATGTATTATGGACTTATCTTTCCACAACTCAGCTGCACAGGTACATACAAAAGAAATGTATTAGAATTATGTTGAACACTCAAAGGCTAGAAACTGTGGAAATATATTTATTAAAGAGAAAAAATCTGATGTGTACCATTCACATGACTTTCTCTATATCTCTGCAACAAATTACTGTTAAAAAGCTTATGCTTCTATTTACTTCATGCTAATCGAGAAAACATTAGCAGAAATAGTCTTATTACTTGCTTTCTTGTAAGTAGAAGCCAAATAAGGGAGTACCATACTTTAAAGTCTTAATCAAAAGCTGGTTGCTATGTGACTGAAGTTCCTTTGTTTGCATGAACAGGAGTTGACAAATTCCTGTATGAGAAAAATAAGTTTTTCAAAACTGAAACCAAAAACAAGGAATATCTAAAAAACGACCAACTCCATGAAAAAAATGTATATAACATAAACTTTGTTTTAATGTGCTTACATTTTTTGTATGGTAAGTTTTTGTCTATCTCTTACTGTTTAGCAGTTATGCAAAATTCCGTAAAATTCATCCAGAATAAAGTAGCCTTCAAAGGCTATTCCCAGAAAATTCATGATATAGATATTATTTGTCAGGTAAGTATCTTTAATATACAATATTTTAATCAAAATCGTTACAGCCCTTTTTTAGAAATTCAAAATTTTCGAAAAAAGTTCCATGTAAAGGGTAGTTGGAGGTCAGGGGATTTTCTTGAAAATCTTCATGTCACATCCTTTTAAGATACCAAACCTAAATAACAAATTTGGTTTTTTAATGGACTTTTTGTTTTTGAGCTATGCTGCCCACAGACACACACACACACACACACACACACACACACACACACACACACACACACACACACACACACACACACACACACACACACACACACACACACACAGACACAGACATACACACGGACATTTTTATAAAAATGCTCTTTTTGGATTTAGGGAGACTCAAAACATGTATTTCCGGTGAAATCTCAGTATCGAATTTTTGGGTGCATTACAATACCTTCTCTATACACTATGTACATAGTATGTGTAGAAAAAGTAAAAATTCTTACTCTTGTATCATTATATGCACATCAAACAATAACTCTATAAAGATATATTAACAAATTGTGATATACATCAATATTATGGATTTGCATAGAATATGAGTGAATAAAAAGAAAGTTAATAATGACCCAGTATATTGTACAATAAGGTATCATTAGAAATTAAGTCCTTGCTTTAAAAGTAATCTTACCAAGTATCTCATCTGCAAATGTTTGTACAAACTTACGTACATTGTAAATAGCTTTTGTACGAGTCTATTGATGGTAATTAATGATGATAAAAATGATAATTATTTTAGAGATGTCACATGTTGTTTCAGATTTGAAATTATCAGCAATGCAGCAACTAAAGAGAAACAACTGCAAGTTCTGTTGGCCAAGATGTTGTCCGAGTGGGTGGACATGAGGTTCACCATCAGCAAGTACAAGTACGTGCTACTCCACCTTTTGGTGCCATTTTCATACATTTCAACTCTTTCTATGTGCTTTCTATGTTATAGCCATAGAAAAAGGTTTTCGGGACAGTAGTTTTACACTCTAAAGTGCCAAATTAGCTCCAAATTTAATTTCTCTAGTCAGTGTTTATAGTGGTTGAAAAATGGCACCAGCTAGCAAAATGTTATGAACCGAAGAGGGAATAAGAGCTGCAGTTGGTGAAGTATTAGAAGAAGGTGAGTGATTTTGATGAAAGAGTTTGTGACATGGACGTAAGACAGGAAGCTTGAGCTGATAACTACAGTCCTGTACACATGCAAGTAATCAGAGTACTTATCCAAATGGATACAGACGATGTAATATGAATCAGCCATTCACCTACATAACACAAGTGCTAAATTGTACAGTAATCTACTTTACATTTGCTTTATGACATTTTCATTATTAGCTGGTTGTATGTGTGTGCATTTTATTTTTTTATTTTTTGGTGATTTTTTTCAAATGCAGGTTACATGAATACATTTTTTGTATCTTAAAAACACCAGACCAAAACAAATTGCTGTTTTAGTAAAGAAATATCTGAACTTTCTATGTAGTAAAGTTTTATATGCCTAATTAATTATTTAGGAATTTCTTATTTTATTTTCAAAATTTTCTTATGCTTTTAATTTTTTAAAAACATTGAAGAGATTTCTCATCCATATTATTCAATAGACAAATGGGTTTACTAAAATTAAAAAACATGATTGAGTTCTCCATGTCATTTGGTACACTAATAATTTACAGCCCTGCACTCTGTTATCCCAGCTCATGTTTATGTTTGCAGAAATACAGATCTGCCAATCTTGACTGCCCTTGATGATATACAAGCGCTCCTGGATGATCATCTAGTGAAGACACTTGCAATGAGAGGCTCAGCGTTTGTCAAACCAATACAGAGTGAGTGCAAGTACTTGATCTGACACACAGAGGGTGCTGGTGTTTGCCGTTGTAATATAACAGCAGTGTGTGCTTGTTGCAGAGCAAGTGCAGGAGTTCTACGAGAAGCTTGTCAGAGTGAACAGTACGATAGAGGAGTGGGGGAAAGTGCAGGCTGGGTGGCTGTATCTGCTGCCCATCTTCTCGTCAAAAGATATTGTTGCTCAGATGCCAGAAGAGGGTCTTCTGTTCCAGGTGAGGTTTGGGTGTGTGCTTCAGCAGGTGGCAGGGTGATGACAATGAGGAGACCTCAGGGTAACCTCATTCCAACAAGGTGTGTGCACCAGCAGGTTGCAGGGTGATGTAAATGAGAAGACCTCTGGGTAACCTCATTACAAGGTGTGCGCACCAGCAGGTGTCAATGAGAACACCTCTGGGTAATCTCATTCCAACAAGGTGTGCGCACCAGCAGGTGTCAATGAGAACACCTCTGGGTAACCTCATTCCAACAAGGTGTGCGCACCAGCAGGTGACAGGGTGATGACAATGAGGAGACCTCAGGGTAACCTCATTCCAACAAGGTGTGTGCACCAGCAGGTTGCAGGGTGATGTAAATGAGAAGATCTCTGGGTAACCTCATTCCAACAAGGTGTGTGCACCAGCAGGTTGCAGGGTGATGTAAATGAGAAGACCTCTGGGTAACCTCATTACAAGGTGTGCGCACCAGCAGGTGTCAATGAGAACACCTCTGGGTAATCTCATTCCAACAAGGTGTGCGCACCAGCAGGTGTCAATGAGAACACCTCTGGGTAACCTCATTCCAACAAGGTGTGTGCACCAGCAGGTGGTGTCTTACCTCCCTGAAAATTCAAGATATACATTTTATTTGATATGTGTATATCTTTAATAATTGGTATTTTTTCAAAATTTTGAAAAAAGTTAATGTTGAGTACCAATATTGAGGGAGTTAAACTTTTTTAAATTTTTACCCTGTAAAGGGTAGTTTGGGGTGTGAAATTTTCCGCAAAATCTTCTTGTTGCACCCTTGTAAAATACCAAACCCAAATACTAAATTTGGTAGTTTAACTACTTTTCGTTTTTTGAGTTATTGTGTTCACAGATTCACTGATTCACACGTTTCCCTTTTTTCTAAAAGGTGTATTTCCAGTGAAATCTTGGTGTTGAATTTTTGGGTGTATTACTATAGCTTCTCTATACACTATGAACATAGTATGTGTAGAAAAAGTAAAAAAGATATTTAAATAAATAAATACTGAACTAGCAGCACAAAACAAATGCAGCATAAGGAACCTAACACACATACACTGATGAATAGCAACCTGAGAGTAACATGTCTCACATTTTATAACAAACACATTGTTTTATTGATAGTAACCTAGAAGTCGCACTCTGTGGTGTAATGGTTACCATGCTCAGCTCATATACCCAAGGTTGTGGGTTCAAACTTGGCGAAAGACAATGGATTTTTTGGCTTCCTCTAGTAGCGAAGTAAAGCTGTTGGTTTCATATAGATTTACGGCACATGTAAATTAATTAGTCTTTCACATCCAGTATAGAATGGGGCCCTGAGAACCTCAGGAGTTGGAATTTGAGAAATGTAAAATCTGCCTGAAGATTAAAACTTTGCTGAGAAACCCTTAGCAGTTGACATACGAGGGAAAGTAATGACCATGAAGAAGAAACTCTAGTGATGGGAGCAAATCCTCTTATCACGTATAGTAACCTGTATGCCATTCATCAAGATTTCACCAAAACCAAAATAAATGTTTGAGGTTTCCTGAATCCAGAAAGTTGTTACAGGAAAGCGTCTGCATGTGTGTGTTTGTGAACATCATGATGCAAAAATGAAAAATCTTTTAAGTACCAAAGTTGATATCTAATAAAGATGCAACACAAAGATTTTCAAGTAAACCCCAGCCCAAACCACCATTTACTTGGATTCTTTTTTAGAAATTTTGATTTTATCAAAAATGACACTACTGATTTTGATTAAAATACCACAGTTTAAGATATTTTCATTTCAAACAAAATGTATATTTTATATTTTCCAGGAATAGCCTCTTCATTCTGGATGACTTTGACATAACTGATAAATGGTAAGAGATTGACAAAATGTTACAACACAAAGAATGTGAGCCCACCTGGGTAGTGTGGTGGTAGCGTTTCTGCTTCACATTCAAAAGGTCGTGAGTTCAAATGTCGCTTAGGGTGAGTTACCCAGATAAGGTTTTTTTTTCGGGGTTTTCCCTTATCCTGAGAAGACGAATGTCAAGTAACTTTAAGCTCCATGGACCCCGAGATCATTTGAGCATCATTTCACCAATTTCATTCATCGTCCGATATGACCAACCAGGTTAAAAGACGTTAAACTCCCAAAAAAAAAAAAAAAAAAAAAAAAAAAAAAGAATAGAATGTGAACCTTTTTAAAGTGCATGCTTTATGTCAGATGCTATTACTTTCTCTGCAAAGTACTGGGAATGTAGGTGGAGAAGGTATTGCACTCCACCAAACATTTTGATACCAAGATGTCACTGGAAATACGTGTTTTAGGGTTTCCTGTATCCAAAGAAAAAAGCATTTTTAGTGAAAAGGCCCACGTGTGTCTGAACATAACTAAAAAATGTAAAGTCAGTAAATGACCAAATTTTGCATTTAAGTTTAGGTATCCCAAGGAGGTGATGCAAAGATTTTCAAGTAAATCCCTCCACCCCAAGCTACCCTTTGCATGGAAAAAATTTCAAAATATTTTAGTTTCTCAAAAATGGCTCTAACGATTTTGATTAAAATATTGCGTATTAAAGATATACGACACATCTCTATTTGGGTGATTTGTGCTGAATTTTGTTAAGTTGATAAACCTTAAGAGATAGACAAAAACTTACTGCACATAAAATGCAGATCTCATTAAAACGCACAATTTAAGCTATATACATTTTTGAGATATTTTTTGTTGTTTTGAAATACTTAAAAAAGCTTTTCACATTTGGGAATTTGTCAACTACTGAAAATGTAAAGAAGCAGTTTTCAACCATATGGCAACCAGCTTTTAAAACATTTGACTATCACTTTATCGTAGTGTATTCCCTTCTACTTACAAGGAAGCAAGTAATAAGACAATTTGTGTTTACTAGATAAAGAATAAGGTTTGTTGTGGAGAAAGTAATATGAATGCAAGACATGAGATTTTTCAGAAAGAATAAAGTAGATGTTTTGCTGCAGGATGTGGATCAAACGTACAGACGTGTGATGATAGCAGTTCAGCGAGAACCATTGGTAATGAAAACAGCTGGTACAGTTGGCATACTGGAGATGATGCTGGAGTGTTTGGATCACCTGGACACCATTAATGATGGCGTGGCTGCTTATCTGGAGAAGAAGCGACTTTACTTTCCAAGGTTACTCTCCACCACTCAACTTTAACATTTCTTGATAGTAATCTAATCGTTAAAACATTTGACATTGCCATTTTAAAAGAAAAGCAGAAGTTGAAATTGTTGAGGCTTATGAGATGCAAATTGTGGTCCTGGGTTTGTTGCTTGTTATCTCTCTACAGACATTCTGCTTAGGCGCTTTCCTTTGTAAGTGACAATGAAATGTGAATTCAATAATTATTGCTGATAGATACTTTAATTTATATTCATGAAGTTTAATGCCTTATTTTTAGTCATCTAATGAAAAAATAGAAAAAATAGTCTTGAAATGGAAATATTTTAGTAGTGTTTGTGTCGTTATAAAACACCCTGCCCTGGATATTTTACTGGGGTGAGAGGGAATCATATCCCCTCACTGAATGTAATGACTCTGTGGTGGAACATGAGCAAGGAAGCCTCTAAAACTTATTCTTCTTCATGTACATAATAAGTTTATAAACTTATGTTGCATTAAACAATATTGTTAGTTTAAGAGTAAAATTGACTGCTGTTTCTAAGCAGAGAACAAGGAATGGTGCACTAGTTATCAGTGCTGGGGACACTTCTACTCACTGCAAGTAACAACTCACCTACATCTGCACTATAACGAACATAACAAGCTCACATATCTTCAAAAAACATAACGCCATCTTGGCACATATTAATAGATTCAGTGTCAGAAATGTCCTGAAGCAGCCAACAACTGAAATCAATACATTGGAACTAGAGCAAAGCAACAAATCTGCAATGGCAGCATCACAACATACAGAAAAAGACTGGTCAATCTTACTTCACAACTAAAAACATGGTGATTATCTTATCAAGTTTGACATTGCTCCAGAAGTTAACTTGCTACTAAGCCAGACCCACAGCAGCACCTTGATGAGGCAATAGCGTATAAATCATTGAAATGTAGGTAGAGCAGATGAACACAGCTCAGCACCATGTGATTGCGAAGTAAGGGTAGATACATAACACATGAATATGACAGAAACAATATTGCAATAACTGCATTAACTTGTACAAATTAAAAGCAATATTGAGTTAAAACATAACATTTTACTTACCGTATTTATCCGAATACCAGACAGTGTTTTTTTCCAAAAACTCAATGTTCAGAACTGGGGGTTGTCTTACATTCACAATATATGTTTTCCCAATACCATACGGGGAGAAAGTAATGCTTCAAAACTTGATGGGTACAGCAGTGGCGAAGATTACTGTAAAGGACATGAGATTTTGAGTGTTTCATTTTGCTCCAAAAATTACCTGTTATGGAGCTATGATCGTTCTCATTGGAAACCAAAATAAAATTAGAAGACTTGCAATGTTGTATTGGAAGTCAACGGTCAAGCAGAAAGACAGAGGTTAACTGCACATTTCACCTCCCTGGGCCACACATATGTGAACTTATGCTCAAATTCAAACTGGGTAAAATGTTTTATGAGATATTAAGTATGTTGTCTTAACAGAAAATAGCATCCATAAAAATGATTGTAACAGCTAAGCTCATCACCCCTGCTTGCAATGTCAATTTCTCTATCTAAAAATCATATCCATAATCATCATAACAGTTATGCTAGTGCCAACATCAACTAACCCACTGGCAACCATGCAAGCCTAAGTGTCCATTACTTTGTTCAAACCTTTAAATTTAATTTATGTGCCTATGTCTTATGTAGATGATGCACTAAATTCCAAAATTAAGTCATGGAGTATTAGTTTGCAGGAATGTTGTTGATATCCTGCCTGACACTCTCACATGTTTGTTACAGGTTTTTCTTTCTGTCCAACGATGAGATACTGGAAATACTGAGTGAGACCAAAAACCCTCTGAGAGTGCAGCCGCACTTAAAGAAATGTTTTGAGGGTATCGCCAAGCTGGAGTTTGATCCAGCACTCAACATACTTGCCCTGCTCAGTGCTCAAGGCGAGAAGGTGCCCTTGTGTACAACAATATGCACTCCTGATGCTAAGGGTCAGGTCGAGAAGTGGCTTCTCCTGGTGGGTATTCTTTAAAACAATATTAACTCAGTGCTGAGAGAGAATGGAAGAAAAATAAAACAAAAGAAAGGCAAAAATAACATGGAATAAATAATCATAAAATGAAGTTGAAAACCCAAAAATTGTGTTTGTTCTGTGCCATCAGGCAAGCTTATTTATGAGTCCAACTAGTAAATAAATAATAAAAGTGGTAATAAGCAGTTTAATGCTGCTACTGTTATCATAGTTTAACACTTTGAGTTTTGTTAATTATGTGTGGCTATGAAAGTCTAACAAATTCTTATTCTTATGGTGGCAATGTTGGAGGTATTATTTCAAAAAGATACCGATGTGTCACATAAAAGTAATAAATTAATCCTTTGTGTGTCAAGTTTGGTGCTGCAGGTTTTCCATACACTACATTCCTGATAACTGGTTGCTAGGAGTATCATTTGTAATCCTTAAAATTACAATTCACACAACAAACAAAAATGTTCAATAAGATCCCCAAAACATTATAATATCATATTAGTTCCCCAAAACAAGTACAGTGTAAGAAATGTGCTCAATTAAAAAAGTAAATTATCACATTATCAAGATTATCAAAAAGAAAGAATCAGCAATTTGGAAAAAAATATTGAAGGAACACCTCAGAAACTTGAGATTCAAACTAATGCAAGAATTGGACAATGCTTGTCATTTTTGTTTTCTTTCTCTGTGATGTGCAATATACATAGTAGGTAAAGAAAGTATTGCATTCCACCCAAACTTTTGATACCAACCTTTCACTAGAAATAAACATTTACGGTCCGCTGAATCAAAACAGTATTTTTAGAAAAAGGTCCCTCTTTGAGTTTGTTTTTAGTATTGAAGCTCTTTAATTGATGCAATTCTCAACGTCACATTCTAAATTGGGCGTGAAAGACCACTTAATTTTGCTCAGAGTCCTCTCTATCTGGCTTGAGGTTCTTTTGCTTGCCGGAAATCTACGACATGGGACCAACAGCTTTACTTCCTCTCTGAAGGAAGCCATTCTAAAGATTTTACCCCTAGACTGTAGAGGACAATTTTGTGTGTGCGGTGCATGAACAACATGACTCAAAAATTAAAAGTTGGTTAAATACCAACCTAGTCATTTATGTTCAGTATGTTTCAAGGTTGCAACACAAAGGGTTCAAAAAAAAAAAAAATCTCATCAATGGCTGTAATGATTTTGATTAACATATGATATGTAGGGACCCTTGATTTTCACAAAACGTTTTTTCGTGAATTTTGATAAAACAAAAGATACAGGTAAAATTAAGTTATAGTTATGTTTGTTTGTGTAATTTGATGCAGTTTTAAGCTTGCGACATTTCCCAATTTTTCTATGTTTCAGATTTATTTCGCAAATTAGCCTGTAAGTCACTATTTTTCCACGAAATTGGTCACCATTTCAGACGATCACCAAAAAAAAAAAAAAAAAAGAAATAATGATATTGATAATAATAATAACAATACTACTACTACTACTACTACTACTACTACTACTACTACTACTACTACTACTACTACTACTACTACTACTACTACTACTACTACTACAAATGATAATAATAACAGCAAGAAGAACAAGAACAAGAATAATAATATTATTAATAATATTAATAGTAATAATAATAGTGATAGTAATAATAATAGTGATAGTAATAATAATAGTAATTGTAATGATGATAATAATAATAATAGTAATAGTAACAATAATAGTAATAATAATGATAACAGCAAGAAGGACAAGAATAATAATAATATTAATAGTAATAATAGTAGTAATAGTAATAATAATAGTAATTATGATGATGATGATGATGATGTTAGTAATAATAGTAGTAATAATAGTAATGATAATGATGGTGATAATGATAATAGTAATAATAGTAATAAGCCATTTGTAGTCTGCTATCGTTCTACTTTTCATTGTTTTTGAATTAATACTGGCTGTAATAATGTACAATAATCACAAGACACAACCATGGTTCCATCTGGGGAAAAAGAAGTGCCTATTTTCTGACATCAAGTCGCTTTCTTTTCTGTTAGTTGAACACTGAATTGAAAGAGTGTTGCCACTAGCGCTATTACCAAGTGAGTGAGAAGTTGTGTTTCTCTTGAATTGTTTACGTGAAACAGTGGATAAGGTGCAACACAAGAATATCTTTGAGATTTTGACTGAAAAAAAAAAGTCTGCGAGTGCGATTTCTTTTTCCAAAATGCCAATAGTTGTGACGGTGCAGAGTTGCATAAATGAGTTTTGACAAGATGGATTTTATGTTCTTAATTGCAAAAAGAAAATATGCATGTGCAAATACTGCAACTCCATCGTAGATTGGAATAGACTGGATAGCTACAAGAAAAGAAACATGTGACAACATAAATCAGAATCCTTAAAAAGAGGACAAGCAAAGTGCCAATCAACGTTAAATGCTACACTACTTGTCATAAACAAGAAAAAGAAGAATTAGCAAAGGATCTGATGGAAGTAAATATTGCACCTGAAAAAAACGAAGAATGCAAATCTTAGGAGTTTTCTCAACAAGTACTTTCAGGTAAGTTCATATACAATTTTTTTTAATTAATTACAGTATTATCCCGTGTTTATGATCCTGTCATTTGCAACACCATTTGCTGGTTCCTCTGTATGATTACAGCGTCTTAAAAGTTTACGTTTATGATCCTGTTATTTGCAACACCATTTGCTGGTTCCTCTGTATGATTACAGCGTCTTAAAAGTTTACGTTTATGATCCTGTTATTTGCAACACCATTTGCTGGTTCCTCTGTATGATTACAGCGTCTTAAAAGTTTACGTTTATGATCCTGTTATTTGCAACACCATTTGCTGGTTCCTCTGTATGATTACAGCGTCTTAAAAGTTTACGTTTATGATCCTGTTATTTGCAACACCATTTGCTGGTTCCTCTGTATGATTACAACGTCTTAAAAGTTTACGTTTATGATCCTGTTATTTGCAACACCATTTGCTGGTTCCTCTGTATGATTACAGCGTCTTAAAAGTTTACGTTTATGATCCTGTTATTTGCAACACCATTTGCTGGTTCCTCTGTATGATTACGTCTTAAAAGTTTACGTTTATGAAATGTTATGCTTTGCTCCATGCAAGCCGTTGCTTCCAACCAAGAAGATAACGTGATGATCAAATGATTATGCATTGACACATGAGACTACTTCTTTTTGAAGCCACATTCATGTAAAGTAACTATCAAGTTTGTCTTGTAGAAGCTTTCCATTTTTGGGAATGCTTTTGTCACAGTTGGGGTCAATTTGCAATCTATTTATTTGTAACGCCTTTCTTTTGACACTTTTTCTTTTTATCCGAGTTTGGCGGCTAAAGTCATTTTTCGAAAATCACTGTTGCTTTTTCATGTATTTTTACTTTCTCCATACGCACTATGTACATAGTGTATAGAAAAAGTATTGCACTCAACAAAAATTTGATACCGAAATTTCACCGGAAATATATGTTTTAGAGTCCCCAATATCCAAAAAAAGCATTTTCACAAAAAGGTGTGTGTGGGTGGGGGTGGGTGGGTGTGGGTGGGTGTGTGTGTGTATGTGTGAACATAACTCAAAAATGAAAAGTCGGTAAAATACCAAACTTGGTATTTAAGTTTAGTATCTTCCAGGGATGCGACACGAAGATTTTGAGAAAAATCCCCCACCCCCAACTACCCTTTACATGGAACTTTTTTCGAAAATTTTGATTTTCTCAAAAATGGCTCTAACGATTTTGATTAACATTTCGGATATTAAACATATTTACCTGACAAATGAAATGTATATCTTGAATTTTCTGGGAATAGCCTCTGAAGAGTAGTTTTATTCTGGATGAATTTTACCAAATTTTGAATAACTGCTAAACCGTAAGAGATGGACAAAAACTTACTGCACAAAAAATGTAGAGCACATTAAAACACACAATTTATGTTATATACATTTTTTTTGTGGAGTTCGTCGTTTTTGTGACATTCCTATATTTTGGTTTCTGCTATGAAAAACGTATACTTTTCTCATACTGGAACTTGTCAACTTCTATCCATATAAACAAAGGAACTTCATTGACATAGCAACCAGCTTTTGACTATCACTTTAACCTATGGTTGTCCCTTATTTCGCTTCTACTTACAAGGATGCGAGAAATAAGACTTTTTCTGCTAATTTTTTTATCTGATTAGCATAAAGTAAATAGAATTATAAGCTTTTTAAGAATTATTTGTTGCAGGGATATGGAGAAAGTCATGTGAATGGTACCCATCAGATTTGTTTTTGTTATTGTGTAATAATATGCTGGGTCAGTATTGTGTGTTCACCATACTCAAGAAACACCCAGCCCAACATGCAATATTCACAATACAAATAAACTTGGAGCAAAAGGCTAAGCCAGTTGATGGCATGCAGAAAGGCTCTTAAGCTGGGATTACGATGAACTACTTGAAGTTCAGAAATGCTGAATGAACTTAATGAAAATGACTCATGCTACTCCTTCACGCGACATGTTCTAATTACCATTTAACATCAAAATTAACAACGGGAAGAAGTTGCCATCAATGCAAGCATCACTGTGTTAGACTTCCGTAATCCCAGCTTTTAAGATGGCCAACATTGTTGGGATTTGGCCGGCCCCGTTAGCCGTGGTCTTGTTGGCACTTCGCTGTGAAAGGGTCACGGGTTCGAATTCCGCTTTGGACATGTTCTGTTAAGTGTTTGTGTCCATCTAGTGAGTTATTCGTTATCCGATGGCCAAATGGTGCCAATATCTGTGGGGGGGGGGGGAATCTTAGGATTCAAAATTTTAGCGCATCCATTGGCTAGGTTAATCAAATCAGAAAGATGCATAACAGAAGTATTTGTCGAGAATACAACATGTTGTTAGTGGCGAAAAAGTGGAAGATTACAGAAGCTGGTTTTGAAGTATGAACCCAGGGACATTTTCATCTTGGATGAGACTTGATTGCCTATCTTTACTTTCTGCATTCAACCCAAAAATTAAATACAGAAATTTCACTGGAAATACATGTTTTGACTAAATAAATAATAAGTATTAAATTTATTGAAGAAGTAGGTACAAGTTGAGTATCTTTGAAGGATTGTCGTCTCCTTAGCACAGGTGGGAGACTGAGGTTCGATTCCCGGTATCAGCAATGAGTGTCGCCCTCCGTGGTGTAGTGGTTTCCATGCTAGCCTCATATACCCAAGGTCGCGGGTTCAAAAATCAGCTGTAAAAATCCTTAGCATAGCTTCCTTTGGAAGAAACGTAAAGCCGGGGGTCCCGTGTCATATATTTACGGCATGTAAAAGAACCTCAAGCCTGTTAGAGAGGTCTCTGAGCAAAATTAAGTGGTCTTTAACGGCCAACATAGAATGGGATGCTGAGAACCTTGGCAGTTAAAGAGCGTCCATAAATAAAACTCAATATAAAGGTTTTATTTTTCACTCAGCCTCGTTAGGTCCCCAAGGACCTACTTGAATGAAACAGCAGCAGCTGAAGGTCTGGAGGTGAAAGTGATTTACCCTTTCCCCCTGTTTACACCACTGCTCTGCTTCCTTGTAAAAGAGGAGAATACTGAATTAATTCTGGCAAATAAGAAAACACTTTTTGGTCAGTCTTTCTTTCTTTCATTTTTTTTTTTTTCCCCTGATATTGCCGCTGTCCAAAGAATTTACTAAGACTCGTAGGTGCTAGGATCTTCCTCATGCTGATACATTGCACACCAAGTGTGTTGCTGTTCTTGGAGAGGCTCTAAAGGAGCCAGTGATGAGACTACAGACCACATACGTGTGTGGAGTCAAAGTCCTGGAAAATGCAACCGCAGCATGTGCCATATTAAGTGTTGTTAATGTTTGAATTTGATAAAGTTGTAGCAGGTGTTTCAGATTCAGCATGATATATGGTGCACATTCAATTGAGTATTATAGCCAGCATGTGGTCGAACCTTCTTCCTGAGCTCAATACCTGTGTTGTGTTTATGAACACACCGCAGAAATATGTAAATAATGAGAGTAAGTGCACTCTGTTTGCAATGCCTGGAATTCATGGTTCAAATCAAATCTACACAATACTCTAAATATATTAAGGAATTTTCTTCATCACTGCAAAAGGAAAGCTATGCAATCACATATTTCAGAATTTGATAGCGGCCTCAGCATCCTTTCTTTTACAACATTGTAAATCAGTTATTGATCTAATTAATCAGGTTCTTGAAGGTAATTCATATGCATATGTGCACAAACTAATGTCAAAGATCGAGCATATTCTTGGGGTAGTGGTGTACTGAAACACAAAAATTGTTACTTTGGTTCATTAAACAAACAAATGTCACACTACAATGTGAGGATCATCACCAATATGGGCAAATTACTATATTAAGAAATTCAGTTGGTCCAAATGTGCATTCTGTGATTGCTGGCATGTGCCTGTGATGAAAGATTTATTGCTTGATGAACTAGCTTTGAAGGCTAGCATTAAGACAATGAGAAAAGTATCCAGGCACCAATGTTGATGTGAGCGTGCAAATATACTACCAGCCACAAAATGTGCAAATTATTTTGAAAAGTAAGAAAAACTCACAAATGTTAAAAGAGCATTTCACTGTATATATTGTATTGTATTTCAGTTTTCAGACATTAAACACCATAACAATTTGATTTACTGTTTTCCACATGTATGAGCCTTGCACATTTTCTATGGTCCCTTACCATATGTTTAAGATATTTTTATCACAAATGAAATGAATGTGTTGAATTTTCTGGGAACAGCCTCTCAAGTCATCTCGATGACTGTAAACACTCTCAGATAGAGAAAAACTTAGTGAACAAAAATGTACATCCTGTTTACGTGAGATATTTGTTGTTGGTGGTGGTGTTTAAATGTTGCAATACTTATACTTTTCTCTCCAATGGGAAGAAGTTATTTTTTATACTACTTACCGTGTGAAGAGAATGAAATTTGAATATGATCAGCTTTTAAAATGCTTCACTATTACTTTAGCGTAATGCATTTTCTAATTTCCCTTGTATCTACAAGGAAGTAACACAACTATTTCTGTTAATATATAAAATTGTAAAATAGTCATGGACATACATAGGTTGGTTTTCTGACATACTATTAATTTTAACTTAGGAGATATAAAGGTATGAGACTTTTTGTAAAATTGTTCCGGAATATGTTTAAATTACTAGCAATCATATTAATTAACTTTATATAATGTGTTTTAAACAATTTAAATTATTTTATGAAATAGTCATTTCTAAATTCATATTTTGCAATATGTATATAGTTATTTTCTATTTTCTACATATCTGTATCATAAATGATGAACAGGACCAACAAATTGAATTAAATTAATAGAAGGTTAAGCTTTTGTAAGAATAGATAGAGAAAGTGATGTGACATTGTGTTGCAGGTTGAAGAGCAAATGATTGTGTCAGTGCGGTACGTCATCAGCAGAAGTTTTGCAGCCTACCGTAAGACAGACAGATCCAAATGGGTACAGGTTTGGCCAGAGGTCAGGTTGTGCTGTGTGTAGTTATGGCCTTCTGGACGGCCGACGTACACCATATTCTGGACGGTGAAACTGATAAGACATTACTTGATTTCTTCCATCAGTGCCAGGTAACCATAACATCACTTTTCAGAGGCTCTTTGTAATGCACGCCAATTCTGTCTGTGGTCTATACAAGCTTTTATTTCTTTACATTAACCCGTTTAGTTTCAATCGTGATGTTTTCATATGTTTTATCTCTTTCCAGCGGGAAAGTCTGTGTTCGTCATAGCCTTAGAGCATTTCACGACCTCATCTTTACATTTCAAAGTGCTAAAGTACCTCCAAATTTAATTTCTCTAGTCAGTGTTTGTTGAAACATGGTGTTGTCTAGCAAATGGTTGTGAAATGAACAAGAAATAAAAGCTGCAGTTGTCAATGTTTTAGAACAAAGAGTGATTTTGAATTTTCAGACCTTTGTGAAAGACTTGCTGACATTTATATATATATATATATATATATATATATATATATATATATGTAACTGTAACCAGATGACGAATACAATGTGAATCAACCAATCAGCTACTGTACTAAATTGTACAGTAATCTATGTTACATTTGTATCCTATTGCATTATGGCTTTTACATTATTAGTTGTAGTACATGTGTGTGTGTGTGTGTGTGTGTGTATGTGTCTGTGTCTGTGTGAGTCTGTATGTGAACGACTGTGTGTGTCTCTGTGCAAGCGTGAGTGTGTGTCTGCCTATCTGTGTGTGTGTGTGTGTGTGTGTGTGTGTCTGTGTCTGTGTCTGTATGTGAGTGTGAGTCTGAGTATCAGTATGTGAGTGTGTGTGTGTGTGTGTTTTTGTGAGTCTGTATGTGAGTTTGAGTCTGTGAGTATGTATGTGTCTGTGAGTGTGTGTGTCTGAGAGTCTGTATTTGAGCATGAGTCTGTGAGTCTGTATGTGAGTGTGTGTCTCTGAGTCTGTGTCTGAATGTGAGTGTGTGTCTGTATGTGAGTGTGTGTTTGTGAGTCTGTATGTGAGTGTGTGTGTCTGAGAGTCTGTATTTGAGCATGAGTCTGTGAGTCTGTATGTGAGTGTGTGTCTCTGAGTCTGTGTCTGAATGTGAGTGTGTGTCTGTATGTGAGTGTGTGTTTGTGAGTCTGTATGTGAGTGTGTGTGTCTGAGAGTCTGTATTTGAGCATGAGTCTGTGAGTCTGTATGTGAGTGTGTGTCTCTGAGTCTGTGTCTGAATGTGAGTGTGTGTCTGTATGTGACTGTGTGGCTCATAGTCTGTATGTGAGTGTGTGTCTCTGAGTCTGTGTGTGTGTCTCTGAGTCTGTATGTGAGTGTGTGTCTCTGAGTCTGTGTGTGTGTCTCTGAGTCTGTATGTGAGTGTGTGTCTATTTGTCTGTATGTGAAAGTGTGTATGTGAGTGTGTGTCTCTGAGTCTGTATGTGAGTGTGAGTCTATGAGACTGTATGTGAGTGTGTGTCTATTTGTCTGTATGTGAAAGTGTGTATGTGAGTGTGTGTCTCTGAGTCTGTATGTGAGTGTGTGTCTCTGAGTCTGTATGTGAGTGTGAGTCTATGAGACTGTATGTGAGTGTGTGTCTCTGAGTCTGTATGTGAGTGTGAGTCTATGAGACTGTATGTGAGTGTGTGTCTATTTGTCTGTATGTGAAAGTGTGTATGTGAGTGTGTGTCTCTGAGTCTGTATGTGAGTGTGTGTCTATTTGTCTGTATGTGAAAGTGTGTATGTGAGTGTGTGTCTCTGAGTCTGTATGTGAGTGTGTGTCTATTTGTCTGTATGTGAAAGTGTGTATGTGAGTGTGTGTCTCTGAGTCTGTATGTGAGTGTGTGTCTATTTGTCTGTATGTGAAAGTGTGTATGTGAGTGTGAGTCTATGAGACTGTATGTGAGTGTGTGTCTCTGAGTCTGTATGTGAGTGTGTGTCTATTTGTATGTGAAAGTGTGTATGTGAGTGTGAGTCTATGAGACTGTATGTGAGTGTGTGTCTCTGAGACTGTATGTGAGTGTGTGTCTATTTGTCTGTATGTGAAAGTGTGTATGTGAGTGTGTGTCTCTGAGTCTGTATGTGAGTGTGTGTCTCTGAGTCTGTATGTGAGTGTGTGTCTCTGAGTCTGTATGTGAGTGTGTGTCTCTGAGTCTGTATGTGAGTGTGTGTCTATTTGTCTGTATGTGAAAGTGTGTATGTGAGTGTGTGTCTCTGAGTCTGTATGTGAGTGTGTGTCTATTTGTCTGTATGTGAAAGTGTGTATGTGAGTGTGAGTCTATGAGACTGTATGTGAGTGTGTGTCTCTGAGTCTGTATGTGAGTGTGTGTCTATTTGTCTGTATGTGAAAGTGTGTATGTGAGTGTGAGTCTATGAGACTGTATGTGAGTGTGTGTCTCTGAGTCTGTATGTGAAAGTGTGTCTATTAGTATGTATGTGAGTGTGAGTCTGTATGTGAGTGTGTGTCTCTGAGTCTGTATAAGAGTGTGTGTATCTGAGCCTGTATATGAGTGTGTGTCTGTCAGTGTGTGTCTGTTAGTCTGTATGTGAGTGTGTGTCTCTGAGTCTGAATGTAAGTGTGTGTTTGTGAGTCTGTATGTGAGTGTGTGTCTGTTAGTCTGTATGTGAGTGTGTCTCTCTGAGTCTGACTGTGAGTGTGTATTTGTGAGTCTGTATGTGAGTGTGTTTGTGAGTATGTATGTGAGTGTGTGTATCTGAGTCTGAAAGTGAGTGTGTGTCTGTGAGTTTATATGTGAGTGTGTGTTTGTGAGTCTGTATGTGAGTGTGTGTCTCTGAGTCTGAAAGAGAGTGTGTATCTCTGAGTCTGAAAGTGAGTGTGTGTCTGAGAGTTTGTATGTGAGTCTGTGTCTCTGAGACTGAATGTGAGTGTTTGTCTGTGAGTCTGTATGTGAGTGGGTGTCTGTAAGTCTGAAAGTGAGTGTGTGTCTCTGAGTCTGAAAGTGAGTGTGTGTCTATCAGTCTGTATGTGAGTATGTGTCTGTGAGTCTGAAAGTGAGTGTGTATCTCTGAATCTAAATGTGAGTGTGTTTCTCTGAATCTGTATGTGAGTGACAGTCTGTGAGTCTGAAAGTCAGTGGGTCTGTGATTCTGAAAGTGGGTGTGTGTCTCTGAGTCTGTATGTGAGTGTGTCTCTTGAGTCTGAAAGTGATGTGTGTCTGTGAGCCTGAATGTGAGTGTGTGTCTCTGAGTCTGTATGTGAGTGTGTGTGTGTCTCTGAGTCTGAATGTGAGTGTGTACCTCTGAGTCTGAAAGTGAGTGTGTGTTTCTGAGAGTCTGAAAGTGAGTGTGTGTTTCTGAGAGTCTGAAAGTGAGTGTGTGTGTGTGTGTGTGTGTTCTGAAAGTGAGTGTGTGTCTCTGAGTCTGAAAGTGAGTGTGTCTCTGAGTCTGAAAGTGAGTGTGTGTCTGAGTCTGAATGTGAGTGTGTCTCTGAGTCTGAAAGTGAGTGTGTGTCTGTGAGTCTGTTTGTGAGTGTGTCTGAAAGTGAGTGTGTGTGTGTGTGTCTGAAAGTGAGTGTGTGTCTCTGAGTCTGAAAGTGAGTGTGTCTCTGAGTCTGAAAGTGAGTGTGTGTCTGAGTCTGAATGTGAGTGTGTCTCTGAGTCTGTATGTGAGTGCGTCTGTGAGTCTGAAAGTGAGTGTGTGTCTCTGAGTCTGAAAGTGAGTGTGTGTCCCTGAGTCTGAAAGAGAGTGTGTGTCTGTGAGTCTGTTTGTGAGTGTGTCTGAAAGTGAGTGTGTGTCTGTTTGTGAGTGTGTCTGAAAGAGAGTGTGTGTCTGTGAGTCTGTTTGTGAGTGTGTCTGAAAGTGAGTGTGTGTCTGTGAGTCTGAAAGTGAGTGTGTGTCTGAGTCTGAATGTGAGTGTGTGTCTGTGAGTCTGAAAGTGAGTGTGTGTCTGAGTCTGAATGTGAGTGTGTGTCTGTGAGTCTGAAAGTGAGTGTGTGTCTCTGAGTCTGAAAGTGAGTGTGTGTCTGTGAGTCTGTTTGTGAGTGTGTCTGAAAGTGAGTGTGTGTCTGTGAGTCTGAAAGTGAGTGTGTGTCTGTGAGTCTGAATGTGGGTGTGTGTCTGTGAGTGTGTGTGTCTCTGAGTCTGAATGTGACTGTGAGACTGAAAGTGAGTGTGTCTGTGATTCTGAAAGTGGGTGTGTGTCTGTGAGTCTGAAAGTGAGTGTGTGTCTGTGAGTCTGAAAGTGAGTGTGTGTCTGTGAGTCTGAAAGTGAGTGTGTGTCTGTGAGTCTGAAAGTGAGTGTGTGTCTGTGAGTCTGAATGTGAGTGTGTGTCTGTGAGTCTGAATGTGGGTGTGTGTCTGTGAGTCTGAATGTGAGTGTGTGTCTGTGAGTCTGAATGTGGGTGTGTGTCTGTGAGTCTGAATGTGGGTGTGTGTCTGTGAGTGTGTGTGTCTCTGAGTCTGAATGTGAGTGTGTGTCTGTGAGTGTGTGTGTCTGTGAGTCTGAATGTGGGTGTGTGTCTGTGAGTGTGTGTGTCTCTGAGTCTGAATGTGAGTGTGTGTCTGTGAGTGTGTGTGTCTGTGAGTCTGAAAGTGAGTGTGTGTCTGTGAGTCTGAATGTGAGTGTGTGTCTGTGAGTCTGAATGTGAGTGTGTGTCTGTGAGTCTGAATGTGAGTGTGTGTCTGTGAGTCTGAATGTGAGTGTGTGTCTCTGAGTCTGAATGTGAGTGTGTGTCTGTGAGTGTGTGTGTCTGTGAGTCTGAATGTGGGTGTGTGTCTGTGAGTGTGTGTGTCTCTGAGTCTGAATGTGAGTGTGAGACTGAAAGTGAATGTGTATCTCTGAGTCTGTATGTAGGGGTGTCTCTGTGAGTCTGTATGAGAGTGTGTGTCTCTGAGTCTGTATGTGAGTGTGAGTGTCTGAGTCTGTATGTGAGTGTGTGTCTGTGAGTCTGAAAGTGAGTTTGGGTCTCTGAGTCTGAATGTGAGTGTGTGTCTGTGAGTCTGAAAGTGAGTTTGGGTCTCTGAGTCTGTATGTGAGTGTGTGTCTGTGAGTCTGAAAGTGAGTTTGGGTCTCTGAGTCTGAATGTGAGTGTGTGTCTCTGAATCTGTATGTGAGTGTGAGTCTGAAAGTGAGTGTGTCTGTGATTCTGAAAGTGAGTGTGTGTCTCTGAGTTTGAAAGTGAGTGTGTGTCTGAGTCTGTATGTGAGTGTGTGTCTGAGAGCCTGAAAGTGAGTGTGTGTCTGAGAGTCTGAAAGTGAGTGTGTGCCTGTGAGTCTGAATGTGAGTGTGTGACTCTGAGTCTGAATGGGAGTGTGTGTGTCTGAGAGTCTGAAAGTGAGTGTGTCTCTTAGTCTGAAAGTGTGTCTCTTAGTCTGAAAGTGAGTGTGTCTCTTAGTCTGAAAGTGTGTCTCTTAGTCTGAAAGTGAGTGTGTGTCTGAGAGTCTGAAAGTGAGTGTGTGCCTGTGAGTCTGAATGTGAGTGTGTTTCTCTGAATCTGTATGTGAGTGACAGTCTGTGAGTCTAAAAGTGAGTGTGTATCTCTGAGCCTGAAAGTGAGTGTGTGTCTGAGAGCCTGAAAGTGAGTGTGTGTCTGAGAGTCTGAAAGTGAGTGTGTGCCTGTGAGTCTGAATGTGAGTGTGTGACTCTGAGTCTGAATGGGAGTGTGTGTGTCTGAGAGTCTGAAAGTGAGTGTGCCTCTTAGTCTGAAAGTGTGTCTCTTAGTCTGAAAGTGAGTGTGTGTCTGAGAGTCTGAAAGTGAGTGTGTGCCTGTGAGTCTGAATGTGAGTGTGTGACTCTGAGTCTGAATGGGAGTGTGTGTGTCTGAGAGTCTGAAAGTGAGTGTGTCTCTTAGTCTGAAAGTGTGTCTCTTAGTCTGAAAGTGAGTGTGTGTCTGAGAGTCTGAAAGTGAGTGTGTGCCTGTGAGTCTGAATGTGAGTGTGTGTCTCTGAGTCTGTATGTGAGCGTGTGTATCTCTGAGTCTGTATGTGATTGTGTGTGTGAGTCTGAAAGTGAATGTGTGTCTCTGAATCTGAATGTGAGTGTGTGTCTCTGTGTCTGTATGTGAGTGTGTGTTTGTGTGTCTGTATGTGAGTGTGTGTTTGTGAGTTTGTATGTGAGCGTGTGTTTGTGAGTCTGTATATCAGTCTGTATATGAGTGTTTGTCTGTGAGTCTGTATGTGAGTGCGTGTCTATGTGTCTCTTAGTAAGTGTGTGTTTGTGTGTCTGTATGTAAGTGTTGGTTTGTGTGTCTGTATGTAAGTGTGTGTCAATGAGTCTGAATTTGAATGTCTGTCTATGAGTCTGTATGTGAGTGTGTGTTTGTGTGTCTGTATGTAAGTGTGGGTTTGTGTCTGTGTATGCGAGTCTCTTATTGTGTGTCTGTATGCGAGTGTGTGTTTGTGGGTCTGTATGTGACTGTTTGTCTGTGAGTCTCTATGTGAGCGTGTGTCTATGTGTCTGAATGTAAGTGTGTGTTTGTGTGTCTGTATGTAAATGTTGATTTGTGTTTCTATATGTAACTGTGTGTCTATGTGTCTGTATGTAAGTGTGTGTTTTTATGTGACTGTATGTGAGTGTGTGTTTGTGTGTCAGTATGTGAGTGTGTGTGTGTGTGTTTGTGAGACTGCATGCGAGTGTGTTACTGTGTTTCTGTATGTGAGTGTGTGTTTGTGAGTCTGTATGCGAGTGTGTGTATGTGTGCAAGTGTGTGTCTGTATGTGAGTGTGTGTCTGAATGCGATTGTGTGTTTCTGAGTCTGTATGCGAGTGAGTGTTTGTGAGTCTGTATGTGAGTGTGTGATGGGTGTCTGTATGTGATTGTGCGTTTGTGTGTCTGAAAGTTAGTGTGTGTCTATGTGTCTGTGTGTGTGTTTGTGTGTCTCTATGTGAGTGTGTGTTTGTGTATCTGTATGTTAATGTGTGTCTATGTGTCTGTATGGGAGTGTGTGTTTGTGAGTCTGTATGTGAGTGTGTGTTTGTGTCTGTATGTGAGTGTGTGTTTGTGTCTGTATGTGAGTGTGTGTTTGTGTCTGTATGTGAGTGTGTGTTTGTGAGTCTGTATGTGAGTGTGTGTTTGTGAGTCTGTATGTGAGTGTGTGTTTGTGTCTGTATGTGAGTGTGTGTTTGTGTCTGTATGTGAGTGTGTGTTTGTGTCTGTATGGGAGTGTGTGTTTGTGAGTCTGTATGTGAGTGTGTGTTTGTGTCTGTATGTGAGTGCGTGTATGTTAGTGTGTGTCTTTGTGTCTGTATGTGAGGTGTGTTTGTGTATCTGTATGTGAGTGTGTGTTTGTGTGTCTGTATGTGATGGTGTGTTTGTGTCCGTATGGGAGTGTTTGTCTATGTGTCTGTATGTTAGTGTTTGTTTATGTGTCCTTATGGGAGTGTTTGTCTATGTGTCTGTTTGGGAGTGTGTGTTAGTGTGTCTGTATGGGAGTGTGTGTTTGTGTGTCTGTATGTGAGTGTGTGTTTGTGTATCTGTATGTTAGTGTGTGTCTATGTGTCTGTATGTGAGTGTGTGTTTGTTTGTATGCGAGTGTGTGTCTGTATGTGAGTGTGTGTTTGTGTGTCTGTATGTGAGTGTGTGTTTGTGTGTCTGTATGTGAGTGTGTGTTTGTGTGTCTGTATGTGAGTGTGTGTGTCTATGCGTCTGTATGGGAGTGTGTGTTTGCGAGTCGGTATGGGAGTGTGTGTTTGTGATTCTGTATTTGAGAGTCTGTATGGGAGTATTTGTTTATGTGTCTATATGGGAGTGTGTGTTTGTGTTACGGTTTGCGAGTTTGTGTATGTGTGTCTGAATGGGAGTGTGTGTTTGTGAGTCTGTATGGAAGTGTGTGTCTGTATGGGAGTGTGTGTTTGTGAGTCTCTATGTGAGTGTGTGTTCGTGAGTCTGTATGCCAGTGTGTGTTTGTGAGTCGGTATGCAATTTTGTATTTGTGTGTCTGTATGTGAGTGTGAGTCTGCAGACGAGTGTGTGTTTGTGAGTCTGTATGCGAGTGTGTGTTTGTGTCTATGGTAGTGTGGGTTTGTGAGTGTGTATGCGAATTTGTGTTTGTGAGTCTGTATGCTAGTATGTGTCCATATGGGAGTGTGAGTTTGTGAATCTGTATGTGAGTGTGGGTTTGTGAGTCTGTATACGAGTGTGTGTTTGTGAGTCTGTATGCGAGTTTGGGTTTGTGAGTCTGTATGCGAGTGTGTGTTTGTAAGTCTGTATGCGAGTTTTTGTTTGTGAGTCTGTTTATGAGTGTGGTTTTGTGAGACTGTATGCGAGTGTGTGTTTGTGAGACTGTATGCGAGTGTGTGTTTGTGAGTCTGTATGTGTGTGTGTGTTTGTGTGTCTGTATGTGTGTGTGTGTTTGTGAGTCTGTATGTGTGTGTGTGTTTGTGAGTCTGTATGTGAGTGTGGGTTTGTGTGTCTGTATTCGAGTGTGTAATTGTGAGTCTGTATGTGAGTGTGGGTTTGTGAGTCTGTGTGTCTGTATGTGTGTGTGTGTCTGTGTGTCTGTATGCAATGTGGGTTTGTATATCTGTGACTAGGTTGAGCGTGTGTCAGTGAACAGTATAACTTAAAAAAGAAAATTGCGCATTGCTAACTATCCGTACAAAGGATATTTTTAAAACAGTTTTGATTTTCTCAATATCGGCTCTTAACATTTCTGATTAAAGGTGTATGTGAAAGAGAATTGCACACGAAATAAAATGTATATATCGAGTTTTCTAGGAATAGCCTCTGAAGATGTCTTCCTGTGTATGACTTGCTTAAGTGTACTGCAAGACACAATATGTTATGTGATATACTTTGTAAAGTCAATCACATAGTGACTTAGTGTATTCACTAAGATAGCAGGTAATAAGAGCATTCACGGTTATGTTTATCTCGCTTTACCTGAAGTAGGTAGAAGAATTTCCTTTTGTATGAATAGTTTATTTGTAGAACAGGCAAAGAAAGTGAAGTGCATGCAGTGTGTCAAATTTCTTGGTTTTGTTTGTTAATACGAGGGGCATACTGAAAGTCATGAGCAACACTATTTTACAATCTTAATATTTATTTTTAAGCCTAACGAAATACATCATCATAATCTACAGACTTTCTTTCACTTTTCGACATAGTCTCCATTGTTTTGCACACATTTTTCCCATCATTCTACAAGTTTGAAAATGCGAGTGATAGAACTCCGTTCCAGCTGCCCGCTGACCCGCACACCTGCTTTCTGAATATCCTCCAGCGTCTCGTAGCGTTGGCCACGCATCTGCTCCTTCACAGAACCGAAAAGATGGTAGTCGGAGGGTGCCAAGTCGGGACTGTAGGGAGGATGTGGAAGAGTTTCCCACCCTAATGCCCTGATCTCCATAGTGGCACGGGCAGTATGCGGACGCGCATTATCCTGTTGAAGGATGATCCTCTTTTCAGGGCGTTTATCACGCAAAGCCCGACGGAGCTTCAGAAGTGTGTTGATGTAGCGGGCAGAATTTATGGTTTGTCCAGGTTCAAGAAAGTCAACCAGAATGCAGCCTTGTGCATCCCAAAAGACAGTTTCCATAACTTTTCCTACAGACTGCACTGTCTTCGCTTTCTTCTTCGATGGTGAGTTCAAGTGGTGCTATTCCATACTCTGATGTTTCGTTTCTGGCTCATAGTGATGGAACCAGCTCTCATCTCCAGTCACAATACACGTCAAAAATTCATCACCTTCATTATGAAATCTCTGAAGAAGGTTTTGTGCAATGGTTCTTCTCTGACGTTTGTGGTCTTCAGTCAATAAACGGGGGACCCAACGGGCACAGACCTTTCGATAACCCAAGCTGTGGATCATTTCTTGCACTGCACTATGTCCTATTCCAAGTTGCGCAGCAATTTCATTCACAGTGAAACGCCTATCTCCTGTAATGAGCTCATCAACTCTTTCCTTGTTGCATTCTGTAGAGGCAGTTCGAGGGCGCCCGCTACGAGGCACATTTTGCAGACTCGTGTTTCCATCTTTGAAATGTTTCACCCATCTTCTAACACTGCTGGCACCCATGCAGACACCTCCATAAGCACGTTGAAGTCTGAGATGAATTTCAGGAGCAGATTTTCCTTCTTTCACAAGGAATTCAATGACAGCACGCTGTAGAAGCAAAACATCAATGTCAGCCATTTTTCAAACACCGTCTATGGTCACGTGATAGAAGCTAATGACATCACAATATGTCAGCATGTGGCTTAAAGTCGGTAGATTACGATCCTGCAATTCGTTTCATTACATTGTTGAAATTTAAATTTTTACAATGGGTTGCTCATGACTTTCAGTATGCCCCTCGTAGTTTAACTGCCTAGGTCATAATAGACAATGATTGCACCCAGGCTCCTTTGAGCTTAAAGGTCCCCAACATATCGTATTTTTGCGAATACAAGACAATGGTTTTTCCAAAATATTAATGTTCAGAACTGCAGGGTCATCTTGTATTTGTGATATATGTTTTCTGAATACCATACGGGGAAAAAATAAGTTTCAAACTTTGCAGTGGTGAAGCCTGGTGGAAATGGTGTAAATTACTACCAAGGTCATGATGTATGCAGCAGATTTTGAGCGTTTCATTTCGCGCTGAAAATTACCTGTTGTAGAACTATGATCGTTCTCATTGGAAACCAAAATAAAATTAGAAGACTTGCAATGTTGTATTGGAAGTCAACGGTCAAACAGAAAGACAGAGGTTAACTGCACATTTCACCTCCCTGGGCCACATATATACCACAATGTGAACTTTTGCTCAAATTCAAACTGGGTAAAATGTTTTATGAGATATTAAGTATGTTGTCTTAACAGAAAATACCATTACAGCTAAGCTGCCTTATCATCTGCCACTTGCAATGTGAATCTTTGTGCAAATTCAAATTAGGTAAAAACATGATGATAGATGATATGCTAAATTCCAAAACTTGAACTTAGAGACCTTGTAAATCACTGGTACTGCCACAACTCATAAAAGGAGAAGCTGCCATTATTGAGCGTGTCATTCCAACAATGAGACAACACTAAACATTTACCATGTTCTGGAAGACTTAAATTATGGAGGATACACACCAAGTTTTGCGAGAAAATCCACAAGAAAGTACCTGTAGGCTTTCAGAAGAACTTGGTGCATCAAATGATGCCATACATTGCAACATTAAGAGACTTGGAAAATCATACAGAATCTGTACCTCAACAACGTAGAGTGGATATCTTCCGTAATCCCATGCATGGGAGAATTGTCACTTGTGATGAAAAATGGGTATATTACTGAAACCTTGAGTGGCTTGATCCCTCTCAAAGTAATGTTGTGTGTCTGGTGGAATTTTGAAGGTGTGATTCTCTTGCAGTTTGTTCCAAATCGGGTGAGCAATTGATGCAGATCTTTATTCTCAACAACTGGCACAAGTACATGAAATTTTGAGATGGAGACACCCAGCGATAGATAACTGAAATAGAGTTCTATTGCAACAGGACAATGCAAGACCCCATGGAAAACGTTCAGGAATTGGGAGGAAACAAACTGCTACCACTCCCAGCATACAGCCCTGATCTCGCTGCATCAGTTATCATCTTTTTCGATTTATGGCCCATTTTCTACATGGAAGAAATTTTGACAGCATTGAAGCAGTGCAAGTGGATCTCACCAAATTCTTGGCATCAAAAACCAGAGACTGGTATCATCGTGGGATAATAAGCCTAGCTGAAAGATGGCTCAAGCATCTAATGGTCTGTACTTTGCTTGTCAGAACACATTTCAAATAATTGTTTTACTTAAAAAATGACATTACTTATAAGGCAATATCTGTACATTCTCTACACGTACTATGTACATAGTGTATAGCAAGGTATTGTAATGCACCCAAAAATTCAGTACCAAGATTTCACCAAAAATAAGTGTTATGAGACCTCCTGAATCAGAAAAAGGTTCTGTATGTATGTGTGTGTGTCTGTGTCTGTTGATAGCATAGCTCAAAAACGAAAAGACTGTTATATACCAAACTTGATATTAAGGTATGATATCTTCCATGGATGCAACACGGTTTTCAAGGAAGTCCCCCACCACAAACTACCCTTTACATGCAAAAATTTTAGAAAATTTTGAATTTCAAAAAAGGGCTTTAATGATTTTGATGAAAATCCTGTATATTAAAGAGATATACAGTGGAACCTCACTTATACATTTTTCAAGGGAGACTACTAAAATACTGTAACTGTAGAGAAAATGTGTAACTGATTTTCTCTTCTGGTATGACCTCCTTCACAATTTTTAATTTTTCACCAAGAGTTTCTTGTTTTTTTCCTTGCTGGTTGATATTCACACATGTTTCTTCTCTTGTTTCTAACACGAAACTCCATTCAAAATAGATAACTGACTGTTGGAACAATATGAGAGCACCCTAGCAGTACTCGACTTAAAGCAGAGAAGTGACTGTTGGAACGATATGATGACAGTGAAACAATAAGCATTAATGAAAACTGCAAACACGGCAATTCCAAGGCTATACACAGCGAGCATACCACCATGCTTTTTCTTTTAAAAACGTAAAATGGGTACATTTTGTGTATGGGGATCAGAAAAAGTAACACATAACCGAGAAAATGTGTATTTGAGCAAAATTTTAATGCAGAAAGACTGGTATCTAAAATGTTAGCGTATATGTGCTAAAAATGTTGAAGTGTATAACGTATAAGCGAGTTTCAACTGTATATGCCAAATAAAATATGTATCTTGAATTTTCTGGATAGCCTCTGAAGGTCTCTATATTTTGTTGAATTTTGCTAAATTTAGCTTAACTGTAAACTGAAAGAGATAGACAAAAACTTACTGCACAAAAAATGTAGATCTCAACAAAGCATAATTTATGTCCTTTACGTTTTTGTTGTGGAGGTAACTGTTTCCAAGATAAGTTTTTGTTATTGGCTTCAATTGTAAAGTACTTATACTTGTCTCAGACAGGTAGTGCTCATTTTTCTTTTGTTCTACTCCTGGCCAAGCAAAGAAGCAATTTCCAATGACAATCACATACTGACAGCTTTTAAAACATTTGACTATCACTTAAGATAGTGCAATCGTTTAGTTGCCTTCTACTTATAAGGAACTAGTAATAAGAACAGTCACTAATGTTTATCTCAATTAGCATTGTGGAAAAAGAAGAGTAATCTTTTGTAAGAGGTTTATTTGTAGTAGACCAGCTAGAGAAATTTATGTGAGTGTAACACATCAGATTTTTTTTATACAAGATACCTTTTTGTAGATAAATGTATGATATAGTGAATGTTTATGTGTGGTGCAGGATCAGATAAATGTATGATATAGTGGATGTTTATTGTGTGGTGCAGGACCAGATAAATTGATGATATAGTGAATGTTTATTGTGTGGTGCAAGATCAGATAAATGTATGATATAGTGAATGTTTATTGTGTGGTGCAGGATCAGATAAATGTATGATATAGTGAATGTTTATTGTGTGGTGCAGGAACCAATAAATGTGTGATATAGTAAGTGTTTATTGTGTGGTGAGGGATAATAAATGTGTGATATAGTGAATGTTTATTGTGTGGAGCAGGATCAGATAAATGTGTGATATAGTGCATGTTTATTGTGTGGTGCAGGACCAGATAAATGTATGATATAGTGAATGTTTATTGTGTGGTGCAGGATCACATAAATGTGTGATATGGTAAATGTTTATGTGTGGTGCAGGATCAGATAAATGTGTGATATAGTAAGTGTTTATTGTGTGGTGAGGGATAATAAATGTGTGATATAGTGAATGTTTATTGTGTGGAGCAGGATCAGATAAATGTGTGATATAGTGCATGTTTATTGTGTGGTGCAGGACCAGATAAATGTATGATATAGTGAATGTTTATTGTGTGGTGCAGGATCACATAAATGTGTGATATGGTGAATGTTTATGTGTGGTGCAGGATCAAATAAATGTGTGATATAGTGAATGTATATTGTGTGGTGCAGGATCAGATAAATGTGTGATATATTGAATGTTTACTGTGTGGTGCAGGATCAGATAAATGTATGATATAGTGAATGTTTATGTGTGTGGTGCAGGATCAGATAAATGTATGATATAGTGAATGTTTATGTGTGGTACAGGACCAGATAAATGTATGATATAGTGAATGTTTATGTGTGGTGCAGAATCAGATAAATGTGTGATATAGTGAATGTTTATTGTGTGGTGCAGGATCAGATAAATGTGTGATATAGTGAATGTATATTGTGTGGTGCAGGATCAGATAAATGTGTGATATATTGAATGTTTACTGTGTGGTGCAGGATCAGATAAATGTATGATATAGTGAATGTTTATGTGTGTGGTGCAGGATCAGATAAATGTGTGATATATTGAATGTTTATGTGTGTGGTGCAGGATCAGATAAATGTATGATATAGTGAATGTTTATGTGTGGTGCAGGATCAGATAAATGTATGATATGGTGAATGTTTGTTGTGTGGTGCTGGATCAGATAAATGTGTGATATAGTGAATATATATTCTGTGGTACAGGATCAGATAAATGTATGATATAGTGAATGTTTATTGTGTGGTGCAGGATCAGATAAATGTATGATATAGTGAATGTTTACTGTGTGGTGCAGAATCAGATAAATGTATGATATAGTGAATGTTTATGTGTGTGGTGCAGGATAACTTAAATGTATGATAAAGTGAATGTTTATGTGTGGTGCAGGATCAGATAAATGTGAGATATGGTGAATGTTTATTGTGTGGTGCAGGATCAGATAAATGTGTGATATAGGGAAAGTATATTGTGTGATGCAGGATCACATTAATGTGTGATATGGTGAATATTTATGTGTGGTGCATGATCAGATAAATGTGTGATATACTGAATGTATATTGTGTGGTGCAGTATCAGATAAATGTGTGATATATTGAATGCTTATTGTGTGTGGTGCAGGATCAGATAAATGTGTGATATAGTGAATGTATATTGTGTGGTGCAGGATCAGATAAATGTGTGATATAGTGTTTGTTTACTGTGTGGTGCAGGATCAGATAAATGTGTGATATAATGAATGTTTATTGTGTGGTGCAGGATCAGATAAATTTATGATATATTGAATGTATTTTGTGTGGTGCAGGAACCAATAAATGTGTGATATAGTAAATGTTTATTGTGTGGTGCAGGATAATAAATGTATGATATAGTGAATGTTTATTGTGTGGTGCAGGATCAGATAAATGTGTGATATAGTGAATGTTTATTGTGTGGTGCAGGGCCAGATAAATGTATGATATAGTGAATGTTTATTGTGTGGTGCAGGATCAGATAAATGTGTGATATGGTGAATAATTATGTGTGGTGCAGGATCAGATATATTGAATGTATATTACGTGTGGTAGGATCAGATAAATGTGTGATATAGTGAATGTTTATTGTGTGTGGTGCAGGATCAGGTAAATGTGTGATTTAGTGAAAGTATATTGTGTGAGGCAGGATCAGATAAATGTGTGATATAGTGAATGTTTATTGTGTGTGGTGTAGGATCAGATAAATGCGTGATATAGTGAAAGTATATTGTGTGGTGCAGGATCAGATAAATGTTTGATATAGTGAATGTTTATTGTGTGTTGCAGGATCAGATAAATGTGTGATATAGTGACTGTATATTGTGTTGTGCAGGATCAGATAAATGTATTATATAGTGAATGTTTATGTGTGTGGTGCAGGATCAGATAAATGTGTGATATATTGAATGTTTATGTGTGTGGTGCAGGATCAGCTAAATGTGTGATATAGTGGATGTTTACTGTGTGGTGCAGGATCAGATAAATGTGTGATATATTGAATGTTTATGTGTGTGGTGCAGGATCAGATAAGGGTATGATATAGTGGATGTTTACTGTGTGGTGCAGGATCAGCTAAATGTGTGATATAGTGAATGTTTATTGTGTGGTGCAGGATCAGATAAATGTGTGATATAGTGAATGTTTATTGTGTGGTGCAGGATCAGATAAATGTGTGATATAGTGAATGTTTATTGTGTGTGGTGCAGGAACAGATAAATGTATTATACAGTGAATGTTTATTGTGTGGTGCAGAATCAGATAAAGGTATTATATAGTGAATGTTTACTGTGTGGTGCAGGATCAGATAAATGTATTATATAGTGAATGTTTATTGTGTGGTGCAGGATCAGATAAATGACATTGTTACGTTGGTGAGAGGAGAACTGTCCAAGTTAACTAGGACTACTCTGGGGGCGCTGGTTGTACTAGACGTCCATGCTAAAGATGTCATCGACGAGTTGTGTAACAAAAATGTGTCATCAAGCAAAGATTTCCAGTGGCTTGCTCAGTTAAGGTATGTTTACACTCCCATTTCAAATTCTGTTCTATTTGTAATGAATAAATACAAACACAAGACGATCCCCATTTTACAAAACTTAATTTTGAAATGTAGCATATCAGCTATATAAATGGAAAACATCATTCTTAAATTAAATATAACGCTTTGCTGTATATTTTGAACAACTTAAGATTCTTTCTTTAAGCTGATTGTTTCTTTTTCTTTTCTTCTTTTTGCTTGAATTTATGTGATGGGGGATAAGTGAGGGAGGGGAGTAAAACGAGAATGATGCACTGTTATGTTTGCATTCAGAGATAATAAAAAGTTTTACCGTAGCTAATTATTTGAATTTGCAGGAATACAAAACTGTACTGTCAGCAGTATAATTGTAAGTTATAGCAAACAAGAGAAATGCTCTGGGTGATGCTACAATAATGTTGGATACCATTTCTATCAAGACAATGTGTGGCACGAGGAGGGAAACATGCAGCTAAACCTCTGGGTGATGCTACAATCATGTTGGATACCATTTCTGTCAAGTGTGGCACGAGGAGGGAAACATGCAGCTAAACCTCTGGGTGATGCTACAATCATGTTGAATACCATTTCTGTCAAGTGTGGCACGAGGAGGGAAACATGCAGCTAAACCTCTGGATGATGTTACAAACATGTTGGACACCATTTCTATCAAGACAATGTGTGGCACGAGGAGGGAAACATGCAGCTAAACCTCTGGGTGATGTTACAATCATGTTGGACACCATTTCTATCAAGACAATGTGTGGCACGAGGAGGGAAACATGCAGCTAAACCTCTGGGTGATGTTACAATCATGTTGGATACCATTTCTATCAAGACATTGTGTGGCATGATAAGGGAAACATGCAGCTAAACCTCTGAGTGATGCTACAATCATGTTGGATACCATTTCTATCAAGTGTGGTATGAGGGGGGAAACATGCAGCTAAACCTCTGGGTGATGTTACAATCATGTTGGACACCATTTCTATCAAGACAATGTGTGGCACGAGGAGGGAAACATGCAGCTAAACCTCTGGGTGATGTTACAATCATGTTGGACACCATTTCTATCAAGACAATGTGTGGCACGAGGAGGGAAACATGCAGCTAAACCTCTGGGTGATGTTACAATCATGTTGGATACCATTTCTATCAAGTGTGGCATGAGGAGGGAAACACGCAGCTAAACCTCTGAGTGATGCTACAATCATGTTGGATACCATTTCTATCAAGTGTGGCATGAGGAGGGAAACGTGCAGCTAAACCTCTGGGTGATGTTACAATCATGTTGGATACCATTTCTATCAAATGTGGCATGAGGAGGGAAACACGCAGCTAAACCTCTGGGTGATGCTACAATCATGTTGGATACCATTTCTATGAAGTGCGGTATGAGGAGGGAAACGTGCAGCTAAACCTCTGGGTGATGTTACAATCATGTTGGACACCATTTCTATCAAGTGTGGCACGAGGAGGGAAACGTGCAGCTAAACCTCTGGGTGATGTTACAATCATGTTGGATACCATTTCTATCAAGTGTGGCATGAGGAGGGAAACGTGCAGCTAAACCTCTGGGTGATGCTACAATCATGTTGGATACCATTTCTATCAAGTGTGGTATGAGGAGGGAAACGTGCAGCTAAACCTCTGGGTGATGTTACAATCATGTTGGACACCGTTTCTATCAAGTGTGGTATGAGGAGGGAAACATGCAGCTAAACCTCTGGGTGATGTTACAATCATGTTGGATACCATTTCTCTCAAGTGTGGCACGAGGAGGGAAACATGCAGCTAAACCTCTGAGTGATGTTACAATCATGTTGGATACCATTTCTATCCAGTGTGGCACGAGGAGGGAAACGTGCAGCTAAACCTTTGGGTGATGTTACAATCATGTTGGACACCGTTTCTATCAAGTGTGGAATGAGGAGGGAAACATGCAGCTAAACCTCTGGGTGATGTTACAATCATGTTGGATACCATTTCTATCAAGTGTGGCATGAGGAGGGAAACGTGCAGCTAAACCTCTGGGTGATGTTACAATCATGTTGGACACCGTTTCTATCAAGTGTGGTATGAGGAGGGAAACATGCAGCTAAACCTCTGGGTCTTGTTACAATCATGTTGGATACCATTTCTCTCAAGTGTGGCACGAGGAGGGAAACATACAGCTAAACCTCTGGGTGATGCTACAATCATGTTGGATACCATTTCTATCAAGTGTGGTATGAGGAGGGAAACATGCAGCTAAACCTCTGGGTGATGTTACAATCATGTTGGATACCATTTCTATCAAGTGTGGTATGAGGGGGGAAACATGCAGCTAAACCTCTGGGTGATGTTACAATCATATTGGACACCATTTCTATCAAGGCTATATGTGGCATGAGGAGGGAAACATGCAGCTAAACCTCTGGGTGATGTTACAATCATGTTGGACACCATTTCTATCAAGACAGTGTGTGGCACGAGGAGGGAAACATGCAGCTAAACCTCTGGGTGATGCTACAATCATGTTGGACACCGTTTCTATCAAGGCTATATGTGGTATGAGGAGGGAAACATGCAGCTAAACCTCTGGGTGATGCTACAATAATGTTGGATACCATTTCTATCAAGGCATTATGTGGCATGAGGAGGGAAACATGCAGCTAATACTCTGGGTGATGTTACAATCATGTTGGATACCATTTCAATTAAGTGTGGCACGAGGAGGGAAACATGCAGCTAAACCTCTGAGTGATGTTACAATCATGTTGGATACCATTTCTCTCAAGTGTGGCACGAGGAGGGAAACATGCAGCTAAACCTCTGAGTGATGTTACAATCATGTTGGATACCATTTCTATCAAGTGTGGCATGAGGAGGGAAACGTGCAGCTAAACCTCTGGGTGATGTTACAATCATGTTGGATACCATTTCTATCCAGTGTGGCATGAGGAGGGAAACGTGCAGCTAAACCTCTGGGTGATGTTACAATCATGTTGGATACCATTTCTATCCAGTGTGGCATGAGGAGGGAAACGTGCAGCTAAACCTCTGGGTGATGTTACAATCATGTTGGATACCATTTCTATCCAGTGTGGCACGAGGAGGGAAACGTGCAGCTAAACCTCTGGGTGATGTTACAATCATGTTGGATACCATTTCTATCAAGTGTGGCACGAGGAGGGAAACGTGCAGCTAAACCTCTGGGTGATGTTACAATCATGTTGGATACCATTTCTATCAAGTGTGGCACGAGGAGGGAAACGTGCAGCTAAACCTCTGGGTGATGTTACAATCATGTTGGATACCATTTCTATCAAGTGTGGCATGAGGGGGGAAACACGCAGCTAAACCTCTGGGTGATGTTACAATCATGTTGGATACCATTTCTATCAAGTGTGGCACGAGGAGGGAAACGTGCAGCTAAACCTCTGGGTGATGTTACAATCATGTTGGATACCATTTCTATCAAGTGTGGCATGAGGAGGGAAACACGCAGCTAAACCTCTGTGTGATGTTACAATCATGTTGGATACCATTTCTATCAAGTGTGGTATGAGGGGGGAAACATGCAGCTAAACCTCTGGGTGATGTTACAATCATGTTGGACACCATTTCTGTCAAGTGTGGCATGAGGAGGGAAACATGCAGCTAAACCTCTGGGTCTTGTTACAATTATGTTGGATACCATTTTATCAAGGCATTGTGTGGTATGAGGAGGGAAACGTGCAGCTAAACCTCTGGGTGATGTTTTACAATCTTGTTGGATACCATTTCTATCAAGTGTGGCACGAGGAGGGAAACATGCAGCTAAACCTCTGGGTGATGTTACAATCATGTTGGATACCATTTCTATCAAGTGTGTTATGAGGAGGGAAACATGCAGCTAAACCTCTTCTCTTTCTGCTTGATCATCAGCATACAGATGTCAAACAAGGTATCAATTTCTCAGAGAGAAATATTTATTTTGATGAGAATGTAAACATGTAACTTTGTGGCCCTGGGTCTACTTGCTATGTCAGACCTTGGTGATAATCTTTATCATTTCCCCAGGGTTTGCCAGTGCTATTCCTTACTTTTTGCGCATGCTATTTCGAAAACATGTATCGCAAATGCTAGACATCCCCCAGGTTTCAAAATTAATATTTTGAAAAAAACAACAACATTGTTTTATATTTGAATAAATATGGTAGGTGTGAGGAAGGATGAACTTCTTTCTCTGGGTGTTCCCAGCAGTTCGTTGAGAAACACTTTCATTAGTGTATAAGTGTTTCCCAGATGAGAATATCTCACCTCTCCAATGTTGTTCTCTGACTGTCTGAGTTTCCTCAGTTGGAACATGCAAGTTTCCTGATAAAATTGCCACTCATTTGTGGAAAACTTGCATGCTCTCAGATGAGCGAGAGGTTTTAGCAGGTTCAAACCTGGCAGAGGGCATGGCTTTCCTTCAGAAGGGAGGTAAAGCTGTTGGTTCTGTGTCGTAGATTTACAGCATGTATGAGAACCTCAAGCCTGATAAAGAGGGTTCTGAGCAAAATTAAGCAGTCTTTCATGCCAAATATAGAATGGGTCGCTGAGAACCACAATAGTTAAAGAGCATCCATTAATAAAACTCCATTTTTATTTCTCTCCCTTCCGAAGAGTGTTCATATTCAGGTTTACTGTGGTACCTTGGTCATGCCTCAAAGCAGGTTCTTGAGAGGATGATGTTGTTGTCCAGGTATGGCAGGGCAGGTTAAAGGGCATATTTCTTATCTCTGGGATCTAAAATCACCAGTAACTTTCTGCAGCAGATATTAGCCCGACTCCAGAGAAGTGGAGGGACTGGTCAGAACAATAGCTGTGCTGGGCTGTCAACCTCTTTTAACAGCTGTAATATATAAACAATTAAGACGTATTTCCACCATAATAAAATATTCAAAATGCCTTAAAGTCCTCACTCACAAATGAAAGTTTTTAAAAAGACTACTTTCTGTGAGGCTCCTCCCTATCATCAGTTTTGTCATCGACTGCTGCTCTCATGCAGGTGTTATGCTATAAATGGATATCATCTGAGGTGAGGATTTCAAAGTTCATACTTCATAATAAAGATGTTTGTCAAATGTTTAATTCCAAGGATTTCTTTACATGTTTCCAGAAATAAGCTGTTGCACGCTTAATTTTTTTTTTCCTGATGTCCAACTTTCTCTTAGTTGTGCTAATATATATTTATGGTAGTTCATTTCAATTTCTCTAGCCTGCATGCAGTGAATAGAGAAGGTATTGTATTCCACCCAGAAAATTCAATGTCAAAATTTTACCAGAATGTATGTTTTGAGGACTCCTGAGCCCGAAAAAAGTATTTTTAGAAAAAGGTGTGTGTATGTGGTATGTTAACAATTTTGATTAAATGCTGTATATTTAAGATATTTATATCACAAATAAGCTGTATATTTTTAATTTTCTGGGAATAGCCTCTGAAGACCTCTTTATTCTGGATGAATTTTGCAGAATTTTGTATAACAGTCAAACTGCAGGAGATAGAGAAAAACTTACAACACTAAAAATGTAAATCTCAATAAAACACATAATTTATGTCATATACATTTTTTATGTAGAACTGACCATTTCTGAGACAGTCCTTGTTATTCGTTTCAATTGAAATTAGTCAAAGTTTTCTTAAACAGTAAGTGTTATTGTTTTACTGCAGGCTATGCAAAGTGAACCAAAGTTCAGTTGTTTCCATAGGACCAGCTTTTAAAATATTTGACTATCACTTTAGCCTAGTTTCTTGGTTGTGAAACAGAAGGGATTTCACTTCCATCATAGAGCGACCATCTCTTAAAATATTTTATTTATGAACTCATTCTTCGAAGACCACGTCTTGATAGCAGATGTTGAGTAAAATAAGGGAATACATTAGGATAAAATTATAGTCAAATATTTTAAAAAGTTGGTTGCCATGTGGATGAAGTATGTTTCTTTGCATTGCCAGGAATTGAGAAATTCCTGTATTGAAATGTTTTAAGTATTTTAAAACTGAAACCAATAAGAAGAAATATCTCAAAAATGGTCAACTTCAGGGAAAAAAAAGGTTTTTTTTTAATGAGATCTACATTTTTTGTGTAGTTAGTTTTTGTCTATCTTCTTACAGTTTACCAGCTACGCAAAATTCAACAGAATTCATCCAGAATAAAGTAGCCTTCAGAGGCTATTTCCAGAAAATTCAAGATCTACATTTCATTTGTCAAGTAAATATCTTTAATAATCATTATTTTAATCAAAATTGTTAGAGACATTTTTTAAAAAAATAAAATGTTCAAACATTTTTGCATGTAAAGGGTAGCTGGTTGTGGAGGGATTTTCTTGAAAATGCTTATGTCATATCTTTGGAAGATACTAAACACAAATACTAAGTTTGGTATTTGTGGTGAAGTGTTGACATCATTGGAATACAATACCTTGTCTATCCACTAGTTGTGTGCTACAGGTACTACTGGGAGGACGACATGCTGGTACGCATCATCAATGCGACTGTGAGGTACGCGTATGAGTACCTGGGGAACACAGGACGTCTGGTGATCACGCCACTGACAGATCGCTGCTATCGCACTCTGATAGGGGCGTACCACCTCCACCTGAACGGAGCACCAGAAGGTCCAGCAGGGACAGGCAAGACGGAGACCACCAAGGACCTGGCCAAGGCCATTGCTGTCCAGTGTATTGTGTTTAACTGTTCTGATGGTCTGGACTTCATAGCAATGGGAAAGGTTATACATTGTTACTTTGTACATAAGGTATTGATTGCAAGATTTCACATTGTGAGTGGGAGAAGCAGGAACGGAAATGTTTTTTCCGATGAGAATGCTCATAGGCCCCTGAACAGCTAATGGAACGCACCCGCCAAGTTCACTAAACATATCACCAATTCAACATTCATATTTTGTATTGAAATACTGTATGCTAAAGATATTTACATGGCAAATAAAATATATATCTTAAATATTATCAGAATAGCCTCTGAAGGCCCCTTCATTCTAGATGAACTTTTGCATAACTGGTAAATCTTAAGAGAGACAAAAACTTATTACATATTAGACCTTGATAGAATACATTTTGTAGAGTTAAAATCTCTGAGATATTTGTTATTATGGTTTCAATTGTAAACTATTTAAACTTTTCTCAAACAGGAAATCATCTTTGTGTTCATCTCCCTTTTGTTTTATTCTTACCCATGCAAATAAACTGAATTTCAATTGTTTTATATAGTGATCAGCTTTTTATAAGATTTGAGAATCGCTTTAGCCTTGTGTATTACCTTGATTACAATATAGGTAAAAGAATAATGTTTTGTGATGGAATACATTGTAATTTCACTAACCACTGTCGTGCCTTGTTTGTTTTGTCAGTTTTTTAAAGGTCTTGCATCTTCCGGAGCCTGGGCTTGTTTTGACGAGTTCAACAGAATTGACGTGGAAGTGTTGTCCGTTGTTGCACAGCAGATATTGTGTATTGTTATGGCAGTACGCGCTGGACTCAAGGAGTTTGTGTTTGAAGGCACCACCTTGAAGTTGAATCCTGCCTGCTACGTCTGTATAACAATGAACCCAGGATATGCAGGACGCTCGGAACTTCCAGACAACCTCAAGGTATCACATTGGCTAGTGTTGGCAGAATGAACATATATGAGTCTAATACACATTTTCCTTTTAAATGTATTGCTATATGTTGTAATGATAAGATGATTTTGGTAAGAAAATGAGCACTTTCATTACCTGAGCTGGTATCCATTGTTTTATTTAAACTAGTTACTTTTATAATTTTGCGATATTAATATTTTTCATGGTTGTAGCTATAATTGCTGCTTTGGAATCACATAGTATTACAATTCTCTTACATTTATTACTCTTATATAGGAGGTTTTATAAGCTGAATTTGGAAAATGTAAACATTGTAATAATCTTTCAAATATTTGCCTTAGTAGTACAACAAAAGTTGATAAGTCTTTCAAATTTCAGTTGAGATAATGAATGCTTGTTGTCATGACAAGTATTTGAAGGCTAAAGGTCAAGAATGACAACAAACCAGAGTTTGAAAGCTGAATTATATTACCTATGAAAAATATTTAAAACAGGGAGATTTGCAAAGATAATTACATATTTTTATGTTCTGTGTGCAAAGTACTATGAACATTGGAGGTAGAGAAAGTATTGTATCCCACAAAATGCACCAGCAATACATTTTGCATGCTTGAGAGAGAGAGAGAGGGAGGGAGGGAGGGAGAGAGAGAGAGGGGAGAGGGGGAGAGGGGAGAGGGAGAGGGGGGAGAAGGAGAGGGGGGAGAGAGAGGGGGAAGGGGAGGGGGGAGGGGGAGGGAGGGGGAGAGGGGGAGGGAGGGGGAGAGGGGGAGGGAGTGGGAGAGGGAGAGAGAGAGAGAGTGTGTGTGTGTGTGTGTGTCAATGAGGAATGGGGCACAGAGAAAATTAAAATGCCATATTCTAAACATTCTTACATGGAAAATAAAACTTTATATTGATTTTCTTGTAAAATAGCCCCTAAAGTCCTTTTTACTCTGAATGACTTTAGCAGAACTAGGAATCCGTAAAAGATAGACAAAAGCTTATTACACAAAATGTATTTCTTTATGCCAAATAGAGTTTTTTGTACAGCTGTTTCTAAGATATTGCATGCTATACTTTAAACTTTCCCAAATGCAGTTTATCTTTTCATCTTTCTCTTGTTTTACTCCTGTCCATGCAAAGAAAACCAAGTTTTCAATCACTTGGCAAACCAGCTTTTAAAAGATGTGAGTAATGCTTTAGCCTAGTGTACTCCCTTATTTCCCTTCTACAAAGTATAAGTATTTTTTCTTATACAAATACTTTAAGATTGAAATCAATAACAAGAAATATCTTGGAAATGGTTAACTCCACAAAAAAATTGTATATGTCATAATTGTGTGTTTTCATGAGCTCTATGTTTTTTGTGTAGTCTGTCTCTTACAGTTTACCAGTTATATGTAAATCATTCAGAATAAAGAGGTCTTCAGAGGCTATTCCCAGAAAATTCAAGATATACATTTTTAATATCAATTACAATTAAACTTCTGTGCAACAGCCCACTACAGCTTGGCCCAGGTCAGGCTCATGGATGGGGTGACATGTGGTCCTCTTGACCTGAGGCCGCTGCTTCTCCATTAAGTAGCTTTTCAATTTGTCCCCCAGGGACCTCAGGTACCCACGTCGGTATAGGGAATCGAACCCAGTTCTGCCGCTTGTCAAGCAGGAGATGACCAAAGCTCTTTAATACACAGTATTTTAATCAATATTGTAAGAACCATTTTTAAGAAAATAAAATTTCCAAAACTTTTTCCACATAAAGGATAGTTGAGGTTGGGGGAATTTTCTTGAAAATGTTTGTGTTGCATCCTTGGAAAATACTGAACTTAAGTATCAGGTTTGTTATTTAAGCAACTTTTTGTTTTTAGTTATACTGTCCAGGGGACTGTAAAAGATGCATTTGTAGTGAAACTTGTCTACTGTTTGTTAGGTTAGAGATATTGGAATGTTGCAGGTACTGTTCCGAACGGTTGCAATGATGGTTCCAGATTATGCTCTTATTGGTGAAATAATGTTGTACTCCTATGGCTTTGTAGAAGCCAGGAATCTTTCAGTGAAGATTGTCACAACATACAGACTGTGCTCAGAACAACTCTCATCTCAGAACCATTACGACTATGGTAAGTTATGTTTCACAAGCTTCCTTTACTCTCTCCAGGAGGTGCTACAATCTACCTTAGCATGTGTGCTTCAAAATTAGTGAATAGCAAGTTTCACTAAAATATTTTGCTCCAGTTTAAGTTCCGACTTTACCTACTTGTAATAAACAATGGGAAAAGGTAAAGTAATGCGCTATTATCTGTCTTTAGTAATGTGCAATAAAAGTTTCATAGCCTGAGAATAGTCACCATTGGTGCGAATATTTACTTAACGGTGCAGAGTTTGCCAAAATGAGATACCACACAGTTGGGCAAAACTGGATAGTGTCCCGTTTTAACCAACTAAAGTCCATGATTTGCACAAGTTACAAGAAAAGCATTTTCTTATTTTTTTATTCCATTTGGCGTATGAAAATGACAGAAGTAAGTATAAGTATTATTTATATAAATGTTGATTATAGTTTTAGCTATTGTTATTGCGATTGGAAGGTATTATTGCATGTGTCAAAAACTTGTCATACTCTATTGCTTCCTAAAGAAATAAACAAGTGTGTTATTATTTAAGTAGTACAAACATTGATTTCTTCTTTTTAAAAAATTAAATTCAAGGCAAAAATGTGAAAATGCATACGACCATTACGTCACAGGTCGTGGATGGAATGTTGTCTTATTTTCAGTTCACACTGATCCATAAAGAAACAGGAAAATGCAGTAGTTTCTTTTTTTCTTTTTTAGATATTTATTTTGACCGACCAGCTAAAAGCTATACAGGCCATTTATAACAACTTAACATAAAATAACAAGTAACTAACATTGATATGTGTCATATGACACCGTTAACGTATGTACATTGTCTGCAAAGTATAGAGGCTAAAAGAAATTACAATGACTGGGAGTTTCTGACCCATATATCCAACTAGTAGATGATGTACTGGTTTTTATTCGTCTTAATTCAGATTAGTTCTGCACAAGGAAAATAATGATTTTTTTAATGTTTATTCAGGTTATTGGTAAAATGGGGAAATATACGAGAGCCACTGATCGACAATCATGGAGTGTGGAAAGTATGAATCATGCCATTAAGGATGTTTTACAAGGCAATATGGGTTACCAAGGAATATGGAGTTCCACATAGTACTCTACAAACAAGAGTATCAAAAGTGGACAAAAATGTGCTGATAAAGGTTTGGGTCAATATAAGCAACATTCTCTTTTCCACAAGAGGAAGAACTAGTTGACCATGTCATTACCATGGAAAGAAGGTTGTTTGGCCTGAGCCTTACTGAACTCCATGAATTACCTGAGAGAAATTGCCTTGCTCACACTTTCAACAAACAGAAGCAGATGGCTTTATGCATTTCTAAAACGCCATCCACATTTGAGTTTGCATGCTCCTGAACTCACTTGTATAACTCGTACCATGGGTTTCAATCAGCCTGCTGTGCAAAAGTTCTTTTCACTATTGAAACAAATCTACGATGAGAACAGCCCAACTCCAGACAGCATCTACAACGTAGACGAAATGGGCATTACAACTGTGCCCGGAAACTCTTGCGAATCCGCCAACCCTCTGTCCCGAAGTATGGTACCTATAGCTCAGTTGTAGCTAAATCAGTACAAAGTCAGGAAATCGCAACTCAAACCTGCGATATAAACGGGGTCACGATTGCAGTAAACATTCTCACAGCCAGCTCACTTCCTAGACCTTCGACATCAACATCTAAGTCAGTAGCAACATCACCTACATCTGAAACTGTAAAAAGCGCTAAAATTAAATCGCTGCCAAAGCAATCGACCTCGACCAACAAGTCTGGCAAGCTAATAATATATAAAGAACCAGAAAGAAAGTTTAAGAACACCTAGGAGAGAACTGACTTCCTCAAACAAAGTGTAAAGCCTATTCCCAAAGCAACAAAGGGAAGCAAGAGTCCACGGAGGTCCTCTTCTGAGGACTCGTTTGGGAAGGACTCAGGTCGGCGACTGTCATCTTCGCCGGTCTCTATTTCCAATCGGTTCGAGATACTCAAACCGAAATTTTCAATTGGAAAGGGGTACTCCCAAGTGGAGGAGATGGAGGAAGGTGATACTGCCCTCACTGCCAGAAGGACAGTGACAAAGAGGTAGGACCATCCTCCCGTAGAAGGTGTCTTCCCGACACCTAAAAAGAATAGACTCAACCGACCTCCGCAGCCTTCAAAATAGAAACAACCACAATGCACAACTTATCCCATTATAAAGAACATGGCTATTCTACAATGGAACTTGCGTGGAATAAGAACACATCGACCTAAGCTTGAACTGCTGCTTAACCAGAACGATCCCTTGGTCATATGTTTGCAAGAGACTAAGCTCCGTCCACAAGACAGCCTCAAAATCAAATGGTACACCCTTGTAAGGTGTGATCTATCATCGGTAGAGGGTGTACCTGCGCACGAAGGCACTATGATGCTCACAGAGATGATATATTCGCGCAATCTGTATCATTACAGTCCGACATCCAGTCAGTAGCTGTAAGGATTAAACTGACACATACCAGTTTTACCATTTGCAATATATACCTTCCTCCGAGTGACCACCTCTCGCTCACTGATTTATGGGATCTAGTTTCTCAACTACCAACACCTTTTATTTTGGTAGGTGATGTAAATGCCCACCATCCACTTTGGGGCTCACCTCGGGCTTGTAAGTTAATTGCTGATTTCTTGAATAATTCTAACCTAATTCTCCTGAACACCGAAGAACCTACATTTCTTTCTTATGCTTTCAACAGTTTTTCACACTTGGATTTAGCAGTTTGTTCACCGCCATTAGCATCTTCCTTATAGTGGAATATCATCTCTGATCTACATTCTAGTGACCACTTTCCATGTCTTATCAGTCTCTTGCCACAAGATACATGTTCCACACGTTTACCTAGATGGTGCATTGATCAAGCCAACTGGAACCTTTACTCCCGGTTGGCTGTCTTTTATTACAAGCACAACTCTGTGACTGTCTTAGTGGAGCACCTCACTTCTTGATGCTGCCGAGCAGTCTATTCCACGGTCGACGACCCAAACCAGTCGTCGATTCCAGTACCTTGGTGGACTGATGAATGCCGGAATGCCATTCGTGCTCGCAGGCGTGCTCTCAGGATTTTCCAATGTCGCCAAACACTGGATAACCTGATTGAGTATAAAAAGATGCATGCCAAATCTAGGCAGGTAGTTAAGGATAGCAAAAAGACATGGAGCAGGTTTGTAGCGTCATTCAATCGACATACACCTTCCTCTATCTTATGGGATAAGTTAAGGCGTGTGGACGGAAAAATGACTCATACGCCAATCGCTGGTCTTAAAACAGCTGTAGGTGGTGTTGTTAATAAGCTTGACGTGGCCAACACTTTTGGCAGTGCTTTCGCTCAAGTGTCTAGCTCAGAGAATTATTCGCCTGATTTTCTTCCCGTTAAGCCTCAGGTGGAATCGCAAGTTTTCAACTTTCGTTCTAAAAATCTTGAAGATTACAATCGACTCTTCACCATGAGGGAGCTAGACCATGCACTATCATCCTCGCGAAACTCTGCACCAGGTCCTGATGTATTCACGTGCAAATGTTGCAACATCTCTCTCCTGAAGGTAAGGCCTTCCTACTCGAGGTCTATAATCGTGTTTGGGTTGACGCCATTTTTCCAGAAAAGTGGCGAGAGGCCACCATCGTACCTATTTTGAAAGCTGGAAAGGACCGTTTTCTTCCATCCAGCTACCGTCCAATTTCCCTCACCAGTTGCGTTTGCAAGCTGATGGAACGCATGATCAATGAACGGTTGATATGATGGCTGGAAACTCACAACCTACTAACCAACACCCAGTGCGGTTTTCGACGACGTCGTTCAGCAGCTGACCACCTTGTTTCGATTTTGACGCAGATAATGAATGGATTCATGAAGAACTGTCAAACCGTTGGGTGTTCTTTGACCTCGAGAAGGCTTATGATACATGTTGGCGGGCAGGAAAATACGTTCCCTATACAACTGGAACATAAGTGGATGCCTTCCGTTATTCATTCAGGAGTTTATGAGGGACCGCGTTTTCCGAGTAAGGGTCAACTCGGTTTTATCAAATATTTTTGTTCAAGAGAACGGAGTGCCATAGGGATCGGTACTAAGCGTCACGCTGTTTGCTATAGCAATTAATTCTATCTCAAAATGTATTCTCCCAGGAGTATCGTCCTGTTTATTCGTAGACGACTTTGCTATCTATTGTACTTCTCAGCACACACCTTTTTTGGAACGCCGTCTGCAGCGGTGTTTAGACAACCTTTCAGATTGGAGCTCTAAAAATGGCTTTCGCTTCTCTGCTGAGAAATCACTCTGCGTGAACTTCTGGCACCGCAGGAGGCGATTACCACCTTCGCTGCGGTTTGGCACAGTTTTACTACCATTCGTGGATGAGACGAGATTCCTTGGGTTGATATTCGATAGAAAACTGTGTTGGTCACCACATATAGCACAGCTGAAAGCGCGCTGTAACCGTTCTCTGAATATTCTACGGATACTGAGTGGCAAATCTTGGGGAGCGGATCGGACAGTCTTGCTGCGACTTTATCGCGCACTGATCCGAGCCAAGTTAGATTACGGATGCATAGTTTATTCTTCGGCAAGACCATCTGTGCTTAGAAGATTAGACACTGTCCATAATCAGGGTATACATGTGGCTGTTGGAGCTTTTCCACCCAATCCAGTAGCCAGCCTTTATGCTGAATCGGCAGAACCCCCTCTGCAGTGTAGATGCAATATTCTGTTAAAAATTATGGCTGTGGGCTAAAGTGCATGCCTTCGCATCCAAAGTTCACTCCTTTATTTTACACGGAGCTGGATGAACGTTATAGAAATATTTCAATTAGTCCACAGCCCCCAGGTGTTCGCTTCCGAATACTTCTTCATAAGCACGATATTGTAATGCCTAGAATGTTTCCCAAGGGGGAAAGGGTGCACCCACCTTGGTTACTTACAACATCCCATGTAAACCTCGGAATGACGGCATACCGAAAGTCTACAGTGCCTTTTTCTAGTATCCGTTGATTTTTTTTTTTAGAATTTTTGTCAAACTACAATGACCGAACTTGTATATATACTGACGGAAGTAAGTGCACCGTTGGTGTTGGGTGTGCCTTTGTTTATGATCCTGAACAATATACATTCGGTTTTCATAGTGGCACATCTATTTATAGTGCAGAGCTATATGCAATATATCGAGCCATTCTGCACGTTGGCCGTCGAAATTTAAGTGACTGCCTTATATTGAGTGATTCTCTGAGTGCACTTCAGAGCCTTGGTGATCTCTACAACTATCATCCTATCGTGCAGCATATCCAGGATGCCCTCCACGTTTTATGTACTTCCGGGGCTAATTTGGAGTGTGCATAGATTCCTAGTCACATTGGCTTGCCGGGGAATGAACTGGCAGATTTTGCAGCAAAGACGGCAACCACCGAGCCCAGTACAAAAATTTCTTGTATAACATCGGAAGATGTTGTGCGCAGGGCGATACTTTCGTGCTGGCACGAAGAGTGGTCAGCTCTCCATGGAAACAGCTTAGAATAGTGAAAGATCTTCCAACAAACTGGGTAACTTCCTCTCGTCATTCCTGACGGGAGGAAGTAATTTTGTCTCGTTTGCGTATTGGGCACTGCAATTTTACACATAGTTTCCTTTTTAAGAGTGAATCTGCTCCATTGTGTCCGCTATGTGGAGAAGATTTGTCTGTCCGTCTTGTGTTGCTAGATTGTGTTAATCTAGCACATATTCGGGAATCACTGCAACTGCTGGTCAGTCTTGCAGAAGTCCTGGCGGACGATAGTCGAGCGGTAGCTAAGATTTTTGAATATTTAACGAAGATACCCTTCAAATTTCGGATTTAGTTATTTTTATACTTGTTTTTGTATTAGTTTTGATTTTTTTTCCTTTTCTCTAATCACCATTCTCTGACTTTTTCTATGATAGCCTTTTTACATTAATTTTTAGACTAATCTTTCGTTCTTATTAATAATATTTCTTATTGAGCTTTATCTCTGGCTTTTGCCATGATTTGTTTAATAAGGGCGCTGATGACCTTGTAGTTGAGCGCCCATAAACACTAACCATCATCATCATCATTGTGCCCAAGAAAACATCCAAATGCTTGGTTCTTAGAGGAAAGAGGCAAGTTGGATGTCTCTCCTCAGCTGAACGAGGGATTCTCGTTACTACGGAAACTTGCATGAGTGCTCCTGGTGCTTTTATGCCAATAATGTTTGTTTTCCCTAGAGAAAGAGCATGGATGAGGCACCACCTGGAAGTACTGCTGCATACTGGGTGGATGTTCAGGGACATTTTTGTCAGATGATTCTGGTCATTTGTTGATTTTGCCCGACCATCAAAAGAAAAACCTATCTTCTCTTGCTGGATGGTCATGCTACTCATACAAAGAGCCTGGAACTAATTGATTTGGCTCGGAGGAGTAATGTCATTCTGTTGTGCTTTCCACCACATACAACACATCGTTTGCAGCCATTGAATGTCAGTTTTATGGCCCTTGTAAACATATACTATTCTACTGAAGTCAAAAATTAGTTTTTGAATCACCCAGGTCGTGCTGTCACTATCAATCAAGTAGGGAAATTGTATGGTTCAGCATTCATCAAGGCCGCCACTCTTCAAACAGTCATAAATGGGTTCCCTAGCACAGGAATCTTTTCTTTTAACCCAGATGTTTTCCCTGATTGGATGTGTGCTCCAGCCGATGCTACAGACAACACTACCGATGGAGTCAAACACTATGATCATGAATACGGATGTAGCAATAGATTTTGCCAAGTACCTCAAAGTCAACATTCAGTGTGTCTCCGAAAGATATTCAAAATCTTCCCAAAGCCCAGATGGGGCAAAGCAACAATACTGACTTCTCCTCCTTACAAACTGCTGCTCTAGGTCATTGTAACTAAAAGGTCCCTGGGAAGAATGGCAAAAAAGGTAAGTTTGTCCAAATGAAGAACTTCTTGTCAAGTGGACAGTAGTTGAGAGGGGGAGGAGAATAATCAAGATGCCTCGTGTATCTACTGCAATGATTTGTACTCAAACTCAAAGTCTCAGGAAGGGTGGATTAAGTGCTGTAAGTGTGAAGGCTGGGCTCACGAAGCATGCAGTGATGTTGAACCAGATGACTGAGAAGTTTGAGTGTGATGTTTTAAAATAACTTTGCATTAGTGGATTGTATATTACTTCAAACATCATTTATTGCAATGCTGCATAATATGCCTATGTTATAATAAGTACAATTTCTATTATTTCTCTGAAATACATAAGTTCAAAAGATGAATGACAAGAAAATTTCCATGTATCCTGTTTTATCCGACTAGTCTGAAAAATGGGACACTTAACCACTTTCTGCGAAATTGCTAATAGAATCATTATTACATCAATTACTGCAAACTCTTTTGATGGAAACTGTAGTCAAGTCCCTATATAAGCTATACATAAAATATGAGCTTTTAGTTAGCATTAACTTAAACAATAATGAAATTTTAGGTTAAGTATCCCGTTTTGCCCAATTTTCCCCTATTCTTTATTCAAAAGATTATTCTACTTCTGTATTGTTTTTGTTTATGAAACAGCAACAAAGGAGCCACTGCTTGATAATAAGTGCAGTTTCCATTGTTTAAATGATCTCCACGTGACAACAGAGTACTGCTTTCATTGTTATCATTCTGCCAGTTAAAATTCAGTTTTTCTGATCTTAATCAGTGTGTAAGTGTCATCAAAGCAAGATAAAAGAAATGTTTTAAAAGAGATAGCGCAGAAACAAAAAAAAAAAGAGTGTATTCATAGTACAACAAAATAATTTGGGGGGGGGGGGGTGCACGGATAACCCACACAAACTTTTAGTGGCTTATTGTATTTGTAGTATCAAGGTGTTGAAGTAAGGACCTCAGTCAGGATGTTACTGCAATTAGAGCTCGTATAGCATGTCCAAAGTGAGATTAGACTAGATTAGAAAACATTCTGTAGGTTCGTTTAGGCCAGAAAGCCTCCGAACATAGAACTTGTCAAGGCATATACATGTATACATATGTTTATATACTATATACTATGAAAACAAATATATAAAGCTCTAGTGCTAAAAGCATAGGTTACAAAAACAACAAAATCTTTTTTTTTTTTTGTTGTTTTTTTTTTTTGTTTTTTTTTTTGTTTTTTTTGTTTTGCACATAAAAACAGAGTATCAAAATATAGTGTTAAAATGTATAAATAAATATAATTTCATTATATGTAAAACTAATGTTATGTCAGATGATAGTTTTCAAATTATCGATATAATAGTTACTAGTAGCAATCATATAAATTAAATCATGATTATTGTATTATGTACTCTTCATAAATGTCAACAAATTGTAATACATATTTACAAATATGTTATACAACTTCCAATGCAAAGATTTACAATTATGTACTAGAGTGTAAAATATCAAAACATCAGGCTTTACAGACCTTGTGTCATTGCTAAATACTAAAAAAATTCATTTGACACATTCGTGCAAGTCAAAGTATAAATCAGTTTAATTTTAATATAAAACACACACACACTAATATACACAAAATGCAATACATTGTAATATTTGTAAATACAATAATTATAAACGGTATTGCCGGACAGATTTGTCACTTAAATATTGTATTTGTAATGTCAAGGTGTTGTGGTAAAGACCTGAGTCAGGATGTTACTGGCAGTTAGAGCTCGTATATTATGTCCAAAGTGAGGTTATTGTATTTGTAAGGCCAAGGTGTTGTGGTAAAGACCTGAGTCAGGATGTTACTATCAGTTAGAGCTCGTATATTATGTCCAAAGTGAGTTTATTGTATTTGTAATGTCAAGGTGTTGTGGTAAAGACCTGAGTCAGGATGTTACTGGCAGTTAGAGCTCGTATAGCATGTCCAAAGTGAGGTTATTGTATATGTAATGTCAAGGTGTTGTAAAGACCTGAGTCAGGATGTTGCTGGCAGTTAGAGCTCGTATAGCATGTCAAAAGTGAGGCTATTGTATTTGTAATGTCAAGCTGTTGTAAAGACCTGAGTCAGGATGTTACTGGCAGTAAGAGGTCGTATATTATGTCCAAAGTGAGTTTATTGTATCTGTAATGTCAAGGTGTTGTGGTAAAGACCTGAGTCGGATGTTGCTGGCAGTTAGAGCTCGTATAGCATGTCCAAAGTGAGGTTATTGTATTTGTAATGTCAAGCTGTTGTAAAGACCTGAGTCAGGATGTTGCTGGCAGTTAGAGCTCGTATAGCATGTCCAAAGTGAGGTTATTGTATCTGTAATGTCAAGCTGTTGTAAAGACCTGAGTCAGGATGTTACTGGCAGTAAGAGGTCGTATAGCATGTCCAAAGTGAGGTTATTGTATTTGTAATATCAAGGTGTTGTAAAGACCTGAGTCAGGATGTTACTGGCAGTTAGAGCTGGTATAGCATGTCCAAAGTGAGGTTATTGTATTTGTAATATCAAGGTGTTGTAAAGACCTGAGTCAGGATGTTGCTGGCAGTTAGAGCTGGTATAGCATGTCAAAAGTGAGGTTATTGTATTTGTAATGTCAAGGTGTTGTAAATACCTGAGTCAGGATGTTACTGGCAGTTAGAGGTGGTATAGCATGTCCAAAGTGAGGTTATTGTATTTGTAATGTCAAGGTGTTGTAAAGACCTGAGTCAGGATGTTACTGGCAGTTAGAGCTCATATAGCATGTCCAAAGTGAGGTTATTGTATTTGTAATATCAAGGTGTTGTAAAGACCTGAGTCAGGATGTTGCTGGCAGTTAGAGCTCGTATAGCATGTCCAAAGTGAGGTTATTGTATTTGTAATGTCAAGGTGTTGTAAATACCTGAGTCAGGATGTTACTGGCAGTTAGAGCTGGTATAGCATGTCCAAAGTGAGGTTTTCCTCCATAACGTGCACCATTTCCCCATTCATTGCATTATCACTATATAAACTACAATTGGTTCAACATTCAAAGTACAAAAGTACAAAGTACATTTATTGTTAAGTACAATAAAGTACTGTAACTAGTAAATAGGATTTCTTGTTATTATTTAGTCATCTACTTTGTGGACAAGATGTTGCTCATCCACTCCTCACTTATATACAGCAAAGTAACACCACTATCAATATTTAAAAGCTAAACTAGTAACACAATTATTATTAACGGCAATTATGAATAACAATAAAGATGGGCCTTGGAGATACCTCATTGGTGTTTCTTCTTTACATCTTTTGTCTATGCTTTGTATCTCAGTACTCTCAACCCCATAGCGGTAGCTGCCTTCTGGCTAGGGATGGTGGTACAGCTAGACTGGATTGCCCTTTGACACCATCTGTTTGGCTTTAAGGGCAAACTTCTAACCAGCACATTACCTAACAGTTCTGTCGCAATATGACCAAGTTGTTAAAGCAATATAAAATAAAATTGAATTTTTAAAAAAATGTAAATCTCGTAATTAATTGCAATTTATGCAAAATATATTATTTTTGTGTAGTTAACTATCTCCAAGATATTCCTAGTTATTAGTTTCAATTTTAAAATACCAATACATGTCTCAAATAGGAATTAATTATTCTTTTTCCTTCCCTTGAAAGATTTGACTATAGTTTTAGCCTAATGCATTGCCTTATTCCTGCATATGTACAGGAAAATATGCAATAAAAGTATTTCTACAAATATTTATATCAATATGTGCAAAGCAGATAGAAGAGTAATCTTTTGTAGGAATAGTTTGTGGCAGAATAGGTAGAGAAAGTCATATAAATGTAACACAGGTGTTTTTATATTTTGGTCATGCAAGAGAATGAAGTTTGAAATACACCACATAGTGACCAGCACTTAAAAGCTTGCCAATTGTTTTAGCCTAATATATTCTGCTTGAAGCTATAAGAAAATAAGTAATCAGACTATTTGTGCTAATGTTTACTTTGAGTAGCATAAAGAATAAGAAGTTGTAAGCTTATTAATAATTTGTAACAAAACTTCACTTACCTTTATGAATAAATTAGATTATGTTTGATAATGCTTCTTTGTTGTTGATGTTGTTACCAGTGTTAAATGGTGGATTCCCAACTATTGCAATTAAACAAATTGGACTCATTATGTGATCCCTGTTCTTCAAAATAAACACCATTAAATCTATGGGGTCATTTAACATCTAGATTTATTTCATGGTTAAATGACCAAAACACTGTTATTGGCAGGACCAAAGATCATTTAGAAACTAGAGTTAAGGACCATTTCAGAAATATTAAACACAAATAACTTGATAAATCATCTATGGCATAGTGGAGTAATCAAATGCAATTTACTGGCTCTATACATTGTATATAGAGAAGGTATTGTATTCCACCCAAAATTTCAATATCAAGATTTCACCAGAAATATATGTTTTGATGTTTGCTGAGTCCAAATAAAAAGAATTTTTAGAAAAAGGCCCTGTGTGTGTGTGGGTTGGTGGATACATGCATGTGTGCATGCAACATTTTTTAAAATGTTTATTTTTTCAGAAATGGTTCCAACAATTTTGATTAAAATATTACATATTAAAGCTATTTGCATCACAAATAAAGTGTATATTTTTGAATATTCTGGGAATAGCTTCTGAAGACATTTTCATTCTATGAATTTTGCATGACTGGTAAACCGTAAGAGACAGATGAAAATTTAATTCACAAAAAAATGTAGATCTCATTAAAACACACAATTTGTCATGTACATATTTTTTTGTGAAGTTGACTGTTTTTCAGATATTCCTTGTTAAGCGTCAAATTTAAGATGATTAAATTTTTCTCATACAGGAACTTTGTTAACATCTGGGCATGCTAAAAATGGTTTTCATTCCCATTGCAAACTACATTTTAAAACATTGAACTCGGTTTAGCATAGTATTCCCTTATTTCACTTTTACTTACAAGTAATAAGACCGTTTCTGCTAATGTTTTCTTGATTAGCATCAATAAGCTTACTAAAACTAATTTGTTACAGAGAGGTGAATGGAAAACATGACAATTTTATGTGTGCCATCAAAATTGAGCATTATGAGTGATTCAGAGTGTTTATCGGCTGTACAACTGTCACCACATCCAGGATGCCCACCACGTTTTACATATTAATTTTGAGTGTGCTTGAATTTCTGGTTAAGTTATGTCATCTGGTTTGCCAGCACAGCAATGCATCATATAGCTTCACTTTTTGTGTGGAGAGCAGTACTATTGTGCTGACTTGAAGAGTGGTCAGCTCTTTACAGAAACAAGCTTATAGTAAGAAGTTCCTCTTTTGCATCCCATTGTAATGCACTGTTTTTGGTTTGACCACAGCAGGGGCCTGCTGCTGGTTCTTGACTGTGTGTGGAACTCTGTGCAATGGAATGTTTTTATCAAGGTTCAGTTATGTTTATATCAGCTTTTCTTACTTTTTGGCCTAGTTTTGTGAATATATATTTTTTGTAGCTTTTACTATGACTTTTTTAGGATCATTCAATTACAAGATATCCCCTGTGGTGACCTCTCTCCACTGTGCGAGAGATCCGAGAGTCACACTGGAATCCTCACCTTAAATAAATGCTGCTCCCAAACATACAGTATAACAAGTTAAACTTAGTGATTACATGACAAGCTTAGACCAGTGCTGCTCCCAAACAGACAGTATAACAAGTTAAACTTAGTGATAACATGACAAGCTAAGTTTAGACCAGTGCTGCTCCCAAACAGACAGTATAACAAGGTAAACTTAGTGAAAACATCACAAGCTAAGCTTAGACCAGTGCTGCTCACAAACAGATAGTATAACAAGTTAAACTTGGTGATAACATGACAAGCTTAGACCAGTGCTGCTCCCAAACAGATAGTATAACAAGTTAAAACTTAGTGATAACATGACAAGCTTAGACCAGTGCTGCTCCCAAAGAGAAAGTATAACAGGTTAAACATAGTGATAACATGACAAGCTAAGCTTAGACCAGTGCTGCTCCCAAAGAGACAGTATAACAAGTTAAACTTAGTGATAACATGACAAGCTAAGTTTAGACCAGTGCTGTTCCAAAACAGACAGTATAACAGGTTAAACTTAGTCATAACATGACCCACTTAGACCAGTGCTGCTCCCAAACAGACAGTATAGCAAGTTAAACTTAGTGATAACATGACAAGTTTAGACCAGTGCTGCTCCCAAACAGACAGTATAACAAGTTAAACTTAGTGATAACATGACAAGATAAGTTTCGACCAGTGCTACTCCCAGACAGACAGTATAACAAGTTAAACTTAGTGATTACATGACAAGCTTAGACCAGTGCTGCTCCCAAACAGACAGTATAACAAGTTAAACTTAGTGATAACATTACAAGCTAAGTTTAGACCAGTGCTGTTCCAAACAGACAGTATAACAAGGTAAACTTAGTGAAAACATCACAAGCTAACTTTAGACCAGTGCTGCTCACAAACAGATAGTATAACAAGTTAAACTTGGTGATAACATGACAAGCTTAGACCTGTGCTGCTCCCAAACAGATAGTATAACAAGTTAAAACTTAGTGATAACATGACAAGCTAAGTTTAGGAAGTGCTGCTCCACAACAGACAGTATAACAAGTTAAACTTAGTGATAACATGACAAGCTAAGTTTAGACTAGTACTGCTCCCAAACAGACAGTATAACAAGTTAAACTTAGTGATAACCTGACAAGCTTAGACCAGTGCTGCTCCCAAACAGGCAAGGTAACAAGTTTAAACTTGGTGATAACATAACAAGCTAAGCTTAGTCCAGTGCTGCTCCAAAACAGACAATATATTAAGTTAAACTTTGCGATAACATCACAAGTTAAACGTAGACCAGTGCTACTCCCAAACAGACAGTATTACAAATTAAATTTAGTGATAACATCACAAGCTTAGCTTAGACCAGTGCTGCTTCCAAACAACAGTATAACAGGTTAAACTTAGTGATAACATGACAAGCTTAGACCTGTGCTGCTCCCAAACATATAGTTTTACAAGTTAAATTTAGTTATAACATTACAAGCTTAACTTAGACCAGTGGTGCTCCCAAACAACAGTATAACAGGTTAAACTTAGTGATAACATGACAAGCTTAGACCAGTGCTGCTCCCAAACAGACAGTATTATAAGTTAAACTTAGTGATAACATGACGAGCTTAGACCTGTGCTGCTCCCAAACAGACAGTATAATTAGTTGAACTTATTATTAACACGACACGTTTAGACCAGTGCAGCTGCCAAACAGAGAGTATAACAAGTTAAACCTAGTGGTTACATGACAAGCTTAGACCAGTGCTGCTCCCAAACAGACAGTATAACAAGTTAAACTTAGTGATAACATGACAAGCTCAGCTTAGACCAGTGATGCTGCCAAACAGACAGTATAACAAGTTAAACTTAGTGATAAAATGACAAGCTAAGTTTAGACCAGTGGAGCTCCCAAACAGACAGTATAACAAGTTAGACTTAGTGATAACATGACAAGCTAAGTTTAGACCAGTGCTGCTCCCAAACAGACAGTATAACAAGTTAAACTTAGTGATAACATGACAAGCTAAGTTTAGACCTGTGCTGCTCCCAAACAGACAGTATAACAAGTTAATCTTAGTGATAACATCACAAGCTAAGCTTAGAGCAGTGCTACTCCCAAACAGACTTTGAATCAAATGAAACTTCGTGATAACATGGCAAGCTAAACTTAGATCAGTGCTGCTGCTAAACACACAGTATAACAAGTTAAACTTAGTGGTAACATGACAAGCTTAGACCAGTGCTGCTGCCAAACAGATAATATAACAAGTTAAAATTACTGATAATATTACAAGTTAAGGTTAGACCAGTGATGTTCCCAAACAGACAGTACTACAAGTTTAGCTTAGTGATAACATTACAAGCTTAGCTTAGACAAGTGCAGCTCCCAAACAGACAGTACTACAAGTTTAGCTTAGTGATAACATCACAAGCTAAGCTTAGAGCAGTGCTACTCCCAAACAGACTTTGTTACAAATGAAACTTTGTGATAACATGGCAAGCTAAACTTAGATCAGTGCTGCTGCTAAACACACAGTATAACAAGTTAAACTTAGTAGTAACATGACAAGCTTAGACCAGTGCTGCTGCCAAACAGATAATATAACAAGTTACACTTACTGATAATATTACAAGTTAAGGTTAGACCAAACAGACAGTACTACAAGTTTAGCTTAGTGGTAACATTACAAGCTTAGCTTAGACAAGTGCAGCTCCCTAACAGACAGTTTAGCTAGTTGAACTTAGTGATAACAAGACACATTTAGACCAGTGCAGCTGCCAAACAGACAGTATAACAAGTTAAACTTAGTGGTAACATGACAAGCTTCGACCAGTGCTGCTCCCAAACAGACAGTATAACAAGTTAAACTTAGTGATAACATGACAAGCTCAGCTTAGACCAGTGATGCTGCCAAACAGACAGTATAACAAGTTAAACTTAGTGATAAAATGACAAGCTAAGTTTAGACCAGTGGAGCTCCCAAACAGACAGTATAACAAGTTAGACTTAGTGATAACATGACAAGCTAAGTTTAGACCAGTGCTGCTCCCAAACAGACAGTATAACAAGTTAAACTTAGTGATAACATGACAAGCTAAGTTTAGACCTGTGCTGCTCCCAAACAGACAGTATAACAAGTTAATCTTAGTGATAACATCACAAGCTAAGCTTAGAGCAGTGCTACTCCCAAACAGACTTTGAATCAAATGAAACTTCGTGATAACATGGCAAGCTAAACTTAGATCAGTGCTGCTGCTAAACACACAGTATAACAAGTTAAACTTAGTGGTAACATGACAAGCTTAGACCAGTGCTGCTGCCAAACAGATAATATAACAAGTTAAAATTACTGATAATATTACAAGTTAAGGTTAGACCAGTGATGTTCCCAAACAGACAGTACTACAAGTTTAGCTTAGTGATAACATTACAAGCTTAGCTTAGACAAGTGCAGCTCCCAAACAGACAGTACTACAAGTTTAGCTTAGTGATAACATCACAAGCTAAGCTTAGAGCAGTGCTACTCCCAAACAGACTTTGTTACAAATGAAACTTTGTGATAACATGGCAAGCTAAACTTAGATCAGTGCTGCTGCTAAACACACAGTATAACAAGTTAAACTTAGTAGTAACATGACAAGCTTAGACCAGTGCTGCTGCCAAACAGATAATATAACAAGTTACACTTACTGATAATATTACAAGTTAAGGTTAGACCAAACAGACAGTACTACAAGTTTAGCTTAGTGGTAACATTACAAGCTTAGCTTAGACAAGTGCAGCTCCCTAACAGACAGTTTAGCTAGTTGAACTTAGTGATAACAAGACACATTTAGACCAGTGCAGCTGCCAAACAGACAGTATAACAAGTTAAACTTAGTGGTAACATGACAAGCTTCGACCAGTGCTGCTCCCAAACAGACAGTATAACAAGTTAAGCTTAGTGATAATATGACAAGCTTAGACCAGTGCTGCTCCCAAATAGACAGTATAACAAGTTAAACTTAGTGATAATATGACCAGCTTAGACCAGTGCTGCTCCCAAACAGACAGTATAACAAGTTAAGCTTAGTGATAATATGACAAGCTTAGACCAGTGCTGCTCCCAAACAGACAGTATAACAAGTTAAACTTTGTGATAATATAACAAACTAAGCTTAGACCAATGCTGCTCCCAAACAGACAGTATAACAAGTTAAACTTAGTGGTAACATGACAAGCTTCGACCAGTGCTGCTCCCAAACAGACAGTATAACAAGTTAAGCTTAGTGATAATATGACAAGCTTAGACCAGTGCTGCTCCCAAATAGACAGTATAACAAGTTAAACTTAGTGATAATATGACCAGCTTAGACCAGTGCTGCTCCCAAATAGACAGTATAACAAGTTAACTTTAGTGATAATATGACAAGCTTAGACCAGTGCTGCTCCCAAATAGACAGTATAACAAGTTAAACTTAGTAATAGCATCACAAGCTAAGCTGAGACCAATGCTGCTCCCAAACAGACAGTATAACAAGCTAAACTTAGTGATAATATGACCAGCTTAGACCAGTGCTTTTCCCAAACAGACAGTATAACAGGTTAAACTTAGTGGTAACATGGCAACCTAAGTTTAGACCAGTGCTTCTCCCAAAAAAACAGTATTACAAGTTAAAATTAGTGCTAACATAAAAAGCTAAGCCTAGACCAGTGAGCTCCCAATCAGATAGTATAAAAAGTTAAACTTAGTGATAACATGACAAGCTTAGACCAGTGCTGCTGCCAAACAGATAATATAACAAGTTAAACTTACTGATTATATTACAAGTTAAGCTTAGGCCAGTGCTGCTCTCAAACAGACAGTACTACAGGTTGAACTTAGTGATAACATAACAAGCTAAGCTTAGACAATTACTGCTCCCAAACTGACAGTAGAACAACTTAAACTTAGTGATAACATGACAAGCTTAGACCAGTGCTGCTGCCAAACAGGCAATATAACAAGTTATACTTAGTAATAACATGACAAGCTAAGCTTATACCAGTGCTGCTCACAAACAGACAGTATAACAAGTTAAGCTTAATGATAACATCACAAGCTAAGCTTAGACCAGAAGGCTCCCAAACAGACAGTATAACAAGTTAAACTTAGTGATAACATGGCAAGCTAAGCGTAGAGCATTGCTACTCCCAAACAGACTTTATAACAAGTTAAATTTAGTAATAACATGGCAAGCTAAACTTAGATCGGTGCTACTGCCAAACACACAGTATAACAAGTTAAACTTAGTGATAACATGAAAAGCTAAGCTTAGACCAGCGCTGCTATGAAACACACTGTATAACTAGTTAAACTTAGTGATTACATCACTAGCTAAGCATAAACCAGTGCTACTCAGAAACAGACAGTATTACAAGTTAAACTTGGTGATAGCATAACAAGCTAATCTTAGACCAGTGCTACTCCAAAACAGGCAATATATTAAGTTAAACTTTGTGAGAACGTCACAAGTTAAACTTAGACCAGTGCTACTTCCAAACAGACAGTATAACAAGTTAAACTTAGTGATAGCATCACAAGCTTATCTTACACCAGTGCTCCTCCCAAACCGACAGTACTACAAGTTAAATTTAGTGATAACATTACAAGCTTAGCTTAGACCAGTGCTGCTCCCAAACAGACAGTATAACAAGTTAAAACTTAGTGGTAACATGACAGGCTTTGACCAGTGCTGCTCCCTAACAGACAGTATAACAAGCTAAACTTAGTACTAACATCACAAACTAAGCTGAGACCAATACTGCTCCCAAACAGACAGTATAAGAAGTTAAACTTAATGGTAACATGACAAGCTTACACTAGTGCTGCTCCCAAACAGACAGTTTAAGAAGTTAAACTTAGTTTTAACATACAAAGCTAAGCTTAGACCAGTGCAGCTCCCAATCAGACGGTATAACAAGTTAAACTTAGTGATAAAAAATCGCAAGTTAAACTGAGAACAATGCTGCTCCCAAACAGACAGTATAACAATTTAAACTTAGAGATAATATGACAAGCTAAGCTTACACCAGTGCTGCTCGCAAACAGACAGTATAACAAGTGAAACTTAGTGATAACATGATCAGCTTAGATCATTACTGCTTCCAAACAGACAGTATAAGAAGTTAAACTTAGTGATAACATGACAAGCTTAGACCAGTGCAGCGCCTGTACAGACAGTATAACAAATTAAACTTAGTATTACATGACACGCTTAGGCCTGTGCTGCTGCCAAACAGACAATATAACAAATTAAACTTTTTGATAATATGACAAGCTAAGCTTAGACCAATGCTGCTCCCAAACACACAGTATAACAATTTAAACTTAGTGATAACATCATTAGCTAAGTATATACCAGTGCTGCTCCCAAACAGACAGTATAACAAGTTAAACTTAGTGATAACATGACAAACTTAGACCAGTGCTGCTCCCAAACAGACAGTATACCAAGTCAAACCTAGTGATAACATAACAATTTAACTATAGACCAGAGCTTTTCCAAACAGTGGTATTACAAGTTAAACTTAGTGATAACATGACAAGCTAAGTTTAGACCTGTGTTGCTTCCAAACAGTCAGTATAACAAGTTAAACTTAGTGATAACATGACAGGCTAAGAATAGACCAGTGCTGCTCCCAAACAGGCAGTATAACAAGTTAAACCTAATGATAACATAACAAGCTAAGTTTAGACCTGTGCTGCTCCCAAACAGACAGTATAAGAATTTCAACTTAGTGATAACATGACAAGCGTAGACCAGTGCTGCTCTTAAACAGACAGTATAACAAGTTAATTTAGTGATAACATGAGAAGCTAAGGCCAGTGATGCTCCCAAACAGACAGTATAACAAGTTAAACTTAATGATAACATAAAAAGCTAAGTTTACACCAGTTAGCTCCCAAACAGACAGTATAACAAGTTAAACTTAGTGATAACATGACAAGCTAAGTTTAGACCAGTGCTGCCCCTTAACAGACAGTATAACAAGTTAAACTTAGTGATAACATGAAAGCTTAGACAAGTGCTGCTGCCGAACAGATAATATAACAAGTTAAACTTAGTGATAACATTACAAGCTAAGCTTAGACCAGTGCTGCTCCCAAACAGACAGTACTACAAGTTGAACTTAGTGATAACAACACAAGCTAAGCTTAGACCAGTGGTGCTCCCAAAATGACATTATAACTAGTTAAACTTAGTAATAACATGATAAGCTTAGAACAGTGCTTTTGCCAAACATGCAATATAACAAGTTATACTTAGTAATAACATGACAAGCTAAGCTTAGATCAGTGCAGCTCCCAAACAGACAATATTACAAGTTCGTCTTAGTGATACAATTACAAGCCAAGCTTAGTCCAGTGCTGCTCCCAAACAGACAGTATAACAAGTTAAACTTAGTGATAATATGACAAGCTAAGCTTAGACCAGTGCTGCTCCCAAACAGACAGTAGTACAAGTTGAACTTGGTGATATCATAACAAGCTAAGCTTAGACAAGTACTGCTCCCAAACAGACAGTGTAACAAGTTAAACTTAGTGATAACATGACAAGCTTAGCTTAGACCAGTGATGCTGCCAAACAGACAGTATAACAAGTTAAACTTAGTGATAACATGACAAGCTAAGTTTAGACCAGTGGAGCTCCCAAACAGACTGTTAACAAGTTAAACTTAGTGATAACATGATAAGCTTAGCTTATGCCAGTGCTGCTGCCAAACTGACAGTATAACAAGTTAAACTTAGTGATAACATGACAAGCTAAGCTTAGACCAGTGCTGCTCCCAAACAAGCAGTATAACAAGTTAAACTTAGTGATAACATGATAAGCTAAGATTAGACCACTGCTCCTCACAAACAGATAGTATAACAAGTTAAACTTATTGATAACATCACAAGCTAAGCTTAGACCAGGGCTGCTCCCAAAGACAGTATAACAAGTTAAACTTATTGATAATATGACATATTTGGACCAGTGCTGCTCCCAAACAGACAGTATAACAAGTTTAACTTATTGATGACATGACACGCTTAGACCAGTGGTTCTCCCAAACAGACAGTATAACAAGTTAAAGTAAGTGATAAGATGACAAGCTCAGACCAGTGCTGCTCCCAAACAGACAGTATAACAAGTTAAACTTAGACCATTGCTGCTCGCAAACAGACAGTATAACAAGTTAAAGTTAGACCAGTGCTGCTCCCAAACAGATAGTACAAGTTAAAGTTAGACCAGTGCTGCTACCAAATTGACAGTATAACAAGTTAAACTTGGACCAATGCTGCTCCCAAACAGACAGTATAACAGTTAAAGATAGACCAGTGCTGCTCCCAAACAGACAGTATAACAAGTTAAACTTAGACCAGTGCTGCTCCCAAACAGACAGTATAACAAGATAAACTTAGACCAGTGCTGCTCTCAAACAGACAGTATAACAAGTTAAAGTTAGACCAGTGCTGCTCCCAAACAGACAGTATAACAAGTTAAAGTTAGACCAGTGCTGCTCCCAAACAGACAGTACAAAAGGTTAAAGTTAGACCAGTGCTGCTCCCAAACAGACAGTATAACAAGTTATAGCAGTGGAGAGAGGGTTTACCTTGTAGTTTAATGACTCTCTATGCAGGTTGCTAATGGCCACAAAGATGCCAAGCTATCTCTTGCAGTGCCTGTCTTTGACTGTATCTAGGAATGAGAGCTGTGAAGTCTGTTCTGGCCGCAGCAGGAAATCTCAAACTCAGCTACCCACAAGAGCGAGAGGAAGTTCTGCTACTTCGCTCAATAGTTGATGTCAACCTTCCAAAATTCCTTAGCCAAGACGTGCCTTTGTTCGAGGGTATCATCTCCGATCTCTTCCCTGGAGTTATACTTCCCTCAATAGACTACCATGTCCTGCTGGATGCTTGCAAAGAGGTATGCTGTGCCTTTAATGTGCAAATTAGAATAAGAATAGTGTGAGCCTGGATAGAGAAAGTAGTTTGAATTTGATTACATGTACTCATGTATGATACAAGTTAGATATGTTTTGTTATGTTTACTACTACAATTGGTTAAAGCTGTATTGGAAATGAAGTGCTTCATATTTAGCACTACAATAGTAACATGATGACAGCTCAGCTCAACTATTAAAGCCCCAATGCAGTGGCGGAGATTAGGCAATTTCAGCCAATCACAGTCATTTGACTGGAGCGATACTGTCAAAACATCTTATTTCTTTAAAATCTTGTTGCAACTGACCCTCGTTTGTTATATCTCCTGTCTTGGTTATTGCTAACACGGTGACATTCCATATCATAACTTAGCGGGCAGTGAAGAAAAAAAAAATTGGTAAATAAACATGGTAGAATGCATCATGTACCATTTGAGAACTAATGTATTACAATGATAATATCTCCTTCCTATATATTATAAATTATTAATAGTCTATATTGCTGAATTGTCTTATCAACTAAAATTTGTGTTTTCATCTCTTAGAGTAATTATCAACAAGGTGAAAACACTTGTGGTATTTTGAATGAATTGAGTCACCCTTTTTACACTTTTTGCTCCAAATTTCCCTTTGTTTGGGAAGACTGGTTTCGGGGTATCTTAACCCTATCTTCAGTTAGAAGGTTCACATACAAGTGGTTATGTGGTGCCCTCTACTCTTGTTAACAGGATGGGGACCTCAATATTGATAAGGGAATCTTCTTCCTTGGTGATAAAGATGTTGTTCCAAAGATGTTCTTTATCAACTCCATTTCTTCCTTTATGTTATCATTTTGATGTGACTTCTACCTAATGCTTCTTTCATCCTATTTCCAATTTTTTTTAGTTTTCCCAATATAAATCTTGTTGCAGTCTCGGCAGCTCATTTTATAAATCCTTGAGCTTTTAGCTTTTGGTGTGGTATCTATCAAAGGATGATTCAATAAGTTCCAGATGTTATATCTATTTTGAGGGGCCAGTTTTATATCAAAGTCTTTAAAAATCCTTTCCAATTTCCAGAACACTTTTGGGTGCAAAATTTCACCGATGGTTTATCCAGTTTTGCCAGAGTGGTGATTTAAAGTAATGGTTTATTTCTTTTCTAAATCAATCTCTCTATGATGAATGAACACTTGAGAAGCATTAGGTGCAAGTCACAAGTCTCAAAATGATAACATAAAGGAAGATATAAAGTTGATAAAGAAACCTTTGGTACAACATCTTTATCACAAGGAAGAAGATTCCCTTATCAATTCTGAGGTACCTACAAGAGTAGAGGGCAGCACAGCACCTGACAGTCAATCTTGGAACTAAAGATAGGGTTAAGGTACCCTGAAACCAGTCTCCCTAAATGAAGGAAAAGTGCAGCAAAAAGTCTAAAAAAGGTGACTCAATTCATTTAAATTATGGCGCTGCACTGTTTTATATACTTGTTTTTATTTGATATGCTCTTGGTATATATTTTTTGCTTTCCTTTTCCTATTATATTTTTTGATACCATCGTCCATCACTAATTATATACATATCCACTTGTTGTAATATTTCACTTGTGTGACCAGCCTGTTTCCTTGAAGCTCTTCTATCACACTGCTATATACTAGTTATATACATATCCACTTGTTGTAGTGTTTCACTTGTGTGACCAGCCTGTTTCCTTGAAGCTCTTCTATCACACTGTTATATACTAGTTATATACATATCCACTTGTTGTAGTGTTTCACTTGTGTGACCAGCCTGTTTCCTTGAGGCTCTTCTATCACACTGCTATCAACTAGTTATACACATATCCACTTGTTGTAGTGTTTCACTTGTGTGAGCAGCCTGTTTCCTTGAAGCTCTTCTATCACACTGCTATCAACTAGTTATATACATATCCACTTGTTGTAATGTTTCACTTGTGTGACCAGCCTGTTTCCTTGAGGCTCTTCTATCACACTGCTATCAACTAGTTATATACATATCCACTTGTTGTAGTGTTTCACTTGTGTGAGCAGCCTGTTTCCTTGAAGCTCTTCTGTCACACTGCTATCAACTAGTTATATACATATCCACTTGTTGTAGTGTTTCACTTGTGTGACCAGCCTGTTTCCTTGAGGCTCTTCTATCACACTGCTATCAACTAGTTATACACATATCCACTTGTTGTAGTGTTTCACTTGTGTGACCAGCCTGTTTCCTTGAAGCTCTTCTATCACACTGCTATCAACTAGTTATATACATATCCACTTGTTGTAGTGTTTCACTTGTGTGACTAGCCTGTTTCCTTGAAGCTCTTCTATCACCTGCTGTCTGCTATCAACTAGTTATATACATATCCACTTGTTGTGGTGTTTCACTTGTGTGACCAGCCTGTTTCCTTGAGGCTCTTCTATCACACTGCTATCAACTAGTTATACACATATCCACTTGTTGTAGTGTTTCACTTGTGTGACGAGCCTGTTTCCTTGAAGCTCTTCTATCACACTGCTATCAACTAGTTATACACATATCCACTTGTTGTAGTGTTTCACTTGTGTGACCAGCCTGTTTCCTTGAAGCTCTTCTATCACACTGCTATCAACTAGTTATATACATATCCACTTGTTGTAGTGTTTCACTTGTGTGACCAGCCTGTTTCCTTGAAGCTCTTCTATCACACTGCTATCAACTAGTTATATACATATCCACTTGTTGTAGTGTTTCACTTGTGTGACCAGCCTGTTTCCTTGAAGCTCTTCTATCACACTGCTTTCAACTAGTTATATACATATCCACTTGTTGTAGTGTTTCACTTGTGTGACGAGCCTGTTTCCTTGAAGCTCTTCTATCACCTGCTGTCTGCTATCAACTAGTTATATGCATATCCACTTGTAGTGTTTCACTTGTGTGACCAGCCTGTTTCCTTGAAGCTCTTCTATCACCTGCTGTCGGCTTTCAACTAGTTATTAAAGCCAATTGTCATTATTTCTAAAAATATAAAATGTATTATGGTTTAGTGATGATAATAAATCTGCAGCTATACCTTAGAGTTCTAGGATTTAAGAAAATGTTCCTTAATGTTTTTGCAATTATTTTCAATAATTTATTGAATAAAACTATGAGAAATGTATCCTCTTAAGTAACAATACAACTTTATATACATATAGTGACACTATTTGAAATATTTCCCCAGCAGTTAGTTGTTTAATTGGTCTACCATTGGTACATTAGTTACAGAAATGTGATACCAAGATATCACTGCAGAGATATGCTTTGAGGACCCCTGAATTCAAAAAAAGAATTTTTAGAAAACAGATCATGTGTACATGTATGTACTGTATTTATTCAAATATAAGAAAATGTTTTTTTCCAAAATGTTAATTTTGAAAACTAGGGTCATCTTACCTTTGCAATATATTTTGCAAATAGGATGCAGGAAAAGTAAGTTTTAAAGTTGACAGGTTTGGCTTTGGTGAACCCTGGGGGAAATGGTAACACTGTGACTCTGACATATGCAGCATTTCCTTTCGTACTGAATAGTGCATTCTCATTACAATAAATATTCCTCTTATATGCCACCACTTACACTTGCGTATTCCCTACTCCATCTCTCCCCCCTTCAATTTCTGCACATAAAGTAAACACCTGTGTATTAATTCTGATCACAAATAGCTGCCATGTGTATTTGCACACAATTCAAATTGTGTAAAAAAAAAAAAATCAGTTTAAGTGTATCTTAGTTTGCTCAAAATATGCAGCAAAACTTTATATTTAATTTAAAATTTATGTGTTCTGTTTAATTAGCTGATATGCTGAAACATAGAGGTTGTGTTTGTTGTTTGTGCTCAGTGTTGCCAGAAGAAGTTCATCCAGCCAGTTGAAGCATTTCTAACCAAAGTGATACAGACCTATGAGATGATGACAGTAAGACATGGTTTTATGATGGTTGGGGAACCATTTTCTGGCAAAACCACATGTCTGCAGGTAAAAACTTCATTTGTACACACAGTTTTAGATATGATGAAATGTTATCAAGTTGCCAATATAGACAAAGTTGCATAGACTTTTGGGATTGCTCTTGAGCATTTCAGGAGTGGTACTACAAGTTGAAATATCTAACTTAGATGTTTCAGGCACCATCTTCACCACACATTTATAAATTTTGTTTATTTTTTATACTTATAAATTTTCATATACCACACACAAATGGTCTTATCTCAAAATTTATCTATCAGGAGACACCTCTACAGGCCACTACCACAAGCTCATCAGTAAATCTCTGCTGAAGATGGTGACAATAGTCACTGAAACATGTCTGAAGTAAGTTACTTATTTATCTATCAGAAGAGACATCTCTACAGGCCACTACCACAAGCTCATCAGTAAATCTCTGCTGAAGATGGTGACAATAGTCACTGAAACATGTCTGAAGTAAGTTACTTATTTATCTATCAGAAGAGAGAGCTCTACAGGCCACTACCACAAGCTCATCAGTAAATCTCTGCTGAAGATGGTGGCAATAGTCACTGAAACATGTCTGAAGTAAGTTACTTATTTATCTATCAGAAGAGACATCTCTACAGGCCACTACCACAAGCTCATCAGTAAATCTCTGCTGAAGATGGTTGCAATAGTCACTGAAACATGTCTGAAGTAAGTTACTTATTTATCTATCAGAAGAGAGACATCTCTACAGACAACTACCACAAGCTCATCAGTAAATCTCTGCTGAAGATGGTGGCAATAGTCACTGAAACATGTCTGAAGTAAGTTACTTATTTATCTATCAGAAGAGAGAGCTCTACAGGCCACTACCACAAGCTCATCAGTAAATCTCTGCTGAAGATGGTGGCAATAGTCACTGAAACATGTCTGAAGTAAGTTACTTATTTATCTATCAGAAGAGAGACATCTCTACCGGCCACTACCACAAGCTCATCCGTAAATCTCTGCTGAAGATGGTGGCAATGGTCAGTGAAACATGTCTGAAGTAAGTTACTTATTTATCTATCAGAAGACAGAGGTGTACAGGCCACTATACAAGCTCATTAGTAAATCTCTGCTGAAGATGGTAGCAATAGTCCCTGAAACATGTCTGAAATAAGTTACTTACTTATCTATCAGAAGAGAGAGCGCTACAGGCCACTACCACAAGCTCATCAGTAAATCTTTGCTGAAGATAGCGGCAATAGTCACTGAAACATGTCTGAAATAAGTTGCTTATGTATCTATCAGAAGAGAGACATCTCTACCGGCCACTACCACAAGCTCATCAGTAAATCTCTGCTGAAGATGGTGGCAATAGTCACTGAAACATGTCTGAAGTAAGTTACTTATTTATCTATCAGAAGAGAGACATCTCTACCGGCCACTACCACAAGCTCATCCGTAAATCTCTGCTGAAGATGGTGGCAATGGTCAGTGAAACATGTCTGAAATAAGTTACTTATTTATCTATCAGAAGAGACATCTCTACAGGCCACTACCACAAGCTCATCAGTAAATCTCTGCTGAAGATGGTGGCAATAGTCACTGAAACATGTCTGATATAAGTTGCTTATTTATCTATCAGAAGAGACATCTCTACAGGCCACTACCACAAGCTCATCAGTAAATCTCTGCAATAGTCCCTGAAACATGTCTGAAGTAAGTTACTTATTTATCTATCAGAAGAGACATCTCTACAGGCCACTACCACAAGTTCATTAGGAAATCTCTGCTGAAGATGGTGGCAATAGTCACTGAAACATGTCTGAAGTAAGTTACTTATTTATCTATCAGAAGAGACATCTCTACAGGCCACTACCACAAGCTCATCAGTAAATCTCTGCTGAAGATGGTGCAATAGTCACTGAAACATGTCTGAAGTAAGTTACTTATTTATCTATCAGAAGAGATATCTCTACAGGCCACTACCACAAGCTCATCAGTAAATCTCTGCAATAGTCACTGAAACATGTCTGAAAAAAGTTACTTATTTATCTATCAGAAGAGACACCTCTACAGGCCACTACCACAAGCTCATCAGTAAATCTCTGCAATAGTCCCTGAAACATGTCTGAAATAAGTTACTCATTTATCTACCCAGAAGAGGGACATCTCTACAGGCCACTATCACAAGTTCATTAGGAAATCTCTGCTTAAGATGGTGGCAATAGTCACTGAAGCATGTCTGAAGTAAGTTACTTATTTATCTATCAGAAGAGAGAGCTCTACAGGCCACTACCACAAGCTCATCAGTAAATCTCTGCTGAAGATGGTGCAATAGTCACTGAAACATGTCTGAAGGAAGTTACTTATTTATCTATCAGAAGAGACACCTCTACAGGCCACTACCACAAGCTCATCAGTAAATCTCTGCTGAAGATGGTGGCAATAATCACTGAAACATGTCTGAAGCAAGTTACTTATTTATCTATCAGAAGAGACACCTCTACAGGCCACTACCACAAGCTCATCAGTAAATCTCTGCTGAAGATGGTGACAATAGTCACTGAAACATGTCTGAAGTAAGTTACTTATTTATCTATCAGAAGAGAGAGCTCTACAGGCCACTACCACAAGCTCATCAGTAAATCTCTGCTGAAGATGGTGCAATAGTCACTGATACATGTCTGAAATAAGTTACTTATTTATCTATCAGAAGAGACATCTCTACAGGCCACTACCACAAGCTAATCAGTAAATCTCTGCAATAGTCCCTGAAACATGTCTGAAGTAAGTTACTTATTTATCTATCAGAAGAGAGAACTCTACAGGCCACTACCACAAGCTCATCAGTAAACCTCTGCTGAAGATGGTGGCAATAGTCACTGAAACATGTCTGAAATAAGTTACTTATTTATCTATCAGAAGAGAGACATCTCTACCGGCCACTACCACAAGCTCATCTGTAAATCTCTGCTGAAGATGGTGGAAATGGTCACTGTAACATGTCTGAAATAGGTTACTTATTTATCTACCAGAAGAGAGAGAGACATCTCTACAGGCCACTACCACAAGCCCATCAGTAAATCTCTGCTGAAGATGGTGGCAATAGCCACTGAAACATGTCTGAAGTAAGTTACTTATGTATCTATCAGAAGAGAGAGCTCTACAGGCCACTACCACAAGCTCATCAGTAAATCTCTGCCAAAGATGGCGGCAATAGTCATTGAAACATGTTTCTGAAATAAGTTTCTTATTTATCTATCAGAAGAGACATATCTACAGGCCACTACCACAAGCTCATCAGTAAATCTCTGCTGAAAATGGTGGCAATAGTCACTGAATCATGTCTGAAATAAGTTACTTATTTATCTATCAGAAGAGAGAACACTACAGGCCACTACCACAAGCTCATCAGTAAAGCTCTGCTGAAGATGGTGGCAATAGTCACTGAAACATGTCTGAAATAAGTTACTTATTTATCTACCAGATGAGAGAACTCTACAGGCCACTACCACAAGCTAATCGGTAAATCTCTGCTGAGGATGGTGGCAATAGTTCCTGAAACATGTCTGAAGTAAGTTACTGATTTATCTATCAGAAGAGAGACATCTCTATAGGCCACTACCACAACCTCATCAGCAATTCTCTGCAATAGTCACTGAAACATGTCTGAAGTAAGTTAATTATTTATGAGAAGAGAGACATCTCTATAGGCCACCATTACAAGCTCATCAGTAAATCTCTTTTGAAGATGGTGGCAATAGTCACTGAAACATGTCTGAAGTAAGTTACTTATTTATCTATCAGAAGAGACATCTCTACAGGCCACTACCACAAGCTCATCAGTAAATCTCTGCTGAGGATGGTTGCAATAGTCACTGAAACATGTCTGAAATAAGTTACTTATTTATCTATCAGAAGAGAGACATCTCTACCGGCCACTACCACAAGCTCATCAGTAAATCTCTGCTGAAGATGGTGGCAATAGTCACTGAAACATGTCTGAAATAAGTTGCTTATTTATCTATCAGAAGAGACATCTCTACAGGCCACTACCACAAGCTCATCAGTAAATCTCTGCTGAAGATGGTGGCAATAGTCACTGAAACATGTCTGAAATAAGTTGCTTATTTATCTATCAGAAGAGACATCTCTACAGGCCACTACCACAAGCTCATCAGTAAATCTCTGCAATAGTCCCTGAAACATGTCTGAAGTAAGTTACTTATTTATCTATCAGAAGAGACATCTCTACAGGCCACTACCACAAGTTCATTAGGAAATCTCTGCTGAAGATGGTGGCAATAGTCACTGAAACATGTCTGAAGTAAGTTACTTATTTATCTATCAGAAGAGACATCTCTACAGGCCACTACCACAAGCTCATCAGTAAATCTCTGCTGAAGATGGTGGCAATAGTCACTGAAACATGTCTGAAGTAAGTTACTTATTTATCTATCAGAAGAGACATCTCTACAGGCCACTACCACAAGCTCATCAGTAAATCTCTGCTGAAGATGGTGCAATAGTCACTGAAACATGTCTGAAGTAAGTTACTTATTTATCTATCAGAAGAGATATCTCTACAGGCCGCTACCACAAGCTCATCAGTAAATCGCTGCAATAGTCACTGAAACATGTCTGAAAAAAGTTACTTATTTATCTATCAGAAGAGACACCTCTACAGGCCACTACCACAAGCTCATCAGCATATCTCTGCTGAAGATGGTGCAATAGTCACTGAAACATGTCTGAAGTAAGTTACTTATTTATCTATCAGAAGAGATATCTCTACAGGCCGCTACCACAAGCTCATCAGTAAATCTCTCAAATAGTCACTGAAACATGTCTGAAAAAAGTTACTTATTTATCTATCAGAAGAGACACCTCTACAGGCCACTACCACAAGCTCATCAGTAAATCTCTGCAATAGTCCCTGAAACATGTCTGAAATAAGTTACTCATTTATCTACCCAGAAGAGGGACATCTCTACAGGCCACTATCACAAGTTCATTAGGAAATCTCTGCTTAAGATGGTGGCATTAGTCACTGAAGCATGTCTGAAGTAAGTTACTTATTTATCTATCAGAAGAGAGAGCTCTACAGGCCACTACCACAAGCTCATCAGTAAATCTCTGCTGAAGATGGTGCAATAGTCACTGAAACATGTCTGAAATAAGTTACTTATTTATCTATCAGAAGAGACATCTCTACAGGCCACTACCACAAGCTAATCAGTAAATCTCTGCAATAGTCCCTGAAACATGTCTGAAGTAAGTTACTTATTTATCTATCAGTAGAGACATCTCTACAGGCCACTACCACAAGCTCATCAGTAAATCTCTGCTGAAGATGGTGGCAATAGTCCCTGAAAGCGTGTCTGAAGTAAGTTACTTATTTATCTACACAGAAGAGGGACATATCTACAGGCCACTACCACAAGTTCATTAGTAAATCTCTGCTGTAGATGGTGGCAATAGTCCCTGAAACATGTCTGAAGTAAGTTACTTATTTCAACTGGTGAAGTTTGAGTGTGTTGTTGTCTGTGTTTTTACCCTTAATTGGTTACTTCAATGTGCATTCCGAAGAATGTTTTAATTAAATTGTGTGTGCATTAAGTAAAGTCTGTTAATGAGTACATGGCAGCTGTTAACAGTGAATACTTTATAATTTAGAAGACTTAGTCTAACCTCCAAACAGTTAACATTTTACAAGTCTACAAATTGCTGTGCACCATGGCACTGGTTTCTCCATCTAGTACATAGTACTTAGGCAGAACATTTTGATCGATTTTTACGCCTGTTTTTACTACATGTGGCACTGCAGGTGATGACACTGATGACATATGGAATGAAGATGGAATACGAGGGAAATGGGGCAGGGAAACCAGAAAAAACCCACCCCTGCGCCACTTTGTTCATCACAAATCTCACATGTGTTTGCTTGGGATCGAACCCTGACTGCCTAGGTGAGAGGCGAGAAGTCTAACCACTTGGCCACTGCACGGCCATAGGTATAGAAGGTTTTGCACTGATCCAAAACTTGAATAGCAAGATTTCACTGGAAAAACTCATTTAAGGGTCCCCTGAATCCAAAAAAAAAGCAATTTTAGAAAAAGATCTGTATGTCAGTGGTCATGATAACTCAAAAATAAAAAGTTTTTAAAATACTATTGTTGGTATTTAAATTTAGTATCTTCCAAGGATGTGAAACATATTTTGAGGAAAGAATTTGAGTCGGTTTTTGTAACAGAAACATCACTGTTGCAAATTTCTTTACATATTTTCAAAATTTCAAATTAAGAGATTAACAAGTGGTGTAGAAGCAAAATTTGCTGTGAAACTCAAGACATAGCTAACACTAGAACAAGATGGAGGTATTGTACCTGTGGAAGTTGATAGATCCAGCACCAGATACGCCACCACCAACAAAGCAAGATTGGGAATAAGTGCTGTCAAAACCAGTCCCAGTAAGTCATTACTAAATGATGTTTGTGTTACAGAAACAGATTCAAATTCTTTCAATTAATAACAGACTTGGTATTTATGTTTAGTATCTTCCATCCTCCTCCCCTCCACAAACTACCCTTTACATAGAATACATTTTTTTAAATTTTTTTTTTCTCAAAGTTTACTAATGATTACTATTGCCACACACGTTTCTGAACACCAAAGAGCAATAAGGCTTATGCAACCCGAAAAATCTGGACTGGCTGAACACTGTATAGAACAAAGCCACAGAGCTAACTTTACCAACACCAAGATAGTGGCAAAGTGTTCGAACTACTGGGAAAGGAGAGTAAAAGAAGCTTTAGCCATCTCATCTGAAACAAATAATCTAAATCGCGATTCTGGCCTACAATTAAGTTCAGCATGGACACCAATGTTAAAGAGCCTTAATACCTAATCCTCTACCTGCAGTCTTCCAAGACTTATTTTCTAGCAGGTGCGTGCTCAAAGATAAAACATTAGCTGAATAACTGGTATAAATAGTTTTCTACGAAGTCTGTGCCCATGTCTCAGTCATCTTAAATACCAGGCCATAATATCACGCGAACCAATCAGATGTTAGCTTCATCCCAGCTCTTATAAATACCAGTCTCCGCAAGCTCAAACCATCAGTTCACCCTGAAGACGAGGAAGATGCACTTCTTCGAAACGTTGGTGTCAAGCCAAGTTTTTACCTGGCTAGAAGCCCGAGAAGATTTTGAATGGACCTCAATTGTTTGACATAGCAACCAGCTTTTAAAAGATTTCACTATCACTTTAGCATAATTCTACTTACAATGAAGCAAGTAATAAGATCAATACTATTAATATTTTTCTTAATTAGCATGATGTAGATAAAAGAGTATTCTTTTGCACGATAGTTTCTATTTGAAACAGCTAGAGAAAGTTATGTGAACGGAACACATCAGAATATTTTTTTTTTAATATTTTGCTAGAAAAAGCCGTTTATCTCACATATCAGTGCACAATGACTGCAATGCTTCAAGTGTTTTGTAACCAGCAGCAAAAGTTGCAATTTTCTGATTGATTAATCTTCATGTTCAGATATTGGCGGACACACTGACAAAGATCTTTGTGGATACACACACTGAGACCAAGGTGCAGTACTGCATGGTTAATCCAAAGGCAATCACTATGGGCCAGCTATATGGTCAGTTTGATCCAGTATCATACGAGTGGACAGATGGCGTGGTGGCGTGCAGATTCAGGTTAGTGCAGTACTGCATGGTTAATCCAGACAATCACTATGGGCCAGCTATATGGTCAGTTTGATCCTGTATCATACGAGTGGACAGATGGCGTGGTGGCGTGCAGATTCAGGTTAGTGCAGTACTGCATGGTTAATCCAAAGGCAATCACTATGGGCCAGCTATATGGTCAGTTTGATCCTGTATCATACGAGTGGACAGATGGCGTGGTGGCGTGCAGATTCAGGTTAGTGCAGTACTGCATGGTTAATCCAAAGGCAATCACTATGGGCCAGCTATATGGTCAGTTTGATCCTGTATCATACGAGTGGACAGATGGCGTGGTGGCAAGCAGATTCAGGTTAGTGCAGTACTGCATGGTTAATCCAGACAATCACTATGGGCCAGCTATATGGTCAGTTTGATCCAGTATCATACGAGTGGACAGATGGCGTGGTGGCGTGCAGATTCAGGTTAGTGCAGTACTGCATGGTTAATCCAAAGGCAATCACTATGGGCCAGCTATATGGTCAGTTTGATCCTGTATCATACGAGTGGACAGATGGCGTGGTGGCGTGCAGATTCAGGTTAGTGCAGTACTGCATGGTTAATCCAAAGGCAATCACTATGGGCCAGCTATATGGTCAGTTTGGTCCTGTATCATACGAGTGGACAGATGGCGTGGTGGCGTGCAGATTCAGGTTAGTGCAGTACTGCATGGTTAATCCAAAGGCAATCACTATGGGCCAGCTATTTGGTCAGTTTGATCCTGTATCATACGAGTGGACAGATGGCGTGGTGGCGTGCAGATTCAGGTTAGTGCAGTACTGCATGGTTAATCCAAAGGCAATCACTATGGGCCAGCTATTTGGTCAGTTTGATCCTGTATCATACGAGTGGACAGATGGCGTGGTGGCGTGCAGATTCAGGTTAGTGCAGTACTGCATGGTTAATCCAAAGGCAATCACTATGGGCCAGCTATATGGTCAGTTTGGTCCTGTATCATACGAGTGGACAGATGGCGTGGTGGCGTGCAGATTCAGGTTAGTGCAGTACTGCATGGTTAATCCAAAGGCAATCACTATGGGCCAGCTATTTGGTCAGTTTGATCCTGTATCATACGAGTGGACAGATGGCGTGGTGGCGTGCAGATTCAGGTTAGTGCAGTACTGCATGGTTAATCCAAAGGCAATCACTATGGGCCAGCTATTTGGTCAGTTTGATCCTGTATCATACGAGTGGACAGATGGCGTGGTGGCGTGCAGATTCAGGTTAGTGCAGTACTGCATGGTTAATCCAAAGGCAATCACTATGGGCCAGCTATTTGGTCAGTTTGGTCCTGTATCATATGAGTGGACTGATGGCGTGGTGGCGTGCAGATTCAGGTTAGTGCAGTACTGCATGGTTAATCCAAAGGCAATCACTATGGGCCAGCTATATGATCAGTTTGGTCCTGTATCATATGAGTGGACTGATGGCGTGGTGGCATGCAGATATATCATCACAGTACCATATATTAATTGAAAGGCTTTCACTATAGGCAGCAAGCGTAAGTGCTATGTACTATGTAATCCAGATGAATATATTTGCAGGGAATACTCTTCTGATGAATCGCCGGACAGGAAATGGGTAATCTTTGATGGACCAGTGGATGCTGTATGGATTGAGAACATGAACACGGTGTTAGATGACTCAAAGAAACTGTGTCTGACGTCAGGAGAAGTGATCCAGTTGACCCCGTGCATGTCCATGATCTTCGAGGCCATGGATCTAGCTCAGGTTTGGTTTCTTGTTATAACACACTTTATCATCTTGTTGTAGAAAAATATTTTAATAAGTAATATCTCAAATGTTTTCATTTTGTTGATAATTGTTCCAAGAGTTGTATTTGATAAGACAATTAATAAAAATACTATTCATAAAAATATAATATTATATAGGAAGGGAGATTTTATCATTGAAATACTTACATTAGTTCTCAAATGGTGGATGACAGATTCTACCATTTTATTTACCAAGTGTTTTTCTTTCTTTGTTTCTTCACTGCCTCCTGAATTGTGATATGATCGGCTGTGCTTACACCCAATCTATGAATATCAATAGCAACAATAGAAAAAGGGAACAATTATTTTATTTCAGCTTTTAATAACTAACACATGAAATGGAAACAAATGCCATTTTATTTGAGGTTATTGAGCTCATCTCATTCATAAGAAATACAATAATGATTGTTTTCACTTTTTTTAACTAAATACATTATGAACTAGATAAAACTTTGACTAAACTTTTTTTTTTTAAGCTTAACATCCTTTAAACTGGTTGGTCATATCGGAATGAAATTGGTGAAATGATGCTCAAATGATCTCGGGGCCCATGTAGCCCAAAGTTACTCGACATTCGTCTTCTCAGGATAAGGGAAAACCTGAAAAAAACCTAACCTTCTGGGTAACTCACCCTAAATGAGATTCAAACTCACAACCTTTTGAATGTGAGGCAGACACGATGCACCACACTACCCAGTTGTCACCTTGATACCAATAACCAAGACAGGAGATTAAACAAATGAATGTCAGGTGGGACAGGATTTCAAAGAAATGAACATCAGCTCCATTCAGATGACTGCAATTGGTTGAAATTGCTAATCTCGGCCATTGCATTGGCGCTTTAATAGTAGAGCTAAATTTATGATACAAAATGGAATTGATTTTGTATGTGGTGCAAAATGCAGATACAGGAATCCATTTGCTGTGTTGGTGTGTATCCTCACAGCAAGTGATAAAATTACTTTTATGATTTGTGTTGCCATCCTTGTTTTCTTGATGAAGCCATTCAGTTACAGACTGCTAACAAATTTGTAGAAAAACAAACTTTTAAATTAGTGGAGCATATATTTAATTGATAGAATCTGCTGACACCATGTGTGTCAGCATTTACTTTCTCTTACTCCACCCAAAAACTCAATATCGAGATTTCACTGGAGTGCCGTGAATGTCAATGTGTGTGTGTGTGTGTGTGTGTGTGTGTGTCTGTGAACAGCATAACTCAAAAATTCTGATGTGTTCCATTCACATGACTTTCTCTATATCACTGCAACAAAGTATTCTATTTACTTCATCTAATGGAGCAAAACTTAGCAAAAATAGTCTTATTACTTGCTTCCTTGTTAGTAGAAGCAAAATAAGGGAGTACCATAGGTTAAAGTGATAGTCAAAAGCTGGTTGCTATGTGACTGAAGTTCCTTTGTTTGTATGGACACGAATTCACAAAGTCCTGCATGAGAAAAGTATGTCTTTATACCTGAAAAAAACAAACAAGGAATATCTCAAAAACAGTCAACTCCACGAAAAAAATGTATAAAACATAAATTGTGTGTTTTAAGGTGCTCTACAATTGTGTGGTAAGTTTTTGTCCATCTCTTATGGTTTAGCAGTTATGCAAAATTCCATAAAATTGACAAAGAATAAAGTATAATATTCAAAATATCTTTTATATACAATATTTTAATCAAGTTCGTTAGAGCCATTTTTTAGAAGATCAAAATTTTCAAAAAAAGTTCATGTAAAGGGTAGTTTGGGGTGGGGGGATTTTTCTCAAAATCTTTATGTGGACTCCCTGGAAGATACTAAACTTAAATACCAAGTTTGGTATTTTACCGACTTTTCGTTTTTGAGTTATCGTGTTCACAGACACACGGACATAGACACACGGACACACACACGGACTTTTTTCTGAAAATACTTTTTTTGGATACAGGGGACCATAAAATATATATTTCCAGTGAAATCTCGGTATCAAATTTTTTGGCGGAGAGCAATACCTTCTCTATACACTATATACATAGCACACATAGAGAAAGTAAAAACAAAAAAATTGGTTAAATATCAAACTTGAACTTTTAACTTCATTTTATGAGGATCTGACACAAAGATGTTCAAGTCCACTCCAAAGTATCCTTTACTTGGGGTATTTCTTCAAAAGTATTACTTTTACAAAAATAGCTCTAATCATTTTAATTAAAATACCGCATATTTAAGATATTTTCAGGAAAAATTTAATGCATATTTTGAATTTCCTGGAATGGCATCTGAAGACCTTTTCATTCTGGATGACTTTTGCATAACTGGTAAAGAGATAAACAAACGATGTAGACCTTATTAAAACAAATTTATGTCATTTACAAACACTTTGGTATATTTAACCATGTACGAGATATTCCTTGTTATGTGTTTCACCATTTGTTACATTTATCTTTTGTTTTATTCCTGAGCATGCAAAGACAAGTAAGCATCATATAGCAACCAGCTTTTAAAAGATTTAACAGTTGTTTTAACGTAGTTCATACCCTTACTTCCCTTCTAATTGTATGCAACTAAGTTTTAAAAGATTTAACAGTTCCTTTAACCTAGTTCAAACCTTTACTTCCCTTCTAATTGTATGCAACAAAGTTTAAAAGATTTAACAGTTGCTTTAACCTAGTTTATACCCTTACTTCCCTTCTAATTGTATGCAACTAAGTTTTAAAATATTTAAAAGTTGCTTTAACCTAGTTCATACTGTTACTTCCCTTCTAATTGTATGCAACTAAAATTTTAACAGTTGCTTTAACCTAGTTCATAATGTTACTTCCCTTCTAATTGTATGCAACTAAGTTTTAAAAGATTTAAAAGTTGCTTTAACCTAGTTCTTACCGTTACTTCCCTTCTAATTGTATGCAACTAACATTTTAACAGTTGCTTTAACCTAGTTCATAATGTTACTTCCCTTCTAATTGTATGCAACTAAGCTTTAAACAAATTAACAGTTTTTTTAACCTACTTCATACCCTTACTTCCCTTCTAATTGTATGCAACTAAGTTTTAAAAGATTTAACAGTTGCTTTAACCTAGATCATACCCTTACTTCCCTTCTAATTGTATCCAACTAAGTATTAAAAGATTTAACAGTTAGTTTAACCTAGTTCATACCCTTTTCCCCTTCTTGTATGGAACTAAGTATTAAAAGATTTAACAGTAGCTTTAACCTAGTTCATGCCCTTACTTCCCTTCTTGTATGGAAAGCTTTAAAAGATTTAACAGTTGCTTTAACCTAGTTCATACCCTTACTTTCCTTCTAATTGTATGCAACTAAGTATTAAAAAATGTAACAGTTGCTTTAAGCTAGTTCATACCCTTACTTCCCTCCTTGTATGGACTAAGTATTAAAAGCTTGAACAGTTGCTTTAACCTAGTTCATACCCTTACTTCCCTTCTAAATGTATGCAACTAAGTATTAAAAAATTTAACAGTTGCTTTAACCTAGTTCATACCCTTACTTCCCTTCAGTTTTAAAAGATTTAACAGTTTCTTTAACCTAGTTCATACCCTTACTTCCCTTCTTGTATTGAACTAAGTATTAAAAGATTTAACAGTTGATTTAACCTAGTTCATACCCTTACTTCCCTTCTTGTATAGAACTAAGTTATAAAAGATTTAACAGTTGCTTTAACCTAGTTCATACCCTTACTTCCCTTCATATTGTATCAAACTAAGATTTAAAAGATTTAACAGTTGCTTTAACTTAGTACATACCCTTACTTCCCTTCTAAATGTATGCAAATAAGTTTTAAAAGAGTTAACAGTTGCTTTAACCTAGTTCATACCCTTACTTCCCTTCTAATTGTATGCAACTAAGTATTAAAAAATGTAACAGTTGCTTTAAGCTAGTTCATACCCTTACTTCCCTTCTTGTATGGAACTAAGTATTAAAAGATTTAACAGTTACTTTAACCTAGTTCATACCCTTACTTCCCTTTTTGTATGGAACTAAGTATTAAAAGATTGAACAGTTGCCCTAACCTAGTTCATACTCTTACTTCCCTTCTAATTGTTTGCAACTAAGTATTAAAAGATTTAACAGTTACTTTAACCTAGTTCCCTTCTTGTATGGAACTAAGTATTAAAAGATTGAACAGTTGCTTTAGCCTAGTTCATACACTTACTTCCCTTCTAAATGTATGCAACTAAGTATTAAAAAATTTAACAGTTGCTTTAACCTAGTTCATACCCTTACTTCCCTTCTCGTATGGAACTAAGTTTTAAAAGATTAAGCAGTTGCTATAACCAAGTTCATACCCTTACTTCCCTTCTAATTGTATGCAACTAAGTTTTAAAATATTTAACAGTTGCTTTAACCTAGTTCATACCCTTACTTCCCTTCTAATTGTATCCAACTAAGTATTAAAAGATTTAACACTTGCTTTAACCTAGTTCATACCCTTTTTCCCTTCTTGTATGGAACTCATGTTACATTGAGATTGTCTTATTCCCATGTCAGTTATTGTCCTGTCTGCGCAAGCCTCTCAGTGACGGTGTGGTATGATATTCTGTTACATTGAGATTGTCTTACTCCCATGTCAGTTATTGTAATGTCAGTGTACAGGCCTCTCAGTGACGGTGTGGTATGATATTCTGTTACATTGAGATTGTCTTACTCCCATGTCAGTTATTGTAATGTCAGTGTACAGGCCTCTCAGTGACGGTGTGGTATGATATTCTGTTACATTGAGATTGTCTTACTCTCATGTCAGTTATTGTAATGTCAGTGTACAGGCCTCTCAGTGACGGTGTGGTATGATATACTGTTACATTGGGATTGTCTTACTCCCATGTCAGTTTCTGTCCTGTCTGTTTACAGGCCTCTCAGCAATGCTGTGGTATGATATACTGTTACATTGGGATTGTCTTACTCCCATGTCAGTTTCTGTCCTGTCTGTTTACAGGCCTCTCAGCAATGCTGTGGTATGATATACTGTTACATTGAGATTGTCTTACTCCCATGACAGTTATTGTAATGTCAGTGTACAGGCCTTTCAGCAATGCTGTGGTATGATATACTGTTACATTGGGATTGTCTTACTCCCATGTCAGTTATTGTAATGTCAGTGTACAGGCCTCTCAGCAATGCTGTGGTATGATATACTGTTACATTGGGATTGTCTTACTCCCATGTCAGTTATTGTAATGTCAGTGTACAGGCCTCTCAGCAATGCTGTGGTATGATATACTGTTACATTGGGATTGTCTTACTCCCATGTCAGTTATTGTAATGTCAGTGTACAGGCCTCTCAGCAATGCTGTGGTATGATATACTGTTACATTGGGATTGTCTTACTCCCATGTCAGTTATTGTAATGTCAGTGTACAGGCCTCTCAGCAATGCTGTGGTATGATATACTGTTACATTGGGATTGTCTTACTCCCATGTCAGTTTCTGTCCTGTCTGTTTACAGGCCTCTCAGCAATGCTGTGGTATGATATACTGTTACATTGGGATTGTCTTACTCCCATGTCAGTTTCTGTCCTGTCTGTACAGGCCTTTCAGCAATGCTGTGGTATGATATACTGTTACATTGGGATTGTCTTACTCCCATGTCAGTTTCTGTCCTGTCTGTTTACAGGCCTCTCAGCAATGCTGTGGTATGATATACTGTTACATTGGGATTGTCTTACTCCCATGTCAGTTTCTGTCCTGTCTGTTTACAGGCCTCTCAGCAATGCTGTGGTATGATATACTGTTACATTGGGATTGTCTTACTCCCATGTCAGTTTCTGTCCTGTCTGTTTACAGGCCTCTCAGCAATGCTGTGGTATGATATACTGTTACATTGGGATTGTCTTACTCCCATGTCAGTTTCTGTCCTGTCTGTTTACAGGCCTCTCAGCAATGCTGTGGTATGATATACTGTTACATTGGGATTGTCTTACTCCCATGTCAGTTTCTGTCCTGTCTGTTTACAGGCCTCTCAGCAATGCTGTGGTATGATATACTGTTACATTGGGATTGTCTTACTCCCATGTCAGTTTCTGTCCTGTCTGTTTACAGGCCTCTCAGCAATGCTGTGGTATGATATACTGTTACATTGAGATTGTCTTACTCCCATGTCAGTTATTGTAATGTCAGTGTACAGGCCTTTCAGCAATGCTGTGGTATGATATACTGTTACATTGAGATTGTCTTACTCCCATGTCAGTTATTGTAATGTCTGTGTACAGGCCTCTCTGTGACGGTGTGGTATGGTATACTGTTACATTGAGTATGTCTTACTCCCATGTCAGTTATTGTCCTGTCTGTTTACAGGCCTCTCAGCAATGCTGTGGTATGATATTCTGTTACATTGGGATTGTCTTACTCCCATGTCAGTTATTGTAATGTCTGTGTACAGGCCTCTCAGCAATGCTGTGGTATGATATTCTGTTACATTGGGATTGTCTTACTCCCATGTCAGTTATTGTAATGTCTGTGTACAGGCCTCTCTGTGACGGTGTGGTATGGTATACTGTTACATTGGGATTGTCTTACTCCCATGTCAGTTATTGTAATGTCTGTGTACAGGCCTCTCAGCAATGCTGTGGTATGATATTCTGTTACATTGGGATTGTCTTACTCCCATGTCAGTTATTGTAATGTCTGTGTACAGGCCTCTCTGTGACGGTGTGGTATGGTATACTGTTACATTGAGTATGTCTTACTCCCATGTCAGTTATTGTCCTGTCTGCGCAGGCCTCCCCTGCGACGGTGTCACGCTGTGGTATGATATACTGCGAGCCCACAACTCTTGGATGGCAGGTTCTGGTGCACTCGTGGATTGAGCAGGCAAACCCTCAGTGGAAGGATGGCAATGAGCACATGCTAAATGACATATTTGATTGGCTGCTTCCACCATGCCTCGAGTTCATCAGGAAGAACACGAAGCAGATTGTTAATGGAGGCGTTGCCAACCTTGTAAGGTAATGTCAAGGAAGGATTGTGAGTCGAGTATGTGACAGAAGTGGGACAGCGCATGTTGATTACTGATGTGTTGTTTGTGTGTACAGGTCGACCACGTTGCTTGTCGAGATGCAACTGAACACAGCTGTAGCCGATCACAAAGAGGACCAGTATCTGCGAGGCTGGATCCAAGCTGCATTCCTCTTTGGTGGATCCTGGTCTCTAGGTGGTACTCTGGATAAAGACAGCCGTGAAAAGTTTGATGCATTTTATAAAAGTCTTTGGAGAGGTTTGTACTCTGGTGCTTTTAAAAGTGTGAAGTGTAGAGTTTTGTTGATTCATTAGCAGTGCCATTGTTTTATCAGTTACTAATACATAACAGTGCAATATGTATATGAAGATTAGACGTTCTGTTCATACCGTAGAATGTAGATCATGTAAGCAATTACAAATGATAACTCTAACAATGAATTTTCAGAGTTTTCAGTTTTGCATAATTTTCAATTACATATCTGTTTCCATAAACCTACTCGTACACAGAATATTCATGTTTATCATATTTAAACCAGCATTTTTTGATTGAATGAAATCCTCCTCTGTATAAAAAGTGAGAATAATAAGGTATCTTTACAATTCTGATCTAAACTTGTTTTTGTTTCATAGGAAAGGGAAGTGAATTATACAAAAAGATTCCTTTGTAGTAAATACTTTTTTCTAAAATAACTGCAAATTATTTGTTGGTCTATGTAAGTCTAGTCTCTGTGTAATGAATATCTGTAAACTTTTCTGGTTTATTTAATACAAATGACAATATGGTTAGAGTATATTCACAGGCTGATGGCAACATTCCAAGAATAATGAATTCATATTAGAGAAGGTACAAGGAACAGGTTAACTAATGAATTTAGATTAACTACTTGAATTATAAACACATGAAATTAAAATGCTAATTGAACCAAGTACATTTATTAAACAGGTGATATGACTTGAAACCAAAGTTGGTAACAATGGAGTGGCACAAAAATGTTTGTGCATTTAAAGACTACTTTTAAATGTGTTATATAACAGTTGCACTTTTCTATTGAAGCAAATTGTGTGTGTAGGAGAGAATGAAGACTGGCCACTACCTGAGAGTATGGGTAATGTAGAGGTGCTGATTCCTGGAGAAGGACTGATAATTGACTACAGGTTCCATTTCAAGAAGAAAGGCATTTGGAAATATTGGCCAGAAATATCTAAAACTTCGCAACTCGAGGAGACAATTAACCTGCAGCAAACAATGGTGCCAACAGTTGACACTCTAAGGTAGCTTCTATTTCATGATGTTTTAGTGGCTCAAATCAGCCTGATGTTCATTGAACAGGGAATCACATGATGTTCATGCTGTGAGGATAAGGGAATATACTCAGGATGGTGCAGGCGGCTCAAATGAGCCTGATGTTCATTGAACAGGGAATTGTGTGATGTTCATGTTGTGAGGATAAGGGAATACTCCCAGGATGGTGCAGGTGGCTCGAATGAGCCTGATGTTCATTGAACAGGGAATTATGTGATGTTCATGTGAGGATAAGGGAATACTCCCAGGATGGTGCAGGTGGCTCAAATGAGCCTGATGTTCATTGAACAGGGAATTATGTGATGTTCATGTTGAGGATAAGGGAATACTCCCAGGATGGTGCAGGTGGCTCAAATGAGCCTGATGTTCAATGAACAGGGAATTATGTAATGTTCTGTGAGGATAAGGGCATGTCCCAGAGTGCTAATGGTGATGTCAACATAGCAATCTTCTAGATCGTGTATACAATACATTATAGATCACACCTTCAAATCCAGAGGTTCCAACTTCAAATCCTGGCTGGATAATTAGATTTTTTCTTTAGCTAGGATGTTTCCTATACTTCATAAAGTATGAAAGTGAATCTGAATGTTTTTCTGTGTGAATTTAATACTAACCCAAACATTGCCTTGATCAAGGTAAAGTTGCCAATATGACCAAGGAAATTAAATTGAGCCAAGTACTGAGCAGAATAAATAGACGTAATTAAATGAAATTTGTTTATAAAAAGTCTATTGCTGCATTATCATGTAGGCACGCTTTGGGCAGCCAATAGGAGGCAGTGCAGCTGATGATGTAATAAACACTCTTGATAAAGCATGACTCATAGCACAGTGATTGTTTGCAGGTACCAGTATCTAATGAAACTTCACATTCATCATCGCTATCCTCTGCTGTTGGTAGGTCCGACTGGCACAGGAAAGAGTTTCTATGTTCAGAACATGTTGATGTATCGGCTACCTGAAGAGGAAAATGTTCCAGTGTTGATCACATTCACAACTCAGACTGGCGCAAACCAGACACAGGTAGGAGCTCTCAAAAGTAAGTACTATTGAACCAGACACAGGTAGGAGCTCTCAAAAGTAAGTACCGATGAATCAGACAAAGGTAGGAGCTCTCAAAAGTAAGTACCGATGAACCAGACAAAGGTAGGAGCTCTCAAAAGTAAGTACCCATGAACCAGACAAAGGTAGGAGCTCTCAAAAGTAAGTACTGTTGAACCAGACACAGGTAGGAACTGTCAAAAGTAAGTACTGTTGAACCAGACACAGGTAGGAACTCTCAAAAGTAAGTACCGATGAACCAGACACAGGTAGGAATTCTAAAAAGTAAGTACTCTTGAACCAGACACAGATAGGAGCTCTCAAAAGTAAGTACCGATGAACCAGACACAAGTAGGAACTCTAAAAAGTAACTACTGTTGAACCAGACACAAGTAGGAGCTGTCAAATATTAGTACAGTTGAATCAGACAAAGGTAGGAGCTGTTAAATGTTGGTACAGTACAACTAGACACAGGAAGGAGCCCTCAAATGTTAGTACAGCAGAACTATACACAGGTAGGAACTGTCAAATGTTAGTACAGTACTACCAGAAACAGGTAAGCGCCCTCAAATGTTAGTACAGCAGAACCAGACACAGGTAGGAACCCTCAAATGTTATTACACCAGAACCAGCACAGGGAGGAACCCTCAAATGTTAGTACACCAGAACCAGACACAGGTAGGACTCTCAAATGTTAGTACAGTAGTACCAGAAACAGGTAGGAACCCTCAAATGTTAGTACACAAGAACCAGACACAGGTAGGAGCTCTCAAATGTTAGTACAGTAGTACCAGAAACAGGTAGGCGCCCTCAAATGTTAGTACAGCAAAACCAGACACAGCTAGGAACCCTCAAATGAAAGTACAGCAAACCCAGACACAGGTAGGAACCCTCAAATGTTAGTACAGCAGCACCAGATACAGGTAGGAACTCTCAAATGTTAGTACAGCAGAACCAGAGACAAGTAGGAACCCTCCAATGTTAGTACAGCAGAACCAGAGACAGGTAGGAACCCTCCAATGTTAGAACAGCAGAACCAGAGACCGGTAGGAACCCTCCAATATTTGTACAGCAGAACCAGAGACAGGTAGGAACCTCCAATGTTAGTACAGCAGAACCAGACACAGGTAGGAACCCTCAAATGTTAGTACAGCAGAACCAGAAACAAGTAGGAACCCTCCAATGTTAGTACAGCAGAACCAGACACAGGTAGGAACCCTCAAATGTTAGTACAACAGAACCAGAGACAGGTAGGAACCCTCCTATGTTAGTACAGCAGAACCAGACATAGGAAGGAACCCTCAAATCTTAGTACAGCAGAACCAGACCCAGGTAGGAACCCTCCAATGTTAGTACAGCAGAACCAGAGACAGGTAGGAGCCCTCCAATGTTAGTACAACATAACCAAAAACAGGTAGGAACCCTCAATGTTAGTACAGCAGAACCAGACACAGGTAGGAACCCTCAAATATTAGTACAGCAGAACCAGAGACAGGTAGGTACCCTCCAATGTTAATACAGCAAAACCAGACACAGATAAGAACCCTCCAATATTAGTACAGCAGAACCAGAGACAGGTAAGAACTCTCAAATGTTGGTAAACTAGAACTAGACACAGGTAGGAGCCCTCAAATGTTATTACAGTAAAACCAGACCAAGGCAGGAGCCCTCCAATGTTAGCACAGCAGAACCAGAGACAGGTATGAACCCTCAAATATTAGTTGAGCAGAACCAAACACAGGTAGGAACCCTCAAATGTTAGGACACCAGAACTAGACAAAGGTAGGAGCTCAAAATATTAGTAGAGTAGAACCAGACAAAGGTAGGAGCTGTCAAATATTAGTACAGTAGAACCAGACACAGGTAGGAGCTGTCAAATGTTAGTACAATAGTAACAGAAACAGGTAGGAACCCTAAAATGTTAGTACACCAGAACCAGCACAGGTAGGAACCCTCAAATGTTAATACACCAAAACCAGACACAGGTAGGAGCTCTCAAATGTTAGTACAGTAGTACCAGAATCAGGTAGGAGCTCTCAAATGTTAGTACAGCAGCACCAGACACAGATAGGAACCCTCAAATTATAGTACTACAGAACCAGACACAGATAGGAACCTCCAAATGTTAGTACAGTGTACCAGAAACAGGTAGGAGCTCTCAAATGTTAGCACAGCAGAACCAGACACAGGTAGGAACCCTCTAATCTAAGTACACCAGAAACAGACACAGGTAGGAGCTCTGAAATGTTAGTACACCAGATCCAGGCAGAGGTAGGAACCCTCAAATGTTAGTACACCAGAACTAGACACAGGTAGGAACCCTCAAATGTTAGAGCAGTAGAACCAGACACAGGAAGGAGCTCTCAAATGTTAGTACAGCACAACCAGACACAGGTAGGAACCCTCAAATGTTAGTACACCAGATCCAGGCAGAGGTAGGAACCGTCAAATGTTAGTACACCAGAACTAGACACAGGTAGGAACCCTCAAATGTTAGAGCAGTAGAACCAGACACAGGAAGGAGCTCTCAAATGTTAGTACAGCACAACCAGACACAGGTAGGAACCCTCAAATGTTAGAGCATTAGCACCAGACACAGGTAGGAGCTCTCAAATGTTAGTACAGCAGAACTAGACACAGTTAGGAGCCCTCAAATGATAGTACAGTAGAACTAGACACAGGTAGGAGCTCTCAAATATTAATAAAGCAGAACCAGACACAGGTAGGAGGCATCAAATGTTAGTACAGCAGAACCAGAACCAGGTAGGTGCCCTCCAATGTTACTACAGCAGAACCAGAGAAAGAAGGAAAACCCTCCGATGTTAGTACAGCAGAACCAGAGACAGGTAGGAACCCTCCAATGTTAGTACATCAGTGCCAGACCCAGGGAGGAACCCTCCAATGTTAGTACAGCGAAACCAGACCCAGGTAGGGGCCCTCAAATCATACTACAGCAGAACCAGACACAGGTTGGAGCCCTCCAATGTTAGTACAGCAGAACCAGACACAGATCGGAACCCTCGAATATTAGTACAGCAGAACCAGAGACAAGTAGGAACTCTCAAATGTTGGTACACCAGAACTAGACACAGGTAGGTGCCCTCAAATGTTAGTACAGTAAAACCAGACACAGGCAGGAGCCATCCAATGTTAGCACAGCAGAACCAGAGACAGGTATGAACCCTCCAATGTAAGTACAGCAGAACCAAACACAGGTAGGAACCCTCAAATGTTAGTACACCAGAACTAGACACAGGTAGGAGCTCTCAAATATTAGTAGAGTAGAACCAGACACAGGTCGAGCTGTCAAATGTTGGTACAATAGAACCAGACACAGGTAGGAGGTGTCAAATGTTAGTACAGTGGAGCTACACACAGGTAGGAGCTGCCAAATGTTAGTACAGCAGAACCAAACACAGGTAGGAGCTGTCAAATGTTAGTACAGTAGAACCAGACACATTAAGGAACTCTCAAATGTTAGCACAGTAGAACCAGACACAGGTAGGAACTCTCAAATGTTAGTACAGTAGAACCATACAGAGATAGAAGCTGTCAAATGTTAGTACAGTAGAAACACACACAGGTAGGAGCTGTCAAATGTTAGTAAAGTAGAACCAGACACAGGTAGTGGCTGTCAAATGTTAGTACAGTAGAAGCAGACACAGGTGGGAGCCCTCAAATGTTAGTATAGAAAAACCATACACAGGTAGGAGCTCTCGAATGTTAGTACACCAGTACTAGACATAGCTAGGAGCTCTCAAATTTTAGTACACCAGAACCAGACACAGGTAGGAGCTCTCAAATTTTAGTACACGAGAACCAGACACAGGTATGAGCTCTCTAATGTTAATACAAGGTAACTAGATACAGGTAGGAGCTCTCTAATGTTAGACAGCAGAACAAGACACAGGTAGGTGCTCTCACATGTTAGTACACCGGAACTGGAGACAGGTAGGAGTTCTAAAAAGTTAGTACAGCACAACCCAACACAGGTAGGAACCCTCAAATGTTAGTACAGTAGAACCAAACACCGGTAGGAGCTCTCAAATGTTAGTACAGTAGAATCAGACACAGTTAGGAGCCTCCAAATATTAGTACAGTAGAACCAGACGCAGGTAGGAGCTCTGATATGTTAGTACACCAGAACAAGACACAGGTAGGAACTCTCAAATGTTAGTACGACAGAACCAGACACAGGTAGATACCCTCAAATTTTAGAGCAGTAGAACCAGACACATGTAGGAGCTCTCAATTGTTAGTACAGCAGAACTAGACACAGGCAGGAGCCCTCAAAGGTTAGTAGAGTAGAACTACACACAGGTAGGATGTAACAAATATTAGTACAGCAGAACCAGACACAGGTAGGAGGCCTGAAATTTTAGTACAGCAGAACCAGACCCAGGTAGGAGCACTACAATGTTAGTACAACAGAACCAGAGAATGGTAGGAAACCTCAAATGTTAGTACAGCAGAACCATAGACAGGTAGGAACCCTCCAATGTTAGTACTGCAGAACCGTAGACAGGTAGGAACCCTCCAATGTTAGTACAGCAGAACCAGACACAGGTAGGAACCCTCCAATATTGGCACACCAGAACCAGAGACAGGTAGGAACTCTCAAATTTTTATACACCAGAACCAGAAACAGGTAGAAGCCCTCAAATGTTAGTACAGTAGAAGCAGACACAGGTAGGAGCACTCCAATGTTAGTACAGCAGAACCAGAGAATGGTAGGAACCCTCAAATGTTAGTACAGCAGAACCAGAGACAGGTAGGAACCCTCCGATGTTAGTACACCACAACCAGACACAGGTAGGAACCCTCAAATGTTAGTATAGCAGAACCAGATAGAGGTAGGAACCCTCCAATGCTAGTACAGCAGAACCAGACACAAGTAGGAACCCTCAAATCTTAGCACAGCAGAACCAGAGACAGGTAGGACCCTCCAATGTTAGCACACCAGAACCAGAGACAGATAGGAACCCTCCAATGTTAGCACAGCAGAACCAGAGACAGGTAGGAACCTTCCAATGTTAGCACTGCAGAACCAGAGACAGGTAGGAACCCTCCAATGTTAGCACAGCAAAACCAGAGACAAGTTTGGAGCCCTCCAATGATAGTATAGCCGAACCAGACACAGGTAGGGACCCTCCATAATTAGCACAGCAGAACCAGAGACAGATAGGAACTCTCAAATGTTGGTACAACAGAACCAGACACAGATAGGAGCCCTCAAATGTTAGAACAGTAGAACCAGACACAGGTAGGAACCCTCAAATGTTAGTATAGTAGAACTAGACACGGGTAGGAGCTCTCAAATGTTAGTACAGCAGAACCAGACAATCGTAAAAACCTTCCAATGTTAGTACAGCAGAAACAGACACAGCTAGGAATCCTCCAATGTTAGTACAGGAGAACCAGAGACAGGTAGGAGTCCTCCAATGTTAGTACAGTAGAACCAGAGAAAGTAGGATCTCTCAAAAGTTAGTACACCAGAACCAGAGACTGGTAGGAGTCCTCCAATGTTAGTACAGCAGAACCAGAGACAGGTAGGAACCCTCCAATGTTAGTACAGCAGAACCAGACACAGGTAGGAACCCACAAATGTTAGTACACCAGAACTAGACTCAGGTAGGAGCTGTCTAATATTGTTTGAGTAGAAAGAACCAGACACAGGGTGGAGGTGTCAAATGTTAGTACAGTAAAACCAGACACAGGTAGGAGCTGTCAAATGTTAATACAGTAGAACTACACACAGGTAGGAACTGTCAAATGTTAGTACAGCAGAACCAGACACAGGTAGGAACTGTCAAATGTTAGTACAGCAGAACCAGACACAGTAAGGGACTCTCAAATGTCAGTACAGTAGAAACAGACACAGGTAAGAACTCTCAAATATTAGTACAGAAAACTAGACACAGTTAGGAACTCTAATATCTTAGAGCAGTAGAACCAGACACAGGTAGGAGCTCTCAAATGTTAGTACAGCAGAACCAGAGACAGGTAGGAACCCTCAAATGTTGCAGCAGTAGAACCAGACACAGGTAGGAACTCTCAAATGTTAGTACAGTAGAACTAGACACAGGTAGGAGCTATCAAATATTAATACAGCAGAACCAGACACAGGTAGGAGGCCTCAAATGTTGGTACACAAGAACCTGACCCAGGGTAGGAGCCCTCCAATGTTAGTACAGCAGAACCAGAGACAGCTAGCAACCCTCAAATGTTATTACAGCAGAACCAGAGACAGGTAGAAGCCCTGCAATGTTATTACAGCAGATCCAGACACAGATAGGAACCCTCCAATATTAGTACAGCAGAATCAGAGACAGTTAGGAACTCTTAAATGTTCGTACACCAGAACTAGACACAGGTAGGAGCCCTCAAATGTTAGTACAGCAAAACCAGACACAGGCAGCAGCCCTCCAATGTTAGCGCAGCAGAACCGGAGACAGGTATGAACCCTCCAATGTTACTACTGCATAACCAAACACAGGTAGGAACCCTCAAATATTGGTATACCAGAACTAGACACTGGTAGTAGCTCTCAAATATTAGTGGAGTAGAACCAGACACAGGTCGAGCTGTCAAATGTTAGTACAGTAGAACTAGACACAGGTAGGAGCAGCCAAATGTTAGTACAGCAGAACCAGACACATGTAGGAGCTGTCAAATGTTAGTACAGTTGAACCAGACACAGTTAGGAACTCTCAAATGTCAGTACAGTAGAACTAGACACAGATAGGAACTCTCAAATGTTAGTACAGTAGAACCAGACACAGGAAGGAACTCTCAAATGTTAGTACAGCAGAATAAGAGACAGGTAGGAACCCTCAAATGTTAGTACTGTAGAACCAGTCACAGGTAGGGACTCTCAAATGTTTGTACAGTAGAACTAGATACAGGTAGGAGCTGTCAAATGTTAGTACCGTAGAACCAGACACAGGTAGAAGGTGTCAAATGTTAGTACAGTAGAACCAGACACAGTTAGGAGCCCTCCAATGTTAGTACAGCAGAACCAGACACAGGTAGGAACCCTCCAATGTTAGAACAGCAGAAAGAGACATAGATAGGAACCCACAAATGTTAGTACACCAGAACTAGACACAGTTAGGAGCTTTCTAATAGTAGTGGAGTAGAACCAGACACAGGGTGGAGGTGTGAAATATTAGTACAGTAAAACCAGACACAGGTAGGAGCTGTCAAATGTTAATACACTAGAACTAGACACAGGTAGGAACTGTCAAATTTTAGTACAGCACAACCAGACACAGGTAGGAGCTGTCAAATGTTAGTACAGTAGAACCAGACACAGTTAGGGACTCTAAAATGTCAGTACAGTAGAACCAGACAAGGTAAGAACTCTCAAATATTAGTACAGAAGAACTAGACACAGGTAGGAACTCTCAAATCTTAGAGCAATAGAACCAGACACAGGTAGGAACCCTCAAATGTTACAGCAGTAGAACCAGAGACAGGTAAGAGCTCTCAAATGTTAGTACAGTAGAACTAGACACAGGTAGGAGCTATCAAATATTAATACAGCAGAACCAGACACAGGTAGGAGGCCTCAAATGTTAGTACAGTACAACCAGACCCAGGGTAGGAGCCCTCCAATGTTAGTACAGAAGAACCACAGACAGGTAGGAATCCTCAAATGGTAGTACAGCAGAACCAGAGACAGGTAGGAGCCCTCCAATGTTAGTACAGCAGAACCAGAGACAGGTAGGAACCCTCAAATGGTAGTACAGCAGAACCAGAGACAGGTAGGAACCCTCCAATGTTAGTACAGCAGAACCAGAGACAGGTAGGAACCCTCCAATGTTAGTACGTAGAACCAGACCCAGGTAGGAACCCTCAAATGTTAGTACAGCAGAACCAGAGAAAGGTAGAAGCCCTGCAATGTTATTACAGCAGAACTAGACACAGATAGGAACCCTCCAATATTAGTACAACATAACCAGAGACAGGTAGGAACTCTCAAATGTTGGTACACCAGAACAAGACACAGGTAGGAGCCCTCAAATGTTAGTACAGCTAAACCTGACACAGGCAAGCCCTCCAATGTTAGTACAGCAGAACCGGAGACAGCTATGAACCCTCTAATGTTAGTACTGCTTAACCAAACACAGGTAGGAACCCTCAAATATTAGTATACCAGAACTAGACACAAGTAGGAGCTCTGAAATATTAGTGGAGTAGAAGCAGACACAAGTCGAGCTGTCAAATGTTAGTACAGTAGAACTAGACACGGGTAGGAGCTGCCAAATGTTAGTACAGCAGAACCAGTCACAGGTAGGAGCTGTCAAATGTTAGTACTGTTGAACCAGACACAGGTAGGAACTCTCAAATGTCAGTACAGCAGAACTAGACAAAGGTTGGAACTCTCAAATGTTAGTACAGCAGAACCAGATAAGGTGGGAACCCTCAAATGTTTATACTGTAGAACCAGACACAGGTAGGAACTCTCAAATGTTAGTACAGTAGAACCAGATACAGGTAGGAGCTGTCAAATGTTAGTACCGTAGAACCAGACACAGGTAGGAGCTGTCAAATTTTAGTACAGTAGAACCAGACTCAGGTGGGGGCCCTCAAATTTAATACAGCAAAACCAGACATAGGTAGAAGCTCCCAAATGTTAGTACAGCAGAACCAGTCACAGGTAGGAGCCCTCAAATTTTACTACTGCAGAACCAGAGACAGGTAGGAGCTCTCAAATGTTAGTACAGCAGAACCAGACACAGGTAGGAGCTCTCAAATGTTAGTACACCAGTACTAGACACAGGTAGGAGCTCTCTAATTTTAGTACAGCAGAACCAAACACAGGTAAAAGCTTTCAAATGTTAATACACCAGAACCAGACACAGGTAGGATCTCTCAAATATTAGTACACCGAAACTAGATACAGGTAGTAGCTCTCTAATGTTATTACAGCAGAACAAGACACAGGTAGGAGCTCTCAAATATTAGTACACCAGAACTAGATACAGGTAGTAGCTCTCTAATGTTAGTACAGCAGAACAAGACACAGGTTGGAGCTCTCAAATGTTAGTACACCGGAACTAGACATACGTAGCAGCTCTCAAGTGCTAGTACAGCAGAACCAGACACAGGTAGGAACTCTCAAATTTCAGTACAGCAGAACCAGAGACAGATAGGAACCCTCAAATGTTAGTACAGCAGAACCAGACACTGGTAGGAACCTTTAAATGTTAGTACAGTAGAACTAGACACAGGTAGGAACCCTCCAATGTTAGTTAACCAGAACTAGACACAGGTAGGAACCCTCAAGTGTTAGTACACCAGAACTAGATACAGGTAGGAGCTCTCAAATATTACTACAGCAGAACCAGACACAGGTAGGAGCTCTCAAATGTTAGTACAGCAGAACCAGGCAGAGGTAGGAACCCTCAAATGTTAGTACAGTAGAACTAGACACAGGTAAAACTCTCAAATGGTAGTACAGTAGAACCAGACACAGGTAGGAGCTGTCAAATGTTAGTAGAGTAGAACCAGACACAGGTAGGAGCTCTCATATGTTAGTACACTAGAAGCAGACACAGGTAGGAACTCTCAAATGTTAGTACAGCAGAATCAGACACAGGTAGGAACTCCTAAATGTTAGTACAGCAGAACCAGACACAGGAAGCCGCTGTCAAATGTTAGTACAGTTGAACACGACACAGGTAGGAACTCTCAAATGTCAGTACAACAGAACTAGACACAGGTGGGAACTCTCAAATGTTAGTCCAGTAAAACCAGATACAGGAAGGAACTCTCAAATGTTAGTACAGCAGAATCATACACAGGTAGGAACTCCTAAATGTTAGTACAGCAGAACCAGACACAGGAAGCAGCTGTCAAATGTTAGTACAGTTGAACACGACACAGGTAGGAACTCTCAAATGTCAGTACAACAGAACTAGACACAGGTGGGAACTCTCAAATGTTAGTCCAGTAAAACCAGATACAGGAAGGAACTCTCAAATGTTAGTACAGCAGAACCAGACACAGGTAGGAACTCTCAAATGTTAGTACTGTAGAACCAGACACAGGTAGGGACTCTCAAATGTTACTACAGTAGAACCAGATACAGGTAGGAGCTGTCTAATGTTAGTACAGTAGATCCAGACACAGGTAGGAGCTGTCAAATGTTAGTGCAGTAGAACCAGACACAGTTAGGAGCCCTCCAATGTTAGTACAGCAGAACCAGACACAGGTAGGAACCTTCCAATGTTAGTACAGCAGAACCAGACACAGGTAGGAACCCACAAATGTTAGTACACCAGAACTAGACACGTAGGAGCTGTCTAATATTTGTGGAGTAGAACCGGACACAGGGTGGAGGTGTCAAATGTTAGTACAGTAAAACTAGAGACAGGTAGGAGCTGTCAAATGTTAATATAGTAGAACTAGACACAGGTAGGAACTGTCAAATGTTAGTACAGCAGAACCAGACACAGGTAGGATCTGTCAAATGTTAGTACGGTAGAACTAGACACAGCTAGAGACTCTCAAATGTCAGTAAAGTAGAACCAGACACTGGCAAGAACTCTCAAATATTAGTACAGAAGAACTAGACACAGGTTGGAACTCTTAAATCTTAGAGCAGTAGAACCAGACACAGGTAGGAGCTCCCAAATGTTAGTACAGCAGAACCAGACACAGGTAGGAACCCTCAAATGTTACAGCAGTAGAACCTGACACAGGTAGGAGCTCTCAAATGTTAGTACAGTAAAACTAGACACAGGCAGGAGCTATCAAATATTAATACAGCAGAACCAGACGCAGATAGGAGGCCTCAACTGTTAGTACAGCAGAACCAGACCCAGGGTAGGAGCCCTTCAATGTTAGAACAGCAGAAGCAGAGACAGGTAGCAACCGTCAAATGGTAGTACAGCAGAAGCAGAGACAGGTAGGAACCCTCCAATGTTAGTACAGCAGAACCAGAGACAGGTAGGAATCCGCCAATGTTAGTACGCAGAACCAGACCCAGGTAGGAACCGTCAAATGTTAGTACAGCAGAACCAGAGATAGGTAGAAGCCCGACAATGTTAATACAGCAGAACTAGACACCGATAGGAACCCTCCAATATTAGTACAGCAGAACCAGAGACAGGTAGGAACTCTCAAATGTTGGTACACCAGAACTAGACACAGGTAGGAGCCCTCAAATGTTAGTACAGCAGAACAAGACACAGGTTGGAGCTCTCAAATGTTAGTACACCGGAACTAGACATACGTAGCAGCTCTCAAATGTTAGAACAGTAGAACCAGACACAGGAAGGAACTCTCAAATGTTAGTACAGGAGAACCAGACACAGGTAGGAACTCTCAAATGTTAGTACTGTAGAACCAGACACAGGTATGAATTCTCAAATGTTAGTACCGTAGAACCAGACACAGGTAGGAGCTGTCAAATGTTAGTACAGTAGAACCAGACACAGGTACTAGCCCTCAAATTTAATACAGCAGAACCAGACACAGGTAGAAGCTCCCAGTGTTAGTACAGCAGAACCAGACACAGATAGGAGCCCTCAAATTTTAGTACAGCAGAACCAGACACAGTTCGGAGCTCTCAAATGTTAGTACAGCATAACCAGACACAGGTAGGAGCTCTCAAATGTTAGTACACCAGTACTAGACACAGGTAGGAACTCTCAAATATTAGTAGTACACCAGAACTAGATACAGGTAGGAGCTTTCTAATGTTAGTACAGCAGAACAAGACACAGATTGGAGCTCTCAAATATTAGTACAGCAGAACCATACACAGGTAGGAACTCTGAAATTTCAGTACAGCAGAACCAGAGACAGATAGGAACCCTCAAATGTTAGTACAGCAGAACCAGAGACAGGTAGGAACCCTCCAATGTTAGTTAACCAGAACTAGACACAGGTAGGAACCCTCAAGTGTTAGTACACCAGAACTAGACACAGGTAGGAGCTCTCAAATATTACTACAGCAGAACCAGACACAGGTAGGAGGCCTCAATAGTTAGTACAGCAGAACCAGACCCAGGGTAGGAGCCCTTCAATGTTAGAACAGCAGAAGCAGAGACAGGTAGAAACCGTCAAATGGTAGTACAGCAGAACCAGAGACAGGTAGGAACCCTCCAATGTTAGTACAGCAGAACCAGAGACAGGTGGGAACCTGCCAATGTTAGTACGCAGTACCAGACCCAGGTAGGAACCCTCAAATGTTAGTACAGCAGAACCAGAGATAGGTAGAAGCCCGCCAATGTTATTACAGCAGAACTAGACACAGAAAGGAACCCTCCAATATTAGTACAGCAGAACCAGAGACAGGTAGGAACTCTCAAATGTTGGTACAGCAAAACCAGACACAGGCAGCAGCCCTCCAATGATAGCACAGCAGAACCGGAGACAGGTATATACCCTCCAATGTTAGTACTGCATAACCAAACACAGGTAGGAACCCTCAAATATTAGTATACCAGAACTAGACACAGGTGGGAGCTCTCAAATATTAGTGGAGTAGAACCAGACACAGGTCGAGCTGTCAAATGTTAGTACAGTAGAACTACACACGGGTAGGAGCTGCCAAATGTTACAAATGTTAGTACAGCTGAACCAGACACAGGTAGGAACTCTCAAATATCAGTACAGCAGAACTAGACACAGGTAGGAACTCTCAAATGTTAGTACAGTAGAACCAGACACAGGAAGGAACTCTCAAATGTTAGTACAGGAGAACCAGACACAGGTAGGAACTCTCAAATGTTAGTACTGTAGAACCAGACACAGGTATGAACTCTCAAATGTTAGTACCGTAGAACCAGACACAGGTCGGAGCTCTCAAATGTTAGTACAGCAGAACCAGACACAGGTAGGAGCTCTCAAATGTTAGTACACCAGTACTAGACACAGGTAGGAGCTCTCTAATTTTAGTACAGCAGAACCAGACACAGGTACAAGCTTTCAAATGTTAGTACACCAGAACCAGACACAGGTAGCAACTCTCAAATATTAGTAGTACACCAGAACTAGATACAGGTAGGAGCTTTCTAATGTTAGTACAGCAGAACAAGACACAGATTGGAGCTCTCAAATGTTAGTACAGCAGAACCAGAGACAGATAGGAACCCTCAAATGTTAATACAGCAGAACCAGACACAGGTAGGAACCTTTAAATGTTAGTACAGCAGAACCAGAGACAGGTAGGAACCCTCCAATGTTAGTTAACCAGAACTAGACACAGGTAGGAACCCTCAAGTGTTAGTACACCAGAACTAGAGGTAGGAGCTCTCAAATATTACTACAGCAGAACCAGACACAGGTAGGAGGCCTCAAATGTTAGTACAGCAGAACCAGACCCAGGGTAGGAGCCCTTCAATGTTAGAACAGCAGAAGCAGAGACAGGTAGAAACCGTCAAATGGTAGTACAGCAGAACCAGAGACAGGTAGGAACCCTCCAATGTTAGTACAGCAGAACCAGAGACAGGTAGGAACCCGCCAATGTTAGTACGCAGTACCAGACCCAGGTAGGAACCCTCAAATGTTAGTACAGCAGAACCAGAGATAGGTAGAAGCCCGCCAATGTTATTACAGCAGAACTAGACACAGATAGGAACCCTCCAATATTAGTACAGCAGAACCAGAGACAGGTAGGAACTCTCAAATGTTGGTACACCAGAACTAGACACAGGTAGGAGCCCTCAAATTTTAGTACAGCAAAACCAGACACAGGCAGCAGCCCTCCAATGATAGCACAGCAGAACCGGAGACAGGTATATACCCTCCAATGTTAGTACTGCATAACCAAACACAGGAAGGAACCCTCAAATATTAGTATACCAGAACTAGACACAGGTAGGAGCTCTCAAATATTAGTGGAGTAGAACCAGACACAGGTCGAGCTGTCAAATGTTAGTACAGTAGAACTACTCACGGGTAGGAGCTGCCAAATGTTAGTACAGCTGAACCAGACACAGGTAGGAACTCTCAAATGTCAGTACAGCAGAACTAGACACAGGTAGGAACTCTCAAATGTTAGTACAGTAGAACCAGACACAGGAAGGTACTCTCAAATGTTAGTACAGGAGAACCAGACACAGGTAGGAACTCTCAAATGTTAGTACTGTAGAACCAGACACAGGTATGAACTCTCAAATGTTAGTACCGTAGAACCAGACACAGGTAGGAGCTGTCAAATGTTAGTACAGTAGAACCAGACACAGGTAGGAGCCCTCAAATTTAATACAGCAGAACCAGACACAGGTAGAAGCTCCCAAATGTTAGTACAGCAGAACCAGACACAGGTAGGAGCTCTCAAATGTTAGTACACCAGTACTAGACACAGGTAGGAGCTCTCTAATTTTAGTATAGCAGAACCAGACACAGGTACAAGCTTTCAAATGTTAGTACACCAGAACCAGACACAGGTAGGAACTCTCAAATATTAGTAGTACACCAGAACTAGATACAGGTAGGAGCTTTCTAATGTTAGTACAGCAGAACAAGACACAGATTGAAGCTCTCAAATGTTAGTACAGCAGAACCAGACACAGGTAGGAACTCTCAAATTTCAGTACAGTAGAACCAGACACATTTAGGAACTCCCAAATGATAGTACAGCAGAACCAGACACAGGTAGGAACCTTTAAATGTTAGTACAGCAGAACCAGAGACAGGTAGGAACCCTCAAATGTTAGTTAACCAGAACTAGACACAGGTAGGAACCCTCAAGTGTTAGTACACCAGAACTAGACACAGGTAGGAGCTCTCATATATTACTACAGCAGAACCAGACACAGGTAGGAGCTCTCAAATGTTTGTACAGCAGAACCAGACACAGGTAGGAACCCTCAAATGTTAGTACAGTAGAACTAGACACAGGTAGGAGCTCTCAAATGTTAGTACAGTAGAACCAGACACAGGTAGGAACCCTCAAATGTTAGTACAGTAGAACTAGACACAGGTAGGAGCTCTCAAATGTTAGTACAGCAGAACCAGACACAGGTAGGAACCCTCAAATGTTAGTACAGTAGAACTAGACACAGGTAGGAGCTCTCAAATGTTAGTACAGTAGAACCAGACACAGGTAGGAGCTGTCAAATGTTAGTACAGTAGAACCAGACACAGGTAGGAGCTGTCAAATGTTAGTACAGTAGAACCAGACACAGGTAGGAGCTCTCATATGTTAGTACACCAGAACCAGACACAGGTAGGAACTCTCAAATGTTAGTACAGTAGAACCAGATATAGGTAGGAGCTCACAAATGTTATTACAGTAGAACCAGACATAAGTAGGAGCCTTCTAATGTTTGTACAGTAGAACCAGACACAGTTAGGTGCTCACAAATGTTAGTACAGCAGAGTCAGACATAGGTAGGAGCCTTCAAATGTTAGTACAGAAGAACCAGACACAGGTAGGAACTCTCAAATGATAGTACAGTAGAACTAGATACAGGTAGGAGCTGTCAAATGTTAGTACAGTAGAACCAGACACAGGTAGGAGCTGTCAAATGTTAGTACAGAAGAACCAGACACAGGTAGGAACTCTCAAATGATAGTACAGTAGAACTAGATACAGGTAGGAGCTGTCAAATGTTAGTACAGTAGAACCTCAGCTGTTATCTTGTACTGACAGCTAGTGGCAGCTTGATTACTTCCCCAATGATGAAAACATATCTGCATTTTACAAACATTTGAGCATGTGTGCATTTAATTATGGAAGAAAAGAATGTCAAAGGGCAAGAACAAAAGATCAGCAGTATTTTCAAAAGTCGTTCTCAATGGTGTTATGATGCCAAATACCACAGGCCACAGTTTTAAACCTGGTAGAGGACTTTTTCAGAAAAATCTTTAGCAAGATTTCCTACAAAAAGGAACTAAGGCCATTGGTCTTGTGTTGTATATTTAGGTACATAAAAGAATCTCAATGGGGCTGCTGAGCTGATAAGGAGTCTTTCTCTCCCAGTATAGAATGTGATGCTGTGAACCATAGCAGTTAAAGAGTGTCTATAAATAAAAGCTTAAAGTGTGCCCTGTTCTAATTCTGTACAGTACAACAGCAATATCTGGTGGACTAAGTAACCATAACTTTAAAATAAACACTAAACAGAGTGTTTAAATATGTACCTTGGCTCATTTCATGGCTTATTTTGTTTAAATCAGAGCCCCAATTAAATAGGTTCTACTATATTAAACAATTGGGATACAGTGTCACTTAACATTAATTAAAACATAATTGCAACAAGAACACAGATGTAAAACATTTGACACCTCTTCCTTGTTGCTTCCTATGTTAGTCAAACACTGGACCTGGCTGTGTCATAGGCACAGGGGTGTTCTAAGCTGAGGAGGAACAATACCATTATACTGTTACTCCCACCAGCCAGTAAATTAGTGTATTGTTTAGTGCTTCTGAACAACATGGTGCAACACTGAGGATGCATGTAATAAACATTGTGGGTTACCTGGACCTGGTCTTAAGTTGGTTCTTGTTAACATTGCATTGGAAATGTTACAAGTCAGGTAATAAGGATATTGTGTGATCTTGGGGACCAATACAGGGACAGAAGTGCAGCATGGTGTATGTAGTGGTCTAACAGAAGGAAAATGCGGCAGTGGAAGGCAATTGAGATAAACATAAACCCCAATGATTTACGGGACTAACAATTTTAATATTCACATACGTTCAATTGCTGTCATCAGCATCATTATCCGTTTCACTTTCTCTCAAGATACATAGATTACAATGCACAGTTGTGGTGTCTCAAATGTGAAACATCTCTGATTGGCACGTAAACAGGTTTTATGTTGTGAAAAACTTCTCTCCACATCACAAGAGCAAAATTAGAGCAAAATGGAAATAAGACAGATTATTGACTACTGTGCACGATACTCCATCAGCAATTATTTCATGCATTATTGAAAATATGACGTTTTTTCCAAATACTGTCTTCATTTTCTATTTCACACAATCTAAAACAGGCATCACGGGTCTCTGATTAATTGCTTGCACAAGTTCGACAGCTTTCAGAGCTCTGTTGTTTCCAAATATATGTTATTGTTGTAGATATACCTGCAAAGAATTTCTGTATGAATTGAAATCTATTTGCAGCAAGAGATTTTACAATCTGATTGAAGAGCATGCATTATCACCATCACCTGTAAAATAGTATTATATTACACTGCTGCATTGAGCCAGGTTGTTTAAATGTGGTGTGAGTAGGTATGCGACTATCAGTCCCCAGAATGCCATCATCACCTGTAACACAGCGTTGTAATACACTGCTGTATCGAGCCATGTGATACTACAAGTTGTTTACATGTGGCAGGTATGTGACTATCAGTCCCCAGGATGCTATCATCACCTGTAACACAGTGTTCTAATACACTGCTGCATCGAGCCATGTGATACTACAGGTTGCTTACATGCGGTGCTATCAGTCCCCAGGATGCCATCATCACCTGTAACACAGTGTTGTAATACACTGCTGCGGCGAGCCATGTGATACTACAAGTTGTTTACATGTGGCAGGTATGTTGCTATCAGTCCCCAGGATGCTATCATCTCTGTAATACTGCTGCATCGAGTCAGGTTGTTTACATGCAGTGCTATCAGTCCCCAGGATGCTATCATCTCCTGTAATACTGCTGCATCGAGTCAGGTTGTTTACATGCAGTGCTATCAGTCCCCAGGATGCTATCATCTCCTGTAATACTGCTGCATCGAGTCAGGTTGTTTGCATGCAGTGCTATCAGTCCCCAGGATGCTATCATCTACTGTAATACTGCTGCATCGAGTCAGGTTGTTTGCATGCAGTGCTATCAGTCCCCAGGATGCTATCATCTCCTGTAATACTGCTGCATCGAGTCAGGTTGTTTACATGCAGTGCCATCAGTCCCCAGGATGCTATCATCTCCTGTAATACTGCTGCATCGAGTCAGATTGTTTACATACAGTGCTATCAGTCCCCAGGATGCTATCATCTCCTGTAATACTGCTGCATCAAGTCAGGTTGTTTGCATGCAGTGCTATCAGTCCCCAGGATGCTATCATCTCCTGTAATACTGCTGCATCGAGTCAGGTTGTTTGCATGCAGTGCTATCAGTCCCCAGGATTTTTTTTTTTTTTTTTGGTAGTGTTTAACGCCCGCTTTAACTGCTAATGGCATCGCAGGCGGTAGTCCCCAGGATGCTATCATCTCCTGTAATACTGCTGCATCGAGTCAGGTTGTTTACATGCAGTGCTATCAGTCCCCAGGATGCTATCATCTCCTGTAATACTGCTGCATCGAGTCAGGTTGTTTACATGCAGTGCTATCAGTCCCCAGGATGCTGTCCCTAGTGATCATGTAAAAAAAACTTTTATTTGTTTCAGAACCTCATCTTGTCGAAACTTGTTAAAAGAAGAAGGAATATTTATGGTGCTCCTGTAGGAAAGACCAGTGTAATATTTATAGACGATATGAACATGCCTGCAAAGGAGCAGTATGGGGCTCAGCCCCCACTGGAACTTCTGAGGTTCTATTTGGATTATCAGCATTGGTAAGTAAAGACATGTTTTAAGTGAGCGTATTGCATACAGACTGAGGTTTGGACTGAGGGAAGCTTGTTGCAGGTTTGACTTGAAGACCACTGTCAAGATTCTCCTTAAGGACATTCTCTTCCTGGCAGCAATGGGAATCCCTGGTGGCAGTCGGCAGGCCGTGTACATGCGCTTCCTGCGCCACTTCAACATCTACACCATCAGTCCTTTCTCAGAGGACAGCATGCTCAAGATCTTCACCAACATGCTCGTCTTGGGCCTCAAGGTAAAGAGTAACAAACTACTCTATACATTCAACATTTTTCAAAATTTAATTTTTATATCATACAATTTTCAAGAATTAACCACTTTTCTGATATTCCTGATATTGGTTTCAATTTTAAAACATTTAAACTTTTCTCAAATGAGATGTCCTCATCCGTTTCTTATCTGTTTGTTTTTCTTTGTGTATATGAAAACAGAACTGAAATTCAGTCTTAATAACATAGCAACCAGCTTGTAAAAGATTTTACTATCGCTTTAGCCTAGTGTTTTCCCTTCCCGTACTTACAAGGAAGCAAGTACTAAGACAATTTCTTGATTAGCTTGATGTAGATATTAGAATTATCTTTTGCAGGAAACATAGAGAAAGTCATATGATTGTTTAATACCACATTTATATTGACATCATTTGATTTGGAAAAAAATCTGACTGCAGTACACAGTTCAAGAGTTAAAAATAAAACTAATAGTGAACTTGAACACAAATGGAACACTAATTCAAGGCTAAAACAAAAATGTTAGTGTCAGTTCTGTATGTAATTCCTAACTTTCTTATTTCAACTGAAGCTTGCCCACTAAGAGAACATCAGAAAATTAATACATTTGTTTCAAACAAGGAATTTCAATTCCCTTCATGTAACAAAGTATCAAAAGTGAAATTATGTACAGAATGTTAGTTACTTAAAGTAAGTTTATTAGGTATAGTATTTAAACAAGGTGTGATGAGAGCAGCAAGTTTTAAGGTCTGCACATTTTGCATTGCAAGGAACAGCCAATTTTCAGAAACTCCATTTTTAATCCTTATTTTGATTCAGTTCATTTACACACACCTAACCTAATATCAAAACTTGTTGTTCACTACAGCCTCCACAAGAAAACCCCAATAAGTAAGTATACACTCATAAAAACAATACAAGTCGTTTTTTCAGCATGAAATCATAGAAAAATTGTGACCTTAACTCTACAATGATGCACCTTTGTAACACTACATTCTGCAAACCTCACTATGGAAACTACCCACTTTCCATTAACATTTTTTATTCTTCTGCTGAAAATTATTTTATTTTAATTTATTTATGGTTTAATTCATACATTTAATAAAAAAAATTGATAAATTAAAACATTAAGTTGAAATTTGTAATTAAGGGGGGACGTGGGCAGAAATACCTCAGCACAACAAAAATTCTGCCATGGCGATTTGTCCTAAAGCAATGAAATTTTGCACGGTTATTTGTCTTGATATCTTCTAAGACTGTGCTATTTTATAAGTAATTTTGTCAACATAAAGAAATTACACTACATTGGAATTCAAAACATCAAAAAACTTATGTACCTTTTTCTTAGTATCCCTTTGGTGAAGTTGCTTGAAAACAAGTGAACATAAAGTATTAGAGTTATGCTATATTTTGGTGTAGAAGTTTTTTCTCTATCTCCCTTCAATGATTTTTAAAGTATTTTTCAAGGTCTATAAGTTTTTTTTAATTTCAAATTATTATGTATTTCATTATGGCTTCATGGGTGATTAGCCGTGTCAGGTATATAAAATCCAAGCTTTCGACCATTGCACACTTCATGGTCTTCATCAGGGACTGCATGAAGCTAGACGCCAGACTCAAAACTGGTCGATCGGGGCATGCCCTGGTCGTGTGTCAATGCTGCAGTACCGAGCCGCATCGCGGCTTTACCTGCAAAATGAGCTAGGGAATTTGTCTGCTGGTTGTGTGTGTTGAGGGATGAAATTTAGTGTTCTGAGAGATAAAATGTAGATACAGGGAATTTTGTAGGGAGAGGACATGCCCACGGGCGCTTGCGCGGGCCAATCAGCAGGCCGCGCAGTTTTCTCCCGCCTGGAGCAGAATTAAACAGTTTTAATTTGGATTAAGCATTCACCCGTTATGAGGACGACACGCTATATTATTTTTACCCCGTTTTGGTTAGGGGTTAGTGTCGCTTTGCCCTTTTCAGGTTCAATTTAAATGGTTCTCAGGGGAGGGGGTGTGGCTAACCGAGAGGGCCAATGGCGTCTCTCGGCAGACGGAATGAGGGCAGGCGACGTACTTCTCTGGGATCATAATTTCCCAGAGAATTCGCCAGTTGTTTAGGGTGGGTTGGAATTTTGTCGTACAATGATCGGCTCCTCGATCTTATGAGCTCGACAATGTACGGGATACCGGAATGTTCATGAAGGATGTGAGCGGGAAATCTCCAGCCGGTACGGTAGATCATCCGTAGTGCCCGGTTCTGCAGCGTCTGGACCCTGAGGAGCACGTAGTTAGCTACGGTCCCCCAGATCTCGCAGCCGTACAGAACCAGAGGCGGAATGATCGCCCGGTACAGCTGAAACTTTAAGGTAAGGGGCATGCTCTGTGAGCTGAGCATGGGGCAAAGCTGCCTGAGAACAGCATGCCCTAGGTTCACCTTGCCCCTGACATGCGGAGAGAAAGTCAGCCGTCGGTCCAGCGTCACTCCGAGATACTTTACCGTGTTCACCCAAGGGATTCTGCGGTGCCGTAAAACAAAGTTCTGCTGAAGCCGATTTCTAATGGTTTTCGCTAGGAGAATCGCAGAGCTTTTCTCCGGGCTAATGGCCATTCGCCATCTCTCACTCCACCTGCCAATGGCATGGAGTTGGGCTTGGATTTTCCGAAAGCTATATCTGGTGTTCCGGTTCACAGCGAAGATCATGAGATCGTCCGCATACTGACAGGTGTGTGTGCTGGGGTGGGTGGGGATGTCGGCCATGTAAGCTGCAAAGAGCGCCGGAGACAGCACGCTACCTTCCGGCACTCCCGCGCCAATGGACCGCTCTGTAGAAAGTTCCCCCTCCACTTTTACTCGGAAGCTTCGATTCTGAAGAAACGAAGCTACCAAGGAAATGTATGGAGAGGGGATTTCATGCTCTATGAGTTTATAGATGAGCCCATCGTGCCACGTAGTGGAGAAGGCCTTTTCCACGTCCAGCAATACCGCAACCGTTTTAGACCTCTCCTGGAAAGCCAGGGAGGCCTTCTCGGCCACACGCAGTAATTGCACGGTCGTGGAGTGTCCAGGGCGAAAACCAAACTGATGTTCGGGTAGGAGGCCTCTTTCCTCAAGGTGTGGTCCGAGGCGGGCAAGGAGCAGTCTCTCGAATACTTTCGAGATGACTGGCAGGAGGCTGATGGAACGGTAGCTGGCCGGGAAAACCGGGTTCTTCCCCGGCTTTAAAACGCATACCACACGGGCCTCCTTCCACGTAGCGGGAAAGTGGCGCATATGTAAGCATGCGTTATAAATCCGAGTCAAATGAAGCACGGCTTTTCGGGGAAGGTGCTGGAGCATTTCCGCTGTTAAACGGTCCTGTCCAGGGGATTTTTTGGTTTTTAAGGAAAGGATCTGGGTGGCTACCTCCTGTGGGCTAACTATAGGGACGTGAAACTCCTCGTCGTTCGCAGGCGGGGCCTCTAGGAAGCCCTCTACCGCCCGCTCGACGAGTTCAGTTTGGTCTTCGTCCTGGGGCTCTTCTCTGGGCTGGAATTGATTTTCCAGGTAGTCTGCAAATGCATCTGCTTTATCCCGGGGCTCGAAGGCAAGATGACCCCGGGTGCCATGGATAGGATGCCGGTATTCCAGTCTGTCTTTCCGCAGGCCACGGACTATTCGCCAAGGTTTCCTCTCGTGGAGATTAACATGCCTTAACGTATGCTCCCAGGCCTCTCGACGGTGTGCTCTAAGGTGACGACGGGCCAGGGATTTGAACCTCTGGTGTATGTCTCCTATCCTGGGATGGCGAAATCTCTGCCATAGCTTTCTGACAGCATTTTTTGCTTTAATCAGCTGTCTTAGGCGTGTAGGAAGGACGGAAGGTTGAGGTGTTTCGAAAGGAATGCGGTGTGTGTGAGCACGGACCGCATTTAGGACTGTGGTAGAGAACTGCGCGGCCGCCGCCTCGAGAGACTCTATTGAGTCTATTCGAGGGTTAGCATCCACGGAGTTCTGGAGGAATGGCACAGCAGCATCCCAGTCGACTTCTTCTATCCAGTCCGGTGTGACCAGAGCTGTGAGTGAAACGTCGGAGTCGACCACAACTGGGTTGTGGCCGGAGTCTAGCGCATTCACAACCGAGAGGTCCAGATGGAACGGAATGTTTTTGGTGACCATGAAATCAATGATGTCCGCCCTGCCGCGTGGCGGGAAGTACGTTGGACCTCTCGGACCGTGCGCGAAAAGGGCCGGGTCTCCGCTGCTGAGGCGGTAGAGTCCGCGGCCCTTTCTGTTCTGGTTGCGGCTGTTCCAGTTTGGATGCTTCGCGTTGAAGTCGCCTGCTATGCAAACTCTGTGGTCGAGGTTGAGGAGTGCCTTCAGGTCCGCTTCATAGAAGCGGTCGTCCGGCGGGTCATATACCGCTACTAGCACTATTTCCGACCCCCCCCCCAAGGAGATCCTTATGGCGGTCGCTTCCAAGTGCTGTAGCGGAGGAATGGTGATAGCAGTGTGGGTAAGTTGATTTTTAATAAATATAGCCGTACCACCGCCCTGTCGGCCGGGTCGATCCGTCCGATGGGCCACGTAACTTGGCAGATGGAATGGAATACCAGCGTGCAGATGCGTCTCGCAGACCATTAGGATATCAATCCCGTGATCATCTATAAACTCTTAAGATGCCCGGCCGCTGTTCCCAGACTCCGTTTGCGTTCCAGAACGCAACTCGCAAAGATCTACAGGTTCTAAGCGCCGCCATTACGAGCTGGAGTCAGGGAAGAGTAGTCGGGCCGTCTCATGCATGATGGTGACCTTCTGGAGGGCGGGGATGTGGGGGCTTGCCAGTTGTTCCTTGCAGCGCCGTAATATGGGGAGGGATCGCGATATGAGGTCGGCAAACCAGGCTGAGAGCTCGGAAAACTCGGGTCATATCATCGACAGGCACGGAGAGGTTTTCCCAAGGAGAAGCCACTGCTGGGCAGTGGCTGGAGCAGCAGCTTCGCTCTCATTGGTCGAGCCAATAGGAGCTGCTTGCAGCTCTGGAGGGGGAAGCTGCGTGGCCGCTTGGCTGAGCTGGCCGCCCGCGGGGCAGCTGGCTCGGCTGTTGCGGCCGCAGGTGCCGGGGTTGAGTTTGCCGCAGCGGCGGTCTGAGCCACGGGCTTCTTGGGAGGTCGTGCCTGTTTCTTCTTCTCCTGCTTGGGTCTCTGCTCCCTGGGGGGGCGCAGGGGGGGGTGGTGACCTGAGTTTCCGAGCTCTCGGCCTGATTTGCTGGTACAGCCAGCGTTGCCTCAGCCTGTCGAAGCACTAGCCTCGACACAGCGTTGGCAAAGCTAGTGCCTTGACGCACATTCGCAGGGTTGGTAATAGCTCTGCCCTGCCTTGCCTGGATTATCTCCAGTTTTTGGGGCAACCGCCATAGATGCCAATATGCCGCCCCTCGCAGTTTGCACACTTAGTTACCTCTCTGGGGTGAGGGCAGTCTTTTACATGGTGCTCACCTGCACAGCGCAAGCAAGCGGCGTTCCGTTCACACGCGTGGCTCGAGTGGTGGAAGCGCAGGCATCGATAGCACTGCTCCGGCCCCTCTCTGCCGTGGTGTGGCTCGACTTGCACTCTTGTGCTGTACAGAGTGGTCACCGTGTCGATCTTGGAAATTCCCTCCCCATCTTTCTCCACAATGACCAAAAAATAGGGCATCTTGACCTTTGTGGGCTCAGCACCCTCGGGTTGGTAGGTTTTGGTCAATTGGATGACAGTCCGAGGATTGATTCCGTGTTCCTCCGCCAGGCCAACACGGATGTCCTCAGGGTCGGTGTCCGAATCAAGTCCTCGAATCACTCGTCGGACTTAAGTTTGGTTTCTGGAGGGCATATGTGTGAAACTGAATTTCACACTTCCTCAGAACCTCCCTCACCTTCTCGTGATCGTCGAGGTTCCTGGTTCGGATGACGACTTTTTTGGGGTAACGGGTGGCCTGGTACTCTTCCGAGAGCGCTGCCCGTAATTCCCTCATGACTCTGACATGTTTGGGAAACGGGTCGGCCACAATTGGCGGTATTCTTTCCGCCCGTTGTGAGCGATGGCTCTCGGGGATGGTGGCTGCTGCAGGGGTGGGGGAGGCGCGCCCCTCCGGGTTTGAACCAGAGGTCTTTCGGCGCCTGTGGACCACCGTGATAAAGCCTTCGTTATCTGCTGTGCCCTCAGACACCAGGGTAGACTGGGCCTGGGAAGGAGCAACTGGTGTGGAAGTGGGTTGTGCCACTTCCGGGGGGAGAGGGACTGCAGTCCCTTGGTTGACTAGGCGGGAGGAAGACTTCTTCTTACCAGAAGTCTTCTTAGTTCTGCCCTTAAGGGCTAGAGCCCGTGGGCCGGGGTTAGGTTTTGAGGAGGAAGAGGTTGATGGGCCAGGAGTGCTCATTTCGTCAGGTATTACCTGTGCGGTGGTACTTGGCTTGTCAAAGTCTTGTGCAGGTGCCATCTGGCTCCCCACAGAGGGCCGGACGTCTTGCGACGCGCCGATTGGGGCGAACCCCGGGTCCAGACCAAAGTCCGGACCCTTGGCTTTGGCCTTATGAGCCCGCGGTAACGTCAGTCGGTCAGTCAGTGCCAAGTACGTCGGAGTACCAGGTTGAAACTCAGGAGGCAAGGGAAGAGAAAGTCTTCGCTCTCTTCCAGGGCAGGATGCGGCCGGGCGAGTTGGTGTCGGCGGCAGAATAGGGGATGGCGCTGGTGGAGAAGCTCGACGAGCTTCCTCCAGAAGGCACGCTAGAAGGGGGCCAATTCCCACTGCGGTCCTCCTTGAAGCGCAGGTGTTGCTCTCCAGCTGGCGGGATCTCCGGCGGATACGGCCGGAGGGAGACAAGGCTATCAGAGGGACGCTGCCCACTGCCAGTCTCCGCTAGGGTCGCTGTAGGCTGGTCCTTCCACCGTTGGCAAATTGCTACAAGGCGTGACCATTCAGGCTCTCGCAGATGCTGTTCTCTAGAAGATGCTCGTAGAAGGCCAGGACTGCTCTCTTCCTCGGTCAATGTGTGTGTGTGTGTGCATGAAGCTGTTTTTTTTTTTTTTTTGTTTTTTTTAAATTTGGAGGGGAAAAATCCACCTTATGGACTGACCCGGGCAAGCCCGGAGTGTCGGGGTTTCCCATGTGGGCCTACCGACTAAAAAAACCCCTCCACCGGTATTAGAAGGAAGAAAGGAGAGGCGGTACCGCATGATTGCACCCTCGGATTCAAGGTGATAATGTAACTGACTGCAGGGTGCAGTCAGAGGGGTGAAATGAAGACCGGGAGACAGACTTGACCGAGGCCCAGACTGCCACCGCGGAGTATTCGGGGAGAGGAATGAAGGAATTCTAGGGTGAAGGATGGAGTTAGTGCTGGTTGACTCTGTTGAGCCATTCGTTGTATCCTGGGACGTTTTCGAGCCTAAGCCCTTGGCGTCTACTTTGGATGTTGAACTTGGAAGTTGTAGGTGCCGACTTCTCCAGTAGAGCTCTCACCTCCTCCCTGAAGATGAGTCGGATGTCGGTGACTGCTGTTGCTATTGCTTGGTGAAATTCTGTGTGTGAAGTGGTGCTGTCCTGTTCCTGAAGCCTGTCCTCCAAGGCCGTCAGCTTAGCCGTAAGAATCAGGACCTCCGCGTGGAGGTCCTGAATGAAGCTGCTGGGATACGTTCCATTATATACTGCATCTAGGTGGGCGGAGCCCGCGCTGCCCTGGCCAATGAACGCGTGATGATCTGCGATTGGCCCGGCTGACGGAAGGGCCGTATTTCGTCTTGTCCGCTGTTTTCCGTCAGGTCCGTCCTTTGTTCTGGGTAATTGAAATCGACAATGGGGTCGAATGCAGGAATGCATTTTTCCCCTCCACGGGGGAAAAAAAAGTGACATTTGGCCCCACGGCAAGGACAAACTGGCTATCTTTCTTGAACACCTCAACAGTCTGCACACAAACATCCGATTCACGATGGAAGTCGAGAACAATGGCGCCCTCCCCTTCCTGGATGTGCTGGTGTACAAAAAGAAAAATGGCACCCTGGGACACAAGGTATACAGGAAGCTCACACACACCATTTTTTTTCGAGTGGAGGAAAAATCTACCTTATAGATTACCCGGGCACGTCCGGAGTGTCGGGTTCTGCCACGTGGCCCTACCGACTAAAAAACCTCCACCGGTGCTGGAGTGGATAGGGAGAAGGATTTCTGAAGTACCGCTGTTGCACCCGCGTAGTACTTGGTGGTAGTAACTGGCCCGCTGTGCGGCCGCCAGAGGGATATTGGGTGCCGGCAGGCAGGCTTGGCCCAGCCTGCCCCCTGGCGAATTTCAGGAAATTTTGAAGGAGAATTTAGGAGTAGGTTATTTGGACGAGTGGGAGGGAAATCGTGCTACCTAGAGTCAGCTAGGTCTTCGTGTGTGCTGAAGCGCTGCGTCTCTGAAACAAACTAACTTATTGTTAATGTCTGTCCTTAAACTACAATCGCTTATTTTTACGAGGTAATAGTTGAGGTCTGTCATTGGCTCCGTCTGTGAGTATACTATGTATAGAGTTATATTAAGCTTAGCTTTTGTGTGAGTTCCGCCTATGTAGGCTTCGTCTTTGTCATATTTATATAAGTGTTATTATCTATTTTACGAGTAATATTATTACATATACTGTTACATATATACATGAGTTATTATGTTCAACCTAAGACATCGTTAAAATGTGTTAGAAAGTATATATGATATTATCCGTCTTAGGTGTACGTCATTTTAAAACCTCTAGGCATAGTCCATTTTCTGAGCGTTGTCGTATAGAGTGCGCACGTGGCTGGCTTCCTGCCTATCATATTGCAGGTGCGGACCCGTGCCACTCGCGGGGGGGGCCCTCTTCCCCCGGGACCGCCTTGGCTGGGTAAGCTCAAGGGCTTAGAGGGCTGCTGAAAAAGAAGAGTAGTAATGAGTGTGCATGTGTGTGTGATTGTTGTGAGTGAGAGGCTGGAACTGGAAGGATTGTCGCAGTCACTGCCCTACGCTGTACCAGATCTAGGTTTTATACCCTAGTCAGGGTGTCCAGGTATTCTTGTATGTTGATTTCAGGCTCTCCTATTCCATGGTTCTGTCAAAGAGTGCCAGTGGGTGGGGGTGCTTATCGTGATCGGTGTCGTAATTTCCTAGATTTTGGATGAGCTCGTTGTAGTTATTGTTCTTGCATTTATAAAGGTCGAATGCCAAGTGTTTATGTACGTCTCGATGGAGCAGATTTTGAGCTCCTCGTGCAGAGCCCACGTTGGTGCTACTGATGGTAGTTTAGCTATAATGCGCAGTATACGGTTTTGCATTGTTTGTAGCCGTTTGATGTGTGTTTTGGCCGCATATCCCCATACGGGTGCGGCGTATGTTAATATTGGGCGAATCAATGTTTTATACAGTGTTAGCCCCCATGCTAAGTTTGAGGCTGCTATTTAAATTTATTATCGGATAAAGTTTGTTAAGTTGACCGTTGACTTTTGCTCGTACCATGTTTATGTGTTGTTTCCACCTGAGGCATTCGTCCATCCTTACCCCTAAGTAAGTGACTGAGCTCCCCCCCACCACTCGATAGGTTCTTGCCTGTAGGTAAGCGGTGGGAGAGCATGCCTTCTTTGCCTATGCAAGTGGCGCTTCGTGAAAACTATTGCTTGGCATTTTCTGGCGTTCATTTTTACCCTCCATTTCGTAAGCCACGGCTCTAGTTCGTTTAGAGCATTCTGGAGTCTTAGGTGAATGATCCGTGTTTGGGTTGACTGTGTTACGAGTGCTGTATCATCGGCGTAGAGGTATTTTTCTACCCGGATAAGTGGAGGGAGGTCATTTATGTAGATGTTAAACATCACAGGCCCTAGGGGTACGCCTGCTGTTCTGAAGGTCCTATCTTTTAGGTAATCTGCAATTAAGGTGATCATTGAGTCTTGCACGCCATACGTGCTTAGTTTTCGTATGAGGCCTGCGTGCCATACCTTGTCAAAGGCGCGTTCTATATCAAGGAGAACTGCTCCTTTTGAGCGGTTGGTGTTAAAACCCCTCGTAATATTTTCGGTTAGTCGCAATAGTTGGTGAGTGGTGGAGTGTTTGGATCTAAATCCAAACTGTTCTTTGGTCAATAGGTCATTCTTAATTACGAATGTGTTAAGTCGTTTGTGTATAATTTTTTCCAACAGTTTGCTCATCGTGTTCAGAAGGCTGATAGGCCTATAGCTAGTTGGCTGAGAGAGATCTTTGTGTTGCTTAGGGAAAAGCAAAATTTTTGCTTCTTTCCACTGAAGGTGAAATCTTCCGTGTTCTAAGGTATAATTAAATATTTCCGCAAGGAATTTTATTGCCTTCAGGGGCAAGTGTTTGAGCATAATGTTCGGGATTTTGTCCGGTCCCGGTGCTTTGCGGTTGGGAAGGTGCATAATTAGCCATTTAATTTCCCGGCATTCGTTTTTCTAGTTTTGTGTGCGTTTGTGCTGTTCGCAAGGAGAGTGCCAACCTTTCCGTGTCCACCGCGAAGTTTTGGTCGCAGGGGTGAGCGTTTGGCTGGAAGGTACTTTCCAGCGCGTTGGCAAAGGCTTCCGCTTTATCCTCGGGCGTCTCCTTTATTTGGCCTTCAGTGCGGAGAGGTGGAATATTTGTAGCTGTCCGCGTGAGGCATTTCGGAATCCTCCAAACCGATTGGGTCTGTGGGTCCAAGTTTTCCAGGGTATTGTTCCACTGGCTGCGTGTATATTCGTCGATGTGGGTATTGGCCCTAATTCTTTGCTCCTCGTATTGGTTTCGATGAATTAAGTTTCGGCTGCGTTGCGATTTCCGTCGGGCATTATTCCGATCTTTAACTGTTTGCCTGACGTCTTGCGGAAATTGCACCCTGATATTCCTAGTACACCTTTTGATGGAGACGTGTTGCTCTATTGCGTGGTGTATTGCGTTTGTAATTTGTGTCACCGCTAGCTCCTGTGTCTCATGCGTCGTGACCGCTGCGGTGTTTATTTGCGCGTCAATGGCCTCTTCGAAGGTGGGCCAGTCTGCCAGTCTGTAATTTGGTCTAGTTCGTTCTGGCCGAAAGGATACTGGGGCAGCAACTTCCAGTATTACTGGCAGATGATCGGACGTGAGGTCATTTATAACTGTGTTCCCCGTATCGTGGGTTATACCTTTTAGTAACGCAATATCCAGAATATCTGGTAGATGATGCTGTATTCGCGGGATATATGTGGGTTCTTCTGGTCCTGTTATTAGTGTATTGGAATTATTTATATATGCCAGAAGTTTGTTACCTGCCACATTGGCAGTCCTGCAATTCCATAGGAAGTGCTTGGCGTTAAAGTCCCTGCGGCTATGACTTTGGCGTCCATTCTCATAAGGACGTCTACGTCCTCCGTGTCTATGTCACCGGGCTGGTTATGTGCCGCAATCATTGTGACAGTCGTGTTGTGCAATTGCACATTGACCGCTGTCGCTTCTAGTCTGTTTAGTTGCGGGACTTGTTTTTGGTAGTGTGTTAGGGAGCTCTGTATTGCTATAGCCGTTCCCCCGCCTCTGGGATTGCTATCATTACGGTAAATGTTGCATCCAGGGATTGTAAACCTGTCTCCTGTACCCAGACGGGTTTCATTGAGTAGAGCTACTTGGATTGAGTTCCTAGTAAGGAAATCTGTGAGTTCTTTGCGTTTTCTTTGGAGGTTATTGCAGTTCCAATAGATATTTGGACGCATCCAGTAATCACCATCCTTCCCAAAAGAAAACAGTCATCACCACTTTGTTTCATCGAGCTTTCGACATAGCTGATGAGGACAATTTTCAGCAAGAAATTCAACATTTGCAGGACACATTATTGAAAAATGGCTACAGCCTCCAGGAAATCAAGAGAGCTCATAAGAAAGTCCTGGAGAAGAGATCTGGTTCGCTGCGCATCTCTAATTCCAAGGGAAGAAATAAGTGGGTGAGCAAGGCCTTCATACCATACTATGGTCCTACCTCTAACAAAATTGCCCGCATTCTCTCCAAACACAGCATCAAGACCTATTTTTCCGCTTCCCGAAAAATCCAGCAATATCTGAGAGCGATAAAAGATCCATCGTCACTCAAAGTACCAGGAGTGTACAAAATTCCGTGTGAATGCGGGAAAGTGTACGTTGGGCAAACTGGACGCACAATAGAAGAAAGGTGCAAAGAACATCAACGCAATATTAAACTGCTTCAAACGGAAAAGTCGGCAGTAGCCCAACATTGCATAGAGAAGGTACATAAAATTAATTTCAATGACATCTCAGTCCTACATCAAACGAATAAGTATTATGACAGACTCATCAAAGAAGCCATCCTAATCAAGTTACACCGTTGCAATTACAATAGAGATTCTGGACTTCAACTCAGCGCAGCTTGGACGCCGGCCATTATACACACCTGCATTTTTTTTTTACCGTGGAGGGGGAAAATGCATTACGCATTCAACCCCCAGCCTAAGTGCAATGGCTGGGAGGATATGTGGGACTCTCCGCTTCCTCATGCGGCATACTCAACTAAAAAAAAAACCCATACATGTTATAACAGTAGACTGTTGTGTATAGCGTGGCTTAGCGCGGTCCCGCTGATGCACCCGCGTTAGTAAACGAGAGATAGGAATGCTGCCGCACAGTGGCGGGAGCGAGGTAAAGGTTGCTGCTAGGCTACAGCCATGAAACCTGACTGCAACCAAGGGAATTTAAGGTGAAATTGTGTAGGAAGCTGAAGGAGATAGTAGGTGAGGATGTTGGAATGATCGTGGAAGCTTAATTGTGTTTCAGTCTTTCCATGTCCTGCCGAAGTCTCGTGCATTTCGCCGCTAGGGCGAGGTCCTTCTCCGTAGGGACCCACTTCCCGTCTGAGGTGGTGGGCCTTGCAGGAGCGGCAGTGTACGGTGGCTGGCTCCGGGATCGGAACAGCTCTGCGGAGAACGCTGCTTCCTGGCTGATGATCTGCTTGAACTGCGTCGTGATGCCTTCTAGTCTGGTTGCTAGATCAGCTGTGGTGGTTTGATGCATGGTGGTGGCGGCGGTGGTGGTGGCCTGAAGTTCTTGCAGCTTCAGATCTAGGACGCTGCTGAACACCTCTTCTAGGGCAGTTAAGCGAGTGCCGACGTTCAGGATCTCCACGTGGAGGTCCTGAATGGCGTCCCGCATCGCTGCGTCTAACGAGGGTGCAGTTGGTGTGGCGTCGATGGAGATGGTTGGTGGTGGTGTGGTCCGGGCTGGTGGTGGTGAGGTCCTGCTCCTCGGGTAGAGAGGGCAATGCGCTTGCCCGGTGAAATGTCCTGTGTCACGGCAGGTGACACAGAACCGGCGGCGACGGCGTAGAGTGTGCTCAGTGCACTCAGCAGTGGTGTTGGCGGAGCCACAGTAGTGGCACCGCGGCGACGAGGAGCAGTAGTCGGCTGTATGCCCGAAGGCACAACAGCGACGGCAGGGCCAGTAACGTTCCATCTTGCTGGCCTCGACGACTAGGAGTTGCCCTAACAAGGGCAACCTTGACACCAAGGCAGCGTCGAGGTCCGATCGATCCTGAAGCTCCAGGCTCACAAGTGGTGTAGGTCCCCGGTTGCAAATTATCCTTGTGGCCCTCAAACAAGAAGGCCACTTGGATTTCGCTGCGGCGAGGAGGTGCAGGGTGGAAAGGTCCCTAGGAACCCCCCGTACCATGGCACTGAACCGGGGCGGCGGTGACGTGGAGCTGGGCGGCAGCGGTGTCGGAGATGGCGGCAACTGCGGCGAGGGTGTAATGGCGGCCGGCGGCGGAGGAGGGCTTGCCGGGACCGGTAGCGTCGGATGTGCTGCCTCCTCGGCGGCTGCCGAGGAAGAGGCGTCCAGTGCTGCCTTAACAGCGGCGAGTCTGCGCTGTCTCTTCTTGGCCATCTTAACGAGTCGAAGAAGAAGCTCCGTGTGCCACCTGCATTTTTTTTTATTTACCGTGGAGGGGAAAAATACAATATGCATTCAACCCCCAGCCGAAGTGCAATGGCTGAGAGGATTTGTGGGACTCTCCGCTTCCTCATGCGGCATACCCACTAAAAAAACCCTCCACGTTATAACAGCAGTTTGTTGAGAATCTCCTGGCTTTGCGCGGTCCCGCTAATGCACCCGCGTTAGTAGACGAAAGATAGGAAGCTGCCGCACGTTGTGCGGGAGCGGGTGAAAGGTTATTTCTAGGCTGACAGCCATGAAACCTGACTGCAGCCTAGGGAATAGAGGTGATATTGGAAAGGAAATAAAAGGTGGAAATTGAGGAGAGAATAGGACGTAGACATTACGGATTATACCTGCTTCGGAATTGCTCCGCGTAGCTCCCAGTAGTCTTCCACTGTGTTGATGGCCGAGTATCCCCGAGCCGTGCGTGCCCCTCAGCCTGTACAGGAGGAGGAGCAGTGTTGGGTTGCTGACGTTTTGATTGGAACAGCTCAGCAGAGTATGCAGCTTGCTGCAGGAGAACCTGCCTCAGAGGCTGCACGAGGGCGTCGATCCTGTTGGACAGGTCGGCGGCTGTAGTCTGCTGGCTGGTGGCTGCTGCGGCGTTAGAAGCTTGCAATTCCTGCAGCTTCTGTGTGAGGAGGCTGCATGTCTCTTCCAGGGCAGCTAGTCGAGCTCTGACGTTCAGGATCTCCGCGTGGAGGTCCTGAATGGCTTCTCGCGTCGCTACGTCTGTTGAGAGTGCAGGTGGTGAGGCCTCGGTGGTTGATGTCTGCTCTTTTTTTTTTTTTTTTTTTTTACCGTGTAGGGGGAAAATGCATTCCTGCATTCCACCCCAAGCCTTAGTGCAATGGCTTGGGGGATATGTGGAGCTCCCCGCAGAGTGCGGTATATCCACTAAAAAAACCCTCCACGTGTTAATCGTTATATAGAGTACTTTCGTGCAAACGTGCATTAGACGGGTCCCGCAGAGCATCCCGGTTAGTAAGTGAGATCTACTTAGCTGGCATGCATTGCATGCGAGCGTGTTAATGCTACTTACTGGGATTGTCCATGAAATCTGAACAATACCAGTGGATAATCATGCGTTACTTTATAAGTGTTTTATTCGTTAATAATTATGTTCTACTTCTGCAGGGTGTGCCTGCTTGTCATATTAGGTAAAATGTTATTCGACATGCACTAAATTTAGTCTTATAGTATATGTTTAGAATGAGACATATATTTGTAGTTCCGCTTCTGCGCTGTTGCTTCAGGAGATTTCTCCGTCCGTCAGTGGTTGCGCAGCCGCTCGTCGCTAGTAGTAGTACCGGGCTCATAGGCCTCGTCATCTCGTTTACCATGTAGTTGCCAAGGTCGTCTAAGTGATTGACTCCATATTGCAGCTGCCCGAAGTACGCTGCCCGCGTCGATCACAATGGGAGGCCCCTTCCCCCGGTCCGCCTCAGCTGTAGCTGAGGGCTTTAGGGCTCTGCGACGGGCTGCTACTGAAACATATGAGAAGAGAGAAAGAATATATATATATATATATATATATATATATATATATATATATATATATAGTTGTTGTGTGTTAGAAAAGAGGAGAGGTTTTAGGAAAAGAGGTTTGTAAGGTATTGTTGTATTTCGTCTGGAGTGGTGTCTTGTGTTATAGTCCTGTCGAAAAGTGATAAAGGTCTGTTGTGTTTGTTTGTGTGTCGTAGTTCCCTAGCGTTTCTATTAAAGGGTTGTGATGTGCACTTAATTTTTGATACGTGTCGTAGGTTAGCTTTTTAATGAATTGTTCGATTGTATGTATTTTGAGTTCTTCGTGGAGTATGTCAGCTGGAGCTGTGTATGGTACCTTAGATACTAAGCGTAGAATTTTATTTTGGAATCTTTGTAAGTTTTTGATGTGGTTTTCGGCGGCATACCCCCATACTTGGGATGCGTAAGTAATTATATGTCGGATTAATGTTTTGTAAAGTGTGAGTCCCATGTTAAGGCTTAGCTGTGAGCCCATGTTGATGAGTGGGTATAGCCTGCCTAATTGAGCATTGGCTTTTCCACGAGTCTGGGTAATATGCTTTTTCCATGTTAGACTCTGATCCATTTTAAGTCCTAGCCAAGTTACCGTATTTGTCCATCCAATATCTTCACCAAATATGGTAAGTGGAGGCAGGCGGTGTCTGGGAAATCTGTGATTGATATGCTTTGTGAATATGATTGCTTGAGTTTTTGGTGCATTTACTTTGATTCGCCATTTGGTAAGCCAGTCCTCTAGGTTATTGAGGGACCTCTGAAGTCTGCTGTGAATGAATTTCGTTTTTCCTGATTGGGTCATTATGGCAGTGTCGTCCGCATAAATGTATAGTTCTGTATTTTCGGTTTTTGGGATGTCATTTATATAAATATTAAATAGCGTTGGCCCGAGTATGCTGCCTTGTGGCACTCCGGCTTTGATTGGGCGTTCGGATGACAGGTGATTGTTTACTCTGGATTGAAATTTTCGATCACTTAGGTAGTTTGCTATGAGTTTAATGAGTGAGTCGTGTATATTTATTGTTTTGAGCTTCTTTAGTAGGCCAGCATGCCATACTCTGTCGAAGGCTCGTTCGACATCTAATAATAAAGCACCTGTTGATTTGTTGATGTTGAAACCGTGCGTTATAGATTCGGTTGCCCTGATTAGTTGAAGAGTTGTTGAGTGTTTGGCTCGGAATCCAAATTGTTCTGGAATTAGTATGTTTTGTTGGTTTAGTTGAGATGTTCGAGAATTACTTTTTCGAGAAGTTTTCCGAGTGTGCTTAGTAGACTAATTGGTCTGTAGTTGTGCGGTTTGGACAAGTTTTTCCCCTTTTTGGGGAAGTGGACCACGGTGGCTAGTTTCCACCGTTTAGGGTAATGTCCACTAATGAGCACGTAGTTGAATATGTCAGTAAGTAGCTTAATTGCCCTTTCGGGCAAATGCATTAGGGCCACTGTTGGGATGTTGTCTGGCCCAGGGGCTTTTCTCTTTGGGAGATGCCTGATTAGCCAGTTTATTTCACTCGGGCAGGTTTTTCTCACTAAGTTGTGGGTTACCTGTTCTTTGAAAATTTCCGTTTCCTCTTCCGTTGCCTCCGAAAATTGAGGGCAGCAGGGAGTAGGATTAGGCGTGCAGATTTCTTGCAGTGTGTCTGCGAGCATATCTGCCTTTTGTTGGTCTGTGGATGCGATTATTTGATTGTGGTGTAATGGTGGTATTTGTGTTTTATCGCGTGTTAGACAGCGTGCAATTCTCCACACCGAGTCTCGTTCGTAGTCGAGGTTCTCGAGTGTATTCTGCCATTGTTGAGAGAGATGGTTTGTTGTTCTCTCTCTGACAAGGGTATTTAAGTGTCTAACGTATTCCTGGTCTACAATATGACGTGTTTTCTGCCATCGCCGTCTAGCTCGGTTTCTTTCCGCTGCTAGCATTTGGATGTCAGGTGGTAGTTGTGATTGGTATCGCTTAGGTTTGTTTATTGGTACAGCTTCTTTGGTTGCAGTTTTTATTGCATTTTCTAGTTGAGTTACAGCTTCATTCATGTTTTCTGCTGTATTTAGCTGTGTAGTATGTAGGTGCTTGTTGATAGTGTTTGCAAACCTATCCCAGTCTGCTTTATTGCAGTTTAGACGCTCGACTGGTGGATTGGCGGCTGCAGTGCCTTCTAATGTTATGATCACCGGTAAGTGATCGGAAGAGAGTTCGTTCTTAACTTGTAGGTTGATCCTACGAGTGAGATTAGGCGTCACTGCAATATCTAGAATATCAGGCCTTTGGTTTCGGCTGAACGGGATATACGTATGTTCCGTAGGAGTGTGAATTATTATATCAGAATTATTTTCAAGGTTTAGGAGGGCCGTGCCTTCAGGGTTAGTCTCATTGCAGTCCCAAATGAGGTGTTTTGCGTTGAGATCTCCGGCTATTAGCACCCTGTTGTTTACCTGCGAGATTGCGTTAATGACTGCTATGTTTAGTACGCCTGGGGGGGCATATGCCGCCGTGATTAGAACCTTGTTGTTGTCAATGGTGATGTAAATACTGGTAACTTCTAGAGTTGAAAATTGAGGCTGTGGAGCAACATCATGGGCAATGCTATGTTTTATTATTACGGCCGTCCCGCCACCGCGTCTGTTTCGATCGTTGCGGTGGGTAGTGTAACCTGGCATGTTAAATCTGTCTTTGTCGCTTAAATGAGTTTCTGTAATTAATGCTATGTGTATGTTGTTGCGTGTTAAGAAGTCTCTAGTTCAGTCTTTCGTCTTTTTAAGCCGTGTGCGTTCCATGTCACACAATTGAGTTTGGGTGTGTGATTCATAGGAAGCCAGGAGAGGTGAGGAGTTGGAAGAAGTCTCTGTAGCAGGCCAGGATGCTCCGGGTCTCCGATCCCCGCGAAGTGGCCAGTAGTTCCAGGATGTGCATACAGACGTCCTGTATGTCGGCGTCCCTTCAGTGCTCAGCTGACGCACGTCTGAACATATTCCGCTGGTGCTCCAGGCGAGGGTCAGCCAGGGTCTCCTCCCTCGTCGGCACTTCCTTCGGGGGTTGACGTGACTTTATCTGTGGTTGGCTTGGCATTCGGGTCCTCGGCTCGTTTATCCCCCCCCCATCGCTAACGACGCCCATCACCGAGACACGAGGGGCAGGCGGCGCGCGCACCGGAGCCTCTCCAAGCACTCGACCCCCACTTCCCACCGGAGGTGCTCGTGCCCCCGTCCCCTGGGAGTTGCGCGCTGCTGCAACTTGTCTCTGGTACACGGGACAAGCCCGGTACCTGGCCCCGTGGCCCGAATTGAGACACAGCGCGCATCTCCTTTGGGGTGGGGGAACGTCACAGCTCCGCGAGTCGTGGGAGGCCGAGCACTTAGAGCACACAACGGCACCCGCATTACACGTTGCCTCCGTGTGTCTCAGCTGCTGGCACCGATTACACTGGATGGGGATGAAGGGTCGTCGGTAGAGTTCCACCTTCACCCGAAAGTGCAACACCTGCTCCAACGACCTCAACCGGGCCAGGTCCTCAGCTGTAGCCAGGTCCACCAGGTATAACGGTAGAGGAGTTCGGGCTCGGTCGTAACGCCTGAGCTGCACTACTCGCAGCACTGAAAAGTGCGCGGAGTGCAGCTCAGCCCTAATTTCCTCTTCCGCGCTGCGGCCGCCAGGGGAGAGCGTTGTGCTAGTAGACCGGCTTTACCGAGGCCCAGCCGGCCCCCGTAGCGAGTTATAGGTGAAGAGTTGAGGAAATTGTGGGTGGTTGGGAATTGTTGGTGAAACATGGGATTGGGAGTGCAGGGAGAGCTGCCACTCTCTCCCTGTGGTTCTTCCTTCCCCTGGGGGCTGGACCGGTAGCGATGTAGGTGAGAATGTCAGTGGTAAGTCCTGTCTGAAGGTCGGGTAGTTGTTTGGATATGGATTGATGTAGTTGGTGCTGCAGCTCTCGGACACCCACGACCGAAGCTTCAAGAGACCCCAGCCGCGGGCACTGGTCGTCGCTGTCCTCGGCAGGTGGATGGACGAGGTGGCTCTCCATGCGGTCCAGCTGGCGCTGGATAGACGCAAGCACCGCGCCATTATCACCTGCAACACGATCAGAGTCCTGGTACTTGGCCTCCAATGCTGCGAGTCGTTCGTTGGTTTCCCTCTGAAGTTCCTCGAGACGGAGGCCGAGTTGGTGTGTAGCCGCCTGGATGGCAGCGATGTGCTGCTGGATGGAGTCCAAGGCGTCCTTTAGGAAGGTGTCCGTCGGTGAAGAGTTTACTGGTGAAGTGTTCGGTGTAGAGTCTAGTGATGGTGATGGTTGGTGGTGCTGCTGTGTCTTTTGTGGAGGTGAAGGCCTACTCCGGGGATACAGGGGGCATGTGGCTTGCCCTGTGTATTGCGAGTTCCCGGAGCAGGTAGCGCAGTAGCGGCATCGACGGCGCAGATCATGATTGGAGCAAGCGGCTGTAAGCGAGCTTGCCCCACAGTAGTGGCACCTAGGTGCGGCGTGGCAATCCTCCGAACGATGTCCGTAGGTGCAGCAGCGTCGGCAGGGGACCGGACTTTCGCTTCTGCTAGCCTCGACACGTAGCTGTTGCCCTAACAGGGGCAGGCGTGATGTCCAGGCAGCTTCGGCTTCAGGCGCGGACCCCAGGTGGAGGCGGACCAGCGATGTGGGTCCCCGAGGTGATGAGATCCGGTTAGCCTTTACTGCAGAGGGCCAAAGGCGGCGTGCGGCATCCAGCACGAAGCAGGATGGAAGGTCCCTCGGGACCCCTATGACGACCACTGTAAGCCATTAGCCCGGAGAAAAGCTCTGCGATTCTCCTGGCGAAAACCATTAGAAATCGGTTTCAGCAGAACTTTGTTTTACGGCACCGTAGAATCCCTTGAGTGAACACTGTAAAGTATCTCGGAGTGACGCTGGACCGACGGTTTACTTTCACTTCGCATGTCAGGGGCAAGGTGAACCTAGGGCATGCTGTTCTCAGGCAGCTTTACCCCATGCTCAGTTCACAGAGCATGCCCCTTACCCTAAAGTTTCAGCTGTACCGGGCGATCATTCCGCCTCTGGTTCTGTACGGCTGCGAGATCTGGGGGACCGTAGCTAACTACGTGCTCCTCAGGGTCCAGACGCTGCAGAACCGGGCACTACGGATGATCTACCATACCGGCTGGAGATTTCCCGCCCACATCCTTCGTGAACATTCCGGTATCCCGTACATTGTCGACCTCATCAGAACGAGGACCCGTTCATTGTATGACAAAATTCCAACCCACCCTAATCAACTGGTGAATTCTCTGGGAAATTATGATCCCAGAGAAGTACGTCGCCTGCCCTCATTTCGCCTGCCGAGAGACGCCATTGGCCCTCTCGGTTAGCCACGCCTCCTCCCATGAGACACATTTAAATTGAACCTGAAAAGGGCAAAGCGACACTAACCTGTAACCAAAACGGGGTAAAAATAATATAGCGTGTCGTCCTCATAACGGGTGAACGCTTAATCCAAATTAAAACAGTTAATTCTGCTCCAGGCGGGAGATAACTGCGCGGTCTCCTGATTGGCCCGCGCAAGCGACCGTGGGCGTGTCCTCTCCCTACAAAATTCCCTGTACCAATCATTTTATCTCTCAGTACATTACATTCCATCCCTCAACACACACAACCAGTAGACAGATTCCCTAGCTCATTTCGCAGGTAAAGCCGCGATGCGGCTCGGTACTGCAGCATTGACACACGACCGGGGCATGCCCCGATTGACCAGTTTTGCGTCTGGCATCTAGCTTCATGCAGTCCCTGATGAAGACCATGGAGTGTGCAATGGTCGAAAGCTTGGATTCTATATACCTGACACGGCTGATCACCCGTGAAGCCATAATGAATAACATTCGCCGTGAAAGCTTCAAGTCTTATATTATGTATTTCATAGCACAATACCTATAAAATCTAAATCAAAAGAAAACTAGCTGCGCCAAAATACTCATTGTGGACTGAAATATATGTGTACAAAATTTCATTGCAACATCTCAAATAGTTTCCGAGAAAAAAATTCGTAACTGAAAAATTATAAACCTGAGAAAACGAGAAAAGAAAATGTTGTTTCTTTTATTTAGGGAGTGATCTACATACTTCAGATACTGCATAAAATTCACCATAACTGTGGTCAGCTTCTTCCTGGTCAGAAACTAGAGAAACATAGCTTCTAAATATTTATAACTATGTTTGCCTATAAGAAATGTAGAGAGAAACAAGGGATCAAAGCAAGCAGAAAAAGTGGGCGTGGCATGACAAGTCCTAAGTTTTTAATTTATTTGGACCACAAAGAAATCAATTTAGGGTATGAACTTTGAGAACATAAAGCTGAATGTTTAACTTAATTAGTGAAATAAAAAAAATTAAAAAATTCGCCACTTTTAGCCTACGTCTCCCCCCCCCCCCACCCTCTTAAAACTAAGTGCAACACATACTATACAAGAAACTATATTACATGTATCCATTTATAAAAATGTGTTTTTGTAACACTTGAGGTCTTTGAATACATTTTTAATAGTGCACTACACAAAAGCTTCCAGGAAAAATAACATTTATAAGTTACTACTAATATATAGAGCTCTCTTTTCTGGAACTGATTGGTGATAAATTTTAGACACTTGATCAACATAAAACATTTGATAAAAGAGGAAAATACATGAAGTTATTATTTTCTGGAAACTATGGTTTTCAATGGGGTCCAGCTGGGTTAAAGCAAAATTAGATAACAAAATGTAAAGCTGAAAAAATATTGTGGTCACTTTAAAATCCTGCATCACATGTTGGAAAGAAGAACCCAATTATTCTTTCAGTTTAAACCATTGCCAGTTGTGATTTTCATCAAGGCAAGCCTGTTCTGTGTGATTTATTATTGTTATTTAAAAACTATAATATTGGACATTGCGGTCTGTGTGTGAGGTTCAATCATTGCATTGTATGCATTAACAATAGGAAGAGCGACATGCCCGTATCAAGACATCATGCTTCTTCTTGGTATTCAAAACATTTCTCCAAGCTTCAGGCTGCAGAAACTTCCAGGAAGATCGTCACATTATTTTCTAGTTATAAAAGGAGTAAGAAATGCATTTCTATTGTTGTGAAATGTACTGAGTCATGAGTGAATAGGGTGTTAGCACACGGTAGTGCGTTAGCTAAGGATGGTGCACAACATTGAAACTTTAAGTGAATTATTTACAGCAGTGAATTTACAACTAATTGTTGAGTCAATTAAAACATTTGATACTATATTCATTGCCTTGGCTATCTGAATACATGTCACTGAGTAAGTGATGTGTTTAATTTTATTTAGATACTTATAACTTGACTCACATCAAGAGTGAACATTGACAAATTTGTATTTAAATATTAAATTAAAATGAAAATAATCAAAGGTAGTAACAGTGAAGCAACACAAATATTAAAACATAACAAAAAATATTTTGTGTCAAACTTCACTTGGAAAGCTAAAGTCAGACCGCTATAACCATTGCTCTCCTGGTTGCTCTAACCACTCAGCTATTGTAGCAACATGACGTCTCAAGTTATGTTGAGATGTCACATGTCAATAGCAATGTAAGTGACATGTTGACGTACACTTGCAGCGCACCGGCTTCTCCTTGGATGTGATGTCCATTGCCAAACAAATAGTTGTAGGAACACTAGAAGTGTACAAGGCAGCAATAGATGAGCTGCGTCCAACACCAGCAAAATCACATTACGTGTTCAACCTGAGGGACATCTCAAGGGTTGTACTTGGGTGTGCGCAGATCAGGAAGGAGTCTGCTGAGAGCAAGAAGGTCTTCATCAAGTAAGTGTACTAAACAATTGGCAGTGCTACAAATGTTTATATCATTTAATTAATGAGTTGCACTTCACTTTAAGGTTCCTTATCTAGAGGTCATTAGCTGGCAATGGCCGAGAAAACATGTTTCCAGGTAAGAAACCTTTAAGGGAAGTTAATTATTGAATTACCCTTCACTGTGAAATATTCCTTATTTGGATAACTAAAATAGCACATGTTTGATGTCATAGCATTAATTGCTTATGAGATAATGGTTTTAGTTTTCTAATACTTGATGATATTTGAAGTAGTGAGCATTTGTGTGTTTGATTACCAGACTGTGGGTCCACGAGGTGCTGAGAGTGTTCTATGACCGTCTTATAGACGATACAGACAGGAAGTGGCTGTACAACAAGCTGCGAGATTGTGTCAAGGATGTGTTCAAGGATTTTTTTGATCAGGTCCTGGACACTCTGCAGGATGACGACGGCAAGGTGAGTATAATAATCTTTATTGCTCATAGATTTGTTTTTACACATTCCAAGCATTGTCAAGTTTTATGTACAATTTGTTTACAATTTACTTATTTACAAGTAGTTACAATTTGTTCATGTAATACATACATTTCTTAATTAGGCACACTTTAAGTTCCCTGGCAAAGATTTTTCCACTTATAACTTTTATATTTAATGGCAATTTATTAAACAATATAGTTCCCATAATATACACAAGTTTTTCTGTAGTTGCCTTACTAATTCCAATTCTGTAATAGTCACCCTTATTTCCGATATTATATTTTGTGAAAATTGCTACACCAAGAAGGAAACTCATGAATGCAATGAATTTAATATCACAGATTACTAAAAGACAAATAATAAATTATAAGCTTTTCAAATCTATACATGACCTATGTGCTGTCATACTCAGTATTTGGTGTGACCTCCATGCCCTGCAATTAGAGCTACTATACACTCTGGCATTGAATCAAAAAGATCCTGATTAAGTTCTTGAGGGACTTCCATCCTCGTAGCTTGTAATCAAGCCCACAAATCCGTGACACTGGTTACTGGAGGACTGTGATACACCAGGTGCCGACCAACAGGGAAGCAATAGTTCTCATCGCTCTACTTGTACATTCCTCGCAATATGTGGTCAGGCTGTACCTCGGACTCTACAACCACCTGTAGGTACCAGTTGTTAACCATCACACCTGGTATTTGTCTGCTATACAGCCCTCCAACTTGTGCTCACCACAGTACTGCCAGCCACATAGGAGACCATCAGTGTAGGGACTCCAAACATACACCCACACAAAACACCCACACACACTAACACACAGACATATACACACTCACACACATAGACATTCACACACACACTAACACACAGACATTCACACACACACACTAGCACACAGACATTCATGCAAACACTAACGCAGATACATTCACACACACACATACACCCACACATAACACACACAAACACACACACCCACATAAAACACTCACACACACATACACCCACACAAAACACACACAAACACATACACCCACATAAAACACTCACACACACATACACCCACACAAAACACACACACACAAACACCCACACAAAAACACACACACATACAAACATCCACATAAAAAACACTCACACACACATAAACCCTCACAAACATAAAATCACACACTGACACTCACACACACATACACCCACACAAAACACACACACACAAACACAAATCACACAGACACACACACGCTCAGACACACACATACTCACTCACAAACACAAATTCCCACATACACAAACCCACATACACAAACCCACACAAGACACACACACTCACAAACACATACGCACGCCCACACAAAACACATACACACACACTCACAAACACATACACATGCCCACACAAAGCACACATATACACCCACACAAAACACATACACACACACACACAAACATATACACACACCTACACAAATCACACACATACACTCACAAACACATACCCACACAAAGAAAATACACACACACACATACCCACAGCCACACAAAACATGCACACACTCACAAACACATACACCCCCCACATAAAACACACACACACTCACAAACATAAACACAGACACAGAACCACACAGGGCGCACCAAGGCCAAGTGGTTAGACCACACCCCTCTCAGTTAGACAGCCCCGGTTCCATCCCAAGCAACAAAGCGGCGCTGGGGTGGGTTTTCTCCGGGTTCTCCTATTCCCCCCACCATAGCATTACACTGGTGCACCATCTTCATTCATATATTATCATTGTCTTCCCCTGTGGTGCCATAAACAGTAAAAGTGGGCCATAAACACTACCAAAAAAAATACAGAAAACACACACACTCACACAGACACACCCACACAAAGCATAAACACACTCACACACAGGCATATACACACTTACATACAGACATATACACACACACACTCACATACAGACATATACACACACACTAACACACAAACATATACACACTCACACACAGACATATACACACACACACTAACACACAGACATATACACACTAACACACAGACATACACACACTCACATACAGACATATACACACTCACACACAGACATATACACACACACTTACACACAGACATATATGCACTAACACATAGACATATACACACTAACACACAGTATAATAATAATAATAATAATAATAATAATAATAAGAAGAAGAAGAAGAAGAAGAAGGAGAAGGAGAAGAAGAATCTTTATTAGTTTGTAGACTTTTACAAGTTTCAAGCCTCATCAAGAGAAAAATATAAACATATACCTATAATTACATATTTACAATTCATCTATTTGATACAGACATTTTTTTATTAGAAATGTTTTTAACTCTTTTTGAAATGCATTTCTACTTTTGCTTTTCAATTCTTTTGGTAGCTTATTGTACAAAATTTTACCCATTGTGAGGGGGTCCTTCTCTGTGGCCTTTTTGTTAAAATTACTTCTACAATAATTATTTAGATTTCTAGTATTATATTTGTGACTATCTTTTATTTGTACAGCATTTTTATTTACTACAAACATGACGACTTTAAACACATACAATGATATAACAGTGAGTATTTCAGCTTTTACAAAACTATCTCTACACGATTCTCTAGTTTGGGTATTAAATATACATCTTATGCATCTCTTCTGCAATACCAATACTCTATTTACATTTGTGATGCTTGAGTTACCCCAGACCTCTATTCCGTACTGCAGATGTGGATGAATTAGACCATAATACACCATTTTCTAGTAATCAGAATTGAGATATTTTGATAAATTTCTTAGTAGATATAAATAGGTGTTAATTTTCTTGCAAATATGGTCAATATGCAACTCAAATGTCATATTTTCATCCAAAATTATTTCCGAAAACTTGGTACTTTCCAATTGCTCAATAATTTCATTATTTATCATTACATTGAGTTCATTACTAGACCTACTATTTCGATGTTGAAACATGAGTATATGAGTCTTTTGCGTATTTACAACCAGGTTGTTATGTTTTAAATAATGACATATAACTTGCGTTTCAGTAGTTATTATATCATTTAAATTTGCTTTATTTTTATTAGTGAATATGACTGAGGTATCATTGGTATAAGAAATTGTATTGTAATTTGGAGATTGTGGAAGATCGTTAATATACAGGATAAATGATAGGGGCCCAAGTACTGATCCTTGTGGAACTCCAACTTTTGTCAGTTCATAATTTGATTTAATTGACTTTATTTCACATCCCTGTTGGTGATAGATTTCAGTGCATTGTTTCCTATTTTTTAGAAAGGATCGTATAATTTCATTACATTTACCCCTGATACCATATTTTTCTAATTTACCTAGTAGTATCTCATGTGATACACTATCAAATGCCTTTGATAAGTTAAGAAATATTCCTGCCGTTTTATCAGTATTGTCAAATTCTTTTAATATTGTCTGATACAGTTCAGTTATAGCAGTAGTGGTGGAATATTTGCTTCTAAAACCATGTTGTGATGGGTAAATCAGATTAAATTTATTTAGAAAATCCAATAATCTATTACTTAACGCATTTTCAAACACACTAACACACAGAAATACACACTCACTACCACATAGACATATACACACACATATACACACTAACAGACAGATATATACACACTAACACACAAAAATATACACACACTAATATACAGACATACACATACACTCACATACAGATATATGCACACAAACACACAGCCATATACACAGACTAACACACAGCCATATACACACACTAACACAGACATACACACATCCTCACATACATATATATACACACAGCCATATACACACACTAACACAGACATACACACATACTCACATACAGACATATAAAAGAAATGGCCTGTTATTTATGGACGCTCTTTAACTGCTTTTTTGGTTCTCAGCGTCCCATTCTATATTGGGCGTGAAAGATCGCTTAATTTTGCTCAGAGGCCTCTCTTATCAGGCTTGAGGTTCTTTTACGTGCCGTAAATCTATGACACGGGACCCACAGCTTTACTTCCCTTCCGAAGGAAGCCATGCTAAGGATTTTTACGCCGGGTTTGAACCTGCGACCTTGGGTATATGAAGTTAGCATGGTAACCATTACACCACGGAGGGCGACTACACACATATACACACTAACACACAGACATATACACCCACACTAACATACATAAATACACACACTACCGCAAAGACATATACACACACTCACATACAGACATATACACTCTAACACAGAGACATATACACACTCAATAACACACAGACATACACAAACTCAAAAACAAACATATACACACAGGCATACACACACACACACACACACACACACACACTCACAAACATACATATACACACTCAAAAACAAACATATACACACAGGCATACACACACATACTTACATAAAGGCATACACACTCATACACGGACATATACACAAACACTAACACACAGACATAAAACTCCCATACAGACATATACACACACTAACAAACAGGCATACACACACTCACATAAAGACATACACACTAACAAACAAACATACACACACACACACACACTCACATAAAGACATACACACTAACAAACAAACATATACACACACACACACACTCACATACAGACATATACACACTACCACAGACACATACACACACACTAACACACAGACATACACACACACTCACATAAAGACATACACACTAACACTCAGACACATAAACCCACACTAACAAACAAACATATACACGCACACTCACATACAGACATATACACGCCTACTAAAACACAGACATATACCCACACACTAACACACAGACATACACACACACTCACATACAGACATATACACACTACACAGACACATACACACACACTAACACACACACTAACACACAGACATACACATGTACCCACTTACAGACATATACACGTACCCACTTACAGACATATACACACTCACTAACACACCAACATACACACTCACATACAGACATATACACACTCAAAAACAAACATATACACACAGGCATACACACATACTCACATAAAGACATACACACTCACACACGGACATATACACAAACACTAACACACAGACATAAAAACTCCCATACAGAGGTATACATACACTAACACACAGGCATACACGCACTCACATAAAGACATACACACACTCGCATAAAGACATACACACTAACACTCAGACATATAAACCCACACTAACAAACAAGCATAAACACACACACACACAAACACAGACATACACTCACACTCACACTCACATACAGACATATACACACTAACACATACACACACACAAACATAAGGACATACACATCCGCTAACAGACATACACACATACTCACATACAGACATATATGTAATACACAGGCATATACACAAACTAAGACACAAAAATAAACACACACACTCACAGACAGATATATACACAAACATACCAACACACACTCACATAGACATATACACACTCACATACAGACACACTGACACACAGACATATACACACACTAACACACAGACATACACACACACATACAGACATATACACACTCACACACAGGCATATACACACACTAACACTCAGACATATACACACTAACACACAGACATACACATACATACAGACATATACACACTCACATACAGGCATATACACACACACTCACATACATACATAAACACTCTAACACACAGATATACACACACTAACACACAGACATACACACACTAACACACAGACATACACACATTAACACACAGACATATGCACACTAATACAGACATATACACACTCACATACAGGCACATACACACACTAACACACATACACACACTCACTTACAGACATAAACACACTAACACACAGTTATACACACACTAACACACAGACATACACACACTAACACACAGACATACACACACTAACACAGACATATATACACTAACACACAGACATACACACACTAACACACAGACACACACTTACACACAGACATACACACACTAACACACAGACATATATACACACATACAGACATACACACAAACACTCACATACAGACATATACACTCTAATACACCATATACACACTAAGGTACAGACATATATGCACTAACACACAGATATATACACACTAACACACAGACATATACACATAAACAGACAGACATACACACACTAACACACAGATATACACACACTAACACACAGATATACACACACTAACACACAGATATACACACACTAACACACAGATATACACACATACAGACATATACACACTAACACAGATATACACACATACAGACATATACACACTAACACACAGATATACACACATACAGACATATAGACACTAACACACAGATATACACACATACAGACATATACACACACTAACACACAGATATACACACACTAACACACAGATATACACACATACAGACATATACACACTAACACACAGATATACACACATACAGACATATACACATTAACAGACAGATATACACACATACATACATATACACACTAACACACAGATATACACACATACAGACATATACACACTAGCACACAGACAAATACACACTAACCAGCGGCGGCTGCTGTATAGGAGCACAAGAGCACGTGAACCTCCAATATTTCTTAGTGGATCTCCTTTTTCTCTATCAGGAAACATTTAATAAAATGCGCTATCGGGTGCCACTTGTTTAAATATACCGCGCTCTGCTCTTCAGCTTGAACACAGCTTAGAACCTGAGTATGTGGCAACAATGCTTGTAGCACAGGCCTCGTCTGCTAGCGTATTACACGCGGCCAACAAAACACCTATGAATTTTACAGCCAGAAATGAGCACATTGCAATCATGTACTTTAGTTCTCATTAACATCACGAGGGTTCTCTTTATTATCCGGAGGTGCTGCTATCTTTGAGATTTAGCTGCAACTATCCGGAAATGCAACTGCATTTCATGAGGTGCTATTTTTCTTAATAATTTGCAGTTTATACAAGAGCTTGCTTAAGACTAGCGTGTGCTACAGTTTTACTAAGTTATTTCTGGTATAATGTGATTAACTTACTGTGACAATACTTAATGAATTAACAGGTGAGACTAGTGTGGATTTTCTAACATGTTTTAAACATAGCTTATTATTTTAAAAACAATGTTCTCTGTGTTGAGCAAGTGACCTCGTGGTTCTCAATTCTTGTGACTTTTCAAAGGTAGCCATGGACTCGATATTAAGAAGCCATGAAAAACTTACATATGAGGAACAAATAGAAATAAAACGACTGGGACGTCCACAGCCCGATTTGGTAACTAAGCATGTGACAAAAACTCAAAAGCGGGACTATAGACGTAAATTTAATAACAATGTATACGCAACATGCAAATGGCTTTGCTGTTGCAGTATCAGAAACTCGCTGTTTTGCTTTCCTTGTCTTATGTTTAGCGACGAGTAGACAAGAGTAGATGTGCATCTCAGTGAAAAGATAAAAAAGCATGAGAATTCACGTGCACGCATGTATTCGATTCGCCATGCTTGGTCGTGTGACTATCAGCACTCAACTAGACAGCGCTTACAGGCAGTCGGTAAAGAGACACAACGAGTAAGTTGACAAAAATAGGTACACTCTCTCTAGGCTGATTGATTGCGTAAAACTTTGTGGAGCATTTGAACTAGCTCTACGCGGTCATGATGAGCGGAAGAATTCTGAAAATTCCGGGGTGTTTGGTGGGCTTGTTAATTTTGTAAGCTCTATTGACATAGCAATTCAAGAACACTTAGAAAATGCAATTGTGTTCAAAGGCAGAATGACATCCTCGACTGCGGTCTGCAGGGAAATTATATCAGAAGAAATAAAGGAAGCTCATTACTTAGCAGTCATGGCCGATGAAACAACGGATATGTCTACTCAGCAACAACTCGCTATTGTGTACAGATACGAGATGCAAGGGTCGGCTGTTGAGCGTTTTTGGGGCTTTTTCAATCCTGTTGCCCAAGATCTGGGGTAATAAACACTGCTTTGCTAGAGCTTATAGGAGAGCAGAAACATAAATTAATAGGTCAATGTTACGATGGTGCAGCTGTTATGAGTGGCAGTGCAAGTGGAGTTCAGGCGAGAATACGAGCTATGTACCCTCATTATATACACTGTTATACCCATCAATGCAATTTGGTTCTGCAGAAGGCTGCTGCCATAAACAGCTTATCTTTTCAACACTATCAGGATTTCCTGCATTTTTTTCAAGATCTTGTCTATGAACCAAAATACTTGACAGAATTGTGCAAAACAGTGTTCCGAGGCTAGCAGCTACATGCTGGATTTGCAACATTCGTTCAGTGAATGTTGTGTATGAAAATAAAGAATGTCTCATCCAGTGTCTAGAGGAAATAAGTCTGCTTGATAATATTGATGAGAAAACAAGACGCGAGTCAAGCGGCCTCTTAGCAGCTTTGGAGGATTCTGCATTCACCTTCTGGTTGGAATTCTTTCATAGAATAATGCCTCAGGCAGAGCTCTTATTTTAAAGTACTGCAACACAGACAAATCGATGCTGTAAAAGCAAAACGCTACTTAGATTGGTTCTCGTCTGCTGTGCAGAAAATTAGAGACACTGCACTTAACAGATGTGAAGTTTCCGAAAATCGAAAGAGAAAGAGGCAAGAAAATCGAATGGCAGAAGGAAAGGAAGTGTGCGACGCGTTACCTAGATCGGTTCTCGTCTGCTGTGCAGGAAATTAGAGACACTGCACTTAACAGATGTGAAGTTTCCGAAAGTCGAAAGAGAAAGAGGCAAGAAAATCGAGTGGCAGAAGGAAAGGAAGTGTGCGACGCGTTACTTAGATCGGTTCTTGTCTGCTGTGCAGGAAATTAGAGACACTGCACTTAACAGATGTGAAGTTTCCGAAAATCGAGTGGCAGAAGGAAAGGAAGTGTGCAACGCGTTACTTAGTCATGTAAATAACAGATTTTCATTTACTGATCATTTAGTGGCTTCGAGGCTAGTTGATGTCGCTTCTTTCCAGACATTCTCCGAAGATTTTCATTTACTGATCATTTAATGGCTTCGAGGCTAGTTGATGTCTCTTCTTTCCAGACATTCTCCGAAGATTTTCCAGAGAAAGATCTCGTCACTACTGTTGAAATCTGCCCATGGTTGCTCAAGTCACAGCTTAAAACAGAACTTCAAGTACTATATAACTGGCGTGATATGATGAACGCTGAAGGAGCATCATCTATGTTGCAGTTCATAACAGAAAACAACCTCAACGAAGAAACTTTTCCGCAATTAACCGAGCTACTGAAGATTGTTATCACTACGCCCATGACTACATCAGAACCACAAAGATGCTTTTCCACATTGAAAAGAATTAAAACCTTTACGAAGAATACGATGGCTGAAGACCGACTCTCAGCATTGGCAATGCTTGCTATTGAGAAGAAACTGGTCAACAGCATAAAAGACTTTAATCACCGAGTGATAGAAAAGTTTACACGCTTGAAAAACAGGCGTGTGAAATTTCTGTACAAATAACTTTGGTGTCCATTGCATAATTCAAACAATGTAAATATCATTTATTGTAAATACATTCACATGAACTATATAGAAGGACTTTACCCCTTCATCACCATCTGGGAACCTCATATTGCTGTTAACTATCGGAGACTAAGAATTTCAACATCTTTACAATACTGGGTGAGTGACGATTTGTGTAACAAATCTATAATTCTTGTTTTTAGGCACTATCATTGTTTCTAATATTACTGGATTTGGTGTTACGGTGACAGCGGCTATAGTAGCAGTAGTAGTCGTGGGGGTGGTAAAGTGCTGATTTTGTGAACACTTACATTTTTAATCCGCGAGCTGCCACTGACACTAACACACAGATATACACACATACAGACATATACACACTAACACAGATATACACACATACAGATATATACACACATACAGACATACACACTAACACACAGGCAAATACACATTATCATACAGACATATACACACACTCACTAACAAACACACACACAGACTAACACACAGACATACAAACACACATTAACACACCAACATACACATACATGCACACTAACACACAGATAAAAAATGGAAATGGCGTGTTATTTATGGACGCTCTTTAACTACTGTGGTTCTCAGCGTCCCATTCTAAATTGGATGTGGAAGACCGCTTAATTTTGCTCAGAGGCCTCTCTTATCAGGCTTGAGGTTCTTTTACATGCCGTAAATCTACGACACGGGACCCACGGCTTTTATTCCCTTCCGAAGGAAGCCATGCTAAGGATTTTGACACCCGAAAAAATCCATCGTCCTCCGCCGGGTTTGAACCCGCGACCTTGGGTATATGAAGTCAGCATGGTAACCATTACACCACGGAGGGCAACAACACACAGATATATACATACACTATCACACATAAATACACACTAAGACACAGATTTGTACACACTAACACACAGGAATATACACACTAACACACAGACATACACAGACTAACACACATACATACACACTCACATAAAACATACTCACACAGACATACACACAAAGACACACACAGACTTAGACACACCGACATACAAACAGATATTTATATACACTCGCACACAGACATACACACACAGCCTTACACACAGACATACAAACACAGACATACAAATACCCACAGACATACACATAGCCTTACACACAGTCATTGACACAAGACTTACACACACAGACATACAAATACCCACAGACATACAAACACGGACATACACACAGTCATAGATACAAGACATACACACACAGATAACAAATAGAAATATACACACACAGACACACACACACTGACATGCACACATAGCCAGACACACACAGACATACACACATTGATATAGACATAGACACACAGAGATACACACACTGACATGCACACATAGCCATACACACAAAGACTACATACACAGCCATACACACAGACAAACACAGGGAAACACACACAGACATACACACACACTGACATATACATAGGACACACACATACACACAGACACACACACAGCCATACAAACAGACACATACACACATAGATATGCACAGACAACATAGACACAGCCATACACACAGACACATACATTCACACATAGACATACACACAGACACACACATACACACAAACACAGACATACACACAGGCACACACACATAGACGCACACATACACACAGAGACGCACACATACATACATAGACCTGTACACAGAGATACACACACATAGACATAAACACAGACATACACACAGACACATACACACAGACACATACACACACAGACATACACACATGGACACACACACACATATACTGATATACACACACAGTTACACACACACATTTCACACTAACACACAGCCATATACACACAGACGCGTACGGTGACATACACACACACAAAACCATAAACTGACATACACACACAGACACACACATATTTAGACATACAGACATACACTCACAGACACACACAGACATAAACTCACAGCCACACACACAGACTTAGACACTCAGTCATACACACAGACATTCACACCAACATTCACACAGACACAAAATCACACACAGCCACACACACAGCCATACACACACAGACATAAACACACAGACATAAACACACAGACATACACACACAAACACAAACGTACACACCCAGACTCACACAGACAAACACAGACAAACACAGACATCATTCACACCTACTTACACAGACCCACTCACACCTGTTTACCCACATCCACACACCCACTCTCACACACTGACAGACACACAAGGCCACAAAGACACACACACACACCCATACATGCACCCACACACACACCCACTTCCACCTGTTTACCCACACCCACACACACCCACTTACACCCACTCTCACACATTCACAGACACACAAAGACACACACACACTCATACATGCACCCACACACACACACACTCACACACCCACTTACACACTCACAGACACAAAGAGACATACTCACACACCCACTTACACCTGTTTAACCACACACATACCCACTTACACCTATTTACCCACACACATACCGACTTACACCTGTTTACACATACCCACTCACACACCCACTTACACCTGTTTACCCACACACACACCCACTTACACCTGTTTACACATACCCACTCACACACCCACTTACACCTGTTTACCATCACACATACCCACTTACACCTGTTTACACATAACCACACACACATACCCACTTACACCTGTTTACCCACACACATACCCATTTACACCTGTTTACACACACCCACTTACACCTGTTTACCCACACACATACCCACTTACACCTGTTTACCCACACACATACCCACTTACACCTGTTTACCCACAAACATACCCACTTACACCTGTTTACCCACACACATACCCACACGCAAACCCACTTACACCTGTTTACCCAAACACACATACCCACTTACACCTGTTTACCCACACACATACCCACTCACACCTGTTTACCCACACACCTACCCACTTACACACCCAGTTACACCTGTTTACACATACCCACTTACACACCCACTTACACCTGTTTACCCACACACACACCCACTCACACCCACTTACACCTGTTTTCCCACACACATACCCACTTACACCTGTTTACACATACCCACTCACACACCCATTTACAATTACACCTGTTTTCCCACACACATACCCACTTACACCTGTTTACCCACACACACACCCACTTACACCTGTTTACCACACACACCCACTTACACCTGTTTACCCACACACATACCCACTTACACCTGTTTACCCACACACATACCCACTTACACCTGTTTACCCAAACACATACCCACTTACACCTGTTTACCCACAAACATACCCACTTACACCTGTTTACCCACACACATACCAACTTACACCTGTTTACCCACATACATACCCACTCACACTGTTTACCCACACACCTACCCACTTACACACCCAGTTACACCTGTTTACACATACCCACTTACACACCCACTTACACCTGTTTACCCACACACACACCCACTCACACCCACTTACAGCTGTTTACCCACACACATACTCACTTACACCTGTTTACCCACACACATACCCACTTACACCTGTTTACACATACCCACTCACACACCCACTTACAATTACACCTGTTTTCCCACACACATACCCACTTACACCTGTTTACCCACACACACACCCACTTACACCTGTTTACCACACACACCCACTTACACCTGTTTACCCACACACATACCCACTTACACCTGTTTACCCACACACATACCTACTTACACACCCACCAACACCTGTTTACGCACACACATACCCACAAACATACCCACTTACACCTGTTTACCCACTTACACCTGTTTACACACACACATACCCACTTACACCTGTTTACCCACACACATACCCACTTACACATGTTTACCCACACACATACCCACCTATACCTGTTTACACATACCCACTTACACCTGTTTACCCACCCACATACCCACTTACACCTGCTTACACATTACCCACTCACACACCAACTTACACATGTTTACCCACACACATACCCACTTACACCTGTTTACACATACCCACACACATACCCAGTTACACCTGTTTACACATACCCACACACATACCCACTTACACTTGTTTACCCACACACATACCCCCCATACACCTGTTTACCCACACACATACCCATTACACCTGTTTACCCACACACATACCCACTTCCACCTGTTTACCCACACACACACGCACTTAAACCTGTTTACCCACACACATACCTACTTACACACCCACTTACACCTGTTTACCCACACACACACCCACTTACACCTGTTTACCCACACACATACCCAATTACACACCCATTTACACCTGTTTACGCACACACACACCCACTTACACCTGTTTACTCATACGCATACCCACTTACACCTGTTTACCCACACACACACCCACTTACACCTGTTTACCCAAACACATACCCACACACATACCCACACACACTACCACTTACACCTGTTTATCCAAACACATACCCACTTATACCTGTTTACCCACACACATACCCACTTACACCTGTTTACCCACACACATACCCCGTGGCCGAGTGGTTAGACCACTAGCCTCTCACCTAGACGGCCGGGGTTCGATCCCAAGCGACCGCATGTGAGATTTGTGGTGGACAAAGCGGCGCTGGGGCGGGTTTCCTCCGGGTACTCCGGTTTCCCCCGCCATCGCATTCCACCGGTGCTCCATCATCATTCATGTATCATCAGTGTCACCGCCTGCGATGCCATTAGTAGTTAAAGCGGGCGTTAAACACTACCAAAAAAAAAAAAAAAAAAAAAAAAAACACACATACCCACTCACACACCCACTTACACCTGTTTACCTACACACATACCCATTCACATACCCACTTACACCTGTTTAGCCACACACATACCCACTCACATACCCACTTACACCTGTTTACCTTCAAACATACCCACTTACACCTGTTTACCCACAACATACCCACTTACACCTGTTTACCCACACACATTCCCACTCACACACCGACTTACACCTGTTTACCCACACACATACCCACTCACACACCCACTTACGCCTGTTTACCCACACACATACCCACTCACACACCCACTTACACCTGTTTACCCACACACACACCCACTCACATACCCACTTACACCTGTTTACCCACGCACATACCCACTTACCCAACCACTTACACCTGTTTACCCACACACACATACCCACTTACACACCCACTTACACCTGTTTACCCACACCCAGACCCACTCACACACCCACTTACACCTGTTTACCCACACACACACCCACTTACACCAGTTTACCCACACATACACCCACTTACACCTGTTTACCCACACACACACCCACTTACACCATTTTACCCACATACATACCCACTCACACACCCACTTACACCTGTTTACCCACATACACACCCACTTACACCTATTTACCCACACACACACACACCCACTTACACCTGTTTACACACACACACCCACTTACACCTGTTTACCCACACACACACACACACCCACTTATACCTGTTTACCCACACACAAACCCTCTTACACCTGTTTACCCACACACACACACACACACCCACCCACTTACAGCTGTTTACCCACACACATACCCAAACACATACCCACTTACACGTGTTTACCCACACACATACCCAGTCACGCACCCACTTACACCTGTTAACCCCCACACATAACCACTTATATACCCATTTACACCTGTTTACCCACACATACACACACACCCACTTACACCTGTTTACCCACACACATAACCACTTACAAACCCATTGACACCTCTTCACACACACACATACCCACTTACACAACCACTTATACCTGTTAACCCAAACACATACCACTTACACCTGTTTACCCACAAACACTCACACACCCACTTACACCTGTTTACCCACACACATACCCACTTATACCTATTTACCCACACAGACACATGCCCACTTACACCCGTTTACCCACACACACACATACCCACTTACACCTGCTTACCCACACACATACCAAATACCACCTGCTTACCCACAGACATACCCACTTACAGAAGTTTGCCCACACACATACACACTTACACCTGTTTGCCCACACATACCCACTAACACCTGTTTACCCACACATACCCACTTACACCTGTTTACCCTCACACATACCCACTTACACCTGTTTACCCACACACACATACCCACTTACACCTGTTTACCCACACACACACTTACCCACTTATACCTGTTTACCCACACATACCCACTTACACCTGTTTACCCACACACACACACATACACACTTACACCTGTTTACTCACACACACACATACCTACTTACACCTGTTTACCCACACACATACCCACACAGATACCCACATACACCTGCTTACCCACACACATACTCACTTACACCTGTTTACCCACACACATTTCCACTCACACACCGACTTACACCTGTTTACCCACACGCATACCCACTTATACCTGTTTACCCACACACATAACCACTTACCCACCCACTTACACCTGTTTACCCACACACACATACCCACTCACACACCCACTTACACCAGTTTACCCACACACACACCCACTTACACCTGTTTACCCACACACACACACACACTTACGCCTGTTTACCCACACACATACCCACTCACACACCCACTTACACCTGTTTACGCACACACATACCCACTCACACACCCACTTACACCTGTTTACCCACAAACATACACACTAACACACCCACTTACACCTGTTTACCCACACACATACTCATTCAGACACCAACTTACACCTGTTTACCCACACACATACCCACTCACACATCCACTTACACCAGTTTACCCACACACACCCCCACTGACACCTGTTTACCCACACACACACACACCCACTTTCACCTATTTACCCAATCACACACACCCACTTACACCTGTTTACCCACACACACACCCACTTACACCTGTTTACACACACACACCCACTTACACCTATTTACCCACACACACGCCCACTTACACCTGTTTACCCACACACACTCACCCTCTTACACCTGTTTACCCACACACACCCACTTACACCTGTTTACCCACACACATACCCACTTACACGTGTTTACCCACACACACGCCCACTTACACGTGTTTACCCACACACACACCCACTTACACCTGTTTACCCACACACATACCCACTCACGCACCCACTTACACCTGTTTACCCACACACATACCCACTTACACAACCACAAACACAACATACCCACATACACACATACCCACTTACACCTGTTAACCCACACACATAACCACTTACACACCCATTTACACCTGTTTACCCACACACATAACCAATTACACACCCATTTACACCTGTTCACATACACACACACATACATACTCAGTTACACCTAATTCAAAATCTTCTCGGGCTTCTAGCCAGGTAATAACTTGGCTTGACACCAACGTTTCGAAGAAGTGCATCTTCCTCGTCTTCAGGGTGAACTGAACTGATCAGTTCACCCTGAAGACGAGGAAGATGCACTTCTTCGAAACGTTGGTGTCAAGCCAAGTTATTACCTGGCTAGAAGCCCGAGAAGATTTTGAATTAACACGTCGCCAGGAAAGCTATAGTTCTTATTCAGTTACACCTGTTTACCGGCACACATACACACACCCACTTACAACTGTTTACCCACACACATAGCCACTTACACACCCACTTACACCTGTTTACCCACACACATACCCACTTACAACCCACTTACACTTCTTTACCCACACACATACCCACATTCACATCCACTTACACCTGTTTACCCACACACATACCCACTTACACACCCACTTACACCTGTTTACCCGCACACACACCCACTAACACATTTATACCCACACACACACCCACTTACACCTGTTTACCCACACACACACCCACTTACACCTATTTACCCACTCACACACCCACTTAAACCTGTTTACCCACACACACACCCACTTAAACCTGTTTACCCACACACACACCCACTTAAACCTGTTTACCCACACACACACCCACTTAAACCTGTTTACCCACACACACACACCCACTTACACCTGTTTACCCACTCACACACCCACTTAAACCTGTTTACCCACACACACACCCACTTACACCTGTTTACCCACACAAACACCCACTTACACCTGTTTACCCACTCACACATCCACTTACACCTGTTTACCCACACACACACCCACTTACACCTGTTTACCCACACACTTACCCACTTACACCTGTTTTTCCACACACACACCCACTTACACCTGTTTACCCACTCACACACCCACTTACAGCTGTTTACTTACTCACATACCCACTTACACCTGTTTACCCACACACTTACCCACTTACACCTGTTTCTCCACTCACACACCCACTTACACCATTTTACCCACTCACACACCCACTTACAGCTGTTTACCCACTCACATACCCACTTACACCTGTTTACACACTCACACACCCACTTACACCTGTTTACCCACTAACACCCACACACCCACTTACACCTATTTACCCACTCACACACCCACTTACACCTATTTACCCACACACATACCCACTCACACACCCACTTACACCTGTTTACCCACACACACACACACACACACACACACTCACACACCCACTTACACCTGTTTACCCACACACATACCCACACGCATACCCTTTAACACCTGTTTATCCACACACATACTCACACCTGTTTACCCACACACATACCCCGTTACACCGTTTTACCTACACACACACACACACCAGCTTATACCAGTTTACCCACACCCACACACACCCACTTACACCTGCTTACCCACACACATACACACACACTTACACCTGTTTACCCACACACGTCAAACACACACCCACCTACACCTGTTTACCCACACACATACCCACACACACACCCACTTACACCTGTTTACCCACACACAAACACACATACCCACTTACACCTGTTTACCCACACACACACCCACACACATCCAGTTACACCTGTTTACCCACACACACACCCACACATACACCCACACACTTACACCTGTTTACCCACACACACACCCACACACATATCCACTTACACCTGTTTACCCACACACACACCCACACACATACCCACTAACACCTGTTTACCCACACACATATCCACTCACATACCGACTTACACCTGTTTACCCACACACATACCCACACACACACCCACTTACACCTGTTTACCCACACACATACCCACACACCATTTTACCCACACACACACACACCCACATACACCTGCTTACCCACACACATACCCACACACATGCCTACACACATACCCACTTACACATGTTTACCCACACACATACCCATTTACACACGGTTTACCCACACACATACCCACTTACACCTGTTTACCGACACACATACCCACTTACACCTGTTTACCCACACACACACCCACTTACACCTGTTTACCCACACACATACCCACACACCATTTTACCCACACACACACCCACATACACCTGTTTACCCACACACATACCCACACACATACAATCACACATACCCACACACATGCCTACACACATACCCACTTACACATGTTTACCCACACACATACCCATTTACACACGGTTTACCCACACACATACCCACTTACACCTGTTTACCGACACACATACCCACTTACACCTGTTTACCCACACACATACCCACACACATACCCACTCACATACCCAATACACCTGTTTACCCACACACACACCCACTCACACACCCACTTACACCTGTTTACCCACACACATACCCACTTACACCTGTTTACCCACACCCACTCACACCTGTTTACCCACACCCAATCACACACCCATATACACCTGATTACACACACCCACACACACACACACACACCCACTCACACACCCACTCACACACTCACTTACACCTGTTTACCCACACCCACACACATACCCACTCACACACCCACTCACACCTGTTTACCCACACCCATACACATACCCACTCACACACCCACTCACAACTGTTTACCCACACCCACACACATAGCCACTCACACACCCACTGTCGCCCTCCATGGTGTAGAGGTTACCATGCTGACTTCTTATGCCCAAGGTCGCGGGTTCAAACCCGGCGGAGGACGATGGATTTTTTCGGGTGTAAAAATCCTTGCATGGCTTCCTACGGAAGGGAAGTAAAGCCGTGGGTCCCGTGTCGTAGATTTACGGCACGTAAAAGAACCTCAAGCCTTATAAGAGAGGCCTCTGAGCAAAATTAAGTGATCTTTCACGCCAAATATAGAATGGGACGCTGAGAACCAAAGCAGTTAAAGAGCGTCCATAAATAACACGCCATTTCCATTTCACACACCCACTCACACCTGTTTACCCACACCCACACACACACACACACACACTTACACCCACTCTCACAGACTCACAGACACACAAGGACACAAAGATACACACACACTCATATACACACCCACTTACACCCACTCTCACTCACTCACAGACACAGAAGGACACAAAGACACACACACTCATACACACATCCACACACACACCCACTTACACCTGGTCTCCCACACTCACAGATACACAAGGACACAAAGACACACACACACACACACACACTGCCTGCAGTGCCATAAGTAGTTAAAGTGGGCGTTAAACACTACCAAAAATAAAAAAGCACACAGACACACTGACACACACAGACTCACAGACATGTAGACAGACACGTACACCCACGCCAACAAACACAGACAAAGAGATAGACACACAGACACACACAGACATACACATGCAGACCACACAGACACAGAGACAGACTCACGGACATGTAGACACACACATACACCTGCGCAGACACACACAGACAAAGAGACATACCCACTCACACACGCACACACATAGACACACACAGACAGACTGACGCACACAGACAGACTCACAGACATGTAGACACACACATACACCTGCGCAGACACACACAGACAAAGATACAGACAGACACACACACACAGTCACACACCGACAAATTCACACATAGACACAGACTCACACAGACACCTACAGACAAGCAGAAACAGACACACATTAATAGACATACACACAAACACACCCACACACACAACAGACATTACATAGACCTTTTTGTAAAACTGTTGTATTTTGATTCAGGGGAACCCAAAATATGTATTTCTGGTGAAATCTTGGTATCAAATTTGTACTACAAAACAATACCTGAGCTATATACTATGTACATATTGCGTGCAGAGAAAGTAAAAAGAATGGTATCCAAAATAAATGTTGTATTGTTTAAAAATATAACAGTGAAAAAATATAGGGTTTGTACAGACTAAATTATAATCCACAAACAAGAGTAGTACTGATGCAAAGCAAGAATAATAAAAAGAAAATACTTAAATTAACTTGAATGATGAAAGTAACTATTTGAATGGAATCATAAAACACTGTTTTCCTGCCATCATGATTAATTGTGTGAAGTGAAATATCTGCACTACAGTTTGCACCACGACTTGGGAATGAATTCATTTACCTCAAGAAGAAGAAAACTCTACATGACTTTCTCTAGCTGTTCTGTTTATTCAAAAGATTAATCTTTTATGTACATCATGCTAATCAAGATAAACATAAGCAGAATTACTCTTATTAATATAAAAATAATAGTTGCAACAAATCGTCACTTATCTTTTTGGAATCCTTGCCTGGACTAGTTTCGCAACGATTTCATTGCATTATCAACATATCCTTTTGGTCTCTTTTTTGATGTTGTTTATTTACACTTTTATGGTTACTGCTACTAGGTGGATTGTGTACTAATGCATTGCTAACTAGTGGAATCAAAACAAATTTGGTAAGAGTGTCAGTTGGAGGTATATCAAAATGCATTGCATGATTTCTATACTTTAATATAAATATTTTCTCCCAAACCATTAAATCTATGGGCCCATTTAAGAGTTTTAATAATTTAACATCTGGCTTTATTTCATGATTAAATTTCCAAAAATGTTCTGCTACAGCTGATTTATCAATTTGTTTGTATTTAATATTCCTAAAGTGTTCTTTTACTCTGGTTTCCAAATGACGTTTAGTCTTACCAATATAAACAAGGTCACAATTTAAACAGTTTAATTGATAAATGCCAGATTTTTTATTTTTTGAAATTTCATCCTTTTTAGAAAAGCCTAACAAATTTTTTATACTGTATTTATTTTGAGGAACCAATATTATGCCATGCTCTTTGAAAATATTTGTGAATTTTTTATTTGCCCAAGGGTGATAAGTAAATTTTTTAAATATGTAATTATCTTTTATTTTCTTAAGCGTAGAAATATCTTTAATAGGTTTTTGATATTTAAACTTCTCAATTTTTTTATTTATGAAATCAGTATTAAAACCATTAATTAAAGCAGTGTTAATAATGTGTTTATATTCTTTATAGAATTCATCTTTATTAAGGGGTAAATTAATTAACCTATAAATTAAACTATTAAAAATAGCAAATTTATGTGAAAAAGGGTTAAAGCCATTATTTTTTATATAATTATCAGTGTGGGTTTGCTTTCTGTATATTCCAAAATTCAATTTATTGTCTTTTTTTATTATTTTTAAATTCAGGAAAGGGAGATAGCCATCACTTTCAGTTTCTAATGTGAATTTTATAGCCTTATCTTGTAAATTTAAAAGTGTTAAAGCATCATTTACATGTTTATCAGGAACAATAGCAAATATATCATCTACATATCTATACCAAGTTTTAAAAATTAGAGGGAATGCTTTAGTGACCTGTATTTCAAAATAGCTCATGAAAAGATCAGCAAGAAAAGGTGAAAGTGGACTACCCATTGCTAAACCAGAAGTTTGTTGATAGAATTTGTGTGGGTGGGCAGGCGGGTGGGTGTGTGTGTGTGTGAAAAAATGTAAATGTAATTTTAAAAATCTGATGTGTACCATTCACATGACTTTCTCTACATCTCTGCAACAAATTATTGTTAAAAAGCTTATGCTTCTATTTACTTCATGCTAATCAGGAAAAATTAGCAGAAATAGTCTTATTACTTGCTTCCTTGTAAGTAGAAGCAAAATAAGAGAGTACCATAGAGTGATAGTCAAAAGCTGGTCACTATGTCACTGAAGTTCCTTTGTTTGTATGGACAGCAGTTGACAAATTCCTGTATGAGAAAAGTATAAGTTTTTCAAAGCAGAAACCAAACATAAGGAATGTCTCAAAAATGATGAATTCCATGAAAAAAATGTATATAACATAAATTGTGTGTTTTAAGGTGCTCTACATTTTTCATATAGTAAGTTTTTGTCCATCTCTTACAGTTTAGCAGTTATTCAAAATTCCGTAAAATTCATCCAGAATAAAGTACTCTTCATAGGCTATTCCCAAAAAATTTAAGATAAAAATTTTATTTGTCAGGTAAATATCTTTAATATATGAAATTTTAATCAAAATCGTTAGAGTCATTTTTGAGAAAATCAAAATTTTCAGAAAAAGTACCAACTAAAAGGTAGTTGGGGGTGAAGGGATTTTTCTCAAAATCTTCATGTCGCATCCCTGTAAGATACTAAACTTAAATACCAAGTTTGGTAATTTGCTAACTTTTCGTTTTTGAGTTATTGTTTTTCACAGACACACGGACCTTTTTCTGAAAATGCTTTTTTTAGATAAAGGGGGTCCTAAAAGATATATTTTCAGTGAAATCTCGGTATTGAATTTTTGGGTGGAGTGCGTATAGAAAAAGTAAAAAAGAATCTTAAGGTCTGCAAAGAAATATGATTCTTGCAGAAACTTCTTCAAGGAACTAAAAATCTTAACCCTACCCAGTCTGTATATATACTGTTTTCTATGTCATAGTAAACAACATCTTGGAAATTTCATTACAAATCACAATACTAGAAGTAAAACTCAGAACTACACTTTATTCTAAGGGGGTTAGATATTCAGCAGCCACCCTGTATAATAAATTACCAGATAACCTGAAAAATATAAACTCCATGCAGCAACTTTTACTAAGGGATAGCTTCTATAATGTGACTGCATTTATAGATACATTGTAGCTGTAAACCAGAAAAGTGTATATAACTATATATGTAACTTCTGGTCATACAAACAAAGGAAGTTCAGTCACATAGCAACTATCACATTAGTCTTCTACTTACAAGGACGGAAATATTATGATCATTTTATATTGATTAGTGTGAAGTAAATAGAAGAATAATTTGTTAGAGAAAGTGATGTGAATGATACAACATATCAGCAGCTATGATTTCAGGTGCCTATAGAGGCGTTGCAGGAGTTGATGTTTACCAAAGTGCTGGACGTTGATGCTCTTGATGAGGACAAGAAGTACGAGGAGATAACGAGCTTGAAGAGCTTGGTGAACATTTCTCTGAGTGCCATGGAGGACTACAACGCCACCCACAAAACCAAGATGGACATCATTCTCTTTGAGTAAGACACCCTTTAGTAGTGCCCCATTCAATGCTTACAGAGTCAATGACGCATCATTTTTTTGCCCCTACTATTGTTTAAAATAAAGAAATAAAAATGCACTTATTTTACGTATAAAGTATACTTCTGTGTCCCAATTCTTTAAAAAAAAATAACCAATAATCGTTCTTGGAATCTGAAAATGGAGAGAAATATGGGAACCGGGATAATGTAGTGTTTTAGGTTAATGTGCCAATTGGTTTTGTGGTACATGAGCTCTTAATATACTCGATCAACTGATATTTTGGGTTAAATGGAGAAATTTAATACATAAAGCTACAATCAAATAAAAACATCATTGCCTGTTTCAACACTTTTCTGACTTTAGGCAGCAAATAGACCCTCATTTGTGAGCATCAGAGAGTTGCATGATGCTCGTAGACCACGGAGGAGAGATATTATAAAAACAACAGATATTTGTTTGTAAATTACTCTGTCAATTTCCAAAATCATGCTGCAGTTTCATGCGGCAAGATTTCTTTTATTTACCAGTAAATCTACTGACCAGGTTTGAAGGGATCAGAAGCTAGACTGAGAGAGGGAGACACACACACACACACACTTGCTGCACCAGGTGTGACATCATGAGTCACAGAAAGTTTTATTTGGGGACAAATAATTAGAATAATATTTGTACGCTGTTGAGAGGAAAATAGAATACTAATGTTGTGATTTAGTTTTAATGTTTGAGTAATGCTTGCAGGTTTGCTTTGCACCACCTTTCGAGGATCTGTCGAGCACTGACGATGCCTGGTGGAAGTACGCTCCTTGTTGGTATTGGTGGCTCAGGGAGACAGTCCTTAACAAAACTGGCAACTGCTATCACAGGAAACCAGTTCTTCCAACCACAGATCACCAAGAATTACGGTAACCATATCTATGTTTTTGATGAAGCAAGCGATGGATGCAACAGGAGGAAACAGGGTTTTAAAATTGGCATGCATGTTTGTGTGCAGGAGTGAATGAATGGAGGGATGACTTGAGGAAGGTTCTGCGCAACGCTGGTGCCAGGGGGCGAGAGACCACGTTCCTCTTCACCGAAAGTCAGATCACACACGAAGCTTTCCTGCAAGACATTGACTCCATACTAAACTCTGGGGAGGTGCCAAACCTCTACGCAATAGATGAGCAAACTGCAATTGTTGAGGTACTCACATCCTTTATATAAAGTAAGTTTAAAACTTCGCGGGGAAGCCTGGGGGATATGGTAGAGATTACTGCCAAGGTCACAACGTATGTGTGATTCGTTTTGTGCCAAAAATTACCTGAGCAGTCTCATTGGAAAAAGATTACTGTCCGAGACTAAAATAAAATTAAATTGCTTTTAAGTATGTTGTCTTAATAGAAAACTGAGAATGATATCCTTAATCATTGTTACAGCTAATCTGCTGCGTACATTTCCTTCTCTCGCCTGCTCACAATATGAACTTTTGCGCAAATTCAAAATGGGTAAAAACATTAAATATTATGTGATTACATGTCATTACATTACCCTGCCACCACATTGTACCGCACTCTTTTATCCATCAACGCTCAAAACATGAATTTCTGTGCAAATTCAAATTTAATAAAATAGATTAAAATAAAATAAAACAATAAGGGACTCAATCAGCTTAAGTGTCCATCAATTTGTTCAAAATATATGACAAAACCTTAAATTTCATTTAAAACTTCTTCTTTTTATGTGTGACTTTTAAACATGTCTTCTTTTTATGGCTGTAGATAATATGCTAAATTTGAAAATGAAGTTGTGAAAAATGGGGGTCGTCTTATACTTAAAATAACCAAAAGTTACTGTCACATGTTTCGGAGACCTGCCTGTGACTGATGGATGACATCATTCTCAAGTTGAATAGCTTGTGTTTCTCACTTTGTTGCAATGTGCAGCCAATTGGATAAATTCCTGGTGCTGACAATGTTTTTAAGCAATTCTTGTTTACTAAGGCTAAGGTTGTGCCTTGTTCTTTGAATATCTTAGCACATTTTTGAAATGTCGTTGGATGGAACATGATGTTTATGTAGTGATTTCTTTAATTTAAGTTTTTAATCTTCTTGTCTACTATATGTTTGGTGAAGCCATTGTGTATTGTTGATGGGGTATTTCTATTGCCTAGGATTATAACATTGCAATTGGCAGCGTGCTTTACCTCACAAAAGTATGGCTCAGATGCCAAGGCTAATACTAACAGAAATAAGATCATTTTTTCATTACAAATAAGTGTTGCAACATTCCCCTTGCTACAGACATACACCAGCATGTTGTTTTATTAAATAGAGTTTTTCTCAAAATTGCAAAATATTCCATGAATCAAAATACAGGGTTATTACAAAAGAAATAGACAACTTGATGCAGTTTTCACTGTTTGGAGAGGAAGCCTTTGCGACCTCACAAATGTTCAATATTGGCTTATACAACATCGAGTTGATTCAGCATTAAGAGGACAAGCAAATCCCCACATGGATGTAGCACGACCAATCCAATGATCTGGGGCATCAACCATATCTGTAATATGTCAACATACTGTTTGCTCTGTAAAGAAAAAGGGGCCATACACCTTTAGCAGAGTTCTGCACATGTTCTACTGTGGCCTTGAGTTCCCCATACTCGGACTGTATTCCACTCAGGGGGAAAGTCCTCTTCTTGATAATGTCGCAACATGTGGAGTCACTTGCATACAGCATTCCTCTGTGTATACCAGCCATAGAATGACTGTCTATCTGGTGGTGTTTTTGGAAATGGCATTGGGCAACAGATGCTGATTGTGTTTTAACAAATTAATATGCAGCACCAATCGATACTTTTAAGAGTTTCTTAATATAGCACCGAAAAATTAAGTTGCTATCACTAGTTGTAGTATTTAATATTTCAAAGGACATAATTATTTTAACACCAATAGTAATTTTTCAAAAAATGCATTGTAGAAATTAAAATGTGTAAGAAAATGATAAAGAAGCAAAGTTATGACAATGTTTCCGTTTAAAGTTGTGTGTGGTGCGAAGCTGCTGCAACATTTGCATTTATATCTTCCATAGTCTTTATCCAATTTTGAATGAAATTTGGCATTCATATTAAGGAGTGAAACGATAATACATCTATACAGAAATTTGAAATTTCATTCCATTTGTCGTGTTTGATAAGAGCAATAACTTTAACTTTGTGTCCATGTCACTGATAAAATCTCTCATACACAAAGTGTCCAGGATAACAACACTTGTAGCCCTGGGTGTAGTCTTCCTTTCTTTGTGCACTAATCAGTATGAATGTTTTTCATAGAGGATTAACACCTCATTTCACAATGATTACAGTGTTGTTTTTAGACCAATTAGTTAAAGGATTGACATGGCTGATTTTGATAAGTAATAGTAAAACATTACTATATCTAGGGGAGTGGGACACATTTTATGCACATGAGTGTACATAGTAAATAGAAATCATGCTGCTGTACCAAAAGATTTCTGTAGCTAGAGTTCAGCTGAAATGCATACTCTGAGAACCCCTATATCCAAATAAAAAAAACATTTTAGATAAAGGTGTCTATGAACAGCATGACTCAAAAACAAAAAGTAAGCTAAGTAGCAAACTTCAATATATTCATATATAATGCCAAAAATGATTAAGAAGTTGATGTTGCAGCTTGTGAGGTTGGCAGCTCAAGGAGGGAACAGGAACCTGGACCTGAGTCTCCTGAAGGTGTTCTCGTTCTTCATCAGTCGCTGCCAGCAGAAGCTGCACATGATCCTGTGTTTCAGTCCAATTGGTACATCCTTCCGTACGAGACTGAGAATGTATCCTTCTCTCATCAACTGCTGCACCATCGACTGGTTCCAGGTCAACCTCACCTTTTGTCTGCATCACAAGTCTCTCAACATTTTTAAAAAATTAAAGCAAAACAACATTTTGAAAATAAAATAAAAAATCATAAATTAATCAATAATTAAGCATACAAAACCTTACTATATAGAAAATTCAAACCAATGAAATGGAAGTACAAATATTTCTTTTTAAAACAGCAAACTGTTTTGGTCTGGTGTTTTATTTTTTAAAATACAAAAAATGGATTCATGTAATCTGCAGCTCAAAAATTAACCAAAATGGCTCACACACACACCCACAAATCAGCATAATATAGCTATTAATGAAAATTTGCATAAAGCAATAGGATACAAATGTAACACATTTTACTGTACAATTTAGCACTTGTGTTGTTGTGTAGCTGATTCACATTGTATGCATCGTCTGGTAAATCCATTTTGATAAGTACAATGATTATTTGCTGTATACAAGGGCCATTGTTATCAGATGCACTTTCATCGCTGAAGTTAGAATATATACCTATCCTCTTTTATATTGATGTCACAAATGCTTTCATCAAAGTCTGAAAATCACTCGTTTTCTTCTAATGCAGCTCATAACCTTTTGCTAGCCAACACCATGTTTTAATCAATGTACACAGACACCAGCTAGTGTAAAGATATGGCTATGATGTAGAAAGTACACAAAAGAGTTATTTGATATGAAAATGACATCATGCTTCGCACTAAATGTAAGAGCAGGTGTTGGTTTGTGTTGCAGACGTGGCCAGAGGATGCCCTGCAGATGATGGCTCAGAAATACATGGCAGAGGTTAACATTGCAGATGATGTCAAGAAAGCTTGTGTTTCAGCTTGCAAGCATTTCCATGTTACTGCCAGGTATTGTAGTACAGTTGGCAACCTTTGCTCACAATTGTAATTGGCAGCTGGTAGCACATTTTGAATTCTAATTGTATAAAAGATGTTTGGAGAGATGGATAAGGCTGCTTCCTAATGTTCTGTCACCAGATAAAAGTGCTGTTTATGCACTTGTGTGTCAGTTTTGTGATACAGGCTTTCGTTCATGAAATATTTCCTTTTGTAGCTCACTGTGAGTATTTTTAATGTCATTAATATCATAACTTTACAACTCACTGCAAAAGGAACAATGAATTTCAGCATATTTGCAAGCCACAACATCTCAATGAAAGCCTAAGGAAAAATAAAGTTAGGCCTGCTGTCATTGTTGCCCTTTCAAATAAACACAAATGGTAATTAACAAATGCAGCAGGGATTAAAGAAGTGCATGGCTTACATGCAGCAGTTGTGTATAATGATGTGTCTACCCAGATTAAATATAGAAGACTTCTACTTGGGGTGCATACTTGCAGCAGTTGTGTATAATGTCTGTGTCTACCCAGATCAAATGTAGAAGACTTCTACTTGGGGCGCGTACATGCAGCAGTTGTGTATAATGTCTGAGTCTACCCAGATCAAACAGTAGAACACTTCTACTTGGGGCGCATACTTGCAGCAGTTGTGTATAATGTCTGTGTCTACCCAGATCAAACAGTAGAACACTTCTATTTGGGGTGCGTACATGCAGCAGTTGTGTATAATGATGTGTCTACCCAGATCAAATGTAGAACACTTCTACTTGGGGCGCATACTTGCAGCAGTTGTGTATAATGTCTGTGTCTACCCAGATCAAACAGTAGAACACTTCTACTTGGGGTGCGTACATGCAGCAGTTGTGTATAATGTCTGTGTCTACCCAGATCAAACAGTAGAACACTTCTACTTGCGGTGCGTACATGCAGCAGTTGTGTATAATGATGTGTCTACCCAGATCAAACAGTAGAACACTTCTACTTGGGGCACGTACATGCAGCAGTTGTGTACAATGTTGTGTCTACCCAGATCAAACAGTAGAACACTTCTACTTGGGGCGCGTACTTGCAGCAGTTGTGTATAATGGCTGTGTCTGCCCAGATCAAACAGTAGAACACTTCTACTTGGGGTGCATACTTGCAGCAGTTGTGTATAATGTCTGTGTCTACCCAGATCAAATGTAGAACACTTCTACTTGGGGTGCATACTTGCAGCAGTTGTGTATAATGATGTGTCTACCCAGATCAAACAGTAGAAAACTTCTACTTGGGGCGCATACATGCAGCAGTTGTGTATAATGTCTGTGTCTACCCAGATCAAACAATAGAACACTTCTATTTGGGGCGCGTACATGCAGCAGTTGTGTATAATGATGTGTCTACCCAGATCAAACAGTAGAAAACTTCTACTTGGGGCGCATACTTGCAGCAGTTGTGTATAATGTCTGTGTCTACCCAGATCAAACAGTAGAAAACTTCTATTTGGGGCGCGTACATGCAGCAGTTGTGTATAATGATGTGTCTACCCAGATCAAACAGTAGAACACTTCTACTTGGGGTGCGTACATGCAGCAGTTGTGTATAATGATGTGTCTACCCAGATCAAACAGTAGAACACTTCTACTTGGGGCACATACATGCAGCAGTTGTGTACAATGTTGTGTCTACCCAGATCAAACAGTAGAACACTTCTATTTGGGGTGCGTACATGCAGCAGTTGTGTATAATGATGTGTCTACCCAGATCAAACAGTAGAACACTTCTACTTGGGGCGCGTACATGCAGCAGTTGTGTATAATGATGTGTCTACCCAGATCAAACAGTAGAACACTTCTACTTGGGGTGCGTACATGCAGCAGTTGTGTATAATGATGTGTCTACCCAGATCAAACAGTAGAACACTTCTACTTGGGGTGCATACTTGCAGCAGTTGTGTATAATGTCTGTGTCTACCCAGATCAAATGTAGAACACTTCTACTTGGGGTGCATACTTGCAGCAGTTGTGTATAATGTCTGTGTCTACCCAGATCAAACAATAGAAAACTTCTACTTGGGGTGCATACTTGCAGCAGTTGTGTATAATGTCTGTGTCTACCCAGATCAAATGTTGAACACTTCTACTTGGGGGGCATACTTGCAGCAGTTGTGTATAATGATGTGTCTACCCAGATCAAAAAAAGAACACTTCTTGACAACTCTTATACTCAGGGAGCATTGTTGTTGAAAGGAACAACATTTCCTTCTCTTTGAAACAAAGCTCACTTTTATTCAAAACTTTTGAACATAGTTTCTAATTTGAAAGATAGGCTTGTTTTTTTAAAATTGACAGTAGTCTGTAATTAACGATTGTATTCCTGACAAAATGTCTGCATTCCCGTCAAAAATATTCACTTTATTACGTATGTTTCCCTTACATTCAATGTGTTTTCTGTCTAGCTTAATCTATGATGTTCTGGACAATGACTTCCTCAATTTCCCGGAAAAGTCAATTATCTTGTCAAAAATTATAGGTGATTTATTCTCCAATGTAATATTACTTCAAAGCAGAATTGTTTTATTACATTAATCTTCTTGCCTGACAAGAAATATTATCTTCTAGACTTGATCTATGTTTCTCCTTTACACTACTTGCAGGAGGACAATCGTTGACCTCCTTCCCTGACGGAGTCAGAAGGAGAAGTGTAAAAGCTTCCAAGCATTTTCCTTGGTTACTGCAAAAATTTTTCGTTGCTAAAACAGGTTATTAACATAAAATTAAACAGCTCATCACCATATGAAAATAGCGACTAATGAAAACAAAATGGCAACAAAATTGTATCTTCTCAAAAAAGTAACCAACATGAAGGAAAAGTAACAAAATGAAGGAAAAAGATGTATTCTTACAAAGAAGGCTATCAAAAACTGAAGTAGACATGGCTATTGGTCTTGCTTCACACAATAGTAATAATGAACTGACTGAAAGACATTCAGCGAAGTCACTTTCATTGTACTGGTTACACAAATAAATGAAAATATACATATTCGCAATTTTTAATAATATTCAATCAATAATAATCAAAGGCAACAAAAAGTATGTATTTCTTAAAAAAGACAGAAAAAGACTGTGGCATTTTAATCACAAAGATATAGTTTGTAGAGATTCACTTTCAAATTGAAGATAGATTTAATACATTTAAAAAGACATTCTACTAAATTCTGGTGTCTTTTAGCATTTTCATACTCTATATTGGTTTGTTTGTTTTTGATTGCCATACTAATGAAATGATATGTATGATTCCAGAGACATGTCTGACAAGTTCTACAAGGAACAAGGACGACGGACGTATGTGACATCAGCATCGTATCTGGAGCTGATCCGTTCCTTCAAGCAGCTCACCAGACAGCGACAAGAGGAATTGATGCAGGCCAAGATGCGGTACATGGGAGGACTGGACAAGCTGGCGTTTGCTGGCGAGCAGGTGCATTTATTGTAGTGCGAGATGCCAAGGTTGTATGTTCTTACAGGTTATAATGGCTCGTCGGATTCATATTCACCTCACAGACATGTCTTCAACAATTGAGAACAAGAATATTATGTTATAAATGTAATGCCATTTGAAACTGCATTAAGATATGGGACTACACATTTCCCAAGGTAGCTTTATGTTAAAATTAATCCATATTCTTATCACTTTTGGTATGAATAATTAACTACGAGGGTGCTAAAAATTAACACACAATAATTTTCTTCTGCCTTGATATTGCAGCTGGAATGTTGCAATTTCACCCAGATTAAGCTTGAAGTTTTCACTACAGAGGGTATTTTTTGTTTCATGTGCAGCTCTAAAAGAGAAGCGTGAACTATGCAACAAAGATGTTGTGCATGCTACTGTTGTTTACGTATGAAGAATAGAGAGGTGTGGTTTGATATTTGTGGGCCGGAGGGCATACATAAACTGAGTGAAATTCTCAAGGACAAGCGTGACGTGTAGCAACGTCTCCAGGTGGTGATGCTGCAGCCAAAATTAAAACAAAACAGACAAGTATAGAGTGGGAACATGCTGGTTCCTCAATCTGCTAGCAAAGTGACGGTGTTCTGATATTTTATTGGCGAATGCTGCAGCCAACATTAAAACAAAACAGACAAGTGTGGAGTGGGAACATGTTGGTTCCCCAATCTGCTAGCAAAGTGACAGTGTTCTCATATTTTATTGGCGAATGCTTCAGCCAACATTAAAACAAAACAGACAAGTATGAAGTGGATACATGCTGGTTCCCCAGTAAAGACTAGCAAAGTGACAGCAATCTGGTGTTTTATTGGTGAATGCTGCAGCCAACATTGAAACAAAACAGACAAGTATGGAGTGGAAACATGCTGGTTCCCCAGTAAAGACTAGCAAAGTGAATTTGTTCTGATGTTTTATTGGTGAATGCTGCAGCCAACATTAAAACAAAACAGACAAGTATGGAGTGGGAACATGCTGGTTCCCCAGTAAAGACTAGCAAAGTGACAGTGTTCTGGTGTTTTGTTGGTGAATGCTGCAGCCAACATTAAAACAAAACAGACAAGTATGGAGTGGGAACATGCTGGTTCCCCTGTAAAAACTAGAAAAGTGACAGTGTTCTGGTGTTTTATTGGTGAATGCTGCAGCCAACCTTAAAACAATACACACAAGTATGGAGTGGAAACATGCTGGTTCCCCAATCTGCTAGCAAAATGACAGTATTCTGGTGTTTTATTGGCGAATGCGGCAGCCAACATTAAAACAAAACACACAAGTATACAGTGGAAACATGCTGGTTCCCCAATCTGCTAGCAAAGTGACAGTGTTCTGGTGTTTTATTGGTGCATGCTGCAGCCAACATTAAAACGAAACAGACAAGTATAGAGTGCGAACATGCTGGTTCCCCAGTAAAGACTAGAAAAGTGACAGTGTTCTGATGTTTTATAGGTGAATGTTGCAGCTACATTAAAACAAAACACCCAAGTATGGAGTGGAAACATGCTGGTTCCCCAATCTGCTAGCAAAATGACAGTGTTCTGGTGTTTTATTGGTGCATGCTGCAGCCAACATTAAAACGAAACAGACAAGTATAGAGTGGGAACATGCTGGTTCCCCAATCTGCTAGCAAAGTGAGAGTGTTCTGGTGTTTTATTGGTGAATGCTGCAGCCAACATTAAAACAAAACAGACAAGTATGGAGTGGCAACATGCTGGTTCCCCAATCTGCTAGCAAAATGACAGTGTTCTGGTGTTTTATTGGTGCATGCTGCAGCCAACATTAAAACGAAACAGACAAGTATAGAGTGGGAACATGCTGGTTCCCCAATCTGCTAGTAAAGTGACAGTGTTCTGGTGTTTTATTGGTGAACGCTGCAGCCAACATTAAAACAAAACAGACAAGTATAGAGCGGGAACATGCTGGTTCCCCAATCTGCTAGCAAAGTGACAGTGTTCTGGTGTTTTATTGGTGAATGCTGCAGCCAACATTAAAACAAAACACACCAGTATGGAGTGGAAACATGCTGGTTCCTCCGTAAAAACTAGCAAAGTGACAGTGTTCTGGTGTTTTATTGGTGAATGCTGCAGCCAACATTAAAACAAAACAGACAAGTATGGAGTGGCAACATGCTGGTTCCCAATCTGCTAGCAAAGTGACAGTGTTCTGATGTTTTATTGGTGAATGCTGCAGCCAACATTATAACAAAACAGACAAGTATGGAGTGGGAACATGCTGGTTTCCCAGTAAAGACTAGCAAAGTGACAGTGTTCTGGTGTTTTATTGGTGAATGCTGCAGCCAACATTAAAACAAAACAGACAAGTATAGAGCGGGAACATGCTGGTTCCCCAGTAAAGACTGACAAAGTGACAGTGTTCTGGTGTTTTATTGGTGGATGCTGCAGCCAACATTAAAACAAAACAGACAAGTATGGAGTGGGAACATGCTGGTTCCCCAATCTGCTAGCAAAGTGACAGCGTTCTGACTTTTTATTGGTGAATGCTCCAGCCAACATTAAAACAAAACAGACAAGTATAGAGTGAGAACATGCTGGTTCCCCAGTAAAGACTAGCAAAGTGACAGTGTTCTTGTGTTTTATTGGTGAATGCTGCAGCCAACATTAAAACAAAAGATACAAGTATGGAGTGGGAACATCCTTGTTCCCCAGTAAAAACTAGCAAAGTGATAGTGTTCTGGTGTTTTATTGGTGAATGCTGCAGCCAACATTAAAACAAAACAGACAAGTATGGAGTAGGAACATGCTGGTTCCCCTGTAAAGACTAGCAAAGTGACAGTGTTCTGGTGTTTTATTGGTGAATGCTGCAGCCAACATGAAAACAAAACAGACGAGTATGGAGTGGTTACATTCTGGTTCCCCAATCTGCTACCAAAGTGACAGTTTTCTGGTTTTTATTGGCGAATGCTGCTGCCAACATTAAAACAAAACAGACAAGTATGGAGTGGGAACATGCTGGTTCCCCAATCTGCTACCAAAGTGACAGTGTTCTGGTGTTTTATTGGTGAATGCTGCAGCCAACATTAAAACAAAAGATACAAGTATGGAGTGGGAACATGCTGGTTCCCCAATCTGCTACCAAAGTGACAATGTTCTAATGTTTTAATGATGAATGCTGCAGCCAACATTGAAACAAAACAGACAAGTATGGAGTGGGAACATGCTGGTTTCCCAGTAAAGACTAGCAAAGTGACAGTGTTCTTGTGTTTTATTGGTGAATGCTGCAGCAAACATTAAAACAAAACAGACAAGTATAGAGCGGGAACATGTTGGTTCCCCAGTAAAGACTGACAAAGTGACAGTGTTTTGGTGTTTTATTGGTGAATGCTGCAGCCAACATTAAAACAAAACAGACAAGTATGGAGTGGGAACATGCTGGTTCCCCAATCTGCTAGCAAAGTGACAGTGTTCTGGTGTTTTATTGGTGAATGCTGCAGCCAACATTAAAACAAAACAGACAAGTTTGGAGTAGGAACATGCTGGTTCCCCTGTAAAGATTAGCAAAGTGACAGTGTTCTGGTGTTTTATTGGTGAATGCTGCAGCCAACATTAAAACAAAACAGACAAGTATGGAGTGGCAACATGCTGGTTCCCCAATCTGCTAGCAAAGTGACAGTGTTCTGATGTTTTATTGGTGAATGCTGCAGCCAACATTATAACAAAACAGACAAGTATGGAGTGGGAACATGCTGGTTTCCCAGTAAAGATTAGCAAAGTGACAGTGTTCTGGTGTTTTATTGGTGAATGCTGCAGCCAACATTAAAACAAAACAGACAAGTATAGAGCGGGAACATGCTGGTTCCCCAGTAAAGACTGACAAAGTGACAGTGTTCTGATGTTTTAATGGTGAATGCTGCAGCCAACATGAAAACATAACAGACGAGTATGGAGTGGTAACATGCTGGTTCCCCAATCTGCTAGCAAAGTGACAGTGTTTTGGTGTTTTATTGGTGAATGCTGCAGCCAACATTAAAACAAAATAGACAAGTATGGAGTGGGACCATGCTGGCTCCCCAATCTGCTAGCAAAGTGACAGTGTTCTGATGTTTTATTGGTGAATGCTGCAGCCAACATTGAAACAAAACAGACAAGTATGGAGTGGGAACATGCTGGTTCCCCAATTTGCCTGCCAACATTTTGAGACATGTGGAAGTGAAATCGGCAATCCGCACAAGGCTTTACTCCAGGGAAACGGACTTATACAAACAGGGCGCAGTGAAACTGCTCTCATGTGTTGAGAAGGTTGATAACTTTGCTGGGAAGTAGGTAAAAGGTGTAGGTTCATTGTGATTTTTTTTTTTTTTTTTTTGTGAAACAATTATAGTGTGTTACTTTTTTATCTGTCCTTGTACATAGAAACGAGGTTGTAAACCGTGGAGGCTAGAGAAAGTAACATAATTTGTATCTGCACTATTCTTATCTTTTATTTATTCACACTAATAATAATAACAATAAGAATATTGATATACTGTTTATAATTTCGGTCATGGTTTAAATATGATTAGATGAAATTATATTAAGAGTTTGTAGCATTGAGTGTTACAATTTCAATACAGCAGATAGTAAATCATTGCTCATATAAGAAAACCTCTATGCTATACAGTGCTTGCTTCCTCAGACCTTATCCTTTAACATTTTAAATGATTAGGTCAATTGGGTCTTTGTTGGAGACATTCTCTATGTATAGACAAGGTATTACATTGCACCCAGAAATTCAATACCGAGATTTCACCAAAAAAACATGTTTTAGGACCCCCTGAAATTAAAAAAAAAACAATTTTAGAAAAATGTCCATGTATGTCTGTCAGTGTGTGAGTCTGTGGGCAGCATAGCTCAAACCCAAAAAGTCTGTTGAATACCAAAGTTTATATTTAAGTTCAGTATCTTCCGAGGATGCAACACGAACAATTTTAACAAAATCCACACACCCCCAACTAACATTTACATGGAAAAAAATTTGAAAATGTTTATTTTCTAAAAAATGCCTTTAATGATTTTTATTAAACACTTTGATATATAAGATATTTACATGACAAATAAACTGAATATCTTGAATTTTCAGGGAGTAGTCTCTGAAGACCTCTTTATTCTGGACAAATTTTTTTGAATTATACATTACTAGTAAATCAAGAGATACACAAAAACTTGCTATACAAAAAATGCAGGTCTCCTTTAAACACAGAATTTGTCATATACATTTTTTTGTGGAGTTGACCATTTTCGAGATATTCCTTGTTATTGGTTTCAATTTTAAAAAACTTTTTTCATACGGGAACTTGTCAACCCCTGGCCATGTAAACACACAGATTTCAATCCCACAGCAACCACTTTTCAAAACATTTGACTGTTGGTCTAGCCTAGTGTATTGCCTTTTTTCTCTTCTACTCATAAATAACCAAGTAATGAGGCAATTTCTGTTAATTTTCATCTCCATTAGCATGGAGTAGATAGAACAATAAAGAGAGATGTAGAGAAAGTCATGTGAATGGAACATATTACATTCTTTTATAAACACAGGGGGGAAATAATGTTTGTATTTGATGTGGCAGGTGGAAGCCATGCAGCAGGAGTTGTCGTCGCTGAAGCCTCAGCTGATTGTTGCAGCCAACAAAGCTGTCACCATGATGCAAGCTATTGAGAAGGAAACAGCCAATGTTCAAGTAGCGTCAGAGAACGTGCGGCGAGATGAGAAGGTCGCAAACAAGCAAGCTGAGGGAGCCCAGAAACTGAAGAGTGAATGTGAGGCAGATCTTGCTGAGGCTCTCCCGGTGCTTGAAGGTAAAAATCTGACAACACTTAGGCTTATTGGTCGTGGTCCAATCTCTCAGGAGCTAGCACCCATCACATTTATAGTGGGAGAGAGATCGCTGCTTTAATAGGAGAGAGGAAGTTAGCATCAAAGCTCAGAAATGCTGCACGATGAAGTGATATTTGTGTTACAAAAACTCACACAACATATCACTCTTACAAGCTTCTTTGTCTGTTTACAATATTTCAAAAGAATATTTCACAGTTTATTACTTTTGTTTTACAAAATTAAAACAAAATTTTGTTCAAAATTGTTTAGTATTTTGCACCTTTTTGCATTTCAGTGTTTTCCATTACCTAGCGTGTAGCATTTTACCAACTTGGGCACAGCAACAGTTGGTAGCTGACATTGCACATTAACCCATTGAAACCCAGATGTTTCAGTAGTTGAAGTACCAAGAAACCCAGGGTTTTTACAACTACTTTGAGTTATTATTTACAGTACATCAATCAAATCAGCCAAAAATATTGGGACAATCTAAAAGTATGGTATTCGAGGATTTCTCAACAAGCAGGAAAATAGTCATAACTTCCGTTGTAATATTCTATTTTAAATTGACAAGTATCAAATATGAGTTTGAAAAAAGAGTGCATAAAGCAGCTTACATTCCATTTATTCAAAGTTCGAAAAACTCTCCTTTGGAATCAGAACTTTCCACAGTTTCATTTGCATCCTGAATTTCAGCTTCAGATCACAGAAATCAAGGAAAATGCAGCATTTCAACATTTAGGAGCACAAACATAACAAACAGATCACCACCTTCAAAAAAATGACGCTACTACCTGAGAGCAGTCAATATTACTAAATCTCCTAACATTGCTAATAGCTGATTAAAGCAAAGACAGACGGCAACACATATCAGACAGCTAAACTATAACTGATGTATGTTCTTTGCTGCATAGCCCAGGACCGAGTTAAGGTCGTGGTATTGCATTAAAAGCCTTAGAAATACCTGCCCGAGCTATGCAGGAACATTTCGAACGGCTCAAGCTATACTCGGGCTTGGGCTCCAACACCATCTGCATTAAACGTCAAAGATGTCTTTGTAGTGTCTTGAGAGTTTTAACTGACTTGTGTGCAGCATATAGAAACCATTGTTATCCTCATGACTGGAAAAAAAACTGATGTGTTCCACTCACATGCCCTTCTGTACATGGGGCTAGAGAAAGTAAAAACGACATTCAAATTTGCTAACAGAGTACAGAGAGCACAACTCGCTGAGTTTGCACCTGGAGTACACTGACATAGTACAGGGTGCTGAGTTGGCACCTGGAGTACACTAACATAGTACATGGTGCTGAGTTGCTATCTGGAGTACACTGACATAGTACAGGGTGCTGAGTTGGCACCTGGAGTACACTGACGTAGTACATGGTGCTACAGTTGGCACCTGGAGTACACTAACATAGTACATGGTGCTGAGTTGCTATCTGGAGTACACTAACATAGTACAGGGTGCCGAGTTGGCACCTGGAGTACACTGACGTAGTACAGGGTGCTACAGTTGGCACCTGAGTATACTACCACAGTACAGGGTGCTGAGTAGGCACCTGGAGTACCATAACATACTACAGGGTGCCGAGTTGGCACCTGGAGTAAACTGACATAGTACAGGGTGCTGAGTTGGTACCTAGAGTACACTACCACACTACAGGGTGCTGAGTTGGCACCTGGAGTACAATAACATAGTATAGGGTGCTGAGTTGGCACCTGGAGTTCACTAACATAGTACAGAGTGCTGAGTTGGCAACTGGAGTTCACTAACATTGTACACGGTGCTGAGTTGGCACCTGGAGTTCACTAACATAATACAGGGTGCTGAGTTGGCAACTGGAGTACACTAACACAGTACAGGGAGCTAGGTTGGCACCTGGAGTACACTAACATAATACAGGGTGCCAAGTTGGCACCTGGAGTACACTAACATACTACAGGGTGCTGGGTTGGCACCTGTAGTACAGTACAGGGTGCTGAGTTGGCACCTGAAGTACACTAACACAGTACAGGATGCTGAATTGGCACCTGGAGTGCACTAACATAGTACAGCGTGCTGGGTTGTCACCTGGAGTACACTAACACAGTACAGAAGGCTGAGTTGGCACCTGAAGTACACTAACATAGTACAGAAAGATGACTTGCCACCTGGAGTACACTACACAGTACAGGATGCTGAGTTGCCACCGGAGTACACTAACATAGGACAGGGTGCTGACTTGGCACCTGGAGTACACTAACACAGTACAGGGTGCTGAGTTGGCACCGGGAAAACACTAACATAATACAGGTGCTGAGTTGGCACCTGAAGTACCATAACATACTACAGGGTGCCGAGTTGGCACCTGGAGTAAACTGACATAGTACAGGGTGCTGAGTTGGTACCTGGAGTACACTACCACACTACAGGGTGCTGAGTTGGCACATGGAGTACAATAACATAGTATAGGGTGCTGAGTTGGCACCTGGAGTTCACTAACATAGTACAGGGTGCTGAGTTGGCAACTGGAGTTCACTAACATAGTACACGGTGCTGAGTTGGCACCTGGAGTTCACTAACATAATACAGGGTGCTGAGTTGGCACCTGGAGTACACTAACACAGAACAGGGAGCTAGGTTGGCGCCTGGAGTACACTAACATAATACAGGGTGCCGAGTTGGCACCTGGAGTACACTAACATACTACAGGGTGCTGGGTTGGCACCTGGAGTACACTAACACAGTACAGGGTGCTGAGTTGGCATTGGGAGTACACTAACATAGTACAGGATGCTGAGTAGCACCTGGAGTACACTAACACAGTACAGGGTGCTGAGTTGGCACCTGAAGTACACTAACACAGTACAGGATGCTGAGTTGGCACCTGGAGTGAACTAACATAGTACAGGGTGCTGGGTTGGCACCTGGAGTACACTAACACAGTACAGAAGGCTGAGTTGGCACCTGAAGTACACTAACATAGTACAGAAAGATGACTTGCCACCTGGAGTACACTGACACAGTACAGGATGCTGAGTTGCCACCGGAGTACACTAACATAGGACAGGGTGCTGACTTGGCACCTGGAGTACACTAACACAGTACAGGGTGCTGAGTTGGCACCGGGAAAACACTAACATAATACAGGTGCTGAGTTGGCACCTGAAGTACACTAACACAGTACAGGGTGCTGAGTTGGCACCGGGAGTATACTAACATAGTACAGGATGATGCGTTGGCACCTGGGGTACAATAACATATTACAGTGGTCTCATTTGGCACCTGGAGTACACTAACATAGTACGGGATGCTGAGTTGGCACCTGGAGTACACTAATTTAGTACAGGGTGCTGAGTTGGCACCGGGAGTATGCTGACTTAGTACAGGGTGCTGAGTTGGCACCTGGAGTTCACTAACATAGTACAGGTGATGAGTTAGGCACCGGGAGTACACTAACATAGTACAGGGTGATGCTTTGGCACCTTGAGTACACTGACATACTACAGGATGCTGAGTTGGCACCGGTAAAACACTAACATAATATAGGTGCTGAGTTGGCACCAGAAGTACACTAACACCGTACAGGGTGCTGAGGTGGCACCGGGAGTACACTAACATACCACAGGGTGCTGAGTTGGCATGGCATCTGGAGTACACTAACATAATACAGGGTGCTGAGTTGGTACCTGGAGTTCACTAACATAGTACAGGGTGCTGAGTTGGCAACTGGAGTACAATAATATAATACAGGGTGCTGAGTTGGCAACTGGAGTACACTAGCTTATTACACCGTGCTGAGTTGGCACCTGGAGTACACTGACATAAAACAGGGAGCTGAGTAGGCACCTGGAGTACACTAACACAGTACAGGGAGCTGAGTTGGCACCTGGAGTACCCTAACACAGTACAGGGAGCTGAGTTGGCACCTGTAGTACACTAACTTAATACAGGGAGCCGAGTTGGCACCTGGAGTACACTAACTTAATACAGGGAGCTGAGTTGGCACCTGGAGTACAATAACAAAGTACAGGTTGCTGAGTTGGCACCTGGATTACACTAACACAATTCAGGGTGCTGAGTTCGCAACTGGAGTACACTAACATAATACAGTGTGCCGAATTGGCACCCGGTGTACACTAACACAGCACAGGGTGCCGAGTTGGCACCTGCAGTACACTAACACAATACAGGGAGCTGAAGGTGCAACTGGAATACACTAACATAATACAGGGTGCTGAGTTAGCACCTGGAGTACTAACACAGTATAGGGTGCTGAGTTGGCACCTGGAGTACAATAACATAGAACAGGGTGCTGAGTTGGCAACTGCAGTTCACTAACATAATACAGGGTGCTGAGTTGGCACCTGAAGTACACTAACACAGTACAGGGCGCTGAGTTATCACCTGAAGTACACTAACACAGTACAGGGCGCTGAGTTAGCACATGAAATACACTAACACAGTTGGATCCTGAAGTAAATTAACACAGTACTGGTGCTGAGTTGGCACTGGGACTACACTAACACAGTACAGGATGCTGAGTTGGCACCTGGAGTACACTAACACAGTACAGGATGCTGACTCTTCACCTGGAGTACACTGACACAATACAGGGTGCTGAGTTGTCACTGGGACTACACTAACACAGTACAGGGTGCTGGGTTGGCATCTGGAGTACACTAACATGGTACAGGGGGCTGAATTGGCACCTTGAGTACACTAACATAGTACAGGATGCTGACTTGCCACCTGGAGTACACTGACACAGTACAGGGTGCTGAGTTGCCACCGGGAGTACACTAACATAGGACAGGATGCTGAGTTGCACCTGCAGTACACTAACACAGTACCGGGTGCTGAGATGACACCGGGAAAACACTAACATAATACAGGTGCTGAGTTGGCACCTGAAGTACACTAACACAGTACAGGGCGCTGAGTTAGCACCTGAAGTACACTAACACAGTACAGGATGCTCAGTTGGCACCTGAAGTACACTAACATAGTACAGGGTGATGCGTTGGCCCTTGGAGTACACTAACACAGTACAGGGTACTGAGTTGGCACCTGAAGTACTTTTACACAGTACAGGGTGCTCATTTGGCACCTGAAATACACTATTACAGTACAGGGCGCTGAGTTGGCACCTGGATTACACTAACACAATACAGGGTGCTGAGTTGGCACTGTGAGTACACTAACATAGTACAGGATTCTGAGTTGGTAGCTGGAGTACACTGACATACTACAGGGTGCTGAGGTGACACCGGGAGTACTCTAACATAGCACAGGGTGCTGAGTTGGCATGGCATCTGGAGTACACTTACATAATACAGGGTGCTGAGTTGGCAACTGGAGTACAATAACATAATACAGGTTGCTGAGTTGGCAATTGGAGTACACTAGCTTATTACAGGGTGCTGAGTTGGCACCTGGAGTATGCTGACATAATACAGGGAGCTGAGTGGGCAATTGGAGTACACTAACACAGTACAGGGAGCTGAGTTGGCACCTTGAGTAAACTACCACAGTACAGGGAGCTGAGTTGGCACCTGGAGTACACTAAATTAATACAGGATGCCGAGTTGGCACCCGGAATAATCTAACACAGTACAGGGTGCTGAGTTGGCACCTGGAGTACAATAACACACTACAGGGTGCCGGGTTGGCACCTGGAGTACAATAACACAATACAGGGAGCTGAGTTGGCAACTGAAGTACACTAACATAATACAGGGTGCCTAGTTGGCACTTGCGGTACACTAACAGAGTACAGGGTCCTGAGTCAGCACCTGGAGTACTAACACAGTATAGGGTGCTGAGTTGGCACCTGGAGTACAGTAACATAATACAGGGTGCTGAGTTGGAACCTGAAGTACACTAACACAGTATAGGGTTCTGAGTTGGCACCTGGAGTACAATAACATAATACAGGGTGCTGAGTTGGCACCTGAAGTACACTAACACAGTACAGGGCGCTGAGTTAGCACCTGAAGTACACTAACACAGTATAGGGCACTGCGTTGGCACCTGAAGTAGACTAACACAGTACTGGGTGCTGAGTTGGCACTGGGAGTACACTTACACAGTACAGGATGCTGAGTTGGCAGCTTGAGTACACTAACATAGTACAGGCTGCTGGTTTTGCCCCTGGAGTAAACTAACACAGTACAGGTGGCTGAGTTGGCACCTGGAGTACACTAACATAGTACAGAAAGCTGACTGGCCCCCTGGAGTACACTGACACGGTACAGGGTGCTGAGTTGCCACCAGGAGTACACTAACCTAGGACAGGGTGCTGAGTTGGCACCTAGAGTACACTAACACAGTACAGGGTGCTGAGTTGGCACCGGGAAAACACTAACATAATACAGGTGCTGAGTCGGCACCTGAAGTACACTAACACAGTACAGGGTGCTGAGTTGGCACCGGGAGTACACTAACATTGTACAGGGTGATGCGTTGGCACCTGGAGTACACTAACACAGTGCAGGGTGCTGAGTTGGCACCTGAAGTACACTAACACAGTACAGGGCGCTGAGTTGGCACCTGGAGTACACTAACACAGTACAGGGCGCTGAGTTGGCACCTGGAGTACACTAACACAGTACAGGGTGCTGAGTTGGCAACTGGAGTACAGTAACGTAGTACAGGGTGCTGAGTTGGCACTTGGAGTACACTAACATAGTACAGGATGCTGAGTTGAACCTGGGGTACAATAACATAGTACAGTGGTCTCATTTGGCACCTGGAGTACACTAACATAGTACGGGATGCTGAGTTGGCACCTGGAGTACACTAACTTAGTACAGGGTGCTGAGTTGGCACCGGGAGTACGCTGACTTAGTACAGGGTGCTGAGTTGGCACCTGGAGTACACTAACATAGTACAGGGTGCTGAGTTGGCACCTGGAGTACACTGACATATTATTGTGTGCTGAGTTGGCACCTGGAGTACGCTAACATAATACAGGATGCTGAGTAGGCACCAGGAGTGCACTAACATAATACAGTTAGATGAGTTGGCAACTAGAGTACACTAACATAATACAGGCTGCTGAGTTGGCACCTGGAGTACACTAGCTTATTACAGTGTTCTGAGTTGGCACCTGGAGTACAATGACATAGTACAGGGTGCTGAGTTAGCACCTGGAGTACACATACATAGTACAGGGCACTAGGTTGCCACCTGGAGTACACTAGCTTATTACAGAGTGCTGAGTTGGCACCTGGAGTACAGTAACATAGTACAGGATGCTGAGTTGGCACCTAGAGTACACTAACGTAGTACAGGTGCTGAGTTGGCACCTGGAGTACTCTAACATAGTACAGGATGCTGAGTTGACACCTGGAGTACAATAACATAGTACAGGGGTGTCATTTGGCACCTGGAGTACACTAACATAGTACGGGATGCTGAGTTGGCACCTGGAGTACACTAACTTAGTACAGGGTGCTTAGTTGGCACCGGGTGTACACTAACTTAGTACTGGGTGCTGAGTTGGCACCTGGAGTACACTAACATAGTATAGGGTGCTGAGTTGGCACCAGGAGTACACTGACATATTACAGGGTGCTTAGTTGGCACCGGGTGTACACTAACTTAGTACTGGGTGCTGAGTTGGCACCTGGAGTACACTAACATAGTATAGGGTGCTGAGTTGGCACCAGGAGTACACTGACATATTACAGGGTGCTGAGTTGGCACCTGGAGTACACTAACATAGTACAGGGTGCTGAGTTGGCACCGGGAGTACTTTAACATAGTACAGGTAGCTGAGTTGGCACCGGGAGTACTTTAACATAGTACAGGTAGCTGAGTTGGCACCGGGAGTACACTAACATAGTATAGGGTGCTGAGTTGGCACGTGGAGTACACTGACATAGTACAGGATGCTGAGTTGGCACCTTAAGTACACTAACATAGTACAGGGTGCTGAGATGGCACCTGGAGTTCACTAGCATAGATATCAGTTATTGTGAGACATGTTGGAAGCTGTCCAGTTACATTTTGTGTAGCGTATCAAAGCTGTTAAAGCAGACAAAGTACTTTGGGTGTTATTTGAATATAAATCACTTATTTTATTGAACTTAAGTGAGAAAAACTAGATGTGAAAAATCGGTAAAGCTTTGGTGCAGCAGTCAAGAAATGGATTTACAGGTGAGATGTTTGTTTGTAATGCAAGCCACTTATATACATGCAACATAAAGATTAGTTTGTGAGCATTATCTGATAATTTCAGAGGCAATCGCTGCGTTGAACACACTGAAGCCATCGGACATCACTCTGGTCAAGTCCATGAAGAACCCTCCTGCGGCTGTAAAACTTGTGTTGGCAGCTGTTTGTGTCATGAAGGAGATGAAACCTGACAGAGTCTCAGACCCAGCTTCAGGCAGAATGGTGAGCATTTGTAATCAACAATTTCAACTTTAGCAACTTATGTGTAGGTAGACCAATTTCTCAACTGAGTAAAATTGGTTAGAAAGCAAGAACTTTTTAACAAACCCTATATTTCTCAGTTTTAAACTCTTATATTTAAATGACTTTTCAAATAGTATAATTTTATGAGTAGGCATATACAACTTATTTTTACTTTCTCCATACGCACTATGTACATAGTGTATAGAGAAAGTATTGCACTCCACCAAAAAATCGAAACCGAGATTTCACCGGAAATATATGTTTTAGGGTCTCCAATATCCAAAAAAAGCATTTTCACAAAAAGGTCCGTGTGTGTGTGTGTGTGTGTCCGTGTGTCTGAACACGATAACTCAAAAACGAAAAGTCGGTAAAGTACCAAACTTCGTATTTAAGTTTAGTATCTTCTAGGGATGCGACACCTCAACTACCCTTTACATGGAACTTTTTTCGAAAATTTTGATTTTCTCAAAAATGGCTCTAACGATTTTGATTAAAATTTCGGATATTAAACATATTTACCTGACAAATGAAATGTATATCTTGAATTTTCGGGGAATAACCTCTGAAGAGTAGTTTAATCTGGATCAATTTTACTAAATTTTGAATGACTGCTAAACCGTAAGAGATGGACAAAAACTTACTTCACAAAAAATGTAGAGCACTTTAAAACACACAATTTATGTTTTATACATTTTTTCGTGGAGTTTGTCGTTTTTGTGACATTCCTTAGTTTTGGTTTCTGCTATGAAAAACGTATACTTTTCTCATACAGGAACTTGTCAACTCCTATCCATATAAACAAAGGAATTTAATTGACATAGAAACCAGCTTTTGACTATCACTTTAACCTACGGTTGTCCCTTATTTCGCTTCTACTTACAAGGAAGCGAGTAATAAGACTATTTCTGATTAGCATAAAGCAAATAGAAGTAAAAGCTTTTTAAGAATTATTTATTGCAGGGATATGGAGAAAGTCATGTGAATGGTACACATCAGATTTTTATTCCATGTATTATGAGAATGGATTTAACATATGTTAAGGTTTCCTTTATGTAAATGAAGGTAAAGTTAATATGTTGGCAGCTGTTTGTGTCATGCTACTGGTTGTGTATTTATGTCAACTATTTCATTATGTCTCTGTTTATAAAGTACTTTGATAGACTATTTCCCTGTCAGTCAAAAAGTACTTAAATTGCTAAAATATTGCTGTCTTATCAGAGACTGTAAATATCTTGTACAAAAATGAGGAAACATTTGCAATTATAAAATATGTCCCTTAGTTAATAAATGAGAGTCACACTAACTTTGCTTAAAAGGTTTTTTACTTAGAATGATGTTTTCACTGTCCATTGCCAGCTTTGTCATTCTTGGGTCCTCTTTTGGTGGCAAAATGAACTTAAAATTCAGATAGTTCTCGTGTTGACATCCAAATTCATAAGGCTGCTATTATTTTTTAATAAATATCTTCTCCCAGATAGAATATTTTTGAGTTGGGTTTGTAACACTTAAGCATCACTTATATATAATTTTTGCAGACTGGTTTCGTTGCCATGTGGGCATCATTGTCAATGGTTTCCAATTGTTGGTCAGTTGCAAACCATCGACAATGATACCCACATGGCATTGAAACCGGTCTGGAAAAATTATACATGATACTTAAGTGTTACAAAGCCAACTCAAAAATATTCTATTCATACGTATCACTGTTCCAAAACACCCTTTCATTAACATTGTTCTCCCAGATCAGTGTTGTTGCAAATGTTGTTATATCATGTATATCCTGGGAAAAATGGTGAGTCATTGCAGATTTGTTATTTAAATGTGTAGCAGTTGTGTATGCTGTAATCTGATCTGGCCCTTGGATCTACACTTTATTGGATCATGACAAAATATTGTTCTACACTTAAATATTATTGTAGTACAAGCATTTTTTAATTTTACTTACTTTAAGAAGAAAAATAATTTTCTGTATCTTATGGAATCTTTCATGAGTTATTTGGAGTTAAGGAAAATAGTTAATTTCAACTCTGTAATATTTTTTGATTACTGCACCACAATTTTTAAATCTAAAACTCTCCTGAAAATGTGAAGGTAATAAGTTATTTACCTGATAGTAGTAGCACATTTGGAAGGTTGTGGGTTGCATCCCCTGAATTTGTTTGCTCCCCTGTTACAGACTCATTTTGTGTAGTGCTTGTTCGTCTTGTTCCAGTTTGTTGTACGCCACCATAATAATACTGTTAGCTAATCTCATTGTAGCTTACCTCTAATGTGTGATGCAGGTGAACGACTACTGGGGTCCGAGCAAGAGAATGCTCGGCGACATGAACTTCCTGCAGTCTCTCAAGGACTTTGATAAGGACAACATTCCAGCGACTGTGATGAAGGTCATCAGAAAGGAGTACATTCCTCAAAAGCTGTTCAAGCCTCAAGTGGTACACAAGGCATCCAGTGCTGCAGAAGGTCTGTGTAAGTGGATCATTGCGATGGACATCTACGACAAGGTTGCCAAGGTAACAGCCATCAAATTTGTAAAATAATACTATCTATATTACTGAAAAAGATTGTGTCACCAAGGTAAACAAAGATTGGATTATAATCTTATATATTAAATATTACTCAGAGTAATGAGCTTTTATATTATTAGAACTGGTTGAATACCACAGGCAGTATTTGAACACAGTTTTTAGTTGCTCTAACCATTGAGCTACTGTGACATATGTCATTCAAGCAACCAGAGAAGCACTTGTTATGTGGGTAATATTCACTAGTTATTGCCAACTATCCACACTATTTTATTGTAATACTGTTCTCTAAATGCTACTAAGTACTTGTTTTTCCATGAAATTGTCATAATGTTTATAAACATAGGTGAGGAACTCCAAGAGATATATTGTTAATGTTCTGAATTCTGAAGACTGTTTCCACCCAGGTGCATTTCTGCATAACATTATACCACAGTCTGTGCTCTTGTTTCTATATTCAGTGTTAGCCATAGCATATTAAAACAGGCTCAATTTACTTTCTTAGTTAAGTATTGTATGTGCATGTATATTTTGTTGTTTCTTGTCCTGGATTTGCATTAACAGTGGTATTATATGAGAGCCATTCATCTAAGTTATTTAATGTTTTATTTATATTGGTTTGTAATTTGTTATGACTTGGTGTCTGTGCATGCAATATTGGATTCCTATTTATACTGTAAGGTGGAGTATATATAACAGAGGACCTAACACTGAACCTTGTGGAATACCTTTGCATTAGTTCTCCATTGTGATTTGTGCGTTTGCAAGCTGCATTTTGTAATTACATGTTGTTTATGATTTTAACCACTGAAGGTTTTCATATTTTATATTATAATGCTCTAGCTTTTTAGGAGATATTATGCCTTCCTTACATAGTCAAATGCCTTGGAAATGTCACAGAATACTGCAGCTGAAGATCTAAATTTAGCGCTATTTTATTTACTTGGTTACTGCAGTAATTGTAAATATATATTTTCTGAAACCATGTTGGCAGTTACTTAATATTTTACCGTAGAAAAAGAAAAAGTTGTAGGACTAGCACTATGTTTTCTCCCATGTTCATAAACAGTTAACTGTGTACTTTATTACACTACATGACCTCTAGTTTGTTTTGACCATGGTCTGTTAGTTTGCATCACATGCTGTATTGCAATGTTGCACAGGAAGTGGCCCCCAAGAAGGCAAAGCTGGAGGCTGCCGAGAAGGAGTACAATGAGACCATGGCGGTGCTGAATGCCAAAAGGGCACAACTCCAGGCCTTGGAGGACAAGTTACAAGCACTTGTTAACGAACTTGAGGCTGTGCAAAAGAAGAAGGAAGATCTGGAGAATGATGTCGTCAACTGTACAAACAAACTGGAACGAGCAGAGAAGATTATCAGTAAGTGCCTGTTTCTTCTTCCTTCCAGAAATGTGTAATCTCAAGGAAAAACTTAGCAACTACAATATTTTTAAACAGTACCTTTGTGAAAAGTGATTTTATTCTGTAGAAGAATACTTAAATCAGTAATCAGTCTCATACTTTTCTTGTATTGCTAGCAAACTGACAAACACTATTAACACATTGGAGCCCAAGTCCGAGATAGCTCAAGCCATTGAATTGTTCATGTGGCCTAAGCCCGAGTATAGCTCGGGCCATGTAAATGTTCATGTGGCCCATGCCCAAGTATAGCTTGGGCCATTGAAATGTTCATGTGGCCCATGCCCAAGTATAGTTCGGGCCATTGAAATGTTCATGTTGCCTAAGCCCGAGTATAACTCGGGCCATTGAATTGTTCATGTGACCCATGCCCGAGTATAGCTCGGGCCATTGAATTATTCATGTGGCCCATGCCCAAGTATAGCTCGGGCCATTGAAATGTTCATGTGGCCCATGCCCGAGTATAGCTTGGACCATTGAAATGTTCATGTGGCCCATGCCCAAGTATAGCTCGGGCCATTGAAATGTTCATGTGGCCCATGCCCGAGTATAGCTCGGGCCATTGAAATGCTCATGTGGCCCATGCCCGAGTATAGCTCGGGCCATTGAAATGTCCATGTGGCCCATGCCCAAGTATAGCTCGGTCTATTGAAATGTTCATGAGGCCCATGCCCAAGTATAGCTCGGGCCATTGACATGTTCATGTGGCCCATGCCCAAGTATAGCTCAGGCCATTGAAATGTTCATGAGGCCCATGCCCAAGTATAGCTCGGGCCATTGAAATGTTCATGTGGCCCATGCCCAAATATAGCTCGGGCCATTGAAATGTTCATGTGGCCCATGCCCAAGTATAGCTCGGGCCATTGAAATGTTCATGTAGCCCATGCCCGAGTATAGTTCGGGCCTTTGAAATGTTCATGGGGCCCATGCCCTAGTACAGCTCGGACCATTGAAATGTTCATGTGGCCCATGCCCGAGTATAGCTCGGGCCATTGAAATGTTCATGTGGCCCATGCCCAAGTATAGCTCGGGCCATTGAAATGTTCATGGGGCCCATGCCCGAGTATAGCTCGGGCCATTGAAATGTTCATGTGGCCCATGCCCGAGTATAGCTCGGCCCATTGAAATGTTCATGGGGCCCATGCCCGAGTATAGCTTGGACCATTGAAATGTTCATGTGGCCTATGCCCGAGTATAGCTCAGGCCATTGAAATGTTCATGAGGCCTAAGCCCGAGTATAGCTCGGGCAGGTGTTTCTAATGCTTTTAATGCAATTCCACGACCTTAACTCGGTCTTTGGCTATGCAGCAAAGAACATACATCATTTATTGTTTAGTTGTCTGATTTGTGCTGCCATCTGTCCTTGCTTTAGTCAACTATTAGGAATTTTAGGATAGTTAGTAATATTGGCTTCTCTTGGGTAGTCGCAACTTTGAATAAATGGCGTGTAAGCAGCTTTACGCAGTTTATTTTCAAACTCATATTTGATACTTGTTGTAAATTATAAAATAAAATATTAATACGGAAGTTATGACTATTTCCTTACTTGTTGAGAAATCCTTGAATGCCATACTTTTAGATTGTCGCATTACTTTTTGATTGATGTACTGAAAATAATAACTCAAAGTAGGCGTAAAAACCCTGGGTTTCTTGGCACTTCAACTAAAGAAATGCCTGGGCTTCAATGTGTTTAATGTCGAACGTATAACATCTTGATATCACTCTTTACATACAAATGAGAATATTAACATTAAGTGCCTTTAATATCTCAATGTGCAGACATTTTAATATAAAAAATCTGATGTGTTCCATTCACATGACTTTCTGTACATCCCTGCATCAAATTATTTTTAAAAGGTTTATTCTTGTAATTGACAACAAGATTGTCTTATCACTTGCTTCCTTGTATGTAGCAGGAGTACACTAGGCTCATGTGACAGTCAAATATTTTAAAATCTGGTTGACTTTGTATGGCCAGGAGTTAAACTGAAACCAATAGCAAGGAATAAAATGTATATAACATAAATTGTGTGTTTTAACGTAATCCACATTTTTTGTGTTGTAAGTTTCTATCTCTTACAGTTTACGCAGAATTCAGAAAAGTGTATCTATAACAAAGGTGTCTACAGATGCTATTCCCATAAAATTCAAGATATACATTTTAGTTGTGATGTAAATAGCTTTAATATGCAGTATTTTAATCAAAATTGTTAGAGCCATTTTTGAGAAAATCAAAATTTTCGAAAAATGTTCCATGTAAAGGGTGGTTAGCTTGAGGGATTTTCTTGAAAATCTTTGGGTTGCATCCTTGAAAGATAGTTAACTTAAATAGGTAGTTTTGTATGTAACTGACTTTTCATTTTTGAGCTATGCTGTCCACAGACATGCACATACACAGACCTTTTTGCTAAAAATGTTTTTTTTGGGCTTAGGGAATATCAAAACATATATTTCTGGTGAAATCTTGGTATTGAATTTTTGGGTGCATTACAATACCTTCTCTATACACTATGTACATAGTACATGTAGAGAAAGTAAATGTTGACATTCCATACACATAACTAAGAATGTAAACACTAAGTGATACGACAGTGAGGTTTTTTATGTTGAGTAGCTGTTACATTAAACTATATATATATATAGTTTTGAGAGTAATAACTAACAATTTAGAGACACATTGACAACATTTCTGTGTACTTATTTAATATTATAGAATGTATAAACATTGTACTATAAAAGCAAGTTTAAGGTGCTCACTGTTAATTGTCACGCTAGGCTATGAGGTCGCGGAAAATGCACTTTTCACTACAGGAGAGATGTTTTACATGATTCAGTGAATTGATGTGGATTAATGACAAACAGTTATTATTGTTGCCTTTTACATGAAGCCACCATCTCGGTGTGGAGCTCAAGGCTGCTTGTATAAAATGTCGCCAACATGAGTAACATTAATTCTTTAGAATGTTACCACATCCTGAGATTGTATACTTTGACATGTTCTACGAGGGTCATTCAAATATAAATGGTAATTTTTTTAAAAATATTTATTGATTAAATACATACACAAGTGACTTCATCAGCATTTCTCAACATGGCCTCCTTCAGGCTATACACAGTTTTGGAAGCTTGAACATTCCTTCTTCAAAAAAAGTTTGGGGGCGTGTCGCCAACCAATTGCACACATGCTCTTCGATGTCCTCGTTTTCAAAATGTTTCCCTCCAAGCAATTCTTTTGTGGGTGCAAACAAAAAATAATGTGGGGGGACAAGTCTGGACTATAGGGAGGGTTTCCCAGTGCATGTCCACCATTGTGTCCATTGTCAAATTGTCATGGAGAAGGATGACATCCCTGATGGGTATACAACGTCTTTTACTTTTACAGACCTTAACAATTGGCAATAGTAAGCTGCAGTCACTGTACGTCGATCATGAAGAAAATTAACCAGCAAAACTCCTTTGTGAGATTTGACCTTGGGCATCAAGCATGACCTTCGTTTTCCACAAATTCTTGGCCACCCTTAAATTGTCTGACCCAAGTAAACACTCGATTCTGTGACAGTGTAGTGTCCCCAAACTGTGTCCTTAAACGAGTTAAAATCTCTGAAGGTTTAACCCCTTCCTTGGTTAAAAACTTGATAATAACAGAAAAAGGGACTTGTTGCTCACCCATGGCTGTACTGACGCCAGAACCTAGCGAAGCAGCTAACAAAGCTAGTTTCCCCTCCCTAACACACCGACCTTCAACCTCCCACTCCAAACTGCTTCCTCCATGATATGCAACAATTACTGTTTATATTTGAATCACCCTCGTATGTTCAAGGCCTGCTTGGCCATCATAAACCTACAGAATGAAGTCTAATCTATTCTAATATGAAAAACAAAAGAATGGTGACAGTCTACTGAAAAATATAAAACATGAATATCTCAGAAATGGCTTATGCTAATGTTATAAATTACTGATGTTATACCAAATGCTGAAGTTTGGTATTTATATGGAGTAGAAATCCTAATGCTTATCCTGTTCTCAAAAGGGAACTCATTAACTTTCTTTATCTGTCCTGGTCAAGCAAAATGAAAGGAATTTGACAGAGATTACATAGCAACCAGGTCTTAAAAGATTTGAGAATTACTTAAGCCTACTGTATTCCCTAAATCCTATAGTAAATATGCACAAGGAAATATGCTATAAAACCGTTTATGTAAATGACTTAGTTGCTGTTATTCCTTTGTGGAACATAAAGGTGTTGCATGTTCCTCTATGACTAGCTAGCGGCTTCACCTCCCAGCCACTCTTCTTAATCTCCTCCTCCATGTCTGTTCCTTGAGCATTCCAGTCCAGTTCCATTTTCTGTTTTTATTTGTGTTCATAGTTCTTCATTTGTTATAATACCCAGCCAACATATCCCTAGCAATTATTTACAAAAGTTATTTGTTTCGTTATTTGAGAGTCATAAAGGAGTACTGATTTCACATCTGTATTGAAGAGATGCAGTTTTGGTTTTGTTGTTATATTTGCCTCTTTACATCTTTATCTGCATCAGCTGACTTGACCAATCTATCTCTTCAATGTCTGTTTGTTTTGTTGGGGACTACCATTTATTCTCATTTCTTTTGTTTTTTGGAATTTATTTTTAATCAAATTTTCTTTGCTTCCTGTTGCTTTTTTCCATATCCCAGAACGTTTGTGCTAACATCATGTACAATGTTAAGATCCTCATTACTCTATCCAAAACCAATATACTTGGTGAAAGAATGCCTCTTCTTGGTTCTGTCAGTTTATTATGTACATAGTGTATAGAGAAGCTATTGCACTCCACCCAAAAATTTGATAGCGAGATTTCACTGCAAATATATATTTTAGGATCCCCTATAACCAAAAAAAAAGTATTTTCAGAAAAAGGTTTGTGTGCGTGTGTCTGTGAACACGATAACTCAAAAATGAAAAGTCAGTAAAATGCCAAACTTGGTATTTAAGTTTGGTATCTTCCAGGGATTCGACACATAGATTTTGAGAAAAGTTCCCCCACCCCAAACTACCCTTTACATGGGACTTTTTTCGAAAATTTTGATTTTATAAAAAATGGCTCTAATGATTTTGATTAAATATTGTACATTTAAGATATATACCTGACAAATAAAATGTATATCTTGAATTTTCTAGGAATAATATCTGAGGGCTACTTTATTCTGGATGAATTTTATGGAATTTTGCATAACTGCTAAACTGTAAGACATGGACAAAAACTTATCACACAAAATATGTAGAGTGCATTAAAACACACAATTTATGTCACATACATTTTTTTTTGTGGAGTTGATCATTTTTGAGATATTCCTTGTTGTTGATTTCAGTTTTAAAAATCTTATTCTTTTCTCATACAGGAATTTGTCAACTCTTGTCCATACAAACGAAGGAACTTCAGTCACATAGCAACCAGCTTTTGACTATCACTTTAACCTATGGTACTCCCTTATTTCACTTCTACTTACAAGGAAGCAAGTAATATTTTTCTGCTAGTTTTTTCTCGATTATTATGAAGTAAATAGGAGCATAAGCTTTTTAACAATAATTTGTTTGTAGAGTAGCTAGAGAAAGTGATGTGAATGGAACACATCAGATTTTCTTCATGTAGACATTCATAATTTGCACACACATACTTTTGATAATGTTAACAACTTTTTTAGGTGTTCCATAAGGGTCCAGTGACTGAGTTAAAGGCTCTTTCAAAATCTATAAATACTGGTTGTTCAGATCCACAGAAAGCTATCTGCTCCTGCTGTCACTGACAATAACGTTACACCCCTCTAGATTTTACACATAGACAGATCACATTTTCTGAAATTGAGGTTGTAGTTGCTTATGTCGGTAGATAACATAAATTAGTTTAAAAGATTGTATTGTTGATGGTGTTTGTGTGCAGGTGGTCTCGGGGGTGAGAGAACTCGATGGTCGCAGGCTGCTGATGGCCTACAGAAGAGTTACGATGCCCTCCCAGGAGACATGCTCATTTCTTGTGGTATCGTCAGTTATCTGTCACCATTCACAAGCACGTACAGGTGAGACATGTTTGGCTGCCCTACAGTAATCATGCCTCAAGTGACGCTGTGAAATAATAACACATCACTTCCTTTGCTGTTTCAAATCCTTAATGTCAATATCCACTTTAAAGCATTCTTACTTGTCTGTAATATAATTTCTTTTGTTTTAAAATCATTTTATAAGTGCTTGTTATGAGCATATGGGTTTTAAATGTTGTGTTGCACTTTAAGGAACTTTGTTGACCAGCGCTAGTGTTTGTTTCAGGAGCGAGTGTATTGATGACTGGATTGGTCTTATTCATCGACTCTCAATTCCCTCGTCTGAACATTACGATCTTATTGAAATACTGGGAAGTGACATCAAGATTCAGAAGTGGAACATTGCAGAGCTGCCTAGAGATGAATTCTCAGTTGAAAATGCCATTATCCAGGACATATCCAGAAGGTGATTAACTTTGATATTGCTGGGACCAAGGCAGTTAATGCTACTTCTCAGGGACCTCACAACCAGCATTATTGTTATCTGACATAACACAGCATTAACAAACTTATTTTAAAAGTTGTTGCTATGCAATTGTCGTGGCAAGGACATTTTTAAATATTTCAAAATTGAAACCAATAATATCTGTGAAGAAACACAAAAAACTGTATATGACATAAATTATGTGTTTTAATATTTACAGTTTACAAGTCATTCAGAATGAAGAGCACTTGAGGGGCTATTGCCATCTAAATATCCTTAATATACAGCATTTTAATCAAAAGCATTAGTCATTTTTTAGAAAATTGAATATTTAAAAATATGTTCCATGTAAAGGGTAGTTTAGGGTGGGCACATTTTCCTGATAATCTTCATGTCACATTATTGGAAGATGCTAAACTTACACAGCAAGTTAGAAATTTAATGCACTTTTCATTTTTGAGTTATGCTGTCCACACATACATAGATACTGATCTTTTTTTCTTTCTTTCTTTTTTATTCAGGGGGACTCAAAACATGTATTTCTGGTAATATCTCGGTATCAACTTTTTTATGTAATACCATACCTTCTCTACCTACTATGCTTATTATACATATGAGTTTGAAAATGAGAAAATAAATAATTTTTGGTCTGAAAATCATAACATAAAGAAAGAAATAGAGTTGATAAATAACATCTTTATCACAAGGAAGAAGATTCCCTTATCAATTTTGAGATCCCCATCCTTTTGACAAGAGAAGAGGGCAGCACTACACCTGTCAGTCAACCTTGGAATTGAAGGTTAAGGTACCCTGAAACCAGTCTTCCCAAATGAAGGCAAAGTGGAGCAAAAAGTGTAAAAAGGTGACTCAATTCATTTAAAATAAATGTTTTATTTTGTTCCATGGAGATCATATAATGGAAAAAGTGGATTGCAGAGCACAGAAGAGAAATTTTTTTTACCCAATTTTAATTTAGTACAAGAAAAGATAGGTTATGTTTGGGTAAAATGGTGTTCATTACTACCTTTTATTAAAGTGTTGTAAGGAATGTTAAATGTAAAGTCACAAAGACAACAGTTACAATACAAAGCATATTCAGAAAATCAATACCAGTTAGGAAAAAAGGCACAAAATATTTGTTTTACAACATTTATATGAAAGAGCATTCCTTAACCTATTTTTACTTTCTCTGGCTCTCATAGTGGATAGATAGGATATAGTATTCCATCCAAAACTTTGATGTCAAGATTTCACCGGAAGTATATGTTTTGGGGTCCTCTGAGTTTGAAAAAAGCATTTTTAGAAAAAGGTCTATGTGTGTGTGTGTGTGTGTCTGTCTGTCTGTTTGTCTGTGTGCTTGTGGACAGCATAGCTCAAAAACAAAAAATCCTTTAAATACCAAACTTGGTATTTAGGTTTGTTATCTTCCAAGGATTTGAGACGAAGATTTCCAAGAAAATCCCCCACTACAAACTACCCTTTACATGAAAAAATGTTCGAAAATTTTGATTTTCTCAAAAATGGCTGTAACAATTTTGATTAAAATCCCATATATTAAAAATATTTGCATCCCAAATAAACTGTATATCTTGAATTGTCCGGGAATAGCCTCTGAAGACCTCTTTATTCTGGATGAATTTTGCCAATTTTGCTTAACTGTAAACTGTAAGAGATAGACAAAAAGTTAAAAAATGAAGATCTCATTAAAAGACATAATTTATGTCATATACATTTTTTCTTAGAGCTGACCATTTTTTATATATTGCATGTTATTTGTTTCAGTTTTAAAATACTTAGAACTTTTCACGTACGGGAATTTGTGAACTCCTGGAAATGGATTTCAACCAGCTGTTAATGTTGTTCTAGCCTAGTGTACTCCCTTATTTCCTTTCTGCTAATATTTATCTCAATTAGCATGAAGTAGATAGCAGCTTATTGTTATAGAGATGAAGAGAAAGTCATGTGAATGGAGTACATCAGATTTTTTCAGGTAGTTGCCAAATTGTCCAGGGATTTGTCATAATGAAGAATCAACTTTGATACTTCCTGTTCAAAAAAAAAAAAAATTGCAACCAGTGAATACAGCCACTGAAAACACCATGTTTTGTGGAAACTATGACAAAGCATTCTTGTTGTGAACTGTCTGCTTTCACGAATTGACTATCCCACTCTGTCACAATTCCATGTAAATTATCAATGAATTTCAGTTGGTTTACATTTGTTGCTTAAAAGCCATATTACAAAATGCGTTCACAATCGGCAGCATCAGAAATTTGAATGGTCACCAAGAACTCTAAACACAGCCATAATGGTGTCAACTAGTGTTGTGGAGGTGGTACATATGTGCTGCAGTGTTGTTAACCAAGCAGTCATTATAATTTAATTTATCATGAAATAGCTGAGTTATTAAACAAAACATAGTGTATGAACTGTATAGTGTACTTCATGGGTGAATATTGTTGTTTTGCTCTGCTTCTGAAATTGTATGAATAAAGACAAGATAGTATCACAACGTCTTACCAATTGGTGGCATGTAACCTTTCTGTTTCAACATCATTTGAGCACAGAATTGCTTTGTTCCCAATTGATGATAAAGCATCAAAATGACTAGGCGACATGTACTGCATCTAATGAAACTTTATTTTCAACGTTCAATGCTCTTACTAACTTTTGCACAGTATTAGGAGAACACAGCAGATAAAAGACCAGCTGCATTTCATCTCAAAATGATGTAATTATTTTGGCTATACTTTGTTGTGGCTGCAGTTGTAAAAAATCAGACTTTCTAAACATGTGTAAATAACCAGAGCGAATATTCATTGAAGAGGCATACATACAGACCAGTTGTATCACGCAAACACAACAGCTATTACTCATAGACAAATATCCACTTCGCTCAGTACTGGACATACGACTGGATCCATTAAAGATGTAACAAGGAACAGAACTCCTTCTGTCTGGACACCTCAGCTTCAGCGTGAGTCCCCGAAAGTCTACCACGAGATTGGCTCAACAACATGTGAATTTCTGCCGCTGGTTGCAGAAGAGCAGGTATTGGTGACACAAAATCCTAACCTATTGTTCATGTCTGCAAATCACATTATCAGTCCACTTTTCTTCAACATGAATGTGTACTTGACCTTCTTGAATGAATTTTATCCCCAACTGACAGAAGAGGAGCATAATTACTGCTTCTGTCAACATGTCACACATCTGGGAAGTCACTTACCCGTATTCATCAGACGTATATTGAAGAAAGGAGTAGATACTGCAGTCACCAGATTTGTTGACCTGTGATTTTTATTTATGGGGATACTTGAAAGGAAAAGCAGAATCCCCATACCATTGATGATCTCAAGGATAACATCAGGAATTGCATCAACAGCATCATGCACAGAAGTTTCTAGTTAGAGATGGAGGGCACTTCCAACATCTTTATGGAGGTAAATGCATTTTATTCCATTAGAAGTTTGTTTCAAATGAATTTTTTATGTGCCCAATGTGAGAACAGGCAAGTGGGTTAGGATCAAGTAGGTATGTTACACACAATTTAGTCACCTTAAGAAATACAATAAATTCATGGCTTCCTCCAAAGAAATAATACATACTTTAGCTAATTGATTACATTGTATTCCTATGTTGGTGCTGAAGATAGTTGTTAAGTTTGCTCTTGCGCTGAAGTTTGTCCCCCAGTAACTACTACAATGAGGCTAAAGTTTCAGCATTCCATTACTTATAATGATTGACACAGCTTATGGTATACATGTTGTCCTCAGGTACTCCCTGTTCATAGACCCTCAAGGACAGGCCCACAAGTGGATCAAGAACCTGGAGAGACAGAACCAGCTGGTGATTACCAAGGTGCGTGATGCTGACTACATGAAAAAGGTAGAGACTTGTTTGGAGACGGGACAACCAGTGCTCCTGGTGGGCATCCTGGACCAACTGGAGACAGCTTTAGATCCTCTCTTACAGAAGAACATATATGAGCAACGTAAGTGGTGACCATATTAGCCTCATATAACCAAGGTTATGGCTTCAAACCCGGTTGAGTTAACCTGGTTTCCTTTGGAAGAAAAGTAAAGTCATTGGTCTTGTATCATAGATTTATGGCACAAAAAAGAACTTAAGCCTGAGGGCCTCTAAGCAAAATCAAGAGGTCTGATATGCCCAATACACTGAGAACCACATCTCTTAAAGAATGTCCGGAAATAAAATTGCATTTCATTTTCCAACTCTCTCCCAGTCTCTTATCTCCCCATAACTTGCTTTATCTCGCTCTAGTCTGATCCTCCTTATCTCCATATATAACAAGATGCAGTATTGTGTTGCAGACGGTGTGCTCTACTACAGTCTTGGAGAAACTGTTATAGAATACAACACCAACTTCAAGTTCTATATGGTGACCAAACTGAGGAACCCAATGTACATGCCCGAGGTCTTCAACAAGGTCACTGTCATCAATTTTGCCCTCACTAAGGAAGGTCTGGAAGATCAGCTGCTGGGAATCGTGGTCGCCAAGGAGAGGTAGATATCAATATTTGCCTGAGTGAACAGTACACATTGATTTGTCAATCTTCTCAGACAGAATTTTGACATTCCAGACCAGACCTGGAAGAGAAGCGTCAGCAAGTGATAGTTCAGAATGCTGCTAACAAACAGGCTCTGCAGGAAGTGGAGGATAACATTCTGGTTACATTGTCAACAACCACAAGCAACATCCTGGAAGATGAGGCTGCCATAGAGATCCTGGACTCCTCAAAGGTACATTATTAGAAAATGAGGCTCCCATACAGATCCTTGACTCCTTAAACGTACATTATTAGACGATGAGGACCCATAGAGATCCTTGACTGCTCAAAGGTACGTTATTAGACGCTGAGGCTCCCATAGAGATCCTTGACTCCTCAAAAGTACGTTATTAGAGGATGAGGCTCCCATAGATATCCTTCACTCCTCAAAGGTACGTCATTAGAACATGAGGCTCCCATATATATCCTTCACTCCTCAAACGTACGTCATTAGAGGATGAAGCTACCATAGAGATCCTTCGATCCTCAAAGGTACGTCATTAGAACATGAGGCTCCATAGTGATCCTTGACTCCTCAACGGTACATCATTAGAGAATGAGGCTGGCATAGAAATCCATGACTCCTCAAAGCTTCATTATTAGAACAAGAGGCTCCCATAGAGATCCTTGACTCCTCAAAGGTACGTCATTAGAACATGAGACTCCCATAGAGATCCTTGAGTCCTCAAAGGTACAGCATTAGAACATGAGGCTCCCATAGAGGACCTTGACTCCTCAAAGGAACATCATTAGAAGATGAGGGTCCCATAGAGATCCTTGAGTCCTCAAAGGTACATCATTAGAAGATGATGCTGCAATAGAGATCCTTGACTCCTCTAAGGTATGTTAGTAGAGTATGAGGCTGCCATAGAGATACTTGACTCCTCAACGGTGCATTATTAGAGAATGAGGCTCCCATAGATATCCTGGACTCCTTAGGGGAACGTCATTAGAGGATGAGGCTCCCATAGAGATCCTTGACTCCTCAAAGGTACGTCATTAGAAGATGAGGCAGCCATAGAGATCCTTGACCCCTCAAAGGTCCTTATTAGAGGATGAGGCTCCCATAGATATCCTTGACTCCTCATAGGTACGTCATTAGAGGATGAGGTTCCCTTAGAGATCCTTGACTTCTCAAAGGTACATTATTAGGGGATGAGGCTCCCATAGAGATCCTTGACTCCTCAAAAATAAGTTATACAGGATGAGGCTCACATAGAGATCCATGACTCCTCAAAGGTACATTATTAAAGGATGAGGCTCCCATAGAGATCCTTGACTCCTCAAAGGTGCGTTATTAGAGGATGAGGCTCACATACAAGCCTTGTCTCCTCAAAGGTACGTTATTAGAGGATGAGGCTCCCATAGAGATCCTGGACTCCTCAAAGGAACGTCATTAGAGGATGAGGCTCCCATAGAGATCCTTGACTCCTCAAAGATATGTCATTAGAGGATGAGGTTCCCTTAGAGATCCTTGACTTCTCAAAGGTACATTATTAGGGGATGAGGCTCCCATAGAGATCCTTGACTCCTCAAAGGTAAGTTATACAGGATGAGGCTCACATACAGATTCATGACTCCTCAAAGGAACATTATTACAGGATGAGGCTCCCATAGAGATCCTTGACTATTCAAAGGTGCATTATTAGAGGATGAGGCTCACATAGAGCTCCTTGTCTCCTCAAAGGTATGTTACTTGAGGATGAGTCTCCCATAGAGATCCTTGATTCCTCAAAGGTACGTTTGTAGAGGATGGGGCTCACATAGAGATCCTTGTCTCCTCAACGGTACATTGTTGGAGGATGAGGCTCCCTTAGAGATCCTGGACTCCCCTAAGGTATGTTATTAGAGGATGAGGCTGCCATAGAGATCCTTGCCTTCTCTAGGGTATGTTATTAGAGGATGAGGCTGCCATAGGGATCCTGGACTCTTCTAAGGTACATTATTAGAGTATGAGGCCCCATAGAGAACCTTGACTCCTCAAAGGTAAGTTGTTAGAGGATGAGGCTCACATAGAGATCAATGACTCCTCAAAGGTACATTATTAGAGCGTGAGGCTCCCATAGACATCCTTGACCCCTCAAAGGTACGTTATTAGAGGATGAGGCTCCCATAGAGAATCTTGACTCCTCAATGGAACGTTATTAAAACATGTGGCTCCCATTGAGATCCTGGACTCCCCTAAATTACGCTATTAGATGATGAGGCTACCATAGAGATCCTTCACTCCTCTAAGGTACGCTATAACAGGATGAAGCTGCCATAGAGATCCTGGACTCTGCTAAGGTACGACGTTTGAGGATGAGGCTGCTATAGAGATCCTGGACTCCTCTAAGTTACGTTGTTATAGGATGAGAATCCTATAAAGATCCCTGGCTCCTCTAAGATACGTTATTAGATGATGAGGCTACCATAGAGATCCTGGACTTCTCTAAGTTACGCTATTAGAGGATGAGGCTCCCATAGAGATCCTAGACTCCTCAAAGGTACGTTATTAAAGCATGAGGCTCCCATAGAGATGCTTGACTTCTCAATGGTACGTTATTACAGGATATAGCTCCCATAGTGATCCTGGGCTCTTTAACGAAACGTTATTAGAGGATAAGGCTCACATAAAGATTCATGACTCCTGTAAGGTACAATAATAGAACATGAGGCTGCCATAGGGATCCTGGACTCCTCTAAGGTACGTTGTTTGAGGACGAGGCTACCATTGAGATCCTGGACTCCTCAAACGTACATTATCAGAAGATGGGGCTCCCATACAGATCCCTGACTCCTCAAAGGTACGTTATTAGAAGATGAGGCTCGCATAGTGATCCTTGATTCCTCAAAGGTACGTTTGTAGAGGATGGGGCTCACATAGAGATCCTTGATTCCTCAAAGGTACGTTTGCAGAGGATGGGGCTCACATAGAGATCCTTGTCTCCTCAACGGTACATTGTTGGAGGATGAGGCTCCCTTAGAGATCCTGGACTCCTCTAAGGTATGTTATTACAGGATCATGCTGCCATAGAGATCCTTGACTTCTCTAAGGTATGTTAATAGAGGATGAGGCTGCCATTGGGATCCAGGACTCCTCTAAGGTACATTATTAGAGGATGAGGCTCCCATAGAGATCCTTGACTCCCCAAAGGTAAGTTGTTAGAGGATGAGGCTCACATAGCGATCTTTGACTCCTCAAAGATACATTATTAGAGCGTGAGGCTCCCATAGAGATCCTTGACCCCTCAAAGGTACGTTATTAGAAAATGAGGCTGCCATAGAGATCCTTGACTCCTCGAAGGTATACTAATAGAGAATGAGGCTCCCATAGAGATCCATGACTTCTCAAAGGTATGTTATTAGAGGACGAGGCTCACATATAGATACTCGTTTCCTCAAAAGTACATTCATAGGGGATGAGGTTCCCATAGATATCCTTGACTCCTCAATAGTACGTTATTGAAGGATGAGGCTGCCATAGAGATCCTGGATTCCTCAACGGTACGTTACTAGAGGATGAGGCTCCCATAGATATCCTGGACTCCTCTAATGTAGGTTGTTAGAGGATGAGGCTGCTATAGAGATCCTGGATTCCTCAACAGTACGTTATTAGAGGTTAAGGCTCCCATAGAGATTCTTGACTCCTCTAAGGTAGGTTATTTGAGGATGAGGCTGCTATAGAGATCCTGGACTCCTTAATGGTACGTTTTTAGAGGATGAGGCTCCCACAGACATCCATTACTCCTCAAAGATTCATTATTAGAACATGAGGCTCCCATAGAGATCCTGGACTCTTCAACGGTACGCTATTAGAGGATGAGGCTCCTACAGAGATTCTGGACTCCTCAACGGTACGTTATTGGAGGATGAGGCTGCCATAGAGATCCTGGGCTCCTGCTCCTCTAAGGTACGTTAATAGAGGATGAGGCCGCCATAGGGATCCTGGACTCCTCTAAGGTACATTATTAGAGGATAAGGCTCCCATTGAGATCCTGGCCTCCTCAACCGTATGTTATTAGAGGATGAGGCTCACCTAGTGATCCATGACTCCTCAGGTACGTTATTAGAACATGAGGATCCCATAGAAATCCTGGACTCCGCTAAGTTACGTTATTAGATAAAGTTCTCATAGAGATGCTTGACTCCTCTAAGTTTAATTATAAAAACATGAGGCTTCCATAGAGATCCTGGACTCCTCTAGGGTACGTTATTAGAGGATGAGGCTCGCATAGAGATCTTGGACTCCTTTAAGGTACGTTATTACAGGATGAGGCTACCATAGAGATCCCTGACTCCTCTAAGGTACCTTATTATTGGATGAGGCTGCCAGGAGATCCTGGACTCCTCTAAGTTACGTTATTAGAGGATGGGGCACACGTAGAGATCCTAGACTCCTCACAGGTACGTTATTAGAGGATGAAGCTCCCATAGAGATCCTGGACTCCTCAACGGTACGTTATGAGAGGGTGAGGCTCCCGTAAAGAACCTGGAGTCCTCAACAGTACGTTATTACTGGAAATGGCTCCCATAGAGATCCTTGTCTCCTCAAAGGTACGTTATTAGAGGATGAGGCTCCCATAGAGATCCCTTGACTCCTTTAAGGTACATTATTACAACATGAGGCTCCCATAGATATATTTGACTGCTCTAATGTATTTAATTATTATAGTATTAGGCGTCCATAGAGATCCTGGACTCCTCTAAGTTAAGTTATTAGAGGATGAGGCTCCCATAGAGATCCTTGACTGCTCTAAGGTACCTTATTAGAGGATGACGCTCACATAAATATCCTTGACTGCTCAAAGGTACGTTATTAGAGGATATGGCTCCCATAAATATCCTGAACTTCTCTAAATTACCTTATTAGAGGATGAGGCTCCCATAGATATCCTTGACTCCTCAAAGGTACGTTATTAGAGCATGAGGCTCCCATTGAGATTCGGGACTCCTCTAATGTACGTTATTAGAGGATTAGCCTCCCATAGACATCCCTTAATCTTCAAAGGTACTTTATTAGGGGATGAGGCTCACTTAGAGATCCTGGACTCCTATAAGGTACGTTATTATAGGATGAGGCTTCCATAGAGATCCTTGACTCCTCTAAGTTACGTTATTAAAGGATGAGGCTACCAAAGAGATCCTGGACTCCTCAAAGGTACGTTATTAGAGGATGAGGCTCACATAGAGATTCTGGACTCCTATAAGGTACTTTATTAGAGGACGATGCTCAAATAGAGATCCTGGAATCCTATAAGGTACGTTATTTCAGGCTGTGGCTGCCATAGAAATCCTTGTCTCCTCTAAGTTACGTCATTAGAACATGAGGCTCACATAAAGAGTCTTGACTCCTCTAAGGTACGTAATAAGAGGATGAGACTCACATAGAGATCCTGGACTCCTCTAAGGTGTGATATTTGAGGATGAGGCTCCCATGAATATCCTGGACTCCTCTAAATTACCTTATTAAAGGATGAAGCTCCCATTGAGATCCTTGACTCCTCAAAAGTACGTTATTAGAGGATGAGGCACCCATAGAGATTCTGTACTCCTCTAAGGTACGTTATTAGAGGATGAGGGTCCCATAGAGATCCTTGACTCCTTAAAGGTACGTTATTTGAGGATGAGGCTCTCATAGAGATTCTGGACTCCCCTAAGGTACTTTAGTAGAGGCTGAGGCTCACATAGAGATTCTGGACTCCTATAAGGTACGTTATTAGAGCATGTGGCTACCATAGAGATCAGGGACTCCTATAATTTACGTTATTAAATGATGAGGCTGCCATAGAGATCCTTGACTCCTCGAAGGTACGTTATTAGAGGATGGGGCTCCCATAGAGATCCTGGTCTTCTCCAAGTTACGTTATTAGAGGATGAGGCTCCCATAGAGATCCTTGACTGCTCAAAGTTACGTTTTTAGAGGATGAGGTTCCCATAGAGATCCTTGACTCCTCAACGGTATGTTATTGGAGGATGGGGCTCACATAGAGAACCTGGACTGCTCTAAGATACTTTATTAGAGGATGAGGCTCACATAGAGATCCTGGACTTCTCTAAGTTACGTTATTAGAGGATGAGGCTGCCATAGATATCCTGGACTCCTCTAAGTTAGGTTATTAGAGGATGAGGCACCAATTGAGATCCTTGACTCCTCAAAGGAACATTATTGGAGGTTGGGGCTCACATAGAGATCTTGGACTCCTCTAAGGTACTTTATTAGAGGATGAGGCTCACATTGAAATCCTGGACTCCTCTAAGGTATGTTATTAGAGGATGAGGCTGCCATAGAGATCCTGGACTCCTCTAAGTTACATTATTAGAGGATGGGGCTCACATAGAGATCCTGGTCTCTTCAAAGGTACGTTATTACATGATGGGGCTCCCATAGAGATCCTTGACTCCTCTAAGTTACGGTATTAGAACATGAGGCTCACATGAGGATCCTTGCCTCCTCTAAGGTACGTTATTAGAGAATGAGGCTCACATAGACATCCTGTACTCCTCTATTTTATGTTATTAGAGGATGAGGCTCACAGAAATATCCTTGTTTCCACAAAGGTATGTTATTAGAGGATGAGGCTCCCATAAATATCCTGGACTCCTCTAAATTACCTTATTAGAGGATGAGGCTCCCATAGAGATTCTGGACTCCTTTAAGGTACGTTATTAGCGTATGAGGCTCCCATAGACATCCCTAACTCCTCAAAGAGAGGATGAGGGTCCCATAGAGATAATTGACTCCTCAAAGATACGTTATTAGAGGATGAGGCTCCCATAGAGTTCCTCGACTGCTCTAAGTTTCGTTATTAGAGGATGAGGCTCCCATACAGATCCTGGACTCCTCTAAGTTATGTTATTACGGGATGAGGCTCACATAGAGATCCGTGATTCCTCAACGGTATATTATTAGAACATGAGGCTCCCATAGATATCCTGGACTCCTCAACGGTGCGTTCCCCCGAGGGGCCTACTACGGTAGGTACGGGTTTGGCGCACCCGGGGTCCCGAGCCAACCTTGACTCCCTCAGTGGGCAACCTCTGAGTGGTGAGAGAGTCACTAGGTCAAATGCCCACCCACGTGTAGGACATGCGTGGATACCCGTGTCGGTGGAAAGGAATATCTTGGTTGGTTGAGGGTTGCATATCTGAGCCTGGGCCTTCTGTCTTTTCAGTGACTAGGGAGGGTACGCAACTTAATACACCACTTTGGTTTCTGCTTCACCTAAACGGGAGGCTAGGGACTAGTCCACCCCTAGTCAATCGGCCAGGACTAGGTATTATACCGAACTCCAGGGTGAGTGGGACAGCGAGCCAGCTATATCCCCTGTATAGCCCTGTCATCCCAGTGGGATGACCCCTTGTTGGACTCCGTGGTGGGTGGGGAGCACCGGGGGATGAAAATAAAAATTTACATTAATGGCAAAATCAAAAAAATCCATTAAATATGGTACTGAGTTCGGAAAAGAAGTAGTCGGGTGTTGTGGTCCTCGCTACTTGATTGTCAATAGAACAGAGGAAGGAAGAAAGTTCTCCAGCGTAAGCCCTTTTATTATTCAAAAGGGTCTTGATAACGTTGCTGGTCCTGTAAAATCTTGTATAAGAGCTCGTAATGGCGCATCCCAGGCTGCAAAAATACTAAAGGCCAAAATGTTAGCTAGCTATCCAGTAAAGATCGATTTACGTAAAAGCTTGAATTCCTCACGCGGTGTGGTAAATACCCGCGCACTGGACGGTTTGACCTGTGAGGAAATTCAAGAAAATCTTGCTCCTCAAGGCGTAATATCTGTGTATCGGGTTCAAGGAAAAGTAAATGGAGAATTCGTGCCTACCCGTACCCTGTTTATTACCTTTGATCGGGTAGATCTCCCTCAAATGATAATGGCAGGGTATGAATCCATTGAGGTAAGACCGTATATACCGAACCCGCTCAGATGTTATAAGTGTCAGCGCTTTTGCCACACCAGTGAATTCTGCAACGGCGAGTCTACCTGTGTGAACTGTGGTAAAACCTTGCATGACTGAGAATGCACGTCATCTCCAACGTGTGTTAACTGTAACGGTGAACATCCATCAAGTTCCCTTAGTTGTCCCCGTTTTGCAGAGGAAAAGACGGTCCAGGAGATATGGGTCAAAGAGAAGGTGTCCTTCTTGGAAGCCCGGAAACTCTTGCGAATCCGCCAACCCTCTGTCCCGAAGTATGGTACCTATAGCTCAGTTGTAGCTAAATCGGTACAAAGTCAGGAAATCGCAACTCAAACCTGCGATATAAACGGGGTCATGATTGCAGAAAAGATTCTCACAGCCAGCTCACTTCCTAGGCCTTCGACTTCAACATCTAAGTCACGATTGCAGAAAATATTCTCACAGCCAGCTCACTTCCTAGGCCTTCGACTTCAGCATCTAAGTCAGTAGTAACATCTGAAACTATAAAAAGCGCAAAAATTAAATCGCCGCCAAAGCAATCGACCTCAACCAACAAGTCTGGCAAGCTAATTATATATAAAGAACCAGAAAGAAAGTTTCACACCTATGAGTGAACTGACTTCCTCAAACAAAGCGTAAAGCCTATTCCCAAAGCAACAAAGGGAAACAAGAGCCCACCGAGGCCCTCTTCTGAGGATTCGACCGGGAAGGACTCAGGTCGGCGACTATCATCCTCGCCGGACTCTACTTCCAATCGGTTATAGGTACTCGAACCGAAATTTTCAATTGGAAAGGGGTCCTCCCAAATGGAGGAGATGGATGAAGGTGATACTGCCCCACTGCCAGAAGGACAGTGACAAAGAGGCAGGACCATCCTTCCGTAGAAGGTGTCTTCCCGACACCTAAAAAGAATAAACTCAACCGACCTCCGCAGCCCTCAAAATAGAAACAACCACAATGTACAACTTATCCCATTATAAAGAACATGGCTATTCTACAATCGAACTTACGTGGAATAAGAACACATCGGCCTGAGCTTGAACTGCTGCTTAACCAGCACGATCCGTATGTCGTATGTTTGCAAGAGACCAAGCTCCGTCCATAAGACAGCTACAAAATCAAACGGTACACCCCAGTAAGGTGTGATCTATCATCGGAAGAGGGCGTACCTGCGCACGGAGGCACTATGATGCTCATCAGAGATGATATATTCGCGCAATGTGTATCATTGCAGTCCGACATCCAGTCAGTAGCTGTAAGGATTAAACTGTCACATACCAGATTCACAATTTGTAATATATACCTTCCTCCGAGTTACGACCTCTCGCTCACTGATTTAGGAGATCTAATTTCTCAATTACCAACACCGTTTCTATTGGTAGGTGATGTAAATGCCCACCATCCACTTTGGGGCTCACCTCGGGCTTGTACGAGAGGTAAGTTAATTGCTGATTTCTTGAATAATTCTAAACTAATTCTCCTGAACACCGGAGAACCTACATTTCTTTCTAATGCTTTCAACAGTTTTTCACACTTGGAATTAGGAGTTTGTTCACCAATATTAGCATGTTTCTTACAGTGGAATATCATCTCTGATCTACATTCTAGTGACCACTTTCCATGTCTTATCAGTCTCTTACCACAAGATACATGTTCCACACGTTTACCTAGATGGCGTATAGATCAAGCCAACTGGAACCTTTACTCCCGGTTGGATGTCTTTTATTACAACAGGCACAACTCTGCGAATGTCTTAGTGGAGCACCTCACTTCTTGATGCTGCTGAGCAGTCTATTCCACGGTCGACGATCCAAACCAGTCGTATATTTCCGGTACCTTGGTGGACTGAAGAATGTTGGAATGACGTTGGTGCTCGCAGGCGTGCTCTCAGGATTTTCCAACGTCGCCCAACACTGGATAACCTGATTGAGTATAAAAAGAAGCGTGCCAAATCTAGGCAGGTTGTTAAGGATAGCAAAAAGACATCATGGAGCAAGTTTGTAGCGTCATTCAATCGACATACACCTTCCTCTATCGTATGGGATAAGTTAAGGCGCGTGGACGAAAAAATGACTCATACGCCAATCGCCGGTCTTAAAACAGCTGTAGGAGATGTTGATAAGTTTGACGTGGCCAATACTTTTGGCGGTGCTTTCGCTCAAGTGTCTAGCTCAGAGAATTATTCGCCTGATTTTCTTCCCGTTAAGGCTCAGGTAGAATCACAAGGTTTCAACTTTCGTTCTAAAAATCGTGAAGATTACAATCGACTCTTCACCATGAGGGAGTTAGACCATGCACTATCATCTTCGCGAAACTCTGCACCAGGTCCTGATGGAATACACGTCCAAATGTTGCAGCATTTCTCTCCTGAAGGTAAGGCCTTCCTGCTCGAGGTCTATAATCGCGTTTGGGTTGACGCCACTGTTCCAGAAAAGTGGCGAGAGGCCACCATCTTACCTATTTTGAAAGCTGGAAAGGGCCGTTTACTTCCATCCAGTTATCTTCCAATTTCCCTCATCAGTTGCGTTTGCAAGGTGATGGAACGCATGATCAATGGACGGCTGACATGGTGGCTGGAAACTCATAACCTACTGACCAACACCCAGTGCGGTTTTCGACTACGTCGTTCAGCAGCTGACCATCTTGTCTCGATTTCGACGCAGATAATGAATGGATTCATGAAGAACTGTCAAACCGTTGGGGTATTCTTTGACCTCGAGAAGGCTTATGATACCTGTTGGCGGGCAGGAATAATACGTTCCCTATACAACTGGAACATACGTGGACGCCTTCCGTTATTTATTCAGGAGTTTATGAGGGACCGCGTTTTCCAGGTAAGGGTCAGCTCGGTTTAATCAAATATTTTTGTTCAAGAGAACGGAGTGCCACAGGGATCGGTACTAAGCGTCACGCTGTTTGCTATAGCAATTAATTCTATCTCAAAATGTATTCTCCCAGGAGTATCGTCCTGCTTATTCGCAGACGACTTTGCCATCTATTGTACTTCTCAGCGCACACCTTTTTGGAGCGCCGTCTGCAGCGGTGTTTAGACAACCTCTCAGATTGGAGCTCTAAAAATGGCTTTCGCTTTTCTGCTGAGAAATCACTCTGCGTGAACTTCTGGCGCCGCAGGAGGCGATTACCACCTTCGCTGCGGTTTGGCACAGTTTTACTACCTTTCGCGGATGAGACGAGATTCCTTGGGTTGATATTCGATAGAAAACCGTGTTGGTCACCACATATAGCACAGCTGAAAGCGCGCTGTAACCGTTCTCTGAATATTCTACAGATACTAAGTGGCAAATCTTGGGGAGCGGATCGGACAGTCTTGCTGGGACTTTATCGCTCACTGATCCGAGCCAAGTTATATTACGGATGCATAGTTTATTCTTCGGCAAGATCATCTGTGGTTAGAAGATTACACACTGTCCATAATCAGGGTATATGTGTGGCTGTTGGAGCTTTTCCATCCAGTCCAGTAGCCAGCCTTTATGCTGAATCGGCGGAACCCCTTCTGCAGTGTAGACGAGATATTCTGTTAACAAATTATGGCTGTGGGCTAAAGTGCATGCCTTCGCATCCAACGTTCACTCCTTTTTTAACACCGAGCTAGACGAACGTTATAGAAATATTTCAATTAGTCCACGGCCCCCAGGTGTTCGCTTCCGAATGCTTCTTCATAAGTACGATATCGTAATGCCTAGAATGTTTCCCAATGGAGAAAGGGTGCACCCACCTTGGTTACTTTCAACATCCCACGTAAACCTCGGGATGACGGCATACCGAAAGTCTATAATGCCTTTTTCTAGTATCCGTAGATGTTTTTTAGAATTTTTGTCAAACTACAATGACCGAACTTGTATATATACTGACGGAAGTAAGTGTACCGTTGGTGTTGTGTGCGCCTTTGTTTATGATACCGAACAATATACATTCGGTTTTCATAGTGGCACATCTATTTATAGTGCAGAGCTATACGCAATATATCGAGCCATTCTGCACGTTGGCCGTCGAAATTTAAGTGACTGCCTTATATTGAATGATTCCCTGAGTGCACTTCAGAGCCTTGGTGATCTCTACAACTATCATCCTATCGTGCTGCGTATCCAGGATGCCCTCCACGCTTTATATACCTCCGGGGTTAATTTGGGATGTGCATGGATTCCTAGTCACATTGGCTTGCCGGGGAATGACCTGGCAGATTTTGCAGCAAAGGCCGCAACCACAGAGCCCAGTACAAAAATATCTTGTATAACATCGGAAGACTTTAAGCTTGTTGTGCGCAGGGCGATACTTTCGTGCTGGCACGATGAGTGGTCAGCTCTCCGCGGTAACAAGCTTAGAGTAGTGAAAGACCTTCCAACAAACTGGGTAACTTATCGTCATTCCCGACGGGAGGAAGTAATTTTGGCTCGTTTGCGTATTGCCCACTGCAATTTTGAACATAGTTTTATTTTTAAGAGTGAATCTCCTCCATTGTGTCCGCTTTGTGGAGAAGATTTGTCTGTCCGTCATGTGTTGCTATATTGTGTTAATCTAGCACATATTCTAGAATCACTGCAACTGCCGGTCAGTCTTGCAGAAGTCCTGGCGGACGATAGTCCAGCGGTAGCTAAGATTTTTGAATTTTTATTGAAGATACCCTTCAAATTGCGGATTTAGTTGTTATTATCCTTGTTTTTGTATTACTTTTTTTCTTTCTTTTCTCTAATCACCAATCTGTGGTTTTTGCTGTGATAAACTTTTTACCCTAATTTTTAGATTAATCTTTCGTTTTTATTAACAATATTTCTTATTGAGCTTTATCTCTGGCTTTTGCCATGATTTGTTTAATAAGGGTGCTGATGACCTTGTAGTTGAGCGCTCATAAACACTAACCATCATCATCATCATCATCATCATCATCATCATCATCAACGGTGCGTTAATAGAACATGAGTCTCCCATAGAGATCCTCGACTCCTGTAAGTTACGTTATTAGAGAATGACGTTCCCATAGAGATCCTGGACTCCTCAAAGGTACATTATTAGAGGATAAATCTCCCGCAGAGATCCTGGACTCCTCAACGGTACGTTATTAGAGGATGAGGCTCGCAAGAGATCCTTGACATCTCAACGGTACGTTATTAGAGGATGAGGCTCCCATTCATATCCTGGACTCCTGAACGGTCCCATATTAGAGAATGAGGCTCCCATAGAGATCCTGGACTCCTCAAAGGTACATTATTATAGAATGAAGCTCCCACAGAGATCCTGGACTCCTCAACGGTGCGTTATTATAGAATGAGACTCCCATAGAGATCCTGGACTCCTCAAAGGTAAGTTATTAGAGGATGAGGCTCCCACAGAGATCCTTGACTCCTCTAAGTTACGATATTAGAGGGTGAGGCTTCCATAGAGATCATGGACTCCTCAACGATACGTTATTAGAGGATGACGCTCCCACAGAGATCCTGGACTCCTCAACGGTACGTTATTAGAGGGTGAGGCTCCCATAGAGATCCTGGACTCCTCAACGGTACGTTATTAGAGGATGAGGCTCCCATACAGATCCTGGAGTCCTCAAACGTACGTTATTAAAGGATATGACTCCCATAGAGATCCTTGGCTCCTCAACGGTACGTTATTAGAGGATGAGGCTCACATAGAGATCCATGACTCCTGTAAGGTACAATAATAGAACATGAGGCTGCCATTGAGATCCTGGACTCCTCTAAGTTACGTTATTAGAGGATGAGGCTTCCATAGAGATCCTGGACTCCACTAAGGTACGTTATTGGATGATGAGGCAGCCATAGAGATCCTGGACTCCTCTAAGTTACGTTTTTAGAGGATGAGGCTCCCATAGAATTTCTGGACATCTCAACGGTACGTCATTAGAGGATGAAGCTGCTATACAGATCCTGGTCTCCTCAGCGGTACATTATTAGAGGATGAGGCTGCCATTGAGATCCTCCACTCCTCTTAGGTACGTTATTAGAGGATGAGACTGCCATAGAGATCCTGGACTCCTCTAACTTACGTTATTACAGGATGAGGCTCACACAAAGGTACATGACTCCTCAAAAGTACATTATTAGAACATGAGGTTCCATAGATATCCTGGACTCCTCAACGGTGCGTTATTAGAACATGAGTCTCCCATAGAGATCCCGGACTCCTCTAAGTTACGTTATTAGAGGATGAGGCTCCCATAGAGATGACTCCTCAACGCTACGTTATTACAGGTTGAGGCTGACACAGAGGTCCATGACTTCTCAAAGGGACATTATTAGAACATGAGGCACCCATAGAGATCCTTGACTCCTAATAGGTACGTTATTAGAACATTAGGCTCACATAGAATACCTTGACTCCTCATAAGTACTTTATAAGAGGATGAGGCTCCCATAGAGATGCTTGACTCCTTTAAGGTATACTATTAAAGGATGAGGCTCCCAAAGAAATCCTGGACTCCTCCAAGATACGATATTAGGGGATAAGGCTCCCATAGAGATCCTGGACTCCTCAACGGTACGTTATTGGAGGATAAGGCTCCTATAAATGTAAATGGCGTGTTATTTATGGACGCTCTTTAACTGCTGTGGTTCTCAGCGTCCCATTCTAAATTGGGCGTGAAAGACCGCTTAATTTTGCTCAGAGGCCTCCCAATGAGGCTTGAAGTTCTTAACGTGCCGTAAATCTACGACCCGGGACCAACGGCTTTACTTCCCTTCCGAAGGAAGCCAAGCTAGGGATTGTTACGCCCGAAAAAATCCATCGTCCTCAGCCGGGTTTGAACCCGCGACCTTGGGTATATGAAGTTAGCATGGTAACCATTACACCACGGAGGGCGACTAAGGCTCCTATAGAGATCCTTGACGCCTCAAAGATACATTATTAGAGGATCAGGCTCCTATAGAGATCCTTGACTCCTCAAAGGTACTTTATTAGAGGATGAGGCTCACATAGAGCTCCTGGACTCCTATAAGGTACATTATTAGAGGATGAGGCTTCCATAGACATCCTTGACTCCTCTAAGTTACGTTATTAGGCGATGATGCTACCATAGAGATCCTGGACTCCTCTAAGTACGTTATCAGAGGATGAGGCTCCCATAGAGATCCTAGACTCCTCAAAGGTACGTTATTAGAGGATGGGGCTCCTATAGAGATCCTTGACTCCTCAAAGGTACTTTATTAGAGGATGAGGCTCACATAGAGATCCTGCACTCCTATAAGGTACGTTATTAGAGGTAGAGGCTTCCATAGACATCCTTGACTCCTCTAAGTTACGTTATTAGGCGATGATGCTACATAAAGATCCTGGACTCCTCTAAGTACGTTATCAGAGGATGATGCTCCCATAGAGATCCTAGACTCCTCAAAGGTACGTTATTAGAGGATGGGGCTCCTATAAAGATCGTGGACTCCTCTAACGTACGTTATTAGGGGATGAGGCTGCCATACAGATCCTGGACTCCTCTAAGTAACATTATTAGAGGATGGGTCTCCCATACAGATCCTTAACTCCTCAAAGTTACTTATTAGTGGATGAGGCTCCCATTGAGATCGTTGACTCCTGGAAGGTACCTTATTAGAGGATGAGGCTCCCATAGAGATCATGGACTGCTCTAAGGTACGTTATTAGAGGTTGAGGCTCCCATAGACATCCCTGATTCCTCAAAGGTACTTTATTAAAGGATGATGCTCACATAGAGATCCTGGACTCCTCAAAGGTACGTTATTAGGCGATGGGGCTCCCATAGAGATCCTTGACTCCTCTAAGGTACTTTATTAGAGGGTGAGGCTCACATAGAGATCCTGGACTCCTCTAAGGTACGAATTTAGAGGATGAGGCTGCCATTTAGATCCTGGACTCCTCTAAGTTACATTATTAGAGGATGGGGCTAACATAGAGATCCTGCACTCCTCAAAGGTACGTTATTATAGGATGGGGCTTCCATAGAGATCCTTGTTTCCTCTAAGTGACGGTATTAGAACATGAGGCTCATATAAAGATGCTTGACTCCTCTAAGGTACGTTATTAGAGGATGGGCTCCCAAAGAGATCCTGGACTCCTTTAAGGTACGTTATTAGATAATGAGGCTCACATAAATATCCTTGACTCCTCAAAGGTACGTTATTAGAGGATGAGGATCCCATAAATATCCTGTAGTCCTCTAAATTACCTTATTAGAGGTTGAGGCTCCCATAGAGATCCTTGACTCCTCAATGGTACGTTATTAGAGGATGAGGCTCCCATTGGGATTCTGGACTCCTCTAAGGTACATTATTAGGGGATGAGGCTCCCATAGACATCCCTGACTCCTAAAAGGTACTTTATTAGAGGATGAGGGTCCCATAGTGATAATTGACTCCTCAAAGATACGTTATTAGAGGATTAGGCTCCCATAGAGATCCTCGACTGCTCTAAGTTACGTTATTAGAGGATGAGGCTCCCATACAGATCCTGGACTCCTCTAAGTTACGTTATTACGTGATGAGGCTTACATAGAGATCCATGACTCCTCAAAGGTATATTATTAGAACATGAAGCTCCCATAGATATCCTGGACTCCTTAACGGTGCGTTATTAGAACATGAATCTCCCATAGAGATCCTGGACTCCTCTAAGTTACATTATTAGAAGATGAGGCTCCCATAGAGATCCTGGACTCCTCAAAGGTACATTATTATATAATGAAGCTCCCGCAGAGATCCTGGACTCCTCAACGGTACGTTGTTAGAGGATGAGGCTCCCAAGAGATCCTTGACATGTCAACCTTACGTTATTAGAGAATGAGGCTCCCATTGAGATCCTGAACTCCTCAACGATGCGCTATTTGAGAATGGGTCTCCCATAGAGACCTTGGACTCCTCAAACGTACATTATTATAGGATGAAGCTCCCACAGAGATCCTGGACTCCTCATAGGTACGTTATTAGAGGATGAGGCTCCCAGAGAGATCCTTGAAATCTCAACCGTACGTTATTAGAGGATGAGGCTCTCATTGAGATCCTGGACTCCTCAAAGGTACGTTAATAGAGGATGAGGCTCCCACAGAGATCCTGGACCTCTCAACGGTACGTTATTAGAGGGTGATGCTCCCATAGAGATTCTGGACTCCTCAACGGTAAGTTATTAGAGGATTATGCTCCCATAGATATCCTTGAATCCTCAAAGTTACATTATTAGAGGATGAGGTTCCCATAGAGATCCTTGACTCCTCTAAGGTACGTTATTAGAGGATGTGGCTCCCATAGAGATCCTGGACTCCTCAAAGGTACGTTAATATAACATGAGGCTCCCATAGCGATCCTTGACTCCTCGACTCCTCTAAGGTACGTTATTTGAGGATGAGGCTCACATAGTGATCCTTGACTCCTCAACAGTACGCTATTAGAGGAATAGGCTCCCATAGAGATCCTTGACTCCTCAACGGTACGTTATTAGAGGATGAGGCTACCATTGAGACCCTTTACTCCTCTAAGGTACGTTATTAGAGGATGAGGCTCCCATAGAGATCGTGGACTCCTCAACGGAACATTAGTGGAGGATGAGGCTCCCACAGAGATCCTTGACTTCTCAAAGTTACATTATTAGAACATGAAGCTCCCATAGAGATCCTTGTCTCCTATAAGGTACAGTATTACAGGATGAGGCTCCCATAGAGATCCTTGTTGCTTCAAAGGTACATTATTAGAGGAAGAGGCTCCCACAGAGATCCTGGACTCCTGAACGGTACGTTATTAGAGGATGAGGCTGCCATTGAGATCCTTGACTCCTCAAAGTTACTTTGTTAGAACATGAAGCTCCCATAGATATCCTTGTCTGCTCAAAGGTACATTATTATATGATGAGGCTCCCACAGAGATCCTGGACTCCTCAAGGGTACGTTATTAGGAGAGCATGCTCCCATAGAGATCCTGGACTCCTCAAGGTACGTTATTAGAGGGCTAGGGTGCCATAGAGATCCTATAGACCTGAAAAGCGTTAAACCTTCTCTACGTATCCTAGCTATGTAAATAGAGTGAGGTAGTTTTTGAGATTCTATACTACCCAAAGTACTTTTGCTTTTTCTCTCTAACATGGTCTACCTATTTAAGCAGAGAATGTTGTAGACATTGAGATTCATCAGCCCTCAAACGTACTCCAACTGTACTTTCGCTGTATAACAGCAGAGAAAAAGCTGCCAGCAAGATACAAGACTCCTTGAAACAATGCAAATCCTTTGTCCTCTGGAAAGCTAAGTTATATTGCATTGATCCAGGACTTCTTTGTGTATCTTCCTTTATGCAGGTGGTATCTGTTCTAAACCTTCATTTGATTGTTGATTATAACATTCTTAATTCATTCATATTTATGTCTGTTATTTACTTTTTAGCCCTATCACTTTGAGATCAGATACTGGGTTAGTTAAGTTAGGAAGGGCCATAAAGGGAACCAGCTACATTAGATTACTTCTCCCAGAAGTTGTTGGCCCTAATCTTTAACAGAGTATTATTATTATTATTTCAGATAATATCAGCAGACATAAAACGCAAGCAAGCTGTAGCAAAAGAAACAGGAGTAAAGATTGAAGCAATCCGCCTTAACTACAGATCAATAGCTAAATATGGTACAGTTCTCTATTACTGCTTGACTAACTTACCAAATGTGGATCCTATGTACCAGTACTCTCTTACCTGGTACATCAACATCTACGTCAAGGCCATCGAGGTCAGGTGAGTCCTAGTGCAGTACCGTTTCACCAGATGTTGTTCCTATGTACCAGTACTCTCTCTTGCTACATCAATATCAAGGCGAAGTGAGTGTACTATATACAAGTAAGGGTGTCTTACTGTTAGACATGATGTTGATCCTATGTACCAGTATTCTCTCACTTGCTACATCAAGATCTGTGACTGAATTATATAAAAATCTGAGTGTAATACTGTATGACCAGATGTTGATCCTATGCACCAGTATTTTCTCTCTTGGTACATTAACATCAAGGAAAGGTGAGTGTACTATACACGGGTCTGAGTGTATTTATGTTTGACCTGATGTTGATCCTATGTACCAGTATTCTCTCTCTTGCTACATCAACATCAAGGTCAGGTGAGTGTACTATATATAAGTGTGAGTGTATTACTGGTTGACCTGATGTTGATCCTATGTACAAGTATTCTCTCACCTGGTACATCAACATCAAGGTCAGGTGAGTGTACTATATATAAGTGTGAGTGTATTACTGGTTGACCTGATGTTGATCCTATGTACAAGTATTCTCTCACCTGGTACATCAACATCAAGGTCAGGTGAGTGTACTATATATAAGTGTGAGTGTATTACTGGTTGACCTGATGTTGATCCTATGTACAAGTATTCTCTCTGTTGATACATCATCAAGGTCTGTCATTGTATTATATACAAGTCTGAGTGTATTACTGTTTGACTTGATGTTGATCCTATGTGCCAGTATTCTCTCACTTGAAGCATTAAGGTCAGGTGAGTGTACTATATATTGTCTGAGTGTATTACTGTTTGACCAGATGTTGATCCTATGTACCAGTATTCTCTCTCTTGCTACAATAACATCAAGGTCAGGGGAGTGAACTATATACAAGACTCAATGTATTACTGTTTGACTTGATGTTGATCCTATGTACCACAATTCTTTCATTCGGTACATCAACATCAAGGTCGGGTGAGTGAACTATATACAAGTCTTAGTGTTGTACTGTTTGACTTGATGTTGATCCTATGTACCAGTATTCTCTCTCTTGGTACATAACATCAGGGTCAGCTGAGTGTAGTATACACAAGTTTCAGTGTATTTCTGTTTGAGCAGATGTTGATCCTATGTATTAGTATTCTCTCTCTTGGTACATCAACAAGGGCAGGTGAGTGTACTATATATAAGTCTGAGTATTTTACTGTTTCATCTGATGTTTATCCCATGTACCAGTATTCTCTCTCTTGATACATCAACATCAAGGTCAGGTGAGTGTACTATACACAAGTCTCAGATTATTACTGGTTGACCATATGTTGAACCTATGTACCGGTATTCCCTCACTTGGTATTTCAACATCAAGGTCAGGTGAGTGTACTATACACAAGTCTCAGATTATTACTGGTTGACCATATGTTGAACCTATGTACCGGTATTCCCTCACTTGGTATTTCAACATCAAGGTCAGGTGAGTGTACTATATACAAGTCTGAGTGTTGTACTGTTTGACCTGATGTTGATCTTATGTACCAGTATTCTCTCACTTGGTACAACATGTAGGTCAGGTGACTGTGTTATATACAAGTCTGAGTGTTTTACTGTTTGACCTGATGTTTATCCCATGTACCACTATTCTCTCAATTGTTACATCAACATCAAGGTCAGGTGAGTGTACTATACACAAGTGTGAGTGTATTACTGTTTGACCAGATGTTGATCCTATGTACCAGTATTCTCTCACTTGGTACATAAACAAGGTCAGGTGAGTGTACTATATACAAGCGTGAGTGTATTACTGGTTGACCATATGTTGAACCTATGTACTGGTATTCCCTCACTTGGTATTTCAACATCAAGGTCAGGTGAGTGTACTATATACAAGTCTGAGTGTTGTACTGTTTGACCTGATGTTGATCTTATGTACCAGTATTCTCTCACTTGGTACAACATGTAGGTCAGGTGACTGTGTTATATACAAGTCTGAGTGTTTTACTGTTTGACCTGATGTTTATCCCATGTACCACTATTCTCTCAATTGTTACATCAACATCAAGGTCAGGTGAGTGTACTATACACAAGTGTGAGTGTATTACTGTTTGACCAGATGTTGATCCTATGTACCAGTATTCTCTCACTTGGTACATAAACAAGGTCAGGTGAGTGTACTATATACAAGCGTGAGTGTATTACTGGTTGACCATATGTTGAACCTATGTACCAGTATTCTCTCACTTGGTACATCAGGGTCAGGTGAGTGTAATATATACAAATCTGAGTGTATTACTGTTTGACCTGATGTTTATCATATGTACCAGTATTCGCTCTCTTGATACATCAACATCAAGGTCAGGTGAGTGTACTATATACAAGTCTGAGTGTTGTACTGTTTGACCAGATGATGATTCTATGTACCAGTATTCTCTCTCTTGATACATCAACATCAAGGTCAGGTGAGTGTACTATATACAATTCTGAGTGTTGTACTGTTTGTCCTGATGTTGATCCTATGTACCAGCATTCTCTCTCTTGATAGATCAGTATCAAGGTCAAGTGATTGTGCTATATACAAGTCTGAGTGTTGTACTGTTTGGCCATATATTGATCCTATGTAGCAGTATTTTCTCACTTGGTACATCAAGGTCTGTGAGTGTACTCTATACAAGCCTGAGTGTTTTACTGTTTGATCAGATGTTGATCCTATGTACCAGTATTCTCTCTCTTGAATCATCAAGGTTAGGTGAGTTTACTATATACACATTGTATCTGTTAATGTATTATTGTTCGAAACATATACTTTCTAAATAAAATAGAACTATAAAATAAAAATGAAGTTTTCGTATGAAAGTGAGGTGAGTTCATTAAGTTGGTTTGGTAATGTTGTTGAATGAGGGAGGGTGCGCAACTTTAACTAATCCATACTAACTTTAGAAACTGAAAGAGTTGTTGGAAAAATGAACAGTCAGTGGCAAAGGAATGTTTTTAGATGGCAGAAGGAGCAGGTTATTTGACATCATATGCCAGTATTAGTGTTCTATATTTTTTCCCCTCTCAATGCTAAGGAAACACACCTTGGTTATAGAGTACATGATGCAAGACAACTGGAAATTTAAATATATTTTAATGTTTTATCTTTCTGCTGTTGTTTAAAATAAATAAATTTTAACTGTTGTTTATAAAGTAATGTTATTATTTATGTCGTGCCAGGTCTTTATAATTAACAATTTTAATTGTATGGAAATGAAGCAATAATGCTTGGAGATGTTGGTTACTTGAATTTGTGTGTGAATCACTGTCACATTTCTCTCTAACCTAAAGGCTCTTTTGTGTCAATGAAACTGAGCACTGACGTAAATGTCATGTTACCACAGCATTTTAATAATGTTGTCATTTACAAGGACGTCCTTTAGAAAAACAAATTATTGTTGGTACATAATCTTCTTTTAATTCGATGCACTTTCCTCAGCATTTTCCAACTGTTTTAAGCCATTCAAAAAGTAGTATTTTAGAAGATCCTGAAAATAGGCATCTGTTTGGATTCATGTTAAACATAATCGTTTTCATCAAGGCACTTTTTTCAAGTTTGGAAGTAAAATATAAAAGTCACTGGAGGCCAACTCTGGTGAATACAGTGGATGTTATAATAATTGAAACCTTAATTCTACAATGTTTTCCATGGAAACTGCACAAGTGTACAGCCTTGCATTGTGTTGATGGCTGAGAATCTGTTTCTTTGCCAGAGGAGGGTTTTATGTTCAACCGATGCAATAATGCTCTCCATTTATCGTTCTTCCTTTCTGCAACTAGATTTCTCGTGCATCTCAAAAAACCAAGGTCATTCACCTTGCCTGCAGATTTTAACACCTTTGTCTTCTTTGGAGCCAGTTCACCTTTGAAAACCCAATGTTTTGATCGTACTTTTGTCTCTGGAGTGTAGTATTGTATCCATGTTTCATGCACAGTTATGTACCAGTGCAGAAACCCGTTAGGATTGTGATGGAAAAGTGCAAAACCAGCTTCCAAATTGATCACACAATAGCAGTTATTCTCCAGTGAGAGCAAGCATAGCATTCATCTTGCTGAGACCTTTGTCAGACCAAAATTGAGAACACTGTACCTGTAGTGTCTGCTATTTCATAAACTTTGATTCATCAATCACTCAAAACCATATTGTAGATTTTGTCAATCATCTCAGAAGAAATCACTTCTACTAGATGTTTGGAACATTGTTCATCTTTGTGGATGTACGGCCACATTTAAATTCATTTACAAATTGTAAATTGTTAAAAATGCAGGTGCAGATTTCATCCAACTTGGCTTTTATCTCATTCAGTGTTAAGCCTTTTAAATAGAAGTGTTTAAATCACTGCACAGAACTCGGTTGTTTCATCTTTCTAAATAAGCACAAGATTGTTGTTTCAGTCGCCTATGGCAATGAAACCACATGATGGATATACTAAAAGCTTTAACTGCCATGTAGTAAGAGACAATGGGAGGTACAAGTGTAACTTGTTGGATTTTCTAAGGACCTATTGAATGTAAAGGACTTGTTTTTTAATGTGTTGCAGCAAGAAGTCGAAGATCCTGGAGCGCAGACTCAAGTTCATACAAGACACGCTCACTTACAACCTCTACTGTAACGTGTGTCGCTCTCTCTTTGAGAAGGACAAACTGCTGTTCTCGTTTGTGCTCTGCACCAGCATCATGTTGTAAGTCACACTCTAGCTTAACAAACACAATTTTATTTCTTTATACTTAAATGTTTATATCAGAGTAGAAAAGATTTGTTCAAATAGTGTGAGTCTATGAGCAGGTACTTTTGGTTTCATGTTTAATATAGTATTTATCAAATGCTTGTGAACTAGTTTTGGAGTTTTTTCAAGTATCAAGGACATCGCAGCCTGCACCATTAATAATCTACCTTCATTGCAAACCTTTTTGTTAAATTCTTGAATAAGTCTAACATTTTTTTCTATCGGACAAAAATTGATCAGGGGAAATATTTTATTTTTTGTTTTACCATTCCTTGTATACATTTTAATAATATAAAATAGACCCTTATGGAATTACAGAAGGGAAATTCAGCTATTACCCTTTCTCCAGCCTGCATGTACAACATACATAGTGGATAGAGAAGGTATTGCATTCCACCCAAAAATTGGACACTGAGACTTCACCACAAATATGTTTTGAGGTCCCCTGAGTACAAAAAAGCATTTTTAGGAAAAGGTCTGTCTGTCTCTGTGTCTGTGCACAGCATGCCTCAGAAACGAAAAGTAGATTAAATACCAAACTTTGTATATAAGTTCAGTATCTTTCAAGATGTGACACGAAGATTTTCAAGAAAATCCCCCTCACCTGCCCCCAACTACCCTTTACATGAAACATTTTTCAAAATTGTTAATTTTCTAAAAAATGGTTAATGATTTTGATTAAAATACTGTATATTAAAGATATTCACATCACAAATAAAATGCATGTTTTGAATTTTCTAGGAATAGCTTTTGAAGAGTTCTTTGTTCTGGATGAATTTTGCTAAATAACAGTTAAACTGTAAGAGATGGCCAAAAGTGCAGATCATGTTAAAACACACATACTTTGTCCTAGACATTTTTTTTGGTACAGTTGACCATTTTTGAGATATTTCTTGTTATTTGTTTGAGCTTTAAAATACTTATACAAGAATTTGTCAACTCGTGTCCATACAAACAATGTAATTACAAAGCAATCAGCTTTTAAATGATTTGATTATCACTTTAGTTTAATGCATTCACTTATTTTCCTTCTACTTAGAAGAAAGCAAGATTTGATTAGCATTATGTACATATAATAAAAATCTTTAGTAAGTGTGGAACATGTAGAGAAAGTTATGTGAATGTAAGCACATGAGATTTCTATTAAAGTGACGTTTGTTTGACTGTAGCTTGTTAAGTGTGTAAGACACACATGAGATTTCTATGTAAGTGACGTTTATTTGACTGTAGCTTGTTAAGTGTGTAAAACACACATGAGATTTCTATTAAAGTGACGTTTATTTGACTGTAGCTTGTTAAGTGTGTGAAACACACACGAGATTTCTATTAAAGTGACGTTTATTTGACTGTAGCTTGTTAAGTGTGTGAAACACACATGAGATTTCTATTAAAGTGACGTTTATTTGACTGTAGCTTGTTAAGTGTGTGAAACACACATGAGATTTCTATTAAAGTGACGTTTATTTGACTGTAGCTTGTTAAGTGTGTAAAACACACATGAGCTTTCCATTTAAGTGACATTTATTTGACTGTAGCTTGTTAAGTGTGTGAAACACACATGAGATTTCTATTTAAGTGACGTTTATTTGGCTGTAGCTTGTTAAGTGTGTAAAACATATATGAGATTTCTATTAAAGTGACATTTATTTGACTGTAGCTTGTTAAGTGTGTAAAACACACATGAGATTTCTTTTTAAGTGACGTTTATTTGACTGTAGCTTGTTAAGTGTGTAAAATACACATGAGATTTTTATTAAAGTGACATTTATTTGACTGTAGCTTGTTAAGTGTGTAAAACACACATGAGATTTCTATTTAAGTGACGTTTATTTGACTGTAGCTTGTTAAGTGTGTAAAATACACATGAGATTTCTATTAAAGTGACATTTATTTGACTGTAGCTGTTAAGTGTGTAAGACACACATGAGCCATTTCCTAGTTACTCATTGTACTGGGTTCAAGTTTTCATCATTGTGTCATGTTTTTAAACAAAACATTGTATATAAGAGATTGTGAATACATTTCAGGGCTGATGAACAACTGCTGAAAGAGGACTACATCTTCCTTCTGACAGCTGGTGGCGGAGGTGGTGCAAACCCTAATCCAAACCCTGCTCCCTCTAGTATATCACATCAGGTTTGGAATCAGATATATCTGATGAGTAAGCTTGCAGCGTTTAAAGGTAATAGTCATTATTATTTCAACAAGTTACTTTGCTTAATGTGTACAACAATTTGATGTAAATTTACAGTACAGTGTTGAATAGTATTTGTGTTTCAATAAAATATTACTTATTTCCCTATGGTTTTTATAGGATTCACATTCGAGTGTATTAAACAAATTGTAACTGCTAAGTAGTGGTGGTTACATTACCCAAGTATTAGCAACCCAGGCCTCGTTGAGTCAAGAGAGACTGAATAGAAATGTTTAAATAGATCGTAATCATCTTCTACAACCTTGCAGCTAAATAACAAGAAAACAAATGATTTCACTATCAAGCAATTAACATTAGATACCAACAATCATTTTTGGAGGTTCTTTGGGTAAAAATATGGATGTAATTTGTTGTAATATTCCCTGTTTGTTCTAAAGTCCTTTATATTGTGTATAAAGCAAACAGGTTCTAAAACCATGGCCGAGGTAGTATAATTAATTCATCAAAGAGTGGATGGCTGGGCCTATTATGAGGTGCATTAAGTATAATTTGTATAATTTTAAATATTTTTTGTGGATTAATGAGTGTAGAAAGCCATGGTAAGGCTGTGATGGCATTTAGTACTGAGACTGCAGGACCCAGGTCAGTCTGAGTTGTTGCTGTTCCTACCATAACGACCTTCAAAATGGAAATGACCACAAGGGCTGTCCTACAATAGAAGCTGAGTGACAGCTTCAAGCCCTGTAAGGTGTGATCTATCACCGGAAGAGAGGGCTTATCAAAGATGCTATGTTCGTAACACTACAGTGGCTGTAAGGATTAAAGTTCCATCCACCAGATTCACCATTTATGATGTATATCTTCCTCCGTCTGCTGATCTCTTGCTCACTGATTTAGGGGATCTATTTTCCCAGCTACCAACACATTTTCTTTTGGTAGGCGACGTGAACATCTTGGCCCCCCCAGGGGCCTACTACGGTAGGTACAGGTTTGGCGCACCCGGTGTCCCGAGCCAACCTTGACTCCCTCAGTGGGCAACCTCTGAGTGGTGAGAGAGTCACTAGGTCAAATGCCCACCCACGTGTAGAACGTGCGTGGAGACCCGTGACGGTGGCAAAGAATATCCTGGTTGATTGAGGGTTGCGTATCTGAGCCTGGGCCTTCTGTCTTTTCAGTGACTAGGGAGGGTACGCAACTTAATACACCACTTTGGTTTCTGCTTCACCTAAATGGGAGGCTAGGGACTAGCCCACCCCTAGTCAATCGGCCAGGACTAGGTATTATACCGAACTCCAGGGTGAATGGGACGGCGAGCCTGCTATATCCCCTGTGTAGCCCTGTCATCCCAGTGGGATGACCCCTTGTTGGACTCCGTGGTGGGTGGGGAGCACCGGGGGATGAAAATTAAAAATTAACTTTCATAGCAAAATTAAAAAAATCCATTAAATATGGTACTGAGTTCGGAAAAGAAGTAGTCGAGTGTTGTGGTCCTCGCTACTTGATTGTCAATAGAACAGAGGAAGGAAGGAAGTTCTCTAGCGTAAGCCCTTTTATTATTCAAAAGGGTCTTGATAACATTGCTGGTCCTGTAAAATCTTGTATAAGAGCTCGTAATGGCATGCTCCTGGTAGAAGCAGAATCAGCATCCCAGGCTGCAAAACTACTAACGGCCAAAATGTTAGCTAGCTATCCAGTAAAGGTCGATGTACGTAAAAGCTTGAATTCCTCACGCGGTGTGGTAAACACCCGCGTACTGGACGGTTTGACCTATGAGGAAATTCAAGAAAATCTTGCTCCTCAAGGCGTAACATCTGTGTATCGGGTTCAAAGAAAAGTAAATGGAGAATTCGTGCCTACCCGTACCCTGTTTAGTACGTTTGATCGGGTAGATCTCCCACAAAGGATAATGGCAGGGTATGAACCCATTGAGATAAGACCGTATATACCGAACTCGCTCAGATGTTATAAATGTCAGCGCTTTGGCCACACCAGTGAATTCTGCAACGGTGAGTCTACCTGTGTGAACTGTGGCAAAATCTCGCATGACGGAAAATGCACGTCAGCTCCAACGGGTGTTAACTGTAACGGTGAACATCCATTAAGTTACCGCAGTTGTCCCCGTTTTGCAGAGGAAAAGACGGTCCAGGAGATACGGGTCAAAGAGAAGGTATCCTTCTTGGAAGCCCGGAAACTATGGGGAATCCGCCAACCCTCTGTCCCGAAGTATGGTACCTATAGCTCAGTTGCAGCTAAATCGGTACAAAGTCAGGAAATCGCAACTCAAACCTGCGATATAAACGGGGTCACGATTGCAGAAAAGATTCTCACAGCCAGCTCACTTCCTAGGCCTTCGAATTCAACATCTAAGTCACGATTGCAGAAAAGACTCTCACAGCCAGCTCACTACCTAGGCCTTCGACTTCAACATCTAAGTCAGTAGTAACATCTCAAACTGTAAAAAGCGCTAAAATTAAATCGCCGCCAAAGCAATCGACCTCGACGAACAAGTCTGGCAAGCTAATAATATATAAAGAACCAGAAAGAAAGTTTAAGAACGCCTATGAGAAAACTGACTTCCTCAAACAAAGTATAAAGCCTATTCCCAAAGCAACAAAGGGAAACAAGAGTCCACGGAGGTCCTCTTCTGAGGATTCGACTGGGAAGGACTCAGGACGGCGACTATCATCTTCGCCGGTCTGTAATTCCAATCGGTTCGAGGTACTCGAACCGAAATTTCCAATTGGAAAGGGGTCCTCCCAAGTGGAGGAGATGGAGGAAGGTGATACTGCTCTCACTGCCAGAAGGACACAGACAAAGAGTCAGGACCATCCTCCCGCAGAAGGTCTCCTCCAGACACCTAAAAAAGAATAACCTCAACCGACCTCCGCGGCCCTCAAAATAGAAACAACCACAATGTACAACTTATCCCATTATATAGAACATGGCTATTCTACAATGAAAATTACGTGGAATAAGAAAACATCGGCCTGAGCTTGAACTGCTGCTTAACCAGAACGATCCTTTGGTGGTATGTTTGCAAGAGATTAAGCTCCGTCCACAAGACAGCTTCAAAATCAAACGGTACACCCCAGTAAGGTGTGATCTAGCATCGGAAGTGGGTGTACCTGCGCACGGAGGCACTATGATGCTCATCAGAGATGATATATTCGCGCAATCTGTACCACTCCAGTCCGACATCCAAACAGTAGCTGTAAGGATTAAACTGTCACATACCAGATTCACCATTTGTAATATATACCTTCCTCCAAGTGACGACCTCTCGCTCACCGATTTAAGGGATATAGTTTCTCAATTACCAACACCGTTTCTATTGGTAGGTGATGTAAATGCCCACCATCCACTTTGGGGCTCTCCTCGGCTTGTGCGAGAGGTAAGTTAATTGCTGACTTCCTGAATAATTCTAATCTAATTCTCCTGAACACCGGAGAGCCTGTATTTCTTTCTGATGCTTTCAACAGTTTTTCACACTTGGATTTAGCAGTTTGTTCACCACCATTAGCATTTTCCTTACAGTGGAATATCATCTCTGTACTACATTCTAGTGACCACTTTCCATGTCTTATCAGTTTCTTGCCACAAGATACATGTTCCACACGTTTACCTAGATGGCGCATAGATCAAGCCAACTGGAACCTTTACTCCCGGCTGGCTGTCTTTTATTACAACGAGCACGACTCTGTGAATGTTCTAGTGGAGCACCTCACAAAAAATATTCTTGATGCTGCCGAGCAGTCTATTCCACGGTCGACGACCCAAACCAGTCGTATATTTCCGGTACCTTGGTGGACTGATGAATGCCGGAATGCCATTCGTGCTCGCAGGCGTGCTCTCAGGACTTTCCAACGTCGCCCAACACTGGATAACCTGATTGAGTATAAAAAGAAGCGTGCCAAATCTAGGCAGGTTGTTAAGGATAGTAAAAAGATATCATGGAGCAAGTTTGTAGTCATTCAATCGACATACACCTTCCTCTATCGTATGGGATAAGTTAAGGCGCGAGGACGGAAAAATGTCTCATATGCCAATCGCCGGTCTTAAAACAGCTGTAGGAGATGTTGATAAGCTTGACGTGGCAGTGCTTTCGCTCAAGTGTCTAGCTCAGAGAATTATTCGCCTGGTTTTCTTCCCGTTAAGGCTCAGGTGGAATTGCAAGTTTTCAACTTTCGTTCTAAAAATCTTAAAGATTACAATTGACTCTTCACCATGAGGGAGCTAGACCATGCACTATCATCCTCGCGAAACTCTGCATCAGGTCCTAATGGAATACACGTCCAAATGTTGCAACATCTCTCTCCTGAAGGTAAGGCCTTCCTGCTCGAGGTCTATAATCGTGTTTGGGTTGACGCCACTTTTCCAGAAAAGTGGCGAGAGGCCACCATCGTACCTTTGAAAGCTGGAAAGGACCGTTTTTTTCCATCCAGCTACCGTCCAAATTCCTTCACCAGTTGCGTTTGCAAGGTGATGGAACGCAAAATCAATGGACGGTTGATGTGGTGGCTGGAAACTCACAACCTACTGACCATAACCCAGTGAGGTTTTCGACGACATCGTTCAGCAGCTGACCATCTTGTCTCGATTTCGACGCAGATAATGAATGAATTCATGAAAAACTGTGGGGGATTCTTTGACCTCGAAAAGGCTTATGATACGTGTTGGCGGGCAGGAATAATACATGCCCTATACAACTGGAACATACGTGGACGCCTTCCGTTATTCATTCAGGAGTTTATGAGGGACCACGTTTTCCGAGTAAGGGCCAGCTCGGTTTTATCAAATATTTTTGTTCAAGAGAACGGAGTGCCACAGGGATCGGTACTAAGCGTCACGCTGTTTGCTATAGCAATTAATTCTATCTCGAAATGTATTCTCCCAGGAGTATCGTCCTACTTATTCGTAGACGACTTTGCCATCTATTGTACTTCTCAGTGCACACCTTTTTTGGAGCGCCGTCTGCAGCAGTGTTTAGACAACCTCTCAGATTGGAGCTCTGAAAATGGCTTTCGCTTCTCCGCTGAGAAATCACTCTGCGTGAACTTCTGGCGCCACAGGAGGCGATTACCACCTTCGCTGCGGTTTGGCACAGTTTTACTACCATTCGCGGATGAGACGAGATTCCTTGGGTTGATATTCGATAGAAAACTGTGTTGGTCACCACATATAGCACAGCTGAAAGCGCGCTGTAACCGTTCTCTGAATATTTTACGGATACTAAGTGGCAAATCTTGTAGAGCGGATCGGACAGTCTTGCTGCCACTTTATCGCTCACTGATCCGAGCCAAGTTAGATCTTGGAAGCATAGTTTATTCTTCGGAAAGACCATCTGTGCTTAGAAGATTAGACACTGTCCATAATCAGGGTATACGTGTGGCTGTTGGAGCTTTTCCAACCAGTCCAGTAGCCAGCCTTTATGCTGAATTGGCGGAACCCCCTCTGCAGTGTAGACGCGATATTCTGTTAACAAATTATGGCTGTGGGCTAAAGTGCATCCTTTCGCATCCAACGTTCACTCGTTATTTTAACACCGAGGTGGACGAACGTTATAGAAATATCTCAATTAGTCCACGGCCCCCAGGTGTTCGCTTCTGAATGCTCCTTCATAAACACGATATCGTAATGCCTATAATGTTTCCCAAGGGAGAAAGGGTGCACCCACCTTGGTTACTTTCAACATCCCACGTAAACCTCGGGATGACGGCATACCGAAAGTCTACAATGCCTTTTTCTAGTATCCGTAGATGTTTTTTAGAATTTTTGTCAAACTACAATGACCGAACTTGTATATATACTGACGGAAGTAAGTGTACCGTTGGTGTTGTGTGCGCCTTTGTTTATGATACCGAACAATATACATTCGGTTTTCATAGTGGCACATCTATTTATAGTGCAGAGCTATACGCAATATATCGAGCCATTCTGCACGTTGGCCGTCGAAATTTAAGTGACTGCCTTATATTGAATGATTCCCTGAGTGCACTTCAGAGCCTTGGTGATCTCTACAACTATCATCCTATCGTGCTGCGTATCCAGGATGCCCTCCACGCTTTATATACCTCCGGGGTTAATTTGGGATGTGCATGGATTCCTAGTCACATTGGCTTGCCGGGGAATGACCTGGCAGATTTTTCAGCAAAGACGGCAACCACCGAGCCCAGTACAAAATTTTCTTGTATAACATCGGAAGACTTTAAGCTTGTTGTGCGCAGGGCGATACTTTCGTGCTGGCACGAAGAGTGGCAGCTCTCCGTGGAAACAAGCTTAGAGTAGTGAAGGACCTTCCAACAAACTGGGTAACTTCCTCCCGTCATTCCCGAAGTAATTTAGTTCGTTTGTGTATTGGCCACTGCAATTTTACACATAGTTTTCTTTTTAAGAGTGAATCTGCTCCATTGTGTCCGCTTTGTGGAGAAGATTTGTCTGTCCGTCATGTGTTGCTAGATTGTGTTAATCTAGCACATATTCGGGAATCACTGCAACTGCCGGTCAGTCTTGCAGAATTCCTGGTGGACGATAGTCGAGCGGTAGCTAAGATTTTTGAATTTTTATCGAAGATACCATTCAAATTTCGGATTTAGTTGTTTTTATCCTCGTTTTTTTATTACTTTTTTTCTTTTCTTTTCTCTAATCACCAATCTGTGGCTTTTACTATGATAACCTTTTTACATTAATTTTTAGACTAATCTTTCATTCTTATTAATAATATTTCTTATTGAGCTTTATCATTGGCTTTTGCCATGATTTGTTTAATAAGGGTGCTGATGACCTTGCAGTTGAGCGCCCATAAACACTAACCATTATCGTCATCATGAACATCTTGGGGCTCCCCTCGGGCTTGTGTGAGACAATTATAACCTAGCTCTCCAGAACACTGGAGAGCCTACATTTCTTTTTGGCACTTTCAACAGTTTTCACACCTGGATTTAGCAGTTTGTTCCTTACAGTGGAATATCAACTCTGATTTACATTCTAGAAACTACCTATCTTAACACAAGATACATGTTCCTCATGTTTACCTAGATAGATCAAACCAACTGGAACCTTTACTGGCACAACTGTGTGAATGTGACAGAGACAATGGATTCCGGTATCTTGGTGGACCGCACAACCTGATGCGAGCCAGGTTATTGAGGATAGCTTCCTTTAATCGACATTCCTGTGTCGTATGGGATAATTTAAGATGTGTGACGTCAATAGCTGTTGTTGTTGTTATGGTCAAGTTTCCTTGACTGCTCCCTCACCAGGTGTTGGTCAAAACTAACAACCTTCGATATCAACACAGGTCATGGAACAACTGTCAAACAATTGCAGTATTTTTACTTTCTCTACACTACTACGTTCAAAAATATAATACTGAGGTTTCACCACAAATATATATTTTGGGAGCCCCTGAATCCAAAAAAAACATTTTTAGAAAAAGGTTCATATGAGTGTATTTATGAAATGAAATGGAATTTTATTTATGGATGCTCTTTAACTGCTCTGGTTCTCAGCATCCCATTCTATACTGGGTGTAATTCTGCTCAGAGGCCTCTTAATCAGGCTTGAGGTTCTTATACAGGTCGTAAATCTACAACTAATGGCTTTATTTCCCTTCCAAAGGAAGCCATTATAATGATTTTTACACCTGAAAAAATGCATCATCCTCTGCCGGGTTTGAACCCACAAACTTGTGTGCGTGTCTGTGGGCAGCGTAGCTGAAAAACCAAAAGTCTGTTAAATACCAAACTTGGTATTATTGTATATCTTGAATTTTCTGGGAATAGCTTCTGAAGACCTGTTCATTCTCGATGAATTTTGCTGAACTTTGCATAACTGGTAAACCATAGATCTCGTTAAAACACACTCTTTACGTCATATACATTTTTTTCTTGGAGTTGATAATTTTTATATTTCTTATTATTGATTTCAGTTTTAAAATAATTAGTTTTCTCAAATGGGAATTTGTCAACTCCTGTCCATACAAACAAAGGAACTTCCATCAAATAGTAACCAGATTTTAAAAGGGAATATCACTTTATCCTAAGGTATTCCCTTATTTCCCTTCTACTTACAAAAAAGGAAGTAATAGACTATTTCTACTAATTTTTACTTTCTCTACATGTACTATGTACATAGTGAATAGAGAAGGTATTGTAATGCACCCAAAAATTTGATACCGAGATTTCATCACAAATATATGTTTTGAGACTCCTTGAATCCAAAGAAGTATTTTTAGAAAAATGTCTGTATGTGTGTGTAGCTCAAAAACGAAAAGATTGCCAAGCTTGGTGCTTTGGTTTGGTATCTTCCAAAGAAAGATACGACATGAAGATTTGAAGAAAATCCCCCCTGCTCCTAACTACCCTTTACATGGAACTTCTTTCTAGAATGTTTATTTTCTCAAAAATGGCTCCAAAGATTTTGATTAAAATATTGCATATTAAAGATATTTATCAGACAAGTAATATGTATATGTTGAATTTTCTGAGAATATACTCTGAAGACTACTTTATTCTCCATGAATTTTACAGAATTTTGCATAACTGCTAAACTGTAAGAGATGGACAAAAACTTACCACACAAAAAATGTAGAGCACACTAAAACACACAATTTGTCTTGTATACATTTTTTGAGTGGAGTTGATTCTTTTTAAGAATTCCTTGTTTTTAGTTTCTGCTCTGAAAAACTTATATTTTTCACATACAGGTATTTGTCAACTCCTGTCCATACAAACAAAGGAACTTCAATCACACAGCAACAATGTTTTGACTATCACTTTAACCTATAGTACTCCCTCATTTCACTTCTACCTACAAGCAATCATAAGACTATTTCTGCTATTTTTTTCTCGATTAGCATGAAGTACATAAAAGCATGAGCTTTTTAACAATAACTTGCTGCAGAGATGTAGAGAAAGTCATGTGAATGGAAAACAACAGATTTTTTTTTCTCAATTAGCATGAAGTAAATAGAAAAATAAACTTTTTAAAATACTTTGTTGCAGAGATGTAGAGAAGATCATGTGATAAAACACATCAAATTTTATAAAAGGCTTGCGAGCAACGATAATACATTCACTGGAATATACGTGGACATGTCAAAGGTCAGAAGATGGAGTAGCACAGGGCTCCTAACAGCTAAGATTGTGTTTGTTGAAGAGAATGGAGTAGCACAGGGCTCCTAGCAGATAAGATTGTGTTGATGAGAATAGAGTAGCACAGGGCTCCTAGCAGCTAAGATTGTGTTGATGAGAATGGAGTAGCACAGGGCTATTAGCAGATAAGATTGTGTTGATGAGAATGGAGTACCACAGGGCTCCTATCAGCTAAGATTGTGTTGACGAGAATGGTGTAGCACAGGGCTCTTATCAGCTAAGATTGTGTTGACGAGAAGGGAGTGGCACAGGGCTATTAGCAGATAAGATTGTGTTGATGAGAATGGAGTAGCGCAGCACTCCTATCAGCTAAGATTGTGTTGAAGAGAATAGAGTAGCACAGGGCTCCTAGCAGCTAAGATTGTGTTATGAGAATGGAGTAGCACAGCGCTCCTAGTAGATAAGATTGTGTTGATGAGAATAGAGTAGCACAGGGCTCCTAGCAGCTAAGATTGTGTTGATGAAAATGGAGTAGCACAGGGCTATTAGCAGATAAGATTGTGTTGATGAGAATGGAGTACCACAGGGCTCATATCAGCTAAGATTGTCTTGACGACACTGGAGTAGCACAGAGCTCTTATCAGCTAAGATTGTGTTGATGAGAATGGAGTATCATAGGTATCTAGCAGCTAACATTGTTTTGAAGAAAATGGAGTAGCACACGGCTCCTATCAGCTAAGATTGTGTTGAAGAGAATGGAGTATCATAGGGATTCTATCAGCTAAGATCGTGTTTGTTGATAAGCATAGAGTAGCACAGGGCTTCTATCAGCTAAGATTGTATTTGTTGAAGAGAAAGAAGTGGCATACGGCTCTTATCAGCTAAGATTATGTTGATGAGAATGGAGTAGCACAGGGCTCCTATCAGATAAGATTATGTTGAAGAGAATGGAGTAGCACAGGGCTCCTATCAGCTAAGATTGTGTTTGTTGAAGAGAAAGAAGTGGCACACGGCTGCTATCAGCTAAGATTGTGTTGATGAGAATGGAGTAGCACAGGGCTCTTATCAGCTAAGATTGTGTTGGTGACAATGGAGTGGCAAAGGTCTCCTATCATCTAAGATTGTGTTTTGTGACGAGAATGGAATAGCACAGGGCTCCTATCAGCTACGATTGTGTTGGCGAGAATGGAGTAGCACAGGGCTCCTTTCAGCTAAGATTGTGTTTATTGAAGAGAATGGAGTATCACAGGGCTCCTATCAGCTAAGATTGTGTTGATGAGAATGGAGTATCATAGGGCTCCTTTCAGCTAAGATTATGTTTGTTGAAGAGAATGGAGTATCACAGGGCTCCTATTAGCTAAGATTGTGTTGATGAGAATGGAGTATCATAGGGCTCCTTTCAGCTAAGATTGTGTAAAAGAGAATGGCATATCATAGGGCTCCTATCAGCTAAGATTGTGTAGAGGAGAATGGAGTATCATAGGGCTCCAATCAGCTAAGATTGTGTTGATGAGAATGGAGTATCTAAGGCCTCATATCAGCTAAGATTGTGTTGATGAGAATGGAGTATCATAGGGCTCCTATCAGCTAAGATTGTGTTGAAGAGAATGGAGTGTCACAGGGCTCCTATCACCTAAGATTGTGTTGATGAGAATGGAGTAGCACAGGGTTCCTATCAGCTAAGATTGTGTTTGTGGACGAGAATGGAGTAGCAGTGGGCTCCTATCAGCTAAGATTGTGTTGATGAGAATAGAGTAGCACAGGGCTCCTATCAGCTAAGATTGCGTTTGTTGATAAGAATGGAGTTGCACAGGGCTCCTATCAGCTAAGATTGTGTTGATGAGAATGGAGTAGCACACGGCTCTTACCAGCTAAGATTGTGTTGAAATGAATGGAGTATTACAGGGTTCCTATCACCTAAGATTGTGTTTGTTGATAAGAATGGAGTAGCACAGGGCTCCTATCAGATAAGATTGTGTTGATGAGAATGGAGTAGCACAGGGCTCCTATCAGATAAGATTGAGTTGATGAGAATGGAGTAGCACAGGGCTCCTATCAGCTAAGATTGTGTTGATTAGAATGGAGTAGCACATGGCTCCTACCAGCTAAGATTGTGTTGATAAGAATGGAGTAGCACAGGGTTCCTATCAGCTAAGATTGTGTTTGTGGACGAGAATGGAGTAGCAGTGGGCTCCTATCAGCTATTATTTGGTTGATGAGAATGGAGTTGCACAGGGCTCCTATCAGATCAGATTGTGTTGAGAATGGAGTAGCACAGGGCTCCTATCAGCTAAGATTTTGTTGATGAGAATGAAGTGGCACAGGGCTCCTATCAGCTAAGATTGTGTTGATGATAATGGAGTAGCACAGGGCTCCTATCAGATAGGATTGTGTTGAAGAGAATGGAGTAGCACAGGGGTCCTATCAGCTAAGATTGTGTTGATGAGAATGGAGTGTCACAGGGCTCCTATCAGCTAAGATTGTGTTGAAGAGAATGGAGTAGCACAGGGCTGCTATCAGCTAAGATTGTGTTGATGAGAATGGAGTGTCACAGGGTTCCTATCAGCTAACATTGTGTTTGTTGATGAGAATGGAGTAGCACAGGGCTACTATCAGATAAGATTGTGTTGATGAGAATGGAGTAGCACAGGGCTACTATCAGATAAGATTGTGTTGATGAGAATTGAATAGTACAGGGCTCCTAGCAGATAAGATTGTTTTGATCAGAATGCAGTAGCACAGGGCACCTATCAGCTAAGATTGTGTTGATGAGAATGGAGTAGCACAGGACTCCTATCAGCTAACATTGTGTTGATGAGTATGCAATAGCACAGGGCTCCTATCAGATAAGATTGTGTTTGTGGACGAGAATGACGTAGCAGTGAGCCTCTATCAGCTACGGTTGTGTTGATGAGAATGGAGTAGCACAGGGCTCCTATCAGCTAAGATTGTGTTTGTGGACGAGAATGAAGTAGCAGTGAGCCTCTATCAGCTAAGATTGTGTTGATGAGAAATTAGTAGCACAGGGCTCCTATAAGCTAAGATTTGTTGATGAGAACGGAGTAGCACAGGGCTCCTATCAGCTAACATTGTGTTGAGGAGAATGGAGTAGCACAGGGTTCCTATCAGCTAAGATTGTGTTGATAAGAACGCAGTAGCTCAGGGCTCCTATCAGCTAAGATTATATTGAAAAGAATGGAGTAGCATAGGGCTCCTATCAGCTAAGATTGTGTTTGTTGATAAGAATGGAGAAGCACAAGGCTCCTATCAGATAAGATTGTGTTGATGAGAATGGAGTAGCACAGGGCTCCTATCAGATAAGATTGTGTTGATGAGAATGGAGTAGCACAGGGCTCCTATCAGATAAGATTATGTTGAAGAGAATGGAGTAGCACAGGGCTCCTATCAGAGAAGATTGTGTTTGTTGATGAGAATGGAGTAGCACAGGACTCCTATCAGCTAAGATTGTTTGTTGATGAGAATGGAGTAGCACAGGAATCCTATCAGATAAGATTGTGTTGATGAGACTGGAGTAGCACAGGGCTCCTATCAGATAAGATTGTGTTGATCAGAATGGAGTAGCACAGGGTTCCTATCAGCTAAGATTGTGTTTGCTGATAAGAATGGAGTAGCACAGGGCTCCTATCAGATAAGATTGTGTTGATGAGAATGGAGTAGCACAGGGCTCCTATCAGATAAGATTGTGTTGATGAGAATGGCGTAGCACAGGGCTCCTATCAGATAAGATTGTTTTTGTTGATGAGAATGGAGTAGCACAGGACTCCTATCAGCTAAGATTGTGTTGATGAGAATGGAGTAGCACAGGACTCCTATCAGCTAAGATTCTGTTTGTTGATAAGAATGGAGTAGCACAGGGCTCCTATCAGCTAACATTGTGTTGAGGAGAATGGAGTAGCACAGGGTTCCTGTCAGCTAAGATTATGTTGAAGAGAATGGAGTAGCACACGGCTCCTACCAGCTAAGATTGTGTTGAAGAGAATGGAGTAGCACAGGGCTATAAGCTAAGATTGTGTTGATAAGAATGGAGTAGCACAGGATTCCTATCAGATAACATTGTGTTGATAAGAATGGAGTAGCACAGGGCTATCAGCTAAGATTGTGTTGATAAGAATGGAGTAGCTCAGTGCTCCTATCAGCTAAGATTGTGTTTGTGGACGAGAATGAAGTAGCAGTGAGTCTGTTACAGCTAAGGTTGTGTTGATGAGAATGGAGTAGCACAGGGCTCCTATCAGCTAAGTTTGTGTTTGTGGACGAGAATGAAGTAGCAGTGAGCTCCTATCAGCTAAGGTTGTGTTGATGAGAATGGAGTAGCACAGGGCTCCTATCAGCTAATATTGTGTAGAAGAGAATGTAGTAGCTCACGGCTCCTATCAGCTAAGATTGTGTTGAAGAGAATGGAGTAGCACAGGGTTCCTATCAGCTAAGATTGTGTTTGTTGATAAGAATGGAGTAGCACAGGGCTCCTTACAGCTAAGATTGTTTTGATTAGAAATGGAGTAGCACATGGCTCCTACCAGCTAAGATTGTGTTGAAGAGAATGGAGTAACACAGGGTTCCTATCAGCTAAGATTGTGTTTGTTGATAAGAATGGCGTAGCACAGGGCTCCTATCAACTAAGACTGTGTTGATGAGAATGGAGTAGCAGTGAGCTCCTATCAGCTAAGATTGTATTGAAGAGAATGGAGTAGCACAGGGTTCCTATCAGCTAAGATTGTGTTGATGAGAATGGAGTAGCAGTGAGCTCCTATCAGCTAAGATTGTATTGAAGAGAATGGAGTAGCAAAGGGTTCCTATCAGCTAAGATTGTGCTTGTAGATAAGAATGGAGTAGCACAGGGCTCCTATCAGATAAGATTGTGTTGATGAGAATGGAGTAGCACAGGGCTCCTATCAGATAAGATTGTGTTGATGAGAATGGAGTAGCACAGGGTTTCTATTAGATAAGATTGTGTTGATGAGAATGGAGTAGCACAGGGCTATAAGCTAAGATTTTATTGATAAGAATGGATTAGCACAGGGTTCCTATCAGCTAAGATTGTGTTGATAAGAATGGAGTAGCACAGGGCTATCAGCTAAGATTGTGTTGATAAGAATGGAGTAGCACTGGGCTCCTATCAGCTAAGATTGTGTTGATAAGAATAGAGTAGCACAGGGTTCCTATCAGCTAAGATCGTATTTGTGAACGAGAATGGAGTAGCAATGGGCTCCTATCAGCTAATATTTGGTTGATGAGAATGGAGTGTCACAGGGCTCCTATCAGCTAATATTTGGTTGATGAGAATGGAGTAGCACAGGGCTCCTATCAGATCAGATTGTGATGAGAATGGAGTAGCACAGGGCTCCTATCAGCTAACATTGTGTTGATGAGAATGAAGTAGCACAGGGCTCCTATCAGCTAAGATTGTGTTGATGATAATGGAGTAGCACAGGGCTCCTATCAGATAATATTGTGTTGAAGAGAATGGAGTAGCACAGGGGTCCTATCAGCTAAGATTGTGTTGAGAATGGAGTGTCACAGGGCTCCTATCAGCTAAGATTGTGTTGATGAGAATGGAGTAGCACAGGGCTCCTATCAGCTAAGATTGTGTTGAAGAGAATGGAGTAGCACAGGGGTCCTATCAGATAAGATTGTGTTGAAGAGAATGGAGTAGCACAGGGGTCCTATCAGCTAAGATTGTGTTGATGAGAATGGAGTGTTACAGGGCTCCTATCAGCTAAGATTGTGTTGAAGAGAATGGAGTAGCACAGGGGTCCTATCAGCTAAGATTGTGTTGAAGAAAATGTAGTAGCACAGGGGTCCTATCAGCTAAGATTGTGTTGATGAGAATGGAGTCTTACAGGGCTCCTATCAGCTAATATTGTGTTGAAGAGAATGGAGTAGCACAGGGCTCCTATCAGCTAAGATTGTGTTGATGAGAATGGAGTGTCACAGGGCTCCTATCAGCTAACATTGTGTTTGTTGATGAGAATGGAGAAGCACAGGGCTACTATCAGATAAGATTGTGTTGATGAGAATCGAGTATCACAGGGCTACTATCAGATAAGATTGTGTTGATGAGAATGGAGTAGCACAGGGCTACTATCTGATAAGATTGTGTTGATGAGAATGGCGTAGCACAGGGCTCCTATCAGATAAGATTGTTTTTGTTGATGAGAATGGAGTAGCACAGGACTCCTATCAGCTAAGATTGTGTTGATGAGAATGGAGTAGCACAGGACTCCTATCAGCTAAGATTCTGTTTGTTGATAAGAATGGAGTAGCACAGGGCTCCTATCAGCTAACATTGTGTTGAGGAGAATGGAGTAGCACAGGGTTCCTGTCAGCTAAGATTGTTTTGATAAGAATGTAGTAGCTCAGGGCTCCTATCAGCTAAGATTATGTTGAAGAGAATGGAGTAGCACAGGGCTATAAGCTAAGATTGTGTTGATAAGCATGGAGTAGCACAGGATTCCTATCAGATAAGATTGTGTTGATAAGAATGGAGTAGCACAGGGCTATCAGCTAAGATTGTGTTGATAAGAATGGAGTAGCTCAGGGCTCCTATCAGCTAAGATTGTGTTTGTGGACGAGAATGAAGTAGCAGTGAGTCTGTTACAGCTAAGGTTGTGTTGATGAGAATGGAGTAGCACAGGGCTCCTATCAGCTAAGTTTGTGTTTGTGGACGAGAATGAAGTAGCAGTGAGCTCCTATCAGCTAAGGTTGTGTTGATGAGAATGGAGTAGCACAGGGCTCCTATCAGCTAATATTGTGTAGAAGAGAATGTAGTAGCTCACGGCTCCTATCAGCTAAGATTGTGTTGAAGAGAATGGAGTAGCACAGGGTTCCTATCAGCTAAGATTGTGTTTGTTGATAAGAATGGAGTAGCACAGGGCTCCTATCAGATAAGATTGTGTTGATGAGAATGGAGTAGCACAGGGCTCCTACCAGCTAAGATTGTGTTGAAGAGAATGGAGTAACACAGGGTTCCTATCAGCTAAGATTGTGTTTGTCGATAAGAATGGCGTAGCACAGGGCTCCTATCAACTAAGACTGTGTTGATGAGAATGGAGTAGCAGTGAGCTCCTATCAGCTAAGATTGTATTGAAGAGAATGGAGTAGCACAGGGTTCCTATCAGCTAAGATTGTGTTGATGAGAATGGAGTAGCAGTGAGCTCCTATCAGCTAAGATTGTATTGAAGAGAATGGAGTAGCACAGGGTTCCTATCAGCTAAGATTGTGCTTGTTGATAAGAATGGAGTAGCACAGGGCTCCTATCAGATAAGATTGTGTTGATGAGAATGGAGTAGCACAGGGCTCCTATCAGATAAGATTGTGTTGATGAGAATGGAGTAGCACAGGGTTTCTATTAGATAAGATTGTGTTGATGAGAATGGAGTAGCACAGGGCTATAAGCTAAGATTTTATTGATAAGAATGGATTAGCACAGGGTTCCTATCAGCTAAGATTGTGTTGATAAGAATGGAGTAGCACAGGGCTATCAGCTAAGATTGTGTTGATAAGAATGGAGTAGCACTGGGCTCCTATCAGCTAAGATTGTGTTGATAAGAATAGAGTAGCACAGGGTTCCTATCAGCTAAGGTCGTATTTGTGGACGAGAATGGAGTAGCAGTGGGCTCCTATCAGCTAATATTTGGTTGATGAGAATGGAGTAGCACAGGGCTCCTATCAGATCAGATTGTGTTGAGAATGGAGTAGCACAGGGCTCCTATCAGCTAACATTGTGTTGATGAGAATGAAGTAGCACAGGGCTCCTATCAGCTAAGATTGTGTTGATAATGGAGTAGCACAGGGCTCCTATCAGATAATATTGTGTTGAAGAGAATGGAGTAGCACAGGGGTCCTATCAGCTAAGATTGTGTTGAGAATGGAGTGTCACAGGGCTCCTATCAGCTAAGATTGTGTTGATGAGAATGGAGTAGCACAGGGCTCCTATCAGCTAAGATTGTGTTGAAGAGAATGGAGTAGCACAGGGGTCCTATCAGATAAGATTGTGTTGAAGAGAATGGAGTAGCACAGGGGTCCTATCAGCTAAGATTGTGTTGATGAGAATGGAGTGTAACAGGGCTCCTATCAGCTAAGATTGTGTTGAAGAGAATGGAGTAGCACAGGGGTCCTATCAGCTAAGATTGTGTTGAAGAAAATGTAGTAGCGCAGGGGTCCTATCAGCTAAGATTGTGTTGATGAGAATGGAGTGTTACAGGGCTCCTATCAGCTAAGATTGTGTTGAAGAAAATGGAGTAGCACAGGGCTCCTATCAGCTAAGATTGTGTTGATGAGAATAGAGTGTCACAGGGCTCCTATCAGCTAACATTGTGTTTGTTGATGAGAATGGAGTAGCACAGGGCTACTATCAGATAAGATTGTGTTGATGAGAATCGAGTATCACAGGGCTACTATCAGATAAGATTGTGTTGATGAGAATGGAGTAGCACAGGGCTACTATCTGATAAGATTGTGTTGATGAGAATGGCGTAGCACAGGGCTCCTATCAGATAAGATTGTTTTTGTTGATGAGAATGGAGTAGCACAGGACTCCTATCAGCTAAGATTGTGTTGATGAGAATGGAGTAGCACAGGACTCCTATCAGCTAAGATTCTGTTTGTTGATAAGAATGGAGTAGCACAGGGCTCCTATCAGCTAACATTGTGTTGAGGAGAATGGAGTAGCACAGGGTTCCTGTCAGCTAAGATTGTTTTGATAAGAATGTAGTAGCTCAGGGCTCCTATCAGCTAAGATTATGTTTAAGAGAATGGAGTAGCACACGGCTCCTACCAGCTAAGATTGTGTTGAAGAGAATGGAGTAGCACAGGGCTATAAGCTAAGATTGTGTTGATAAGAATGGAGTAGCACAGGATTCCTATCAGATAAGATTGTGTTGATAAGAATGGGGTAGCACAGGGCTATCAGCTAAGATTGTGTTGATAAGAATGGAGTAGCTCAGGGCTCCTATCAGCTAAGATTGTGTTTGTGGACGAGAATGAAGTAGCAGTGAGTCTGTTACAGCTAAGGTTGTGTTGATGAGAATAGAGTAGCACAGGGCTCCTATCAGCTAAGTTTGTGTTTGTGGACGAGAATGAAGTAGCAGTGAGCTCCTATCAGCTAAGGTTGTGTTGATGAGAATGGAGTAGCACAGGGCTCCTATCAGCTAATATTGTGTAGAAGAGAATGTAGTAGCTCACGGCTCCTATCAGCTAAGATTGTGTTGAAGAGAATGGAGTAGCACAGGGTTCCTATCAGCTAAGATTGTGTTTGTTGATAAGAATGGAGTAGCACAGGGCTCCTATCAGCTAAGATTGTGTTGATAAGAATGGAGTAGTATATGGCTCCTACCAGCTAAGATTGTGTTGAAGAGAATGGAGTAACACAGGGTTCCTATCAGGTAAGATTGTGTTTGTTGATAAGAATGGAGTAGCACAGGGCTCCTATCAACTAAGACTGTGTTGATGAGAATGGAGTAGCAGTGAGCTCCTATCAGCTAAGATTGTATTGAAGAGAATGGAGTAGCACAGGGTTCCTATCAGCTAAGATTGTGTTGATGAGAATGGAGTAGCAGTGAGCTCCTATCAGCTAAGATTGTATTGAAGAGAATGGAGTAGCACAGGGTTCCTATCAGCTAAGATTGTGCTTGTTGATAAGAATGGAGTAGCACAGGGCTCCTATCAGATAAGATTGTGTTGATGAGAATGGAGTAGCACAGGGCTCCTATCAGATAAGATTGTGTTGATGAGAATGGAGTAGCACAGGGTTTCTATTAGATAAGATTGTGTTGATGAGAATGGAGTAGCACAGGGCTATAAGCTAAGATTTTATTGATAAGAATGGATTAGCACAGGGTTCCTATCAGCTAAGATTGTGTTGATAAGAATAGAGTAGCACAGGGTTCCTATCAGCTAAGATCGTATTTGTGGACGAGAATGGAGTAGCAATGGGCTCCTATCAGCTAATATTTGGTTGATGAGAATGGAGTAGCACAGGGCTCCTATCAGATCAGATTGTGTTGAGAATGGAGTAGCACAGGGCTCCTATCAGCTAACATTGTGTTGATGAGAATGAAGTAGCACAGGGCTCCTATCAGCTAAGATTGTGTTGATGATAATGGAGTAGCACAGGGCTCCTATCAGATAATATTAGTTGAAGAGAATGGAGTAGCACAGGGGTCCTATCAGCTAAGATTGTGTTGAGAATGGAGTGTCACAGGGCTCCTATCAGCTAAGATTGTGTTGATGAGAATGGAGTAGCACAGGGCTCCTATCAGCTAGCATTGTGTTGAAGAGAATGGAGTAGTACAGGGTTCCTTTCAGCTATGATTGTTTTATAAGAATGGAGTAGCACAGGGCTCCTATCAGCTAAGATTGTGTTGATGAGAATGGAGTAGCACAGGGTTCCTATCAGCTTAGATTGTTTGATAAGAATGGAGTAGCCAAGGGGTCCTATCAGCTATGATTGTTTGATAAGAATGGAGTAGCACAGGGCTCCTATCAGCTAAGATTATGTTGATGAGAATGGAGTAGCACAGGGCTCCTATCAGCTAAGATTGTTTGATAAGAATGGAGTAGCACAGGGCTCCTATCAGCTATGATTGATAAGAATGGAGTAGCACAGGGCTCCTATCAGCAATGATTGTTTGATAAGAATGGAGTAGCACAGGGCTCCTAGCAGCAATGATTGTTTGATAAGAATGGAGTAGCACAGGGCTCCTATCAGCTATGATTGATAAGAATGGAGTAGCACAGGGCTCCTATCAGCAATGATTGTTTGATAAGAATGGAGTAGCACAGGGCTCCTATCAGCTATGATTGATAAGAATGGAGTAGCACAGGGCTCCTATCAGCTATGATTGTTTGATAAGAATGGAATAGCACAGGGCTCCTAGCAGCAATGATTGTTTGATAAGAATGGAGTGGCACAGGGGTCCTACCAGCTAAGATTGTGTTTGTTGCAGGTTTTGTTGACAGCTTCCAATTCAACATAAAGCAGTGGACAACTTATTGTGACTTGGCAGAACCTGAAATGGGCACTCTTCCTGCTCCATGGGAAACAAAATTGACAAGCTTTCAGAAAGTCATTTGTATAAGAGTACTTCGCCCAGACAAGGTCAGTTTTAGTCATTTTTATGTGTGCAATTGCTTTTAAGCTAAGAGTGTTTGTTTATTTTAATTTTCTCAAAAGGTCTATAAATTAGGCTAAAGTGAGTCACCAGGAAGTTGCCACGAACATATAAAATGTAATGTAACCGTCCACGATTGTCTGCAGCAGTCTCTCCACACTGAAAAACACAAATACAGTAAGTAACATGAACCCTTTGGCTAGTTGAGGTACCATTCAAAAGTGATGACATGTCAATACTGCTGCTATCTTACATCTCTCATTTGTGTATGATATCCTGCAGGACAACAAGCACCACCCTTCTACTGATGTAATGTTCTAGTACACTTTTGATTTCACAATCCCCACAAAAAAACCTCAAAGGCATAAGGCTTCAAGTCTTGTGTAAGTTGAATCTTGTAAGCATGCATTTTCAGATCTTTTGAGAAAAATCAAATGCTGGGTGTGAAAGACAGCCTAATTTTGTTCAGAGGCCTCTCTATCAGGCTTAAGTTCTTTTACATGGCAAAAATCTACGACATGGGACCCACGGCTTTACATCCCTTCCGAAGGAAGCTATCCTAAGGATTTTTACACCTGCAAAAATCCATCATCCTCCACCAGGAAAGAATTGCATGCTGTGAATTCGGTGATAAACTCAACTGTTGGGGTTGCTGGGGATTCACATTGTCACGGGCGACAGCAACGTTTTCTTGTGTTGCAACAGAAGACAGTCCTGTTTTCTTAACATTTTAAAATCGAACTGCAATTCTTGCCGCACTAAAGCTATCAGACTACTAATGGCAAGCAACCATCATATGACAAAATGGCACATTGTCACGGGCGACAGCAATGTTTTCTTTTGTTCAAACAGAAGACAGTCGTCCTGTTTTCTTAACATTTGCAACACCAAACAGCAATGCTTGCTGCGCTAAAGCTATCAGACTACTAATGGCAAGCAATCATCATATGACAAAATGGCACATTGTCACGGGCGACAGCAATGTTTTCTTTTGTTCAAACAGAAGACAGTCGTCCTGTTTTCTTAACATTTGCAACATCAAACAGCAATGTTCGCTACGTTAAAGCTATCAGACTACTAATGGCAAGCAATCATCATATGCCTAAATGGCACATTGTCACGGGCGACAGCAATGTTTTCTTTTGTCAAACAGAAGACAGTCATCCTGTTTTCTTAACAGTTGCAACACAACATCAAACAGCAATGTTCGCTGCGCTAAAGCTATCAGACCACTAATGGCAAGCAACCACCATATGACAAAATGGCACATTGTCACGGGCGACAGCAATGTTTTCTTTTGTCAAACAGAAGACAGTCGTCCTGTTTTCTGAACATTTGCAACATCAAACAGCAATGCTTGCCGCGCTAAAGCTATCAGACTACTAATGGCAAGCAAGCATCATATGACAAAATGGCACATTGTCACGGGCGACAGCAATGTTTTCTTTTGTTCAAACAGAAGGCAGTCGTCCTGTTTTCTTAACATTTGCAACATCAAACAGCAATGTTCGCCACGCTAAAGCTATCAGACCACTAATGGCAAGCAAGCATCATATGACAAAATGGCACATTGTCACGGGCGACAGCAATGTTTTCTTTTGTTCAAACAGAAGACAGTCGTCCTGTTTTCTTAACATTAGCAACCCAACATCAAACCACAATGTTCGCCACGTTAAAGCTATCAGACTACTAATGGCAAGCAACCATCATATGACAAAATGGCACATTGTCACGGGCGACAGCAATGTTTTCTTTTGTTCAAACAGAAGACAGTCGTCCTGTTTTCTTAACATTAGCAACCCAACATCAAACAGCAATGTTCGCCGCGCTAAAGCTCTCAGACTACTAATGGCAAGCAACCATCATATGACAAAATGGCACAATGTCACGGGCGACAGCAATGTTTTCTTTTGTTCAAACAGAAGACAGTCGTCCTGTTTTCTGAACATTTGCAACATCAAACAACAATGCTCGCCACGTTAAAGCTATCAGACTACTAATGGCAAGCAACCATCATATGACAAAATGGCACATTGTCACGGGCGACAGCAATGTTTTCTTTTGGTGAAACAGAAGACAGTCGGTTTTCTTAACATTTGCAACATCAAACCACAATGTTCGCCACGCTAAAGCTATCAGACTACTAATGGCAAGCAACCATCATATGACAAAATGGCACATTGTCACGGGCGACAGCAATGTTTTCTTTTGTTCAAACAGAAGACAGTCGTCCTGTTTTCTTAACATTTGCAACATCAAACAACAATGCTCGCCACGTTAAAGCTATCAGACTACTAATGGCAAGCAAGCATCATATGACAAAATGGCACATTGTCACGGGCGACAGCAATGTTTTCTTTTGTTCAAACAGAAGGCAGTCGTCCTGTTTTCTTAACATTTGCAACATCAAACAACAATGTTCCCCACGTTAAAGCTATCAGACTACTAATGGCAAGCAAGCATCATATGACAAAATGGCACATTGTCACGGGCGACAGCAATGTTTTCTTTTGTTCAAACAGAAGACAGTCGTCCTGTTTTCTTAACATTTGCAACATCAAACAACAATGCTCGCCACGTTAAAGCTATCAGACTACTAATGGCAAGCAACCATCATATGACAAAATGGCACATTGTCACGGGCGACAGCAATGTATTCTTTTGTCAAACAGAAGACAGTCGTCCTGTTTTCTGAACATTTGCAACATCAAACAGCAATGTTCGCCACGTTAAAGCTATCAGACCACTAATGGCAAGCAACCATCATATGACAAAATGGCACATTGTCACGGGCGACAGCAATGTATTCTTTTGTCAAACAGAAGACAGTCGTCCTGTTTTCTGAACATTTGCAACATCAAACAGCAATGTTCGCCACGTTAAAGCTATCAGACCACTAATGGCAAGCAACCATCATATGACAAAATGGCACATTGTCACGGGCGACAGCAATGTTTTCTTTTGGTGAAACAGAAGACAGTCGTCCTGTTTTCTTAACATTTGCAACATCAAACAGCAATGTTCGCTACGTTAAAGCTATCAGACCACTAATGGCAAGCAAGCATCATATGACAAAATGGCACATTGTCACGGGCGACAGCAATGTTTTCTTTTGGTGAAACAGAAGACAGTCCGTTTTCTTAACATTTGCAACATCAAACCACAATGTTCGCCACGCTAAAGCTATCAGACTACTAATGGCAAGCAACCATCATATGACAAAATGGCACATTGTCACGGGCGACAGCAATGTTTTCTTTTGTTCAAACAGAAGGCAGTCGTCCTGTTTTCTTAACATTAGCAACCCAACATCAAACAGCAATGTTCGCCGCGTTAAAGCTATCAGACTACTAATGGCAAGCAACCATCATATGACAAAATGGCACAATGTCACGGGCGACAGCAATGTTTTCTTTTGTTCAAACAGAAGACAGTCGTCCTGTTTTCTGAACATTTGCAACATCAAACAGCAATGTTCGCCACGTTAAAGCTATCAGACTACTAATGGCAAGCAACCATCATATGACAAAATGGCACCAAAATCAAACTTGAAAACCCAATATATGTTGGGATGCTCTTTCCATGACATTGTGAAGCATGAGACCACTTGAAAAATGAAACATTTAAACCAATAACAAATTGATGCTGAAGATTACTATCATCTCCATTTTGTACCTCATGTCTCTTGGACTCAGGCTACTTTCCCTGACCCAAACCCCCTTTATATCTATATCACGTGGATGCCTACCAATTTCAGTCGGCAGTTTATGAATGACCATATTATCCAATTAAGGATCACTTACATTTTGTTAGATGTTTTTATTCAAGAAAATAAAGTGCAGGAGGATCGGTGCTGTTTGCTATCTCATGTCCTTATTCGTAGACTTGTCACCCTATACCATTTTTGGAATACTGTCTGCGGCAGTGTTTAGACTTTCTTACAGAATGAGATCATTACCATCTTCACTGAGGTTTACCGCCAGGCTCAGAATGAGGCAGGCTATTCAATAGAAAAGTGATCACATCTGTTGTGACCTTTCTCTGAATATTTTGTATACACCAAGAGTGAAATGTTGAGGACCAGATCGGACAGTGTTGCTGCCACTCGTACGATGACTACAGATGTATGTTTATTGTTGAGCATGCTGCGAAGATTAGACACTGTCCAAAGACAGGTTCTGTGTGTCCAGTAGCTAGTCTTTACATGACTACAGATGTATGTTTATTGTTGAGCATGCTGTGAAGATTAGACACTGTCCAAAGTCAGGTTCTGTGTGTCCAGTAGCTAGTCTTTACATGACTAAAGATGTATGTTTATTGTTGAGCACGCTGTGAAGATTAGACACTGTCCAAAGTCAGGTAGAGTGTGTCCAGTAGCTAGTCTTTACATGACTAAAGATGTATGTTTATTGTTGAGCACGCTGTGAAGATTAGACACTGTCCAAAGTCAGGTAGAGTATGTCCAGTAGCTAGTCTTTACATGACTAAAGATGTATGTTTATTGTTGAGCACGCTGTGAAGATTAGACACTGTCCAAAGTCAGGTAGAGTATGTCCAGTAGCTAGTCTTTACATGACTAAAGATGTATGTTTATTGTTGAGCACGCTGTGAAGATTAGACACAGTCCAAAGTCAGGTTTTGTGTGTCCAGTAGCTAGTCTTTACATGACTAAAGATGTATGTTTATTGTTGAGCACGCTGTGAAGATTAGACACAGTCCAAGGTCATGTTCTGTGTGTCCAATAGCTAGTCTTTACATGACTAAAGATGTATGTTTATTGTTGAGCACGCTGTGAAGATTAGACACTGTCCAAAGTCAGGTCCTGTATATCCAGTAGCTAGTCTTTACATGACTAAAGATGTATGTTTATTGTTGAGCACGCTGTGAAGATTAGACACAGTCCAAAGTCCGGTTCTGTGTGTCCAGTAGCTAGTCTTTACATGACTAAAGATGTATGTTTATTGTTGAGCACGCTGTGAAGATTAGACACAGTCCAAAGTCAGGTTTTGTGTGTCCAGTAGCTAGTCTTTACATGACTAAAGATGAATGTTTATTGTTGAGCACGCTGTGAAGATTAGACACTGTCCAAAGTCAGGTAGAGTGTGTCCAGTAGCTAGTCTTTACATGACTAAAGATGTATGTTTATTGTTGAGCACGCTGTGAAGATTAGACACTGTCCAAAGTCAGGTAGAGTATGTCCAGTAGCTAGTCTTTACATGACTAAAGATGTATGTTTATTGTTGAGCACGCTGTGAAGATTAGACACTGTCCAAAGTCAGGTCCTGTATATCCAGTAGCTAGTCTTTACATGACTAAAGATGTATGTTTATTGTTGAGCACGCTGTGAAGATTAGACACTGTCCAAAGTCAGGTTCTGTGTGTCCAGTAACTAGTCTTTACATGACTAAAGATGTATGTTTATTGTTGAGCACGCTGTGAAAATTAGACACAGTCCAAAGTCAGGTTTTGTGTGTCCAGTAGCTAGTCTTTACATGACTAAAGATGTATGTTTATTGTTGAGCACGCTGTGAAGATTAGACACTGTCCAAAGTCAGGTACTGTATATCCAGTAGCTAGTCTTTACATGACTAAAGATGTATGTTTATTGTTGAGCACGCTGTGAAGATTAGACACTGTCATAAGTCAGGTACTGTATATCCATTAGCTAGTCTTTACATCACTAAAGATGTATGTTTATTGTTGAGCATGCTGCGAAGATTAGACACTGTCCAAAGTCAGGTTCTGTGTGTCCAGTAGCTAGTCTTTACATGACAAAAGATGTATGTTTATTGTTGAGCACGCTGTGAAGATTAGACACTGTCCAAAGTCAGGTCCTGTATGTCCAGTAGCTAGTCTTTACGTGACTAAAGATATATGTTTATTGTTGAGCACGCTGTGAAGATTAGACACTGTCCAAAGTCAGGTAGAGTATGTCCAGTAGCTAGTCTTTACTCTGTCCAAAGTCAGGTTCTGTGTGTCCAGTAGCTAGTCTTTACATGACTAAAGATGTATGTTTATTGTTGAACTCACTAAGAAGATTAGACACTGTCCAAAGTCAGGTTCTGTGTGTCCAGTAGCTAGCCTTTACATGACTAAAGATGTATGTTTATTGTTGAACTCAATAAGAAGATTAGACACTGTCCAAAGTCAGGTTCTGTGTGTCCAGTAGCTAGTCTTTACATGACTAAAGATGTATGTTTATTGTTGAGCTCACTAAGAAGATTAGACACTGTCCAAATTCAGGTTCTGTGTGTCCAGTAGCTAGTCTTTACATGACTAAAGATGTATGTTTATTGTTGAGCTCACTAAGAAGATTAGACACTGTCCAAAGTCAGGTTCTGTGCGTCCAGTAGCTAGTCTTTACATGTCTAAAGATGTATGTTTATTGTTGAGCTCACTAAGAAGATTGGACACTGTCCAAAGTCAGGTCCTGTAAGTCCAGTAGCTAGTCTTTACATGACTAAAGATGTATGTTTATTGTTGAGCACGCTGTGAAGATTAGATACTGTCCAAAGTCAGGTCCTGTATGTCCAGTAGCTAGTCTTTACTTGACTAAAGATGTATGTTTATTGTTGAGCTCACTAAGAAGATTGGACACTGTCCAAAGTCAGGTCCTGTATGTCCAGTAGCTAGTCTTTACATGACTAAAGATATATGTTTATTGTTGAGCACGCTGTGAAGATTAGACACTGTCCAAAGTCAGGTTCTGTGTGTCCAGTAACTAGTCTTTACATCACTAAAAATGTATGTTTATTGTTGAGCTCACTAAAAAGATTGGACACTGTCCAAAGTCGGGTCCTGTATGTCCAGTAGCTAGTCTGTACATGACTAAAGATGTATGTTTATTGTTGAGCAAGCTGTGAAGATTAGACACTGTCCAAAGTCAGGTAGAGTGTGTCCAATAGCTAGTCTTTACATGACTAAAGATGTGTGTTTATTGTTGAGCACGCTGTGAAGATTAGACACTGTCCAAAGTCAGGTAGAGTGTGTCCAGTAGCTAGTCTTTACATGACTAAAGATGTGTGTTTATTGTTGAGCACGCTGTGAAGATTAGACACTGTCCAAAGTCAGGTTCTGTGTGTCCAGTAGCTAGTCTGTACATGACTACAGATGGATGTATATTGTTGAGCACGCTGTTCAAAGTCAGGTAGAGTGTGTCCAGTAGCTAGTATTTACACGACTAAAGATGGATGTTAATTGTTGAGCACGCTAAAAAAATAGGACACTGTCCAAAGTCAGGTAGAGTGTTTCCAGTAGCTAGTCTTTACATGACTAAAGATGGATGTTTATTGTTAAGGACATTGAGAAGATAGGATCCTCACGCGGTATGGTAAACACCCGCGCACTGGACGGTTTGACCTGTGAGGAAATTCAAGAAAAATCTTGCTCCTCAAGGCGTAACATCTGTGTATCGGGTTTAAAGAAAAGTAAATGGAGAATATGTGCCTACCCGTACCCTGTTTAGTACCTTTGATCGGGTGGATCTCCCACAAAGGATAATGGCACTTTATGAATCCATTGAGGTAAGACCGTATATACCGAACCCGCTCAGATGTTATAAGTGTCAGCGCTTTGGCCACACCAGCGAATTCTGCAACGGCGGGTCTACCTGTGTGAACTGTGGCAAAATCTCGCATGTCGGAGAATGCACGTCAGCTCCAACGTGTGTTAACTGTAACGGTGAACATCCATCAAGTTCCCGTAGTTGTCCCCGTTTTGCAGAGGAAAAGACGGGTCAAAGAGAAGGTGTCCTTCTTGGAAGCCGGGAAACTCTTGCGAATCCGCCAACCCTCTGTCCCGAAGTATGGTACCTATAGCTCAGTTGTAGCTAAATCGGTACAAAGTCGGGAAATCGCAACTCAAACCTGCGATATAAACGGGGTCACGATTGCAGAAAAGATTCTCACAGCCAGCTCACTTCCTAGGCCTTCGACTTCAACATCTAAGTCAGTAGTAACATCTGAAACTGTAAAAGGCGCAAAAATTAAATCGCCGCCAAAGCAATCGACCTCGACCAACAAGTCTGGCAAGCTATAAATATATAAAGAACCAGAAAGAAAGTTTAAGAACACCTAGGAGAGAACCGACTTCCTCAAACAAAGTGTAAAGTCTATTCCCAAAGCAACAAAGGGAAACAAGAGTCCACGGAGGTCCTCTTCTGAGGATTCGACTGGGAAGGACTCAGGTCGGCGACTATCATCCTCGCCGGTCTCTACTTCCAATCGGTTAGAGGTACTCAAACAGAAATTTTCAATTGGAAAGGGGTCCTCCCAAGTGGAGGAGATGGATGAAGGTGATACTGCCCCACTGCCAGAAGGACAGTGACAAAGAGGCAGGACCATCCTTCCGTAGAAGGTGTCTTCCCGACACCTAAAAAGAATAAACTCAACCGACCTCCGCAGCCCTCAAAATAGAAACAACCACAATGTACAACATATCCCATTATAAAGAACATGGCTATTCTACAATGGAACTTACGTGGAATAATAACACATCGGCCTGAGCTTGAACTGCTTCTTAACCAGAACGATCCTTTGGTCGTATGTTTGCAAGAGACTAAGCTCCGTCCACAAGACAGCTTTAAAATCAAATGGTACACCCCTGTAAGGTGTGATCTATCACCGGAAGAGGGTGTACCTGCGCACGGAGGCACTATGATGATCATCAGAGATGATTTATTCGCGCAATCTGTATCATTACAGTCCGACATCCAGTCAGTAGCTGTAAGGATTAAACTGTCACATACCAGATTCACCATTTGTAATATATACCTTCCTCCAAGTGACGACCTCTCGCTCACCGATTTAAGGGATCTAGTTTCTCAATTACCAACACCGTTTCTGTTGGTAGGTGATGTAAATCCCCACCATCCACTTTGGGGCTCTCCTCGGGCTTGTACGAGAGGTAAGTTAATTGCTGACTTCCTGAATAATTCTAATCTAATTCTCCTGAACACCGGAGAGCCTGTATTTCTTTCTGATGCTTTCAACAGTTTTTCACACTTGGATTTAGCAGTTTGTTCACCACCATTAGCATTTTCCTTACAGTGGAATATCATCTCTGTACTACATTCTAGTGACCACTTTCCATGTCTTATCAGTTTCTTGCCACAAGATACATGTTCCACACGTTTACCTAGCTGGCGTATAGATCAAGCCAACTGGAACCTTTACTCCCGGCTGGCTGTCTTTTATTACAACGAGCACGACTCTGTGAATGTTCTAGTGGAGCACCTCACAAAAAATATTCTTGATGCTGCCGAGCAGTCTATTCCACGGTCGACGACACACACCAGTCGTAAATTTTCGGTACCTTGGTGGACTGATGAATGCCGGAATGCCAATCGTGCTCGCAGGCGTGCTCTCAAGATTTTCCAACGTCGCCCAACACTGGATAACTTGATTGAGTATAAAAAGGTGCGTGCCAAATCTAGGCAGGCTGTTAACTATATCAAAAAGACATCATGGAGCAAGTTTGTAGCATCATTCAATTGACATACACCTTCCTCTATCGTATGGGATAAGTTAAGACGCGTGGACGGAAAAATGACTTATACGCCAGTCGCCGTTCTTAAAACAGCTGTAGGAGATGTTGTTGATAAGTTTGACGTGGCCAACACTTTTGGCAGTGCTTTCGCTCAAGTGTCTAGCTCAGAGAATTATTCGCCTGATTTTCTTCCCGTTAAGGCTCAGGTGGAATCGCAAGTTTTCAACTTTCGTTCTAAAAATCTTGAAGATTACAATCGACTCTTCCCAATGAGGGAGCTAGACCATGCACTATCAGCTTCGCGAAACTCTGCACCAGGTCCTGATGGAATACATGTCCAAATGTTGCAACATCTCTCTCCTGAAGGTAAGGCCTTCCTGCTCGAGGTCTATAATCGCGTTTGGGTTGACGCCACTGTTCCAGAAAAGTGGCGAGAGGCCACCATCGTACCTATTTTGAAAGCTGGAAAGGACCGTTTTCTTCCATCCAGCTACCGTCCAATTTCCCTCACCAGTTGCGTTTGCAAGGGGATGGAACGCATAATCAATGGACGGTTGATATGATGGCTGGAAACTCACAACCTACTAACCAACACCCAGTGCGGTTTTTGACGACGTCTTTCAGCAGCTGACCACCTTGTCTCGATTTCGACGCAGATAATGAATGGATTCATGAAGAACTGTCAATCCATTGGGGTGTTCTTTGACCTCGAAAAGGCTTATGATACGTGTTGGCGGGCAGGAATAATACGTTCCCTATACAACTGGAACATACGTGGACGCCTTCCGTTATTCATTCAGGACTTTATGAGGGACCACGTTTTCCGAGTAAGGTAAAGCTCGGTTTTATCAAATATTTTTTTTTCAAGAGAACTGAGTACCACAGGGATCGGTACTATTTGTCACACTGTTTGCTATGGCAATTAATTCTATCTCAAAATGTTTCTCCCAGGAGTATCGTCCTGCTTATTCGTAGATGACTTTGGCATCTATTGTACTTCTCAGCCCACACCTTTTTTGGAGCGCCGTCTGCAGCGGTGTTTAGACAACCTCTCAGATTGGAGCTCTAAAAATGGCTTTCGCTTCTCTGCTGAGAAATCACTCTGCGTGAATTACTGGTGCCGCAGGAGGCGATTACCACCTTCGCTGCGGTTTGGCACAGTTTTGCTACCATTCGCGGATGAGACGAGATTCCTTGGGTTGATATTCGATAGAAAACTGTGTTGGTCACCACATATAGCACAGCTGAAAGCGCGCTGTAACCGTTCTCTGAATATTCTACGGATACTAAGTGGCAAATCTTGGGGAGCGGATCGGACAGTCTTGCTGCCACTTTATCGCTCACTGATCCGAGCCAAGTTAGATTTTGGAAGCACAGTTTAGTTCTTCGGCAAGACCATCTGTGCTTAGAAGATTAGACACTGTCCAATGACCGAACATCTATTTATAGTGCGGAGCTGTACGCAATATATCGAGCCATTCTGCACGTTGGCCGTCGAAATTTAAGTGACTGCCTTATATTGAGTGATTCCCTGAGTGCACTTCAGAGCCTTGGTGATCTCTACAACTATCATCCTATCGTGCAGCGTATCCAGGATGCTCTCCATGTTTTATGTACTTCCGGGATTAATTTGGAGTGTGCTAACATTCCTAGTCACATTGGCTTGCCGGGGAATGAACTGGCAGATTTTGCAGCAAAGACCGCAACCACCGAGCCCAGTACAACAATTTCTTGTATAACATCGGAAGACTTTAAGCTTATTGTGCGCAGGGTCGATACTTTCGTGCTGGCACGATGAGTGGTCAGCTCTCCGCGGAAACAAGCTTAGAGTAGTGAAAGACCTTCCAACAAACTGGGTAACTTCTCGTCATTCTCGACTGGAGGAAGTAATTTTGGCTCGTTTGCGTATTGTCCACTGCAATTTTACACATAGTTTTCTTTTTAAGAGTGAATCTGCTCCATTGTGTCCGCTTTATGGAGAAGATTTGTCTGTCCGTCATGTGTTGCTATATTGTGTTAATCTAGCACATATTCGGAATCACTGAAGCTGCCGGTCAGTCTTGCAGAAGTCCTGGCGGACGATAGTCGAGCGGTAGCTAAGATTTTTGAATGTCTATCGAAGATACCCTTCAAATTTCGGATTTAGTTGTTTTTATCCTTGTTTTTGTATTACTTTTTGTTCTCACTAATCACCAATCTGTGGCTTTTGCTATGATAAACTTTTTACCTTAATTTTTAGACTAATCTTCCGTTCTTATTAATTATATTTCTTATTGAGCTTTATCTCTGGCTTTTGCCATGATTTGTTTAATAAGGGCGCTGATGACCTTGCAGTTGAGCGCCCATAAACACTAACTATCATTATCATCTTCTTTGCTGAGAAATCACTCTGCGTGAACTTCTGGCGTCGCAGGAGGCGATTACCACCTTCGCTGCGATTTGCCACAGTTTTACTACCATTCGCGGATGAGACGAGATTCCTTGGGTTGATATTCGATAGAAAACTGTGTTGGTCACCACATATAGCACAGCTGAAAGCGCGCTGTAACCGTTCTCTGAATATTCTACGGATACTAAGTGGCAAATCTTGGGGAGCGGATCGGACAGTCTTGCTGCGACTTTATCGCTCACTGATCCGAGCCAAGTTAGATTTTGGAAGCATAGTTTATTCTTCGGCAAGACCATCTGTGCTTAGAAGATTAGACACTGTCCATAATCAGTGTATACGTCTGGCGGTTGAAGCTTTTCCAACCAGTCCAGTAGCCAGCCTTTATGCTGAATAGGCGGAACCCCCTCTGCAGTGTAGACGAGATATTCTATTAACAAATTATGGCTGTGGGCTAAAGTGCATGCCTTCGCATCCAACGTTCACTTCTTTTTTTAACACCGAGCTGAACGAATTTTATAGAAATATCTCAATTAGTCCACGACCCCCAGGTGTTCGCTTCCGAATGCTTCTTCATAAGTACGATATCGTAATGCCTAGAATGTTTCCCAATGGAGAAAGGGTGCACCCACCTTGGTTACTTTCAACATCCCACGTAAACCTCGGGATGACGGCATACCGAAAGTCTATAATGCCTTTCTCTAGTATTCGTAGATGTTTTTTAGAATTTATGTCAAACTACAATGACCGAACTTGTATATATACTGACGGAAGTAAGTGTACCGTTGGTGTTGGGTGCGCCCTTGTTTATGATACCGAACAATATACATTCGGTTTTCATAGTGGCACATCTATTTATAGTGCAGAGCTATACGCAATATATCGAGCCATTCTGCAAGTTGGCCGTCGAAATTTAAGTGACTGCCTTATATGGAGTGATTCTCTGAGTGCACTTCAGAGCCTTGGTGATCTCTACAACTATCATCCTATCGTGCTGCGTATCCAGGATGCCCTCCACGCTTTATATACCTCCGGGGTTAATTTGGGATGTGCATGGATTCCTAGTCACATTGGCTTGCCGGGGAATGACCTGGCAGATTTTGCAGCAAAGACGGCAACCACCGAGCCCAGTACAAAAATTTTTTGTATAACATCGGAAGACTTTAAGCTTGTTGTGCGCAGGGCGATACTTTCGTGCTGGCACGAAAAGTGGTCAGCTCTCCGCGGAAACAAGCTTAGAGTAGTGAAGGACCTTCCAACAAACTGGGTATCTTCCTCCCGTCATTCCTGAAGTAATTTTGGTTCGTTTGCTTATTGCCACTGCAATTTTACACATAGTTTTCTTTTTAAGCGTGAATCTGCTCCATTGTGTCCGCTTTGTGGAGTCGATTTGTCTGTCCGTCATGTGTTGCTAGATTGTGTTAATTTAGAACATATTCGGGAATCACTGCAACTGCCGGTCAGTCTTGCAGAAGTCCTGGTGGCCGATAGTCGAGCGGTAGCTAAGATTTTTGAATTTTTATCGAAGGTACCCTTCAAATTTCGGATTTAGTTGTTTTATCCTTGTTTTTGTATTAGTTTTGATTTTTTTTTCTTTCCTTTCTCTAATCACCAATCTGTGGCTTTTTCTATGATAACCTTTTTACATAAATTTTTAGACTAATCATTCGTTCTTATTAATAATATTTCTTATTGAGCTTTATCTCTGGCTTGTGCCATGATTTGTTTAAGAATGGTGCTGATGACCTTGTAGTTGAGCGCCCATAAACACTAACCATCATCACCATCTGTAGCACTGGACATCAGGGACCTTCTCTACACTTCTATTGTTAATGTGGAGTATGCCTGGATTCTTGGTCACGTTGGCGTGCTGTGGTACGAACTAGTGGCAACCACAGAACCCAGTGTAACATCAGAAACTTGTTGTGTGCGGAGCAGTACTTTCGTGCTTGCATGCAGAGTGGTCAGCTCTCCTTGTACAGTGCAAGTTGCTCTTGTGCTCTTGTCAGAAAGTGATATTGGCCCCTATCATGTGTTGGTAGAGTGTGTTCATCTGCAACTGTTGGTCAGTCTGGTAGACATCCCCCCAGACGATATCCAAGCAGCAGATAACATTTAAAAATTGTTATCAAAGGTAGCCTTTCAAATGAGTATTTAGTTATGTTTATATCATAATTATAGTTTTGTAAGTGTGTGTATCTCTGGCTTTTGCCATGATCAGTTGTATGCATGTGTAGTAACATTTGTTTTGGGTCAGAAGCTATCTGTGGCAAGTTTGGTCAAAATCAGACCCATTATGCAAAGCTGTAGGGAATACACATACATTGACTTCATTAAGAGAACCCCAGAAAATTCACTTTATCCTGAAAATATCTAAATGTATGGTATTTTAATTTAAGTTGTTATAAAGACATTTCTAATAAAGTTAAATAAAGAATAATTTAACATGATGGTTTTGTTCAAAATCTTTGTCTTACATCTTTGGAAAATGTGAACTTAAACACCAAGTTTCATAATTATCTTATTATTTTTGATCATATTATTTTGTTGCTCTCACAAATAGAAATTTTTCATTTTGACTTTATCTAGACTTACTTTGTATATAATGTATAGAGAAGGTATAGTTTTGCACCCAAAAATTCAATACCGATATTTCACCAGAAATACATGTTTTGAGACCCCTGATTAAAAAAAAAAAGCATTTTTACAAAAAGGTCCATATGTGTGCGGGAGTTGGTGGTTGGGTGGGGGTGGGTGTGCATGTGTGTGTGTGGACAGTATAGCTCAAACTTGGTATTTAAGTTGAGTATCTTCTAAGGATGCAACACAAAGAATTTCAAGAAAATCCCCTCCACCCTCAATTACCCTTTACATGGAACACTTTTCAAAAATGTTGATTTTCTCAAAAATGCCTCATAGTTTTGTTTAAAATACCTTATGTATAAGATATTTTTATGACAATCAAAAAGTATATCTTGAATTTTCTGAAGACCTCTCCATTCTGGATGACTTTTGAATAACTGGTAAACCATTAGAAATAGACGAAAACTTACTACACAAATAATTTGATGTGTTCCATTCACATGACTTTCTCTACATCTCTGTAACAAATTATTGTTAAAAAGCTTATGCTTCTATTTACTTCATGCTAATCAAGAAAAAATTAGCAGAAATAGTCTTATTACTTGCTTACTTGTAAGTAGAAGTGAAAAAAGGGAGTACCATAGGTTAAAGTGATAGTCAAAAGCTGGTTGTGACTGAAGTTCCTTTCTTTGTATGGACAGGAATTGACTAATTTTTGTATGAGAAAAAACAAGTTTTTCAAGGCTGAAACCAAAAACAGGAATATCCAAAAAAACTATCAACTCCACGAAAAAAATATATATAACATAAATTGTGTGTTTTAATGTACTCTACATTTTTATGTTATAAGTTTTTGTCCATCTCTTATGGTTTAGCAGTTATGCAAAATTCCATAAAATTGATTCAGAATAAAGTAGTCTTCAGAGGCTATTCCTAGAAAATTCAAGATATACATTTTATTTGTCAGGTAAATATGTTTAAATGCCATATTTTAATCAAAATCATTAGAGCCATTTTTAAGAAACTCAAAATTTTCGAAAAAAGCTCCATGTAAAGGGTAGTTGGGATGTGGGTATTTTCTTGAAAATCTTCGTGTAGCTTCCTTGGAAGATACCAAACTTAAATACCAGGTTTGCTATTCAACGGTCTTTTCAATTTCGAGCTATGTTGTCTACAGACGCACACACACACACACATGGATCTTTTTCCAAAAATGCCTTTTTTGGATTCAGGGTGACCCAAAACATGTGTTTCCGGTGAAACCTCGGTATCAAATTTCTGGGTGCAATACCATACCTTCTCTATTCACATAGTACATGTAGAGAAAGTAAAAATGTGGATTTCATTAAAAAGCACAATTTATATCAAATATATTTTTATGTAGTGTTAACTCTTTTCGAGATATTCCAGATTAATGGTTTGAATTTTAAGCCATTTAAAAATGTTCTCAAATGAGAAGACATGTTTCTTCTCTTTTCTCGTTTGTTTACTTCTGGCAAACAAAGAAAATGGAACCTGAACTGTTTGACATAGTGACCGGCTTTTAAAGGACTATCACTTGAGCCTGTTCATTCTCTTATTTCCCTTCTATTTACAAGGAGCTAGTAATAAGACTAATTCTGCTTATGTTTATCTTGATTAGCATGATATAGATAACAGATTAATGTTTTGAATAAAAGGTTTGTTTGCGGAACAGCAAATGAATGGAAGACATCATTTTGCAGGTGTCTGTATGTGTGAGGAAGTTTATCAGGGGTGTGATGGGAGATGAGTACGTGGTACCCCCTCCGTTTGACTTGGACAAGAGCTACCTGGACTCCAACTGTCTGAGTCCACTCATCTTTATCCTGTCGCCTGGCTCCGACCCGATGGGTGCTTTGACCATATTCGCTCAGAGGAGAGGATACTCTGCCAAGTTCACATCTATTTCTCTCGGACAGGGCCAGGTATGTCCCTCAGCCATTAGTAGACCAGGAAGGTAAAACCATTCAAAATTACAGATGGGGAGAGAGGATTATTTAATGGAAATTTAAACTCAAGTAGAGGAAAGAAATCTCAAGGAAGAACTTAATGAAGAGAGAAAAGGCGTACCTAGAAGGGGAAAGTGAAGCTAGGAATGAAAGGGGATTGCATTGCACAAGAAAACAGTGTGGGACAGGCAACACTAACATAGTGCTAATACAGAGAACTGCATCTATATTGACACAGAAGGCATGTGGAACTGGTATCACTCAGTTAGGCCAACATGCCATGTACACCTCACCATAAAATTAAATTGACTTTCTATATTCAGAGTAAAGAATGCTTAAGGGCTTGGGCTACTATGGTAGGTGTGCCGAGTCAGTCTATCATGTGTATCCTGGGAAGGGTGGCACTAGGGACGAAAAATAACAATTATTTTCATGGCAAATCTATTAAATATGGTAGGTACTGAGTTAGGAAAAGAAGTAGTCAAGTGTTGTGGTCCTCGCTACTTGATTGTTAATAGAACACAGGAAGAAAGAAAGTAAGAGTCTTGATAACATTGCTGGTCCTTAGAACTCGTAACAACATGCTCCTGGCTGTGTAAATGTTAACTAGCTATTATAAAGTTATTAAATCAAGCAAAGATTCCAAAGGTGTTCATAAAACAAGTTGAGAGTTGAAGGCTCTCTAAAATATACCATATGAACTTTCTTACTCATAAAATAAAACTTAAATATTTTTGAGCCAGCAAAAGGTAATCAAATGTTGTTGCACACAAGGCCGTTAAGATAAAATCAAACAGAAAAATTGAGTGTCTCAGTGTGGATTTGAACCATGATCTTCTACTGACCAAGGTCAGTCCAAAAGCTTTGACAATGGATGCAATAAAATATTAACATTTCAGATCTGAACATTGTATCTTTTCAAAATATTATGCACTTCATAAAATTATAATTGTGGGCAACATAAATATAGATGTGCAAACAGAAAGTAAACAAACAAAAAAAAAAAACGTTACTAGAAGTGATGAGGAGAAGTAAGCTGACCACGACATAAACACACAGGTAGCTTAGTGGGTCAATTAGTAGACAGTAAGTTGTTAAAGGTACAAGCATAAGCATTTAAACATCTAAAGCAAGTTAAAAGAATTGTAAATGAAACCACATTAGAAGCATTTAGAGTTAATCTTAAACAGGTGGCATTAAGTAATATTTTTGTAAAAACTAATATAAATGATAAATTTGAACTTTTTATGAATACTCTAATACCATGTTTAGAGCAGTCCGCACCAGCTAAGAAGGTAGTATGTAACAAACAAACAAATTGTAATTGGTCTACCAAAGGAATAGAAAAATCTAAAAAGATAATGCAATTCTTAAATAGTTTAAAAACTGTAAAACTAGATGAAAAATCTTGCACATACATAGAAAACTACAAAAACGCACTAAATACAGTGCTAAATGAAGCAAAGAAGCTTCACAACAAAACATTGCTCTTAAATGCTGAAAATAAAATTAAGGAGACATGGAATATTGTCACGACTACTTCGTGGACATTTGGGGATCGTAGCTAGGAAGGGGTAAAGCACGTATAACTACTAAGTATGCACACCAAGCTAGTTGCTAAATTCTTATTTAATTGATGCTCCTCTAGTATACATAGCGTTTGTAGGGATGTACCCTGCACTTTATCGATTACATACTACAATATGTTTATGAGCAAGAAGGCCCTTCGGCCGTACTTACGGAGGGTGATGGGTCAAGTTGGAATGTCGAGGATCTACCCGTTGCGTTTCTTGCTATCAGCCTCTCCGTTAATTTCGAGAGTCTCACTCTACTTCCGGTCATGTCCCAGGAGTTATATATACACAACCCCATATCCCGTCAGATTGACGTCATTATGACTTTCCCGATCCCTCGAAAACCCGGGGATGTGGTAAACCACAAGAGATCCGTAAATCTCGAAAACAGGACGCTGTTCCATCCGCGAGTCATATAAACTAAAATAGCTTAAAGAAAGGTGCGACTTCCACTCTGTGACGCACATACTTATGTCCGTAATTTCCGGAGACTTACAGAACTCTAAAGCTGTTAAATTCAGGTCCTCGATATTCCAGCCTGTGACATCTCTCCACGGCATCTAGACACTGTCCTCAGTGGAGAACAAAACCACATGAAGATAACTACCATACAATCATATTAAGGTCCCAGACATCATATTACACAAATGTGTGAACAAGTAACGAGGAGTCGTCACCCAAGGCGGATGGTCACGGATATAGGGAGGGATGAGAGAGAGCGGGAGCAACCCACACTGGGAGAGAGTATTGAGGAAGGGAGGGAACTGACTGTAAAGGGAGAGCAAAATCCACGGGAGAGGTAAATAAAAACTGAAGTTTGAAGGCCAACCTGGCTAGGAGATGTGGGGGGGGGGAGGAATAACGATAGTCCAGCGAGACAGTCTAGGCGAAACTTCTTATGTCGTCGACAAACGGGCTTGCCACCACTCACACTGTCTGTTCCCTGCGAGGGCCTTCTCGTAGCTCCTCAGCCTGCTATGTGCAGTGCTGGGTTTACATCCTGAAGTACCGCTGATCAGGTCCGATGCGCCAACCATAGGCCGAACCGTAGTACGGCGTGCATTGTGAAGTGTGACATGCTGATGAGGCTTTAAATACCGCTGGGTGGCTAATCGGTTGGCGCCCCGTCTCCATAATAACAATAAAAAAAAACAGGGGAACACCATTCTTGCCGGCCAGGGTTCCTGTCTCGCCGGTTGATTGAGCGGCTGGTTCCTCCTCGTAGGGATGCTCCCCCAATCCGACCCAGCCCGGTCTCGGGAGGAGAAAAAACGGGTAGCAAAAAGAACATAATTAGCACATTGTTCCTGATGAATTAACATAGGACTGGCTGCTAGCCGTGGAGGTGACTGGTAATTGAGGCAAGAAGAAGGACGGAGTATTGGGAGGGGAGGAAGAAGAGACGGAAGGTAGCTTGGGAATGATGTAGGAATATTCCTGTGTGGGCGGTGAAGGAGGAGTCACCTGGCGCGGGATGTGTTGTCTCCGAAGTGTCTGGATGGCAGGTGATAATCCAGGTACTGGGGGAGGTACTGTAGGAGGGGTTAATGCTTCACTGAAGGAAGGGGTACTATGCCACCTTGTTGGGTGAAGACCAAACATTTCACAATATATATGACATAAGCCAGTAGAAGAACCGTTAAACATAAGGAAATACCATGTAGTGACAAATATAAGACATGCCAGTCAAACTGTTTATATACATTAAACTTGTAACATTGATCTAATGAGGAATATGTTGGATAACCCGAGTCATAATATGGCGGTAGGATGGTTGTGTCAATCGAGGACCAGGCCGTCGGAAGCAATCTAGTAAGCTCCCAGCTACGCAATAGCGCGGAGGGAATAACACAAACGTTTCCATCGAAACATCACATTGGCAAGGTAAACAGAATCGGAATGCGCCGATGCTGCTATCCAACGGTAACAGCTCCCTTTTCCCCGGACAAGATACCTCCGCCCTCTGTACATGCGTAAATACAAAGGTATGGGCGTCCAGTTGTGTAATCATTTGACGCTGTGAATTAATACAAGAAAAAGGGCAAACCTTAGGGCAATGGAATCGCTGATAGAATTGCATGAGCGCAAGAGGTAGTGAATATGGCCGAGCCATAGGGCTTTGTGACCAAGCATAAAGAAGACTGCAACACGTCACATTGCGGAATCAAAATTTGGAAATCCTTATCTGAATACAAAGCGGCCAAATTGGCCGTTGGAAGGTCAACTTTACACGTTTTTTCGTTATGAGCAAAGGGGGTGGGGTAAATGAAAGTCCTACCACCCCCTTTGAGATTAGAGGTATTTGTAGTCCCAGTAAGATAGAATTTTTAGACAGCAAACAATTTGCAATATAGAGCTATAATATTTGCTAACATCGTCCAGCGACCATACGAGCCGAAATTAGCTTCAACCTGCTTCAGCATCTCAGTTAAAACAGCCGGACTAATTATACGAGGGCTCAACTGACGAGACATGCATGTACGATACAACAGTTCCATACGATAGATTTGAAACACTGCACCTGTTCCCCGAGTGACGGAAGCATCCCTCACCGCCTTAAAGGCTACATCGCAGATGGAAACATTGGTTACTGCAATATAGTGATTATACTGATGGGCCATAGCCAGAATATAATCTATACTTTCATCTGATACAAAATTATTCTCCACATGCTGTTTGTCTACTAACACAAATTGTGCTCCAAATAGTGATCCATCTCCCCTCAGAGGGTTAGAGTGAGACCGAAACAATTGTCCATATTCCTCTTGAACTGACTGAAGCTTTGACATCATCCACTCGCAAAATAAAGTCTGTGTTCTGTTAGCCTTACAATACAATGATACAGTAGTAAGCAGCCCGCACTGGGGTGCCCTAAATAACAACGGGACAGACGTCTGATAAAACGTCACATTCGGTAAAAAGTGAAAATCCACTCCAAGAGTGACCATTATGGGGACGGTACCCACTCTACCTCCCGCGGACATAGGGCCCACAGCCCTCAATAGCAAAATGAACTTCAACATAATTGTGCACAAGTACTTCATAACTATAACCCACTAAAAAAACTGCTAAAAGGTATACAAAAACAAGGTGTCGACACTAAAGGTAGGGCTAAACCCTCCTCTACTGTATTACTATGCGCTACCGTCCAGAACGGCCATCGAAGGAAACACCTCCTAGCTCGTAGCTACAATCAAACTCTAAAAGGTTCCCCCCGAACGGACCATATAAAAAAAAAAAAATCACTGTTCAGGAGAAGCCACAAGCGAACCCAGGACCCTGAAACCGGAAACACTACGTAGAAGTCAGTTTCTAGTTTCAGAGGTTTCACTCATCCTCTAACGGACGTTATCAATAGTAACCGCGGGGGTGGATTTTCACTTTCGGTATAATTTCTAATGTTTTATAGTATATGTCAATAGGTATATATGTCTAACTCTTCTAGACTTCCACATCAGACGAGCAGCTTCCTGCTGGAATGTCCCGCGGTGCTGGTTGTGGTGACGTTAGGTGAACTTGAGAGGTTCCACCGGAAGTGGTCGCACTGATAACCACGGCGTTTTGACGCAGGCGGAAAACCTGTAAACAGAGCTTAAATATTCGATTAGAAATGACGGCAAAGAACACGACTAATAACATTCCAAAAACAATAATGAACACTTCTAACGCCACCGAGGGCAGCAGCCCAGAGGTTTCTGCCACCGGCAAACATGTAGCCACCAAAAGTTCCGGTCTACAAATCACAATAACCCCCAAAATGAGCATTAGGAAAGTGCTCCACATGAACAACAGAGTAGAAGTCTGAGGAGAGACCAGAGTGTGAAAATAAAATTCAGAGCTCCCTTCAACTACAGGGGCCTGTGAGAGGTTCAAATGGGGTACTGTTAATGACCAGTTAAAATTCAAACATTGCGATAAATTTGTAAACGTCAGTTGGTCTTCGGACGTAAAGGGGTGAATAGATAGACTAGTTAAGCTGGACCATCCAGCGGGTACAATGTGCATGGTGCGAGGTGGTGGGGGTGAGAGGTCAGAACAAGGAAAACGCGCAGGTATTTGCACTATATTGCCAACATGCAACTCACAGGAACAAGGAAGTGCTACCATCAAAGTTCCCGGGGTTCCTTGGGGAGGCGGAGATATGGTATGTGACCTATCGTTACAACTAAGGTCAATAGGAGTCAACGGATGTGCAATAATGTATTTATCGCGTTCCACTTGGTAATAATCATTTTAGAAGCGCCATGACACTGGAACGGGCAAAACTCATTTAATTCCACCGCAGTCATCCCTCGGAACATCTTGACAGCACAGAGAGGACCGAAAATCAAATCCGTACTAAAACGAGGAATGAAACATAACCCCGTTTTGAAGGGATCACATTCTCTTAGGGGTGACCCCGTGATTGGGCGTATTATGTCTCCACTGACCGCGACAAAAGCCTTATCGTGAAGCACAGAGCAAGTAGAATTATGCCAAGGCAAAGGGGGTGGAAATAAACTCAAAAACATCCCACTGAGAATTTTTCTGTTTAACTGGAATTTTAATAGTAATTAAAATGTAACTATTGCTAAAAGAGCAACTCGTAATCTCCAAGTCGAAATATCTGAGAGCTTCAGAATCATCAATTACTAATTCAAACGTCGTATTACGTAATGAAGACTTAAGAACCCCAAGTTCATGAAGAAAAATATGAAAAGGTACAAAAGAAAGTGGAAACAAATGGGCGCGGCATAGAGCCATCGCATCCGTATGTTTTAACAACAGCATAGTATGAACAGCCCGCTGAGTACTCTGTAATAGTTCCCACATTATCAAAAACTGATGAGAGGACACATTATCCAGCCTAGTGCGTAATGCGTTGTAAGTACTATTAGCTGACGTCAAAACCTGCTTCAGACGCACGACAATTTTTTAAAAAGACCTGGTAACCTGCTCGTTATAGTCCAGAATATTTTGCATCTTAGATAAAAACCATGCGTGGTCGTTTGTAACAAGCTTTAAAGATTTCGAAAATGATCCTCTAAATCCCGATCCGATAAAGCCAAAGTATTTAACTGCGACCTAGTAGCGATGTCACAATACCAGCTCAAAAGGCAACCCCCGCTTAAGACGCGTTGGTTCCTTGTGCGTAAAATTAAAAATAGCATCATAAAACTTACGAATTTCAGCATCAAGAGTACTACCAACATAATCAATGTCGTTGGCATAAGACGACGCGTGTCGGCCCCCAGGGGCCTACTACGGTAGGTACGGGTTTGGCGCACCCGGGGTCCCGAGCCAACCTTGACTCCCTCAGTGGGCAACCTCTGAGTGGTGAGAGAGTCACTAGGTCAAATGCCCACCCACGTGTAGGCCGAGCGTGGAGACCCGTGTCGGTGGAAAGGAATATCCTGGTTGGTTGAGGGTTGCGTATCTGAGCCTGGGCCTTCTGTCTTTTCAGTGACTAGGGAGGGTACGCAATTTAATACACCACTTTGGTTTCTGCTTCACCTAAATGGGAGGCTAGGGACTAGCCCACCCCTAGTCAATCGGCCAGAACTAGGTATTGTACCGATCTCAGGGTGAGTGGGACGGCGAGCCTGCTATATCCCCTGTATAGCCCTGTCATCCCAGTGGGACGACCCCTTGTCGAACTCCGTGGTGGGTGGGGAGCACCGGGGGATGAAAATATAAATTAACTTTCCTGGCAAAATCGAAAAAATCCATTCAATATGGTACTGAGTTCGGAAAAGAAGGAGTCGAGTGTTGTGGTCCTCGCTACTTGATTGTCAATAGAACAGAGGAAGGAAGAAAGTTCTCTAGCATAAGCCCTTTTATTATTCAAAAGGGTCTTGATAACATTGCTGGTCCTGTAAAATCTTGTATAAGAGCTCGTAATGGCACGCTACTGGTAGAAGCAGAATCAGCATCTCAGGCAGCAAAAATACTAAAGGACAAAATGTTAACTAGCTATCCAGTAAATGTCGATTTAGACAAAAGCTTGAATTCCTCACGCGGTGTGGTAAACACCCGCGCACTGGACTGTTTGACCTGTGAGGAGATTCAAGAAAATCTTGCTCCTCAAGGCATAATATCTGTGTATCGGGTTCAAAGAAAAGTAAATGGAGAATTCGTGCCTACCCGTACCCTGTTTAGTACCTTTGATCGGGTAGATCTCCCACAAAGGATAATGGCAGGATATGAATCCATTGAAGTAAGACCGTATATACCGAATCCGCTCAGATGTTATAAATGTCAGCGCTTTGGCCACACCAGTGAATTCTGCAACGGCGAGTCTACCTGTGTGAACTGTGGCAAAATCTCGCATGACGAAGAATGCACGTCAGCTCCAACGTGTGTTAACTGTAACGGTGAACATCCATCAAGTTCCCGTAGTTGTCCCCGTTTTGCAGAGGAAAAGACGGTCCAGGAGATACGGGTCAAAGAGAAGGTGTCCTTCTTGGAAGCCGGGAAACTCTTGCGAATCCGCCAACCCTCTGTCCCGAAGTATGGTACCTATAGCTCAGTTGTAGCTAAATCGGTACAAAGTCGGCAAATCGCAACTCAAACCTGCGATATAAACGGGGTCACGATTGCAGAAAAGATTCTCACAGCCAGCTCACTTCCTAGGCCTTCGACTTCAACATCTAAGTCACGATTGCAGAAAAGATTCTCACAGCCAGCTCACTTCCTAGGCCTTCGACTTCAACATCTAAGTCAGTAGTAACATCTGAAACGGGGTCATTATTGCAGAAAAGATTCTCACAGCCAGCTCACTTCCTAGGCCTTCGATTTCAACATCTAAATCAGTAGTAACATCTCAAACTGTAAAAAGCGCTAAAATTAAATCGCCGCCAAAGCAATCGACCTCGACGAACAAGTCTAGCAAGCTAATAATATATAAAGAACCAGAAAGAAAGTTTAAGAACACCTAGGAGAGAACTCACTTCCTCAAAAAAAAAAGTGTAAAGCCTATTCCCAAAATCACAAAGGGAAACAAGAGTCGTCGCAGGTCCTCTTCTGAGGATTCGACTGGGAAGGACTCAAGTCTGCGACTATCATCTTCGCCGGTCTCTATTTCCAATCGGTTCGAGGTAATCGAACTGAAATTTTCAATTGGAAAGGTGTCCTCCCAAGTGGAGGAGATGGAGGAAGGTGATACTGCCCTAACTGCCAGAAGGACAGTGACAAAGAGGCAGGACCATCCTCCCGTAGAAGGTGTCTTCCCGACACCTAAAAAGAATAAACTCAACCGACCTCCGCAGCCCTCAAAATAGAAACAACCGCAATGTACAACTTATCCCATTATAAAGAACATGGCTACCCTACAATGAAACTTACGTGGAATAAGAACACATCGACCTGAGCTTGAAGTGCTGCTTAACCAGAACGATCCTTTGGTCGTATGTTTGCAAGAGACTAAGCTCCGTCCACAAGACAGCTTCAAAATCAAACGGTACACCCCAGTAAGGTGTGATCTATCATCGGAAGAGGGTGTACCTGCGCACGGAGGCACTATGATGCTTATCAGAGATGTTATACTCGCGGAATCTGTATCATTGCAGACCGACATCCAGTCAGTAGCTGTAAGGATAAAACTGTCACATACCAGATTCACCATTTGTAATATATACCTTCCTCCGAGTGACGATCTCTCGCTCACTGATTTAGGGGATCTAATTTCTCAATTACCAACACCGTTTCTATTGGTAGGTGATGTAAGTGCCCACCATCCACTTTGGGGCTCACCTCGAGCTTGTGCGAGAGGTAAGTTAATTGCTGATTTACTGAATAATTCTAATCTAATTCTCCTGAACACCGGAGAACCTACATTTCCTTCTGATGCTTTCAACAGTTTTTCACACTTGGATATAGCAGTTTGTTCACCACCATTAGCATCTTCCTTACAGTGGAATATCATCTCTGTACTACATTCTAGTGACCACTTTCCATGTCTTATCAGTCTTTTGCCACAAGATACATGTTCCACACGTTTACCTAGATGGCGCATAGATCAACTGGAACCTTTACTCCCGGCTGGCTGTCTTTTATTACAACGAGCACGACTCTGTGAATGTCTTAGTGGAGTACCTCACAAAAAATATTCTTGATGCTGCCGAGCAGTATATTCCACGGTCGACGACCCAAACCAGTCGTAAATTTCCGGTACCTTGGTGGACTGATGAATGCCGGAATGCCATTCGTGCTCGCAGGCGTGCTCTCAGGATTTTCCAACGTCGCCCAACACTGGATAACTTGATTGAGTATAAAAAGATGCGTGCCAAATCTAGGCAGGTTGTTAAGGATATCAAAAAGACATCATAGAGCAAGTTTGTAGCATCATTCAATCGACATACACCTCCTCTATCGTAATGGGATAAGTTAAGCCACGTGGACGGAAAAATGACTCATACGCCAATCGCCGGTCTTAAAACAGCAGTAGGAGATGTTGTTGATAAGTTTGACGTGGCCAACACTTTTGGCGGTGCTTTCGCTCAAGTTTCTAGCTCAGAGAATTATTCGCCTGATTTTCTTCCCGTTAAGGCTCAGGTGGAATCGCAAGTTTTCAACTTTCGTTCTAAAAACCCTGAAGATGACAATCGACTCATCACTATGAGGGAGATAGACCATGTAGTATCATCTTCGCGAAACTCTGCACCAGGTCCTGATGGAATACACGTCCAAATGTTGCAACATCTCTCTCCTGAAGGTAAGGCCTTCCTGCTCGAGGTCTATAATCGCGTTTGGGTTGACGCCACTGTTCCAGAAAAGTGGCGAGAGGCCACCATCTTACCTATTTTAAAAGCTGGAAAGGACCGTTTTCTTCGATCCAGCTTCCGTCCAATTTCCCTCACCAGTTGCGTTTGCAAGGTGATGCACTGCATGATCAATGGACGGTTGATATGATGGCTGGAAACTCACAACCTACTGACCAACACCCAGTGCGGTTTTCGACGTCATTCAGCAGCTGACCACCTTGTCTCGATTTTGACGCAGATAATGAATGGATTCATGAAGAACTCTCAAACCGTTGGGGTGTTCTTTGACCTCGAAAAGGCTTATGATACGTGTTGGTGGGCAGGAATAATACGTTCCGTATACAACTGGAACATACGTGGACGCCTTCCGTTATTCATTCAGGAGTTTATGAGGGACCGTTTTTTCCGAGTAAGGGTCAGCTGGTTTAATCAAATATTATTTTTTTTTCAAGAGAACTGAGTACTACAGGGATCGGTACTATTTGTCACGCTGTTTGCTATAGCAATTACTTCTATCTCGAAATGTATTCTCCCAGGAGTATCGTCCTGCTTATTCGTAGACGACTTTGCCATCTATTGTACTTCTCAGCGCACACCTTTTTTGGAGCGCCGTCTGCAGCGGTGTTTAGACAACCTCACGGATTGGAGCTCTAAAAATGGCTTTCGCTTCTCTGCTGAGAAATCACTCTGCGTGAACTTCTGGCGCCGCAGGAGGCGACTACCACCTTCGCTGCGGTTTGGCACAGTTTTACTACCATTCGCGGATGAGACGAGATTCCTTGGGTTGATATTCGATAGAAAACTGTGTTGGTCACCACATATAGCACAGCTGAAAGCGCGCTGTAACCGTTCTCTGAATATTCTACGGATACTAAGTGGCAAATCTTGGGGAGCGGACCGGACAGTCTTGCTGCGACTTTATCGCTCACTGATCCGAGCCAAGTTAGATTACGGATGCATAGTTTATTCTTCGGCAAGATCATCTGTGCTTAGAAGATTAGACGCTTTCCATAATCAGGGTATACGTCTGGCTTTTGGAGCTTTTCCACCCAGTCCAGTAGCCAGCCTTTATGCTGAATCGGCAGAACCCCCTCTGCAGTGTAGACGAGATATTCTATTAAGAAATTATGGCTGTGGGCTAAAGTGCATGTCTTCGCATTATTTTTTTAATACCGAGCTGGACGAACGTTATAGAAATATCTCAATTTGTCCACGACCCCCAGGTGTTCGCTTCCGAATGCTCCTTCATAAGCACGATATCGTAATGCCTAGAATGTTTCCCAATGTTGAAAGGGTGCACCCACCTTGGTTACTTTCAACATCCCACGTAAACCTCGGGATGACGGCATACCGAAAGTCTATAATGCCTTTTTCTAGTATCCGTAGATGTTTTTTAGAATTTTTGATAAACTACAATGACCGAACTTGTATATATACTGACGGAAGTAAGTATAGCGTTGGTGTTGGGTGCGCCCTTGTTTATGATACCGAACAATATACATTCGGTTTTCATAGTGGCACATCTATTTATAGTGCAGAGTTATACGCAATATATCGAGCAATTCTGCACGTTGGCCGTCGAAATTTAAGTGACTGCCTTATATTGAGTGATTCCCTGAGTGCACTTCAGAGCCTTGGTGATCTCTACAACTATCATCCTATCGTGCAGCGTATCCAGGATGCCCTCCACGCTTTATATACCTCCGGGGTTAATTTGGGATGTGCATGGATTCCTAGTCACGTTAGCTCGCCGGGGAATGAACTGGCAGATTTTGCAGCAAAGACGGCAACCACAGAGTCCAGTATAAAACTTTCTTGTATAACATCGGAAGACTTTAAGCTTGTCTTGCGCAGGGCGATACTTTCGTGCTGGCACGATGAGTGGTCAGCTCTCCGCGGAAACAAGCTTAGAGTAGTGAAAGACCTTCCAACAAACTGGGTAACTTCTTCTCGTCATTCTCGACGGGAGGAAGTAATTTTGGCTCGTTTTCGTATTGGCCACTGCAATTTTACACATGGTTTCCTTTTTAAGAGTGAATCTGCTCCATTGTGTCCGCTTTGTGGAGAAGATTTGTCTGTCCGTCATGTGTTGCTAGATTGTGTATAATCTAGCACATATTCGGGAATCACTGCAACTGCCGGTCAGTCTTGCAGAAGACCTGGCGGACGATACTCGAGCGGTAGCTAAGATTTTTGAATTTTTATCGAAGATACCATCCAAATTTCGGATTTAGTTTTTAGCCTTGTTTTTGTATTAGTTTTAATTTTTTTTCTCTCAAATCACCAATCTATGGCTTTTTCTATGATTACTTTTTACATTAAATTTTAGACTAATCTTTCGCTCTTATTAATAATATTTCTTATTGAGCTTTATCTCTGGCTTTGGCCATGATTTGTTTAATAAGGGCGCTGATGACCTTGTAGTTGAGCGCTCATAAACACTAACCATCATCTCAGAACTGTATTTATATCAACTTGGTTCATTTGTTAATGTAAATCTGTATTTTATCCATTGTCAAGTTGACGATGCTTTGTAAGAATATTACAAATGGCAGAATAAATCAAACTCAAAGTTCACACCGTCTCGTCCTTTGAAACCATTTTTCAAATGCTGAACACCATTCTTCATTGGGAAGAATGCAAACACATTCTTGATAATCAACTATTGCAGCTTCAGGTGACTCATGGAGCGAGTGTAGAGAGGATGCAACAAATATCTGACTCAAACTGGATAGTACGGTCATGGTGCAACAAAGTACCAGTCTTAGGACACATTTCTGGCCAGTTGCTGAGAAGATGGAACAGAATCTTGACAATGTTTGCTTCACATAATATTGCAATTTGTGGATCATGTCAACAATTATATTTATTATTTACATCTACGAGGGCTGATCAACAAAGATTGAGACTGATTTTTTTTTCACAGATGTTTATTACTCCAATTCAATGTTTATATGATCTTTTTCAAAGTAGTCCCCTCCTACTTCAATGCACTTTTTATAACAACTCTGCCAGTCCTTGAATACGTGCTGCAGATCATTCTTTGTCAGGTCCTTGAGAATCGCCTCACTTTTCTTGAGCCTCACTGCTTCAGAGTTCTCAAATCAAATACCCCTAAGCTTTGCCTTTAGTGATGGGAATAAAAAAACTCACAGGGTGCAAGATCGGGGCTATAAGGTGCATGTAGTACACAGGTAATGTTGAATCGAGCCAGAAACTGCATGACTTGATTTGCGACGTGGGGCCGTGCTTTGTCATGATGAAGTCGCCACCCAGTGTGAGAAAGTTCTGGTCGCTTCTTTGCAATCTGCTTTCTCAGTGTAGCCAATACTGACGTGTAGTATGCTACAGTAGTGTGAGGGGGAACTGTATGCTGGTAAATCATTCAATTACAGTCAAAAAATATGATCACTATCACTTTTCCTGCAGATGGAACTACTTTTGCCTTTTTTGGGGTTGGAGAACCTGGCGATTTCCACACTGTGCTGGCTTGTTTTCCTTCAGGATCATAATGATGCAGCCATGACTCATCACTGGTGATAATTGATTTAAAAAATGCATCCTGTCCATCAGCAAAGAGACGCAGCACCTTAGGGCTTGTCTCCATTCGCACAGCCTTTTGTTTGGGAGTCAACAGACGTGGCACCCAACGAGCACAAACTTGGGTCATGTGGAGATGGTTGTGCATAGTTATAAACACACTGCCATATGAAATTCTCAACATTTCACTGAGGTTACATAATGTTATATGCCGATCCTCTCGGACAGTCAAAGCAGCTGAGTTGATGTTGACTTCAGTCACAGCAGAAGCTGAAACACCAGGCCCACCTTGCTTAACACTGACTATTCGGCCTTCTTTGAGGTCCTTGAACCACCTAAACACTGTTGCATGAGATAGTGCATCTTCACTGTATGCTTGCTTCAGCTTTTCATAAGTTTCGGTGGCTGTATGGTTTAAACAAAAACAGAATTTGACTGCGCTGTACTGCTCCTCTCGCGTCACCTCCAGTGTCTGATGTGCAAAATGAACGTAGGGTCTACAAAATAGAGGATTACTACCAACCTACCGATACAAGAGTGCTACTGCCTACCGACATTATACATAACAACCCGCTCTTTTCAAATATTTATGTTACAGTTACGAAACTATCACGGAAACTACAGAAAAAAATCAGTCTCAGTCTTTGTTGATCAGCCCTCGTAAAAACTCTGACAGTGAATTTTCAGAGGTGTCAGTTTTACATACCAATTTTCAATTACATGTCTGTTTCCAAAAAGCTACTCATACACAAAATATTCTTGTTTATTATATTTACACCAGTATTTTTGATTGAATGAAATCCTCCTCTGTATAGAAGATGTGAGTAATAAGGATCTTTTTAATTCTGATCTGAACTTGTTTCACAATTCTTTTATAGAAGAGGGAAGTGAATAAAACAAAACTATTTCTTTGTAGTAAACCCCTTTTTGTTGGTCTATGTAAGTCCTGTCTCTTTCTTATGAATATCTGCATATTTTGTCAACTTTTGTGGGTTATTTATTACAATAGACTAGAATATATTGACAGGCTAGTGGTAAAATTCCAGGAAGACCCAGAGTGATATCTTGTTTAGTTTCTCATAGTGATAAATATAGCCAACTTTAAAGTGATAGAAAATGATAGCATGCTGGAGATCTATCCCAGCACATTGTTGGGGCATGCTCAGACTTACCACTTACCATTCTCAGAACTTTTGGACTGATTCTGGTAGCTCATTGGTGAGCGCAAGGATTGCAGTCAGTCGCCTCTAATGTGTCCATGTAACATTTCAGGGTCCTATCGCACAAGCAATGATTGAAATGGCACAACTGACTGGACACTGGGTTTGTCTGCAGAACTGTCACCTTGCAGTCTCATGGATGCCAACATTAGAGAAACTCTGGGAGGACATGGATATAATGAATACCAATCTCAACTTTCGCCTCTGGTTGACAAGTTATCCTTCTGATAAGGTAACGACATGATAAAGTCAACTGACCTGACTCTTATATGGTAAGTTTGTTACAAAACTTGGCCTCCACTGCATTTCCTGACGTCACACGTAAATAACATTACAAATATTTAGTTTCGCTTGCAGTATACAGTACCACAATGTGCTTACATCATGTTGTAAAGCAATTTGAAACTAAATTTCCTGGTGTGCTATCTGTTTGCTTACAAATAAATTCAGTGAGACAGGATCAATTTATGCCAGGAAAAGAAAAGTAAACAGATGTGTGCTTATGGACCAGAAGTTAGACGAAATTGCAGAAAGGTTAGAAACTCTCTTTTACTGTTGTTCAGGAATTAACAACATCTCCTGTGATAAGGTATGTTTTGTGTTTATTATGATAATTATTAATGTGTTTTGATGTCCACGCATGTGTGACTGAGTGACGGCCTGTGCGACCACCTAACAGCCAAGTTTTATTGCATACTTACTGTCAGACTTGATACACATCTTTTTCTCAGATTGTGATTATAGTTGTATATTGTGCCAGAGGTGCTTGTTTCTGGTCTCTGCACACTAATCTGTTGCTAACCATGGACATAAAAACACACGCCCATGTTTGATTCCACATACATATGTGAAATTATGAACTATATTAAAACAATTTGGTACTCTTATTTTAATTATATTAATCTGTTGTATATATTTGTCTTGCTAGCAATACTATCCAAACAAACATAGAAAATAAGAGGTGTCAGATTCTATCAGTCACCAGAATAAAAACTGTGAAGTGTATCATTTTATAAGTATTTTTGTATCGCAAGCACATATGAGGAGTGTTCAATAAGTCTTTAGAAAAAGATGGAAAAACAAATTATTTTAGCCATTTTTTTTTTTTTTTTTTTTAACTTAATCCATTTTTAGTTTAATACACTTCTCCCAGCATTTCTCCAACTCACTTAAACCTTCCAAAAAGTAGGATTTTGGAAGTTTCTCAAAATAGGCATCCGTTCGGGAGATGACCTCATTGTTAGATATGAAACATTTTCTGCAGAGGCACTTTTTCGGGTTTGGAAATTAAAAAAGTTACTGGAGCCCAAAACTTGGATGTTGTACTAATTTGAATCTTAATGGTACAATGTTTGCCATGGAAACTGCACACTTGCACTGTCTTGATGGAAGATAATCTTTTTCTTTGCCAGATGAGCGTGTTTTTTCTTAATTTCTCCATTCAACTGGTGCAATAATGAGTATCATTGCTCCTTTCTGCAAGTAACCAATGTAGATGATTCTGCATGCATCAAGGCCATCAAATTGTCTACAGATTTCACCACCTTTGTCTTTAAAAAGCCACTGTTTCAACTCGAGTGCAGAAGTGTATCCACAGAAACTTGTCAGGATTGTGACAGACCAGTGAGAGCAAACACAACACCCATCTTGTCAGATCTAAGTTTTGGTGTACCTTGTGATATGGCTGTGGCCTCTACTATTTCACAAACTTTGACTCATTGATCATTCAAAACCACAGCCTGGATTTTGTCAACCATTTCGAAAAAAGTCACTTCTACTGGACATCCAGAACGATGTTCATCATTTGTGGATGTACGGCCACAGTTAAGTTCATTTATCCAATTGTAAATTGTTTAAAATGCTGGCACAAATATGCCATGAAAGTCAACTTTTATCTCTTTTGGTGTTAAGTCTTTTAAAGAGTAGTGTTTATAATCAGCCCATGTATCTGGCACAATCGCCTATGGCAACGAAACCAACTGCCATTTAGTAAGAGATGATGGTTACTCGATGCTGCGAGTGGAATTTCTAACAACTTATTGACCACCCCTAGTGTGAATGACATGAACTTTTAACTGCACAGTAATTATAATGTATATGATAGCAAGCTAACAATATTACAAGGCATGTCTGAAAAGTAAGTACGGCTTTGAAAAACAAAGGTATGTACTATGTACATAGTGTACAGAGTAGATATTGTGTTGTACCCAAAAATTCAATACTGAGATTTCACCAGAAATACATATTTTGAATCCATAAAAAGCATTTTTAGAAACATGTTTGTGTGTGTGTGTTTATGGACACCATAGCTCAAAAACAAAAAGTCGGTTAAATACCAAACTTGATATTTGAGTTCAGTATTTTCCAAGGATACCACTCAAAGATTTTCAACAGAATCCCCCCACCCCCAACTACCCTTTACATGGAACATTTTTTGAAAACTTTGATTTTCTCAAAAATGAGTAACGATTTTGATTAAAATATTGTATATTAAAGATATATACATGACAAATAAAATGTATACTTTGAATTTTCTGGGAATAGCGTCTGAAGACCTTTTCATTCTGGATGACTTTAGTATAGCTGCAAACTATAAGAGATAGACAAAAACTTTTTACTCAAAAAAAGTAGATCTCATTAAAACACACAATTTGTTCATAAACATTTTTTTTTTAGAGTTAACCGTTTTTGAGGTATAATGGAGATTTGGTTTCACTTTTAGCCACAAACTTTTCTCAAGCAGGAAGATATATTTCTTCTCTTTTGTTTAATCGTTTTTGTATATGCCTTATGGTTTGCCAGAATGAAGAGGTTTTCAGAGTCTATTCTCAGAAAATTCAAGATATACATTTTGTTTGTCATAAAAACATCTTAAACATATAGAATTTTAATCAAAATCGTTAAAGTTACTTTTGAAGAAACCAAAATTTTCTAAGAATGTTCCATGTAAAGAGTAGTTGGGGTGGGGGGATTTTCTTGAAAATCTTTATGTTGCATCCTTGGACTATACCAAATTTAAATACCAGCTGTGGTATTTAATGGTCTTTTTGTTTTTGAGCTATGCTGCCCATACACACATACATGGACCTTTTGGGTGCATTACAATAGCTTCTCTGTATACTGTGTAGGGAAAGTAAGAAAGATAAATTAGGTACATGCTGTTGTTACAGTTCCCAATATCAATACTGCAGAATGGGGTAAAAATCACCAACGAGCCACCTACAGGTCTGCAGCAGAACATTCTGCGCTCGTATCTGTCTGACCCTGTGCAAGACCCAGACTTCTATCACGGCTGTAAAGGAAGAGACGAGGAATTCTCAAAACTCTTGTATGCCGTGTGCTTCTTCCATGCCGTCGTTCAGGAGAGAAGGACGTTTGGTCCCATTGGCTGGAACATCCCGTACGGGTTCAATGAGTCTGACTTCCAGATCTCCATCATGCAGCTTCAGATGTTCCTGAACGAGCAGGCGCAGATTCCGTACGATGCTATTGCTTATCTAACTGGGGAGTGCAACTATGGTGGTCGAGTGACGGACCAATGGGATCGCAGAACACTGACTACTATTCTAGAGGACTTCATGAACCCTGGTGTTGTCAACACTGAGGGTTATGTCTTCACAGATGCACAGGGTGGCAACTACGGGCTCCCCAAGAAGTATGACTATGACTCTTACATTGCACATATACAGGTAAACTCTGAGTATATAATTATAACAACACTGTTCTCAATATTTGTTTTATCTAATTCACAGAGTTCATGCATTATTGTTAATAATGATAATAACATTTATTTCATCCAGTTTATCATTTTTGTTATGTCAAGATTATTCAATTACATTTACAAATTGGTCCTATCACATACAAAAACTATTGTTTAGAAACATCCACCACAGATGTAAATTCTGGTGATGGTTTGTTATAAAGTGCAATTCCAGGAATATGTCCTACATCTCTGGAGATATATTTTTATTCATGCTATACCTATGTTACCTCTTGTATAGTGATTGTTGCCTTACTTAACATCAGAGCCGACAACATGATTCTATTCAATAGAGGCAATGTGGCAATTGTAATTTTCCTCTCTGCACTACTTGCATAATTTTGTCTGGTTGAGCAGATTCCATGCTCATGACATTCAAATCACCCGCTATAGTTTGATACAAGTTTTCAGAGTCATAGTCTACTTGAATGAGGCACAAACCTACATGGCAGTGGTATAATTTTACAACACTAACTGACAGAATTTTCTACTTTTAATCCCCCCAGGGGCTACTATGGTAGGTACGGGTTAGACGCACCCGGGGTCCCGAGCCAACCTTGACTCCCTCAGTGGGCAACCTCTGAGTGGTGAGAGAGTCACTAGGTCAAATCCCCACCCACGTGTAGGCCGAGCGTGGAGACCCGTGCCGGTGGAAAGGAATATCCTGGTTGGTTGAGGGTTATATATCTGAGCCTGGGCCTTCTGTCTTTTCAGTGACTAGGGAGGGTACGCAACCTAATACACCACTTTGGTTTCTGCTTCACCTAAACGGGAGGCTAGGGACTAGCCCACCCCTAGTCAATCGGCCAGGACTAGGTATTATACCGAACTCCAGGGTGAGCAGGACGGCGAGCCTGCTATATCCCCTGTGTAGCCCTGTCATCCCAGTGGGATGACCCTTGTTGGACTCCGTGGTGGGTGGGGAGCACCGGGGGATGAAAATTAAAAATTAACTTTCATGGCAAAATTCAAGAAATCCATTAAATATGGTACTGAGTTCGGAAAAGAAGTAGTCGAGTGTTGTGGTCCTCGCTACTTGATTGTCAATAGAACAGAGGAAGGAAGAAAGTTCTCTAGCGTAAGCCCTTTTATTATTCAAAAGGGTCTTGATAACATTGCTGGTCCTGTAAAATCTTGTATAAGAGCACGTAATGGCACGCTACTGGTAGAAGCAGAATCAGCATCCCAGGCTGCAAAAATACTAAAGGCCAAAATGTTAGCTAGCTATCCAGTAAAGGTCGATGTACACAAAAGCTTGAACTCCTCACGCGGTGTGGTAAACACCCGCGCACTGGACGGTTTGACCTGTGAGGAAATTCAAGAAAATCTTGCTCCTCAAGGCGTAACATCTGTGTATCGGGTTCAAAGAAAAGTAAATGGAGAATTCGTGCCTACCCGTACCCTGTTTATTACCTTTGATCGGGTATATCTCCCACAAAGGATAATGACAGGGTATGAATCCATTGAGGTAAGACCGTATATACCGAACCCGCTCAGATGTTATAAATGTCAGCGCTTTGGCCACGGCGAGTCTACCTGTGTGAACTGTGGCAAAATCTCGCATGACGGAGAATGCACGTCAGATCCAACGTGTGTAACCGTTCTCTGAATATTCTACGGATACTAAGTGGCAAATCTTGGGGAACGGATCGGACAATCTTGCTGGGACTTTATCGCTCACTGATCCGAGCCAAGTTAGATTTTGGAAGCATAGTTTATTCTTCGGCAAGACTATCTGTGCATAGTAGATTAGACACTGTCCATAATCAGGGTATACGTCTGGCTGTTGGAGCTTTTCCAACCAGTCCAATAGCCAGCCTTTATGCTGAATCGGCGGAACCCCCTCTGCAGTGTAGAGGCGATATTCTGTTAACAAATTATGGCTCTGGGCTAAAGTGCATGCGTTCGCATCCAACGTTCACTCGTTTTTTTAACACCGAGCTGGACGAACGTTATAGAAATATCTCAATTAGTCCACGGCCCCCAGGTGTTCGGTTCTGAATGCTTCTTCATAAGCACGATATCGTAATGCCTAGAATGTTTCCCAATGGAGAAAGGGTGTACCCACCTTGGTTACTTACAACATCCCACGTAAACCTCGGGATGACGGCATACCGAAAGTCTATAATGCCTTTTTCTAGTATCCGTAGATGTTTTTTAGAATTTTTGTCAAACTACAATGACCGAACTTGTATATATACTGACGGAAGTAAGTGTACCGTTGGTGTTGTGTGCGCCTTTGTTTATGATACCGAACAATATACATTCGGTTTTCATAGTGGCACATCTATTTATAGTGCGGAGTTATACGCAATATATCGAGCCATTCTGCACGTTGGCCGTCGAAATTTAAGTGACTGCCTTATATTGAGTGATTCCCTGAGTGCACTTCAGAGCCTTGGTGATTTCCACAACTATCATCCTATCGTGCTGCGTATACAGGATGCCTTCCACGTTTTATATACTTCCAGGGTTAATTTGGAGTGTGCATGGATTCCTAGTCACTTTAGCTTGCCGGGGAATGAACTGGCAGATTTTGCAGCAAAGACGGCAACCACCGAGCCCAGTACAAAAATTTCTTGTATAGCATCAATAGACTTTAAGCTTGTTGTGCGCAGGGTGATACTTTTGTGCTGGCATGAAGAGTTGTCAGCTCTTCACTGAAACAAGCTTAGAGTAGTGAAGGACCTTCCAATAAACTTGGTGACTTCCTGTCGTCATTCTCGACGGGAGGAAGTAATTTTGGCTCGTTTGCGTATTGGCCACTGCAATTTTACACATAGTTTTCTTTTTAAGAGTGAATCTCCTCCATTGTGTCCGTCATGTGTTGCTAGATTGTGTTAATGTTGCACATATTCGGGAATCACTGCAACTGCCGGTCAGTCTTGCAGAAGTCCTGGCGGACGATAGTCGAGCAGTAGCTAAGATTTTTAAATTTTTATCGAAGATACCCTTCAAATTTCTGATTTAGTTGTTTTTATCCTTGTTTTTGTATTGGTTTTGATTTTTTTTCTTTTCTCAATTCACCAATCCTTAACTTTTTCTATGATTACCTTTTCACATTAAGTCTTAGATTAATCTTTCGTTCTTATTAATAATATTTCTTATTGAGCTTTATCTCTGGCTTTTGCCATGATTTGTTTAATAAGGGTGCTGATGACCTTGTAGTTGAGCGCTCATAAACACTAACCATCATCATCACATATTCATTCATTCTAAAAAAACTTTTTTTGATTCAGGGGTCTCAAAACATGTATTTCTGGTGAAATTGTTGTATTGAATTCTTGGGCACAATGCAATATCTTCTCTATACACTACAAAGAACGGTAGTTTTATTTATGGGCGCTCTTTAACTGCTGTAGTTCTCAGCTTCCCATTCTAAATTGGGCATGAGAAACTGCTTAATTTTTCTCAGAGGACTCTTAATCAAGCTTGAGGGTCTTTTATGTGCCATAAATTTAAGACATGGGACCAATAGTTTTACTTCCCTTCTGAAGGTAGCCATACTAAGGATTTTTTCATCCTCCTCCAGTTTTGAACCCGCAACCTTGGGTATATGAAGTTAGTATGGTAAACATTACACCACGGATAACGAGGTGAATATGTTAAATGAGAGATGAAGGTCCTGGAGGAGTGAGACAGTGACTATGTGAGGATGAATGGCACATCATGTTTAAGTGGAGTTGATTAAACATGGCGAGAGATAAACAAGCATAAAGGAATGTTAGATAAGGTGTAACTGATGGTGGCATACTGAATAAGGTGTGGGTCATCAAATTGTTGTTTGTTCCAGCAATTGCCAGCAGCACCGCCGCCGGATGTGTTTGGACTGCACATGAACGCTGGCATCACAAGGGATCTCCAGAACACCAAACTCTTCCTGGACACCATGATCCTTGTCCAGGGAGCAACAGGAGGTGGGGGAATGGAACACCAGTCAGAGCACCTCGTGTACTCTCTTGTGCTCGACATCCTGGATAAGGTACATACATGCTTTGTTTTTAGAAAAACAATAATTACACTTTACATGCCTTTTTCTGAAAAATATGTATTTTATTAAATTACTATATATTTACTTTCTCTTCACATACCATGTACATAGTGTATGCAGAAGGTATTGTAATGCACACAAAAATTTGATACCAAGATTTTGCCAGAAATACATGCTTTGAGTCCCCCTGATCCAGAAAAAAAGTATTTTTAGAAAAATGTCCATGTGTGTGTGTGGAGGGGCAGCATAGCTCAAAAACAAAAAGTCTGTTAAAATCGAAACTTGATATTTAGCTTTGGTATCTCCTAAGGATGCGACATGAATATTTTCAAGAAAATCCCCAACCCCAATTACGTTTACAAGGAACTTATTTTCGAAAATTTTGATTTTCTCAAAAATGGGTCTAATGAATTTGATTAAAATATTGTATATTAAAGATATTTACCTGACAAATGAAATGTATATCTTGAATTTTCTGGGAATAGCCTCTGAAGACTACTTTATTCTGGATGAATTTTGCATAACTGCTAAACCGTAAGTGATAGACAAAAATTTACTACACTAAAAATGTAGAGCACATTAAAACACACAATTTATGCTATGTCATTTTTTCATGGAGTTGATTGTTTTTAAGACACTTCTTGTTTTTAGTTTCAGCTGTGAAAAACTTATACTTTTCTCATACAGGAATTTGTCAACTCCTGTTCATACAAACAAAGGAACCTAAGTCACATAGCAAGCAGCTTTTGACTATCACTTTAACCTATGCTACTCCCTTATTTCACTTCTACTTACAAGGAAGCAAGTAATAAGACTATTTCTGCTATTTTTTTCTCGATTAGGATGAAGTAAATAGAAGCATAAGCTTTTTAACAATAAGTCATTGCAGAGATGTAGAGAATTTTTTTTTGGTAGTGTTTAACGCCCGCTTTAACTACTTTTGGCACCACAGGCGGTGACACTTATGATACATGAATGATGATGGAGCACCGGTGGAATGAGATGGCAGGGGAAACCGGAGTACCTGGAGAAAACTTGCCCCAGCGCCGCTTTGTCCACCACGCTTCGGATTGAACCCAGGCCGTCTAGGTGAGAGGCGAGTGGTCTAACCACTCGGCCACGGCACGGCCGAGAAAGTCATGTAAATAAGCCAAGCCATTGTCTTCATTTAGAAAGAGAGGCAACCTCACATCCTTCAAGACCCTAATTGTTTTGGAAATGAAGAGGACTTGACAAACTTCCCGAAAACTTTTATTGCCATAAGTGTTGATGTCTCATCTTTGCAAGATACTGAAGTCTGTTAAAAGCAGAAAAACATGAGTTGAACTATATTCAGCTCTCCTTTTTAAAAGGCATAAAGATGGGATGAAACAAAGGATATGATACATTGCATTCACATGACTTTCTCTGCATAAACATTATAATAATACTAAGAGTCAGGTTGAAACACATTATTTGTTCCTCACCAGTTTCACTACAAATTCCACAATATCTTCAAAAAAGCACAACATTTGCTTGGCTCCACTCTGCAACAATTTAAAGGACCCAATCAATTGCACAGAATGTGTTAAAACCTATATTGGAAAAACAAAAAGAAACTTGGAAAGAGCACAGACATCACACTACTGCCATATTTGAGAAACATTTTCATTATAAAATATGAACACTGTGTGATGAATTGCCGCCGCCGAATCAACTATGGAAGTAACCAGTACATCTTCCACATGCACAGATACTTTTGTGGGTAACAAAGAAGGCTGTCGTTTCAGCTCCCACATGTTTTAACTCTTCTGTGACCTCTGTGGACTTAGGCCCCTTGGAGTGCTGACTGGGCCGAGCTACAGGGCAACAAATTTTGTTTGGCTGGCACACCTCCTCTCGCGTGTGCTGTCGCAAAGAGGTCATTTTCTAGACAACGTATCAGGCACTGTCGTTTTAGTCACAGCCATTTATTGTCTTCGGACCCTGCACCGCTTTGTGTTCATTGTCAGGAGCCATTGACTGTGAGGCATGTTTTAATCCAGTGTCAGTTTTTAGCTCCCTTACGTTTGTCCGTCGGATTACCAGCTGATATTTTACAGGTACTGGCGGATGAACTCATTGCTGTGGAACGCGTTTTACATTTTATGCATCTAGTTGGTATGAGCCACCGTGTGTGATTTTAACATTTTACGCTTCGTGTCCTGTATTTGTCTGGCTACTTAGTGGCATTGGTTCTTTTGGTGGCTAGACAGGAACCCTTTTATCATTTTTATTTTCATGTTCCGCAGTAGCTGACACTGTTTTAGGTACATTTTATTGTGTTTTTAGATTTTATTGTGAGAATCTAGTCCATAGCTTTCTTATTACGCCCCCTTTGGGTACTAATAACTGTTGCAGTTGTGCGCCCTAAAGCTTCACTACTACTACTACTTTAGATACAGGACTTTCAGATCATAAAACATTGCTTATAAAATATACAGAAATTAGGGATGTCAAGGTTCAAAACAACTATAAAACAATACAAAATTTTAGCAAACAAAATATCTCCAAATTTATGGAAAAACTAGCAAACACAAATTGTTCCTTAGTAATGAAAATTATAGTAATTTGCTAAGAGAATTTCTATAAGCATAGAAGCATTGGTTCCCAAAGACTGTAAATGCATCCTAAAAGCCTTAGATTTAAGATGATGTACTCGTAGAATCGAGGTTTCAAGAGGATGCTCTACAGAGAGCTAAAAATATCAATTTGAAACAGTATTACAATAAATGCAATACAATATATAAAATAATAATAATAATAAGAAAGGCTAAATATATGGCAATAGAAAAATACATAAAAGCTCCGAAAACAAGACGAAAGCAACATGTACCATAATAAAAATGAACTAGGAACAGGTACGAGTTTAAACCAAGTAGTCACTTAATGATCATCAACCGTATGAATAGGTTAGAAGAGTTGAATAAATATTTTACAAAAGTTGCAAATACAGTTCAAGAAGCTTCCCCCCTTAATCCAAAAGGCAATACAAAAATTAGGTCCCAATAGTTTGCAAACGGTGCAAGAATTTCACTTAGGCAGTGTCACACCATTGCAGGTCAAAAAGACAATATCCAAATCTAAGTCTAAAATATGGAAAGGATGGGATGAAATGGCACCAAAGTTAGTAAAGGAAGTGAAAGATGGATGTACAGCCAGTCACTGTAATACATCCCATTGGCAATCTCAATTATCTTAGAAATCAAACATAGCCAGCAAGGATTCAACTAGTTCTGCTCTTACACACTTTGTTAACAACTCTGCTGCCCTAACCTGTGGTATATCAAAAGCATTTGATTGTGTAAATCATGAAATATTAATAGGTAAGCTGCATCACTGTAGCGTAAAAAATATAAACTTGGAATGGTTCACATCATATTAGCTGGCCGTAAACAGAAAATAATACTTGATGGTAGGGAGGGTCCTATTCATACAAGATGGAAAGGGTTCCACAAGGTTCCATACTTGATCCACTTGGTTGTGTTGTTTATATAATGATCTGCCACTCATAGTTAACAGACATTCAATATTTTATGCTGAACATTTTAAGTGGTTCAAATATTGAAAATTTAAAAGAAAATCTCAACTAAGTTGTTAAACAATTGGAAATGTGGTTCACCCACAATGGTCTGAAATTAAACAATAGTAAAACAGAAATAATAATTTGTAAAACACTCAAATATCATCCTCAGATACAAAAGAGGACAAAACTTCTGGGAACACTTATAGATGAACGTTTAAAATGGACTAGTCAAAATTATCCCCCCAGGGGCCTACTACGGTAGGTACGGGTTTGGCTCACCCGGGGGTTCCCGAGCCACTCACCGCCATCTTATCTCCATCGCCACCAACTGTGCCACGTTTTGTGTTTTTGTGCCCATTTGTTTGTGTCTTTTTGTGGGAGCGCATTTAAACGCCTCATCTTCTTCCCCTTCTAGGCTTATTCTTTACATATTTAGTTTTAAGGCTTTAGATTTATTAACTCCTGCCTCACCAACAGGGATCCTTATTCTATCTCCGTGGTTCCTGTCCCACGGTTCCAGCGCGGCTTCCAACATGTGTGCTCTTTGGAGGTCTCAGGCGTGAAGGTTGAGTGGACCCTTCTTACTGCCCCTATGTGTAAGCCTTAGGTGCGGAGCCCGTCCATACCGTTATGTACACCCACGTAGCTTCCTGGGGGGCCCGGTCCGTTTTAATTTCCCGACGAGCGCTGCTCGTTGGGTTAGAATTGCGGACCGGTCGTGTTACGCTAACGGAAACCCGGTGTAATCAACAAGTCCCCTGAATCTATGTCTGCTTTATTGCGCAGCATGGCGTAAAGTGGGGAGCCACAGGTGGTTATACCTGTTGTAGGGGCTTAAAGCCGGGTTGTACATGGTGAAGGGCTTACCCGTATGTACCAGCAGTGGTGGCTGGAGGGTAACTCCTTCTGAGGTATTCCTCGAGATCGGTCTGGTAGGGGTCTACCAGGTGGCACAGACTGAAAATTATTTTGGTGTCTTTTCTCTCTACCCCTGACGCCGACGGTTCCGGAAGGGAGTCTTTCCATTATGTTATCTCCGCGCAAAACCTCTTCTTTTGACCGCTTTATAGCTGTGACCTTGGCCTGCGAAAAGAAAACTATGCGAGATTTCAGTCCGTTTTACATACAACGCGAGGTTGACAGGATATGCGGTAAAGTGACCAATGCCACCCGAACGCGAGACGGTACGCTTTTGGTTGAAACGAAAACTGAAGACCAGTCCAAGAAACTCCTGAAGGCCAGCTTGTTGGGTTCCTACCCCATAAGGTGGCCCCCCACAAGACCTGGAACACCTGTAGAGGCGTCGTAACTACCTCTTGTTTAGACGGTCTTTCCGAAGCAGATATTGTCACCAATTTATCTGACCAGGGTGTATGCCAAGCGTACCGTCTGCTCGGCAAACGAGATGGTGAATCAGTGGCATTGCGTACGGTATTTCTGACTTTTAAGGGCACCACGATACCCAAGACCCTGTATTGTGGATATGAACGCGTCTCTGTGCGACCATATGTGCCGAACCCAATGCGCTGTTTTCGGTGCCAACGGTTCGGTCACACGCAAACTCGGTGCACCTTCGACGCTACCTGTGAACGTTGTGGCCAAGCTGCCCACGGAGAAACTGCTTGTGCTCGAGACCCTTGTTGCGTCCATTGCACAGGGAAGCATCCATCTAGCTCCCGGCAATGTCCACGTTTTCTCGAGGAAAAGGTCATCCAGGAGCTGCGAATTCAGGAACGCCTGACTTTTCCAGAAGCCAGGCTTCGCTTCCAAAATCTGCAGCCTGCGACCATCTCAGGCTACGCCTCAGCGCTCCGCCGCACTCCTGTTTCCTCAGTGGCACTACAAACCGTGCGTGTGGCCGACGCGTGTAATCAAACAGAACAGACGCCGACCACAACAACCTCGCAGTCTTCAACATTCACACCACCCACTGCCTCATGTTCTATTTCTCCGGAACCTGCACGTAAGCCGCTAGTGAGACCGACACCATCTGTCGCTGCTTCTCATGAGCGCAGTCGTAAAGAAACTCAAGGCCACTAATAAATCTTCCAAGTTCCGTTCTCGTAGGGGATCTTCCGCATCCCGAACATCAGTGGATAGCGCCGACGAAGGTGGCTACAGTCTTGTGGGTCCAAAGAGTGCAAAGCACAAGAAACGCTCACCTTAACTCCATCTACTTCGTTTCCACCATTTGTTTGCATCCCAGCTGCAAAATCATATTATGACTAATCGGTAACCTTTCACGCCTCTGTGCTCCATGGCTCTCCTGACATGGAATATCAGCGGTGTCCGTACCCACAGGGCCGAATTGCAACTGTTACTACGGTCCTATAACCCTCTGGTTCTGTGTTTGCAGGAGACAAAGCTTCGCCCCCACGATGCATTTGCCCTGCACCAATACCTTCCCATGTGGTTTGATGCTACACCGGAGGAGGGCTCTCCTGCTCATGGGGGTGTTATGATCCTCACGCGTAATGACATCTGCGGTCAGCCAGTCTCGCTTACTACTACCTTGCAAGCTATTGCTATCCGACTTACCCTTCCTGGTTTCTGCTTTACTGTATGTAATGTTTACGTTCCGCCTTCATCTATTGTCTGCGCCGCTGACATGCTCCATCTCTTGTCACAGCTCCCAGCACCTTTTCTTCTGCTGGGTGATTTTAATGCCCACCATCCCCTATGGGGTTCTCCTAGGGCCTGCGCGCGGGGGACCGTTCTTGCTCACCTTTTCGATCAAAATAGTCGCTCTGTTCTGAACACCGGTGAACCTATTTTCATTTCCGATTCTTCTGCCACGCTTTCCCACCTGGACCTTTCTGTTTGTTCAGCACACTTGCTCACCGCTTCCAATGGAACGTAGTATCTGACACTCATTCCAGCGATCATTGTCCTTGTGTCCTCACCTTGCTTTCACGCCACATTCCCTCATCGCGTGCGAGCACTTGGCAGCTGTCTATGTCGGACTGGGCGCTCTTTTCCGCTCTGGCTGTGTTTGGCGACCGTCAGTTCCACACGGTTGACCATATGCTTGAGCACATTAACTACGTTATACTCTCTGCCGCAGAGCAAACCATACCCCGGACATCTTCCTACCCTATACGCTTACCGGACTCTTGGTGGACTGCCGAGTGCCGCGAAGCCATTAGGTTCGTAGGAGGGCTCTTAGGGTATTTCGCCATCACCCTACGCTGGAGCATTTGATCATTTTGAAACAAACACGCGCACGGGCACGCCGAATTATTCAGGATAGCAAAGGTCTTCATGGAATTCGTTTGTGTCTACCTATAAAGGCACAACACCTTCATCCGTTGTGTGGGAGAAGCTCCTCCGTGTTGCCGGTAAGCAGGCTGGTACCTCCATACCGGGGCTACTCTTGGGCACCGACACCGTAGTTGATCCGGTTGCTGTGGCAGACGTCCTTGGTAGCACATTCGCAAATGTGTCCAGTACCGCCAATTATCACCCGGCGTTCCGTGCCATTAAGACGGAGGTGGAGTCTCAGAGTCTCTTCCCCCCCCCAGGTGCCTACTATGGTAGATACGCGTTTGGCGCAACCGGGGTCCCGAGCCACCTTGACTCCCTCAGTGGGCAAACTCTTAGTGGTGAGAGAGTCACTAGGTCAAAATACCCACCCACGTGTAGGCCCCCCCCCCCAGGGGACTACTACGGAAGGTACGGGTTTGGCGCACCCGGGGTCCCGAGCCAACCTTGACTCCCTCAGTGGGCAACCTCTGAGTGGTGAGAGTCACTAGGTCAAATGCACACCCACGTGTAGGCCGTGCGTGGAGACTCGTGACGGTGGAAAAGAATATCCTGGTTGGTTGAGGGTTGCGTATCTGAGCCTGGGCCTTCTGTCTTTTCAGTGACTAGCGAGGGTACCCAACTTAATACACCACTTTGGTTTCTGCTTCATCTAAACGCGAGGCTAGGGACTAGCCCACCCCTAGTCAATCGGCCAGGAATAGGTATTATACCGAACTCCAGGGTGAGTGGGACGGCGAGCCTGCTATATCCCCTGTGTAGCCCTGTCATCCCAGTGGAATGACCCCTTGTTGGACTCCGTGGTGGGTGGGGAGCACCGGGGGTTGAAAATAAAAATTTACATTAATGGCAAAATCAAAAAATCCATTAAATATGGTACTGAGTTCGGAAAAGAAGTAGTCGAGTGTTGTGGTCCTCGCTACTTGATTGTCAATGGAACAGTGGAAGGAAGGAAGTTCTCTAGCGTAAGCCCTTTTGTTATTCAAAAGGGTCTTGATAACATTGCTGGTCCTGTAAAATCTTGTATAAGAGCTCGTAATGGCACGCTCCTGGTAGAAGAAGAATCAGCATCCCAGGCTGCAAAAATACTAAAGGCCAAAATGTCAGCTAGCTATCCAGTAAAGGTCGATTTACACAAAAGCTTGAATTCCTCACGCGGTGTGCTAAACACCCGCGCACAGGACGGTTTGACCTGTGAGGAAATTCAAGAAAATCTTGCTCCTCAAGGCGTAACATTTGTGTATCGGGTTCAGAGAAAAGTAAATGGAGAATTCGTGCCTACCTGTACCCTGTTTATTACCTTTGATCGGGTAGATCTCCCACAAAGGATAATGGCAGGGTATGAATCCATTGAGGTAAGACCGTATATACCGAACCCGCTCAGATGTTATAAGTGTCAGCGCTTTGGCCACACCAGTGAATTCTGCAACGGCGAATCTACCTGTGTGAACTGTGGCAAAATCTCGCATGACGGAAAATGCACGTCAGCTCCAACGTGTGTTAACTGTAACGGTGAACATCCATCAAGTTCCCGCAGTTGTCCCCGTTTTGCAGAGCAAAAGACGGTCCAGGAGATACGGGTCAAAGAGAAGGTCTCCTTCTTGGAAGCCCGGAAATTCTTGCGAATCCGCCAACCCTCTGTTCCGACGTATGGTACCTATAGCTCAGTTGTAGCTAAATCGGTACAAAGTCAGGAAATCGCAACTCAAACCTGCGATATAAACGGGGTCATGATTGCAGAAAAGATTCTCACAGCCAGCTCACTTCCTAGGCCTTCGACTTCAACATCTAAGTCACGATTGCAGAAAAGATTCTCACAGCCAGCTCACTTCCTAGGCCTTCGACTTCAACATCTAAGTCAGTAGTAACATCTGAAACTATAAAAAGCGCAAAAATTAAATCGCCGCCAAAGCAATCGACCTCGACCAACAAGTCTGGCAAGCTAATAATATATGAAGAACCAGAAAGAAAGTTTAAGAACACCTATGAGAGAACTGACTTCCTCAAACAAAGTGTAAAGCCTATTCCCAAAGCCCCTAAGGGAAACAAGAGTCCACTGAGGTCCTCTTCTAAGGATTCGACTGGGAAGGATTCAGGTTGGCGACTATCATCTTCGCCGGTCTCTACTTCCAATCGGTTCGAGGTACTCGAACCGAAATTTTCAATTGGAAAGGGGTCTTCCCAAGTGGAGGAGATGGAGGAAGGTGATACTGCCCCACTGCCAGAAGGACAAAGAGGCAGAACCATACTCCAGTAGAAGGTGTCTTCCCGACACCTAAAAAGAATAAACTCAACCGACCTCCGCAGCTCTCAAAATAGAAACAACCACAATGTACAACTTATCCCATTATAAAGAACATGGCTATTCTACAATGGAACTTACGTGGAATAAGAACACATCGACCTGAGCTTGAAGTGCTGCTTAACCAGAACGATCCTTTGGTCGTATGTTTGCAAGAGACTAAGCTCCGTCCACAAGACAGCTTTAAAATCAAACGGTACACCCCAGTAAGGTGTGATCTATCACCGGAAGAGGGTGTACCTGCGCACGGAGGCACTATGATGATCATCAGAGATGATTTATTCGCGCAATGTGTATCATTACAGTCCGACATCCAGTCAGTAGCTGTAAGGATTAAACTGTCACATACCAGATTCACCATTTGTAATATATACCTTCCTCTGAGTTACGACCTCTCGCTCACCGATTTAAGGGATCTAGTTTCTCAATTACCAACACCGTTTCTGTTGGTAGGTGATGTAAATGCCCACCATCCACTTTGGGGCTCTCCTCGGGCTTGTACGAGAGGTAAGTTAATTGCTGGTTTCTTGAATAATTCTAACCTAATTCTCCTGAACACCGGAGAACCTACATTTCTTTCTGATGCTTTCAACAGTTTTTCACACTTGGATATAGCAGTTTGTTCACCACCATTAGCATCTTCCTTACAGTGGAATATCATCTCTGTACTACATTCTAGTGACCACTTTCCATGTCTTATCAGTCTTTTGCCACAAGATACATGTTCCACACGTTTACCTAGCTGGCGTATAGATCAAGCCAACTGGAACCTTTACTCCCGGCTGGCTGTCTTTTATTACAACGAGCACAACTCTGTGAATGTCTTAGTGGAGCACCTCACAAAAAATATTCTTGATGCTGCCGAGCAGTCTATTCCACGGTCGACGACCCAAACCAGTCGTAAATTTCCGGTACCTTGGTGGACTGATGAATGCCGGAATGCCATTCGTGCTCGCAGGCGTGCTCTCAGGATTTTCCAACGTCGCCCAACACTGGAGAACCTGATTGAGTATAAAAAGAGGCGTGCCAAATTTAGGCAGGTTTTAAGGATAGCAAAAAGACATCATGGAGCAAGTTTGTAGCGTCATTCAATCGACATACACCTTCCTCTATCGTATGGGATAAGTTAAGGCACGTGGACGGAAAAACGACTCATACGCCAATCGCCGGTCTTAAAACAGCTGTAGGAGATGTTGATAAGTTTGACGTGGCCAACACTTTTGGCGGTGCTTTCGCTCAAGTTTCTAGCTCAGAGAATTATTCGCCTGATTTTCTTCCCGTTAAGGCTCAGGTAGAATCGAAAGGTTTCAACTTTCGTTCTAAAAATCGTGAAGATTACAATCGACTCTTCACCATGAGGGAGCTAGATCATGCACTATCATCTTCGCGAAACTCTGCACCAGGTCCTGATGGAATACATGTCCAAATGTTGCAACATCTCTCTCCTGAAGGTAAGGCCTTCCTGCTCGAGGTCTATAATCGCGTTTGGATTGACGCCACTGTTCCAGAAAAGTGGCGAGAGGCCACCATCTTACCTATTTTGAAAGCTGGAAAGGACCGTTTACTTCCATGCAGCTACCGTCCAATTTCCCTCACCAGTTGCGTTTGCAAGGTGATGGAACGCATGATCAATGGACGGTTGATATGGTGGCTGGAAACTCATAACCTACTGACCAACACCCAGTGCGGTTTTCGACGACATCGTTAAGCAGATGACCATCTTGTCTCGATTTCGACGCAGATAATGAATGGATTCGTGAAGAACTGTCAAACCGTTGGGGTGTTCTTTGACCCCGAAAAGGCTTATGATACGTGTTGGCGGGCAGGAATAATACGTTCCGTATACAACTGGAACATACGTGGACACCTTCCGTTATTTATTCAGGAGTTTATGAGGGTCAGCTCGGTTTTATCAAATATTTTTGTTCAAGAGAACGGAGTGCCACAGGGATCGGTACCTTGCGTCACGCTGTTTGCTATAGCAATTACTGCTATCTCGAAATGTATTTTCCCAGGTTTATCGTCCTGCTTATTCGTAGACGACTTTGGCATCTATTGTACTTCTCAGCGCACACCTTTTTTGGAGCGCCGTCTGCAGCGGTGTTTAGACAACCTCTCAGTTTGGAGCTCTAAAAATGACTTTCGCTTCTCTGCTGAGAAATCACTGTGCGTGAACTTCTGGCGCCGCAGGAGGCGATTACCACCTTCGCTGCGGTTTGGCACAGTTTTACTACCATTCGCGGATGAGACGAGATTCCTTGGGTTGATATTCGATAGAAAACTGTGTTGGTCACCACATATAGCACAGCTGAAAGCGCGCTGTAACCGTTCTCTGAATATTCTACGGATACTAAGTGGCAAATCTTGGGGAGCGGACCGGACAGTCTTGCTGCGACTTTATCGCTCACTGATCCGAGCCAAGTTAGATTTTGGAAGCATAGTTTATTCTTCGGCAAGACCATCTGTGCTTAGAAGATTAGACGCTGTCCATAATCAGGGTATACGTCTGGCTTTTGGAGCTTTTCCACCCAGTCCAGTAGCCAGCCTTTATGCTGAATCGGCAGAACCCCCTCTGCAGTGTAGACGAGATATTCTATTAAGAAATTATGGCTGTGGGCTAAAGTGCATGTCTTCGCATCCAACGTTCCCTTCTTTTTTTAATACCGAAGTGGACGAACGTTATAGAAATATCTCAATTAGTCCACGACCCCCCAGGTGTTCGCTTCCGAATGCTCCTTCATAAGCACGATATCGTAATGCCTAGAATGTTTCCCAATGTTGAAAGGGTGTACCCACCTTGGTTACTTTCAACATCCCACGTAAACCTCGGGATGACGGCATACCGAAAGTCTACAATGCCTTTCTCTAGTATTCGTAGATGTTTTTTAGAATTTTTGTCAAACTACAATGACCGAACTTGTATATATACTGACGGAAGTAAGTGTACCGTTGGTGTTGTGTGCGCCTTTGTTTATGATACCGAACAATATACATTCGGTTTTCATAGTGGCACATCTATTTATAGTGCAGAGTTATACGCAATATATCGAGCCATTCTGCAAGTTGGCCGTCGAAATTTAAGTGACTGCCTTATATGGAGTGATTCTCTGAGTGCACTTCAGAGCCTTGGTGATCTCTACAACTATCATCCTATCGTGCTGCGTATCCAGGATGCCCTCCACGCTTTATATACCTCCGGGGTTAATTTGGGATGTGCATGGATTCCTAGTCATATTGGCTTAGGGGGAATGAACTGGCAGTTTTTGCAGCAAAGACGGCAACCACCGAGCCCAGTACAAAATTTTCTTGTATAACATCGGAAGACTTTAAGCTTGTTGTGCGCAGGGCGATACTTTTGTGCTGGCACGATGAGTGGCCAGCTCTCCGCGGAAACAAGCTTAGAGTGGTGAAAGACCTTCCAATAAACTGGGTAAACTGAGAGGAAGTAATTTTGGCACGTTTGCGTATTGGCCACTGCAATTTTACACATAGTTTTCTTTTTAAGAGTGAATCTGCTCCATTGTGTCCGCTTTGTGGAGAAGGTTTGTCTGTCCGTCATGTGTTGCTAGATTGTGATAATCTAGCACATATTCGGAAATCACTGCAACTGGCGGTCAGTCTTGCAGAAGTCCTGGCGGACGACGGTCGAGCGGTAGCTAAGATTTTTTATTTTTTATCGAAGATACCCTTCAAATTTCGGATTTAGTTGTTTTTATCCTCGTTCTTGTATTAGTTTGTTTTTCTTCTCTCTAATCAGCAATCTGTGGCTTTTGTTATGATAAACTCTTTACTTTAATTTATAGACTAATCTTTCATTCTTATTAATTATATTTCTTATTGAGTTTTATCTCTGGCTTTCGCCATGATTAGTTTAATAAGGACGCTGATGACCTTGCAGTTGAGCGCCCATAAACACTAACCATCATCAGCATCATCAAGATGAGCTGTGATCTTGTACTTAACATATCTGACAAGCGTGTCATGTCATGATTAAGTATTGTTATTGTTGTTGCTATTATTAATTGTTGTTGTCATTATTATAATTATTGTTATTATTAATTGTTGTTGTCATCATTGTTGTTATTATTATTGTTGTTATTGTTATTATTACTTGTTGTCATAGTCATTGTTATTATTATTGTTGTTACTGTTGTTATTATTATTGTTTTCGTCATTGTTGTTATTATTATTAATGGTTGTTGTCATAGTCATTGTTATTATTATTATTGTTGTTGTCATTATTATTGTAGTCGTCATTATTATTGCTTACGTCATTCTTATTGTTGTTGTCATTGTTATTGTAATTAATTGTTGTCATTATTATTGTTATCGTCATAGTTATTGTTATTATTATTAATTGTTGTCATTATTATTGTTGTCGTCATTGTTATTGTTATTATTATTAATTGTTGTCACTATTATTGTTGTCGTCATTGTTATTGTTATTATTAATTGTTGTCATTGTTTTTATTATTAATTGTTGTCATTATTATTGTTGTCGTCAATGTTATTGTTATTATTATTGTTTTTGTCACTATTATTGCTGTCGTCATTATTGTTGTCATTTTATTGTTGTTGTCATTATATAATTTTTACTGTCATTATTATTGTTGTTGTCATTATTATTGTTGTTGTCAATATTATTGTTGTTGTCAATATTATTGTTGTTGTCGTTATTGATGTTATTATTAATTGTTGTCGTCATTACTGATGTTATGATTAATTGTTGTCGTCATTATTGATGTTATTATTAATTGTTGTTGTCATTATTATTGTTGTTGTCATTTATATTGTTATGAATTGTTGTCATTATTATTGTTGTTGTCATAATTACTGTTGGTGTCATTATTATTGTTATTATTAATTGTTGTTGTCATTATTATTGTTGTTATCATTATTATTGTTATTATTGTTGTCATTATTATTGTTATTATTAATTGTCATTATTATTGTTGTTGACATTATTGTTATTATTAATTGTTGTTGTCACAATTATTGTTGTCATTGTTATTATTAATTGTTGTCATTGTTATTGTTATTATTAATTGTCATTGTTATTTTTAATTGTCATTATTATTGTTGTCGTTATTCTTATTGCTGTCATTGTTATTGTTATTATTATTAATTGTTGTCATTATTATTGTTTTCGTCATTGTTATTGTTGTTGTTATTATTGTTGTTTTCATTATTATTGTTATTGTCATTATTGTTGTTGTCATAATTATTGTTACTGTCATTGTTATTATTATTAATTGTAGTCATTATTAATGTTATTGTCATTATTATTGTTGTCATTATTATTGTTGTCATTATTACTGTTGTCATTATCAAGTGTATTGTCATTATTGTTGTTGTCATTATTATTGTCATTGTTATTGTTATTATTATTAATTGTTGTCATTATTATTTTTATTGTCATTATTATTGTTGTTGTCATTATTATTATTGTTGTTGTCATTATTATTATTGTTGTTGTCATTATTATTGTTGTTGTCATTATTATTATTGTTGTTGTCATCATTATTGTTGTTGTCATTGTTATTGTTATTATTATTAATTGTCATTATTATTGTTGTTGTCATTATTATTGTTGTTGTCATTATTATTGTTGTTGTCACTATTATTGTTGTTGTCATTATTATAGTTGTTGTCATTATTATTGTTGTCATTATTATTATTATTATTATTATTGTTGCTGTTGTCATTATTATTCTTGTTGTCTTTATTATTGTTGTCATTATTAAGTTTATTGTCATTATTATTGTTATTGTCATTATTATTGTTATTGTCATTGTTATTGTTATTATTATTATTAATTGTTGTCATTATTATTGTTATTGTCATTATTATTGTTGTTGTCATTATTATTGTTGTCGTTATTGTTATTGTTATTATTAATTGTTGTCATTATTATTGTTATTGTCATTATTATCGTTATTATTAATTGTTTTTGTCATCATTTTTATTATTATTCTTGTCATTATTCTTGTTGTTATTATGGTATGACCAGATGTGAACAACGCCAACACCCAGTTGGACTCCTCAGAACAAAAGAGCAACAGCTCTTGAAACTGGTCAGGAACAAATTTCAACCTGATACTGTGTTACTGTTATTACTTATTCACATATCATAGAGACTTTGTTGTTAAACAAGGAACAGTGTTATCATGTTAGAGGGGTCTGTGTGTTACAAACTGCCAGTAGCCAAGCAGTCAAATCTGCAAAAAAAATGAAATGGCCTATTATTTATGGACGCTCTTTAACTGCTTTGGTTCTCAGCGTCCCATTCTATATCTGAGCTTGATTTTGCTCAGAGGCCTCTCTTATCAGGCTTGAGGTTCTTTTACGCGCCGTAAGTCTATGACACAGGACCCACAGCTATACTTCCCTTCCAAAGGAAGCCGGGTTTGAACCCGCAACCTTGGGTATATGAAGTCAGCATGGTAACCAATACACCACGGAGGCCGACTTCAAATCTGCACTTAAGTCTTGTATGTCTGTATGATGTTTTCAAACCCTTTGGCTTTTCCCACTATTCTATTGTTTTGTGTAGGTATTCTATTTTATATATGTGACTTCTGTTATCGTTTATGTGCAATGTACATAGTGGATACATAAGGTGTTGTACCCCACCTAAAAATGTAATACTGAGATATTTTAACCGGAAATATATGTTTTGAGGTCCCCTGAATCCAAAAAAATATTTCTAGAAAAACTTGTGTGCATGTCTGTCTGTTAATGGACAGCATAGCAAAAAATGAAAAGACTGTTCAATACAAATCTTGGTATTTAAGCTTGGTATCGTCCAAGGATGTGACATGAAGATTTGCAAGAAAATCCCTCCACCCCAAATGGAAAAAATTGCAAAAATTTTGTTTTTCTCGAAAATGGCTCAAACGATTTTGATTAAAATCTCTTATATTTTAGATGTTTACAAAACAAATAAAATGTATATCTTGAATTTTCTGGGAATAGCCTCTGAAGCTTCTTCATTCTGGATGAATTTTACATAATGAGTAAGCTGTAAGAGATAGACAAAAATTTGCTAGACAGAAAAATGAAGACAATTTATAACCTATACATTTTGTCATGGTGTTGACCATTTCTGAGATATTCCTTCTTATTGTTTTAAACTAATTGCCTTTCTCAAACAGGACCTTTAAAAGTGAACTGAACCTCAATTTTTGCATAGCAACCAGCTTTTAAAAGATTTGAATATTGCTTCAGCCTAGTGTATTCCCTTAATTTCCTTCTGCTTATAAGAACACAAGTAATAATTCTGCAAATATTTAGCATGTCATAGATAAAAGAATAGTCTTTTGTAAGAACATTTTGTTTGTGAGAAAATTATGTGTATGGAAACATCAGATTTTTTTAAATTGATGTTTATATCATGGTCATTTTGCAAGGGACCTTGTACTTGATTGCTGAATTGTGTTGTATTTTGTTTTGCAGCTGCCACCGTTGTACGACATAGAAGAAGTTTCAAAGAAATATCCAGTGAAGTATGAGGAGTCAATGAACACTGTACTTGTCCAAGAAATGCAGCGGTTCAACATCCTGCTGGAAACAATGAAAATAACACTTGAGAATGTGAAGAAGGCCATCGAAGGACTGATAGATATGTCCCCAGAGTTGGAAATGGTGTTTAGTTCCCTCACCATTGGCAAAATTCCTGCTGTCTGGCTGGGGGTGTCATACCCCAGTCTCAAGCCCCTGGGGGCCTACATAGCAGACTTCCTGGAAAGGCTGCAAGTGTTAGAGGTGCAGTTACACTTTATCATGTAATACTTTAGCAAAAGAGCAGTAATGCCATTTTCAATTTAACAAATGAAGTTCTCAAGTCATTGGATGGCAAACTTATACACTAGGAATATTCTGCGATCTAACAAAGGCATTTGTCCGCGTTAATCATGAAACACTTCTATCAAAATTATTGCACTATGGTAGTAGGGGTAAAGGGTATCAATGGATTACATCTTACTTATCAAACAGAAAGCAAAAGGCTATAATAAATACTTCAAATAATAGCATTGCATATTCTGAATGGTCTAAATAGAATATGGTGTCCCACAAGGTTCTATTCTGGGTCCCTTATTATTTTATATAAATGATCTACCTGCAGTAATAAACAAGGCCTATCCAGTTCTTTTTGTGGATGACACAAGTATTATAATTAAAGAACACAATGTCAGTCTGCTCCAGATTCATCTAATAAAATCTTCAACACACTAAATAACTGGTTTGAAAGTAATAAAATTCACATAAATGTTGAATACACTAACTACATTATTTTTTTCAGAAAGCATAAAAACATGGCAGACGTAAGAATAGAATATGAAAGTAATAACCAGATTGCAGAAGCCTGTAACACCAAATTCCTGGGTCTTATGATTGATCATAACACCATATTGATTATATCTTACCCAAACTGAGCTCTGTATGTTTTAATTCAGCTTATAAATAAGAGCAAACTAAAAACAGCTTATTATGCATATTTTCATTCATTGATGACCTATGGAATAATAGTTTGGAGAAATTCAGTTAATGCTAAAAAATTGTTCATTATGCAAAAAAGGTAATAAGAATAATGGCAGGGGAAAGACAATCAACTCACTGCAAACCACTTTACAAAATGTTTGGACTTTTACCATTAGCCTGTGAATATATTCTAGCCATATTGTAATAAATAACCCAGAAAAGTTTACAAAAAAATACAGATATTCATATATCGGCATAGTTTTGTTTAATTCACTTCCCTCTTCTATAAAACAAAAACAAGTTTAGATCAGAATTAAAAAGATCCATATTAGTCACAGCTTCTATACAGAGGAGGATTTCATTCCATCAAAAAATATTGGTGTAAGTATAATAAACATAAATATTCTGCATACAAGTAGCTTTTGGAAACAGACATATAATTGTAAATTATGTACATTCTGTCAAGAAAGTACCGGGAGTTGTACATTTAAAAATCCTGTATAAAAGGGGATTTAAAATTATTGTTGTCGCTATGTTGGTACAGCTTTCCTCTATATCCATATGGAGTTTGATTGTCATCTGTCATCTAGTTTGTTTACAGTACGCCATTTGGTTAGTTCATCTCAAAGGTGATTTGCGATTTTACGATGGATACAAATATTGAACAAAGAATCGGTCTCAAATTTTGCATTGCAAATGTTATTTCGTGTGCCGAATCGCTGAAAATGTTACAGGGGGCTTACGGTGAATCAACTTTATGAAAAACATGTGCATATGAGTGGTACAGTGCATTCAAAAGTTGTTGAAATGTGGTGGAAGATTTGCCTCGCTCTGGTCGGCCATCAACGGTTTCAACTGAACTGAAGTGAACATTGCTAAAGTGAAGAAAATTGTGTCTGAAAATCATCACTTAGGTCTGAGAGAGGTTGCTGCTGAACTTTCTCACAAATCGATTTGTACCATTTTAAATGATTGTTTGGGCATGACATGTGTTGCATCTCGGCTAGTTCCAAAAGTTTCTACAAAAACTCAATTGCGTAAGGATTGCTGAAGACATGCTAGAACGAGCCAGTTCCAACCCCACATTCATGAAACACATTGACACTTGTGATGAGATGTGGGTTTATGAGTTTGACACTCAAACCAGTCAACAAGCTTCCGAATGGTGCCTTCAATCTGAACAGAAACTTAAAAGGTCACGTCAAACTCGATCAGAACTGAAGGTCATGTTGACAGTTTTTTTCGATTATCGCGGTGTCGTGCACTCAGAGTTCTTGCCAGAAGGTCAGATGGTAAATAAAGACTATTATCTGAGTATTATGTGGCGTTTGAGAGAACAAATACGGTGAAAAGGGCCAGATTTGTGGAACGACAACTCATGGATTCTGCACCATGATAATGCACCAGCTCACAAGGCTATTATTGTGAATGAATTTATGGCCAAAAACTCAACAAATTTCATCGTTCAACCACAGTATTCACCTGATCTGGCTCCTGCTGATTTCTTTCTCTTTCCGAAACTCAGGTTACCACTTTGAGGCACCCGTTTTCAGTCAATAGAAGACATAAAGGAAAATTTGCGGCGACAATTGACATGGATTCCTAAAAGTACCTACTAAAATTGTTTTGATGACTGGATTATTCATTGGCATAAATGTATAATTTCAGAAGGGGCCTACTTTGAAAGCAATGAAATAAAATTGGTTGAATAATTCATTTTTTGTGTTTTATTGGCAAATTCCTGGAACTTTCTTGACACAGTAGTAAAACTGACACCTCTGAAAATTCACTGTCAGAGTTATTTGTAAATGTAATTGTTGACATGATCTACAGATTGCAATGTTGTGTTGTTTATAGGGCTGGTATGAGAAAGGGAAGCCAGGCGTGTTCTGGTTGCCAGGTTTCTTCTTTACACAAGCATTTCTTACTGGCGTAATGCAGAACTTTGCTAGAAAGTACACCATCCCAATAGATTTACTCACGTATGACTTTAAAGTGCTATCATTTGAGAGGACTGATGTTGCTGGTCCCAAGGATGGCGTTTATGTTTACGGACTGTTTCTGGATGGTGCTCGCTGGGACAGAAAAGCGTAACTATGTCAAATTTTATCAAATTCAATTTTATGTAACTGTGAACTTTGACACAAGTTTCTCCTCTTACCCTTGTTGTGTGGAGGACATACAAGGGTGTATGTGTGTATTGGTATGTGGGTGTGTGTGTTGGTATGTGTGTGTGTGTATGTTGGTATGTGTGTGTGTGTGTTGGTATGTGTGTGTATGTTGATATGTATGTGTGTACTGGTGTATGGGTGTGGGTATTGGTATGTATGTGTGTATTGGAGTATGGGTGTCGGTGTTGGATTGTGTGCGTGTGTTGGTATGGGTGTGTGTTGGTAGGTGTGTGTGTGTGTTGGTATGTGAGTGTGTGTTGGTATGTGTGTGTGTATTGGTGTATGGGTGGGGGTGTTGGTATGTGTGTGTGGGTGATGGTATGTGTGTGTATGTTGTTATGTGTGTGTGGATGTTGGTATGTTGGTATGTGTGTGTGGGTGTTGGTATGTGTGTGTATGTTAGTATGTGTGTGTTGGTATGTGTGTGTATCCCCCCAGGGTTCTACCACGGTAGGTACGGGTTTGGCGCAACCGGGGTCCCGAGCCAACCTTGACTCCCTCAGTGGGCAACCTCTGAGTGGTGAGAGTCACTAGGTCAAATGCACACCCACGTGTAGGCCGTGAACGGAGACCCGTGACGGTGGAAAAGAATATCCTGGTTGGTTGAGGGTTGCGTATCTGAGCCTGGGCCTTCTGTCTTTTCAGTGACTAGCGAGGGTACCCAACTTATTACACCACTTTGGTTTCTGCTTCACCTAAACGTGAGGCTAGGGACTAGCCCACCCCTAGTCAATCGGCCAGGAATAGGTATTATACCGAACTCCAGGGTGAGTGGGACGGCGAGCCTGCTATATCCCCTGTGTAGCCCTGTCATCCCAGTGGAATGACCCCTTGTTGGACTCCGTGGTGGGTGGGGAGCACCGGGGGTTGAAAATAAAAATTTACATTAATGGCAAAATCAAAAAATCCATTAAATATGGTACTGAGTTCGGAAAAGAAGTAGTCGAGTGTTGTGATCCTCGCTACTTGATTGTCAATGGAACAGTGGAAGGAAGGAAGTTCTCTAGCGTAAGCCGTTTTGTTATTCAAAAGGGTCTTGATAACATTGCTGGTCCTGTAAAATCTTGTATAAGAGCTCGTAATGGCACGCTCCTGGTAGAAGCAGAATCAGCATCTCAGGCAGCAAAAATACTAAAGGACAAAATGTTAACTAGCTATCCAGTAAATGTCGATTTACACAAAAGCTTGAACTCCTCACGCGGTGTGGTAAACACCCGCGCACTGGACGATTTGACCTGTGAGGAAATTCAAGAAAATCTTGTTCCTCAAAGCGTAACATCTGTGTATCGGGTTCAAAGAAAAGTAAATGGAGAATTCGTGCCTACCGATACCCTGTTTATTACCTTTGATCGGGTAGATCTCCCACAAATGATAATGGCAGGGTATGAATCCATTGAGGTAAGACCGTATATACCGAACCCGCTCAGATGTTATAACTGTCAGCGCTTTGGCCACACCAGTGAATTCTGCAACGGCGAATCTACCTGTGTGAACTGTGGCAAAATCTCGCATGACGGAGAATGAACGTCAGCTTCAACGTGTGTTAACTGTAACGGTGAACATCCATCAAGTTCCCGTAGTTGTCCCCGTTTTGCAGAGGAAAAGACGGTCCAGGAGATACGGGTCAAAGAGAAGGTCTCCTTCTTGGAAGCCCAGAAACTCTTGCGAATATGCCAACCCTCTGTCCTGAAGTATGGTACCTATAGCTCAGTTGTAGCTAAATCGGTACAAAGTCAGGAAATCGCAACTCAAACCTGCGATATAAACGGGGTCACGATTGCAGAAAAGATTCTCACAGCCAGCTCACTTCCTAGGCCTTCGACTTCAACATCTAAGTCAGTAGTAACATCTGAAACGGGGTCATTATTGCAGAAAAGATTCTCACAGCCAGCTCACTTCCTAGGCCTTCGACTTCAACATCTAAGTCACGATTGCAGAAAAGATTCTCACAGCCAGCTCACTTCAACATCTAAGTCAGTAGTAACATCTGAAACTGTAAAAAGCGCTAAAATTAAATCGCCACCAAGGCAATCAACCTCGACGAACAAGTCTGGCAAGCTAATAATATATAAAGAACCAGAAAGAAAGTTTAAGAACACCTAGGAGAGAACTGACTTCCTCAAACAAAGTGTAAAGTCTATTCCCAAATCAACAAAGGGAAACAAGACTCCACGGAGGTCCTCTTCTGAGGATTCAACTGGGAAGGACTCAGGTCGGCGACTATCATCTTCTCCGGTCTCTATTTCCAATCGGTTCAAGGTACTTGAACCAAAGTTTTCAATTGGAAACGGGTCCTCCCAAGTGGAGGCGATGGAGGAAGGTGATACTGCTCTCACTGCCAGAAGGACAGTGACAAAGAGGCAGGACCATCCTCCAGTAGAGGGTGTCTTACTGACACCTAAAAAGAATAAACTCAACCGACCTCTGCAGCCCTCAAAATATAAACAAGCACAATGTACAACTTATCCCATTATAAAGAACATGGCTATTCTACAATGGAACTTACATGGAATAAGAACACATCGACCTGAGCTTGAACTGCTGCTTAACCAGAACGATCCTTATTTTGTATGTTTGCAAGAGACTAAGCTCCGTCCACAAGACAGCTTCAAAATCAAACGGTACACCCCAGTAAGATGTGATCTATCATCGGAAGAGGGCGTACCTGCGCACGGGGGCACTATGATGCTCGTCAGAGATGATATATTCGCGCAATCTGTATCATTACAGTCCGACATCCAGTCAGTAGCTGTAAGGATTAAACTGTCACATACCAGACTCACCATTTGTAATATATACCTTCCTCTAAGTGACGACATCTCGCTCACTGATTTAGGGGATCTAATTTCTCAATTACCAACACCGTTTCTATTGGTAGGTCATGTAAATGCCCACCATCCACTTTGGGGCTCACCTCGAGCTTGTGCGAGAGGTAAGTTAATTGCCGATTTCTTGAATAATTCTAACCTAATTCTCCTGAACACCGGAGAACCTACATTTCTTTCTGATGCTTTCAACAGTTTTTGATACTTAGATTTAGTAGTTTGTTCACCAACATTAGCATCTTTCTTACTGTGGAATATTATCTCTAATCTACATTCTAGTGACCACTTTCCATGTCTTATCAGTTTCTTGCCACAAGATACATGTTCCACACGTTTACCTAGCTGGCGTATAGATCAAGCCAACTGGAACCTTTACTCCCGGCTGGCTGTCTTTTATTACAACGAGCACGACTCTGTGAATGTCTTAATGGAGCACCTCACAAAAAATATTCTTGATGCTGCCGAGCAGTCTATTCCACGGTCGACGACCCAAACCAGTCGTAAATTTCCGGTACCTTGATGGACTGATGAATGCCGGAATGCCATTCGTGCTCGCAGGCGTGCTCTCAGGATTTTCCAACGTCGCCCAACACTGGAGAACCTGATTGAGTATAAAAAGATGCGTGCCAAATCTAGGCAGGTTGTTAAGGATAGCAAAAAGACATCATGGAGCAAGTTTGTAACATCATTCAATCGACAAACACCTTCCTCTATCGTATGGGATTAGTTAAGGCACGTGGACGGAAAAATGACTCATACGCCAATCGCCGGTCTTAAAACAGCT